>OY757928.1:10737984-11027984 GCA_963585895.1 Sepioteuthis lessoniana | reverse complement strand
ACCATTTAGTTATGCGAAAATTTCTTCCGAACTTGTTAACAGGTAATTACATTTTTTGCGCGCTATCATTAGACCCTGTTGAAAAATCGGCGAATACGTGGATTTTGTTATTATTTTTCTTCACGTCAACAGTCAACGATGCCCATCCAGAGTAGTCTACTTTGGAAATGACCTTTAAATCTTCTAGCCTTTCCTATTCATTATTGATTGGATCTAAGGCCGCAAAAGGTAAACTACTTTTCGGCCAGAATAGTGGTGTTGCATTTTCTTTAGCTTCAAATTTCGTCTTTACTTTTGTACTTGTCCCAAGACCTTCGGGAAAAACTTCTGGAAACGTTTTTAAAATACAGTTTTCAATTTTTGCTTTACCGTAATAGTACTTTTGGTGACCCTATAAATTTGGTTACAGAACGAATTAATTGGCAGGTCCCAAAGATCGAATAAAGCAATGCCATCCGTTCCAAATGGATTTGTTGTGTTCTTTAACACAAGTCCCACTGCTTTTTTGATATTTCCCACGAAAGAAATGTTACTGACGAATTCGCCTAAAAAGATAATTTCTTACCTGAAAAACCACGAGCAACTTTTCTCGAAGTCTATAAGGTAGGTTTACCCAGTTTTATTCAATTGTAATTTTTTTATATTGTTAATTGTGACAAAATAATTTTTCTTTTCGGAGGTGTTTCGTTCAAAGTCTTGCTAACCTTAATCGACTTTAACCAATGGATTTACTCTGTTGACATACTTTTGTTTCTCCACCGTTTTTTGGACCTGCAACAAGTAATTTCATGTCCTAATCTTCCACAGCGGGAGCATTTTTCGTTTCTATTGGAAACCACTCTTAAAATGCTTACCATCACAACTGTAGCAAGTATTAGATATTGAGGGGGATTTATAATAATTTTTTACGGTTTCGCAGTAAGTTGAAAAACATTTATATCTTTCTTTAGATGGTTGGACGTAAAATGTCTCTCTCTCCTCAGTCGCAGCGGTGTCTTGTTTTAAATTTACCATATTCTGACATTCTTCAGCAATTTTGAAGAGTTCATTTTGAATCCATTTCTAGTTTAGTCAAAATCCTGGATCTTATTTCTGCGTTCTTATTTGAAATCAAGCCCTGAATGAACATTAAACATTTAAATGAGTCAGAATTTAACTCCTTTAACTTAAACTTTTCACATTCTCGATTGACGACTTCTGCGTTGGTGACAAAATTGCCATTATCACACTTTTACTAAGTTTAAAAAATTCCATCGCACATTGAATGATGAGATTCTCTCCCCCCAAATTTTTGTTATTATTCCAGTAGTTATTTGAAAATTTATTTCACCTGATTGTTTTGGCAAAATAAAATTGATATATCTTTAATGTTATGCTGGGGACAATGTCCTTGACAATAAACTGACATCCTTTTTATCATTCCAAGCCAAACGATTCTTTTCAAATCGTTTGGTTTGGTTTATTGGGTTTTATGGCATATCAACCTTTGTAGGTTATTTAACGCTAAATCCATTTTTATGTGAATAATCTCTTCTATTTCAAACAATTCAGTTAAGCATAAGTACACAGTTTGTCAAAAACAGTTCTATTTCAAACTATTCAAGCAGTTATATGTAACAATTCAGTTAAGTGTAAATACAGTTTTAATGTCGAAAAACAGTTCTTTTTCAAATAATTCAGTTAAGCATAAGCACGCAGTTTAAATGTAAGTACGGTTTAATTGTCAAAAATATTTCTATTTCAAGCTATTCAGTTTAATCAAACAATTCAGTTTAGCATAAGTATGCTGTTCGTTTTATTTAACCCATATATAGGGCCCTATCAGGTGCTACCATTCCGGGCCAGAGTGGACCTGGGAGCGATGGAAATGAAGGGGTACTCCGCATTCCCCAAAGCTCCAGCATTGCTGGAATCTAACCATCAGATTGTTTAGTGTCATATCTAGGACACTCGTTGCGGAGGGTCTTACCCCTCTGCAGAGAAACAGTCGGTGTATTCTACAGCTACAGCCGACTGGGCAATTTTCGAATCAAATGTTATGCGTCTGAAAAATTCTTCCTTCGTCAGAGTTGTAAATAATTTCGCAAATGGAATTCGTGAATGAGTCAATAGTTTTTCCTACGTAAGTTTCTTAAAAAATGATTAAAAAACATTTGTTATTTTTTTTAAAACTGGGTTTGCCCTTCCCATTGGTTTTTTTATGTTGTTGTAACTTCAGTTCTTGCTGTTTTTGGTTTTTTTTTCTTTTTTTGCCATTCATATTAGTCTTTTCGTAGTAGTAATTATAGCAACCAGTGTTGTTTTCGTTGTGCCAACATTTGAGTCAGGATTGATTTCAGTTAGTCCATTTTCCTTGTACTCTTCTGAATATTTCAATTATTATTGGAAGGATATGTATTTTTTCTCTATAGTCCAGGAATAATTTCAAAACGATTCCTCGTCGCCTCTTTTATAATATTTCGATCTGGGATAATCTTCACTGACTTTTTATAATCTATTCACTCTCGTGTTCTAAAGTCATCTACAGCATCACAACGACACAATAATTAAGACAGACGCAAGGACAAAGACGCAGGAAGGAAGACGTAGGGAGACTTCTTTACAATATTTTACCTCTCACTTTATTTGTAAGGTTTCGAAAGGGTTGTTCAAGGGTTGCATGTGAGAGGGAGCTGGAGACCGAACATAAACTGTAATACCTTGACCCCACTGTTATGACCGTCACGTTGTGTCTTTCTTGTTCTCCTGATGCTGGGGTCCACTCCATCGGGGTTTCCGAGGGACCCCTCGGTCGGGTGTGGCTTTCCTTACCACATCTGGTCTCTAGCTGTCTGGAACCCTGCTGGCAACTGCTTCTTGGACTCGAACTCAACTGAGTTAAATAATAACTCAACGCCCACATGATCGCCCACTGGATCTCTTTCGATTACTCGCCATTGGAATGTGTCACTTCCTTTCCGGTGCATCACCTTGGAATAGCATTTCTTTGGGCCGGGTCGAAGTTCAAAACATAACACTCGTACAATATCAAATCGAATTCTAAGTTATGACTCCATACGCAATACTATACTGCACATTGCTATCGGATTTTTGTTTGAATGGTTTATATACTTGCTAATCCTAGTCACGAGACTCTAGTTGCTAATTCCATTCAAACGTTGTGTTCGTTGTCGGGAGATCCGTGTTCGACCAGATGGGTCACTGTCGGCACATTCTTCTTAAACAATGTCAATATGGGTCAGATGATATTTGAATTTTTTGTAAAAATACAAAAAAAAAAAACTGTTAAATCGTAGCGAGTAAATTCAACATAAGATCCTTGTAAGAAAGTTCAACGTCCAGTCACACTGGGGCATATTCTTAAGAAATATCAACGTCCAGTCACGATGTTAGATCCATAATTACCAAACCCTCCGCCCGGGCAGGATATTACACAAAGTCAATTTTTAAGCGGAGTTTAACAGGTTTGAATTCATAGTCTTCTTTCTCCTAGACTAGTTGCCTCATCAAGGCTGAAGAACTCAGTCTGCTCTACTATTTATCCATAACTGGGGGGAGAATGATTGAATTCATACCATTCCCAAGGGTATTAGTGCTATGTGAAATGCAATCAGTCTCGTCCGGGATTTGAACTCGTGCCGCCGTGTCCATTTCCTACGACGATAACTATTACACCACGGGCACGATGCGATATCGTCATAAGCAAATTCAACGTCCAGTCGCACTGGGAGATCGTTGTAAGAAAGATCAACGTCCAGTCACGATGTGATATCGTCGTAAGCAAGTTCTGCGTCCAGTCCCACTGAGACATCGTCATAAGCAAATTCAACGTCCAGCCGCACTGTGACATCGTCTTAAGATAGTTCAATGTCCAGTAACAATGTGATATCATCGTAAGCAAATACTACATCTAGTCCAACGGAGATATTGTCATAAGCAAATTCAATGTCTAGTCGCACTGTGACCTCGTCTTAAGAAAGAGCAACGTCCAGTCACAATGTGATATCGTCGTAAACGAGTTCAACGTCGAGTTGCATGGTGGCATCGTCATAAGCAAATTCAACGTCTATTACAATATGTCATCGTCGTAAGCTAGTTCAACGTTTAGTCACATGTGATATCGTCGTGAACAAGTTCAACATCTAGTTGCACTGTAATATCGTCGTAAGCAAACTCAACATCCCGTCACAATGTGATATCGTTGTAAACTAGTTCCACGTCTTGTTGTACGGTGACATCTTCATAAGCAACTTCAACGTTTATCACAATGTGTCATCGTCGTAAGCTGGTTCGAGGTTCCATTATGTTTACCTTCTGTTATATTGTCATCTACAGCATCATAACGAAACAATAATAATCAGACGAGTGAAGACTTCTTTACAAATATATACCTCTCACTTTATTTGTAAGGGTTCGAAAAGGTTATTCAAGGTTTGCGTGTGAGAGGGAACTAGAGACCGAACAGAAACTGCAATATTCTGACCCCCTCTCTTATGGCCGTCAAAGTTGTGTCTTTCTCGTTCTCCTGATGCTAAACCGGAGGCCCTGTGGTCCACTCTGCTGGGTGCTGGCTTTCTTTACTGCATCTTATCAGCAACTTCTCTAGTCCCCAAACTCCATCGGGGTTCCCGAGGGCCCCCTCGGCCGGGTTTGGCTTTCCTTACCACAACTCGTCTATAACTCCGTCTCCAACTGTAACTGGAACTTGAACTCAACTGAGTTACATTATAGTTCAACGCCCACTCGATCGCCCACTCGATATTTGAAATCGCATGCTTGATCGTCATCAAGCGGAAATAACTGTCATGCAGTTCAGAGGTCACTCTCTTCCGGTGCGTCAGTCTATGGGAGTATCATGGGATTTTTTAGCTGGTCCCATTTTGTTAGCCAATTTCCGCCCACGCGATTTCCTCTCCTAACTGCCATTGGAATGTGTCACTTCCTTTCGGTGCATCATCTTGAATGGCATTTTGGGCCGGGTCGAAAGTCAAAATACAACACTTCGAACTAATACTTTTCAGATATTTACGATGAAGTTCCGTATACCTCCAAGTATATGTTAAGCAGTACCACTTCTGTACTCCGACAAAGATCATTTTGGCATTAAATAACTCATTCATGTTGATATGCCATTATAAAAAAAAAATAAACCAAACAATTGATGATCATACAAACCTGCTGTTAGGACACCTGGCACTGATTTCTCTAAGTATATTGTAAACATGAAAGGTTGTGTTTCAAATCGGTCATGACTTTTTGGTTTGCTTATGTAGATGATATTTGTCGCTGCCTCCCACTAAACAGGACTTGACACAAGGTCAAAAGCCCGAAGGCCAATTATATTGGGGATAAAAGGGAGGAGAAAGTCGGGAATGAGCCGAGACTCGAACCCTGCTGTTCTGTGTTGCTCATCGACCCACTAAGTGCAAAGTGGGTCTAATGAGGTAAGCAGTTTTACGAATCCAAATTTGGATCCGGGCACGTATGCCGGGTTATAACTTAAAGTAGACAGCAAGGTATAGGGCTCTACATAGGGGACAAAGGTTACAGCTTGCCCACCCGAAGGTGGCCTAACCGAAGTTGGGGGCCTTTCTGTCTCGAATCTGCCATTGTTTGATACCCCATCCGGCACGAATGCCAGACTGTCCAGCCAAAAGGCCAGGGTTTTTTTTTTTTATGTAGATGTTAATGTTTAGCTTTAATTCTATCCATTCCATTTCAATGTTGAATTCAACTTGTCGTTTAAGTTGCCTGGAGATATTGTTTGGAGGCAATTTATCTTCTTATCTTCGCGTAAATATATATACGTGTGTGTGTGTGTGTGTGCGTATATTTCGTAAAATTGTCAGTGAATAATAGATGCTTAATTCAGTGCGTAATTTTGTTAATATTTTATTTTTCTCAACATAAATGTTTCTCATATCTCGGTCGTCTATTTGATTCCTATCGAATTGAGATAACTAATTTGAATACTAAATTTGTAAAACCATATTTAAACAATTGACATGTGTTTCTTAAAACTATTCTGGTCTACAGCTATATTAATGAATAAACAATGGTTTTATTGACAACGCTATTTCCGAATTTCTTTTCTGTCCTAAAATTGATGATGTCCTTTTCATTAGTTTCTTTGTCAACGAGATTAATTTTTCACAACGTAAGAAAAGTATCAATAAAGATAAACTTTCCATACGATCAACACTTGAAATGGTTCTCGAGGGAAGCTACTGACAAATAAACATCCTCATTTGCTTTCTATCACCTAAAACGACAAAACAACTTTGAATAATTTCTACAATGCATTATATCTATGATACCTACACTGTATCTACCTACCAAACTTATCTTTGTTACTGAACGTGCGTCACTGATTAATTTTGGGAATATTGAACCGGCTTTAGAGACACCAGAGATTCGGTTTCGTTTATTTATTTGATGGCATATCAACCTTCATTTATTTAGTGCCAAAGTAATTCTTATAGAAAACCAGTACTGGTAATTATTTGCCCCATACATGGGAGCAAAAGTGGGTTCATGCCTTTCTTAAGGGTATTGTAACGCAACTGTATTTCAGATTTGTTTAACTCGAGGCCGCAGTCAAGCACTTAAATTATTAGACCATTGAACTTTCTTCACTAGAAACTTGTGTAGACTATCACAAGAAATAAATGTTGTTTAACTTGTATATATATATTTACTCAAGCCCTCTCTATGAGCAGATTGCAGCGCAAACTCAGTTTTTTAAGCTGTGTTTTACAGGAGTGAATTTAGTTTCCTTTTCCTTGAGTGGTTACCATGCTAAGATTAAAGAGCATAGTCAACCCGACTAATTGTGCACAGCAGGAAGGTATATTGTTGGATTCAATCATTTGTCAGGTGTATTAGCACGATATGAAATGCAAACAGCTTCATCTAGGATTTATTGCAGATCCCTTTATGCATAAAGATCAAGACCTATATATATATATATATATGTGTGTGTGTGTGTGTGTGTGTGTGTGTGTGTGTGTGTGTGTGTGTGTGCGTGCCTTCTTCCGACGATGGCCGATCACCTCTCTTTTCTTTAATGCTTCTTCTAAATTTGCTGACCTTCCATTCTGATTCGTTGGTATAAATGACACGGATAATTTTCTTTGTGTACACATATCAGCTCTTTAGAAGTATTTTTCTTAACATTACTTGCTGTATTCATTTGCAACGAGAGCGTCTAAGATTATAAATGGAAATGAGGACTTTTAAGTTTGACTAGTCTCAGCAAACCCAATCAACGTTACTTCTAACGTCTACGATTTTTGTCACATCGCATTTAATTCCTCCAATAATAGCCAAGCTTTCTGGTGATATTTAACAATCAATCACACTAAGTTACTCTTTAAACTTAGATATTTTTAAAATTATATTTACTACTTGTCAAATAAAAGATACAGCTTATATATTATTTGATTAGTTCGGATTGTGTGGGGTTTTTTGGCATAATTACCCGTATGGCTTATTCAAGGCCAAATATACGACCAGCTCGAACTTACATACAGTAGCTATGTGAAGACACAGGATGTAATCCTGAAGACCTGCCGGAGGCGATGAATGATAGGGAGAAGTGGCGAGAGATGGTCAGGGATATCCGTGCTGGCGGCACGACATGATGATGATGATATATATATATAGAGAGAGAGAGAGAGAAAGTAAAAAATAGAAAAACAAAGAAATTCAAGCTTCTCTTTCTTTTTCTCTTTTCTTTTCTTCTTTTTAAATCGACTGTACTCCATTGAAAATCCGTTTACTTTAACATCATTGCCTGTGCCAATCACGTGATAGTTTTTTCGAAAATGAACGCTGATTGAATGATTGAACGGTTACATGATCTTTCTTTATATATATATATATATATTCCTGTTATTGTATGTTATTAAGACATCCATCGTTCAACAAACACTTGTTTCACCATCTTAAAATTTAGGGGAAGGTTTACTCAAACCAAGACGTTTTAACGTTAACTTTTCTTCATGAAAAATCATCATTTTTGATTACTTTGTTTTTCTATTTTATTCATACAGTCCAATTTATTTCCATTTTGACTTATATATATATATATATAGAGAGAGAGAGAGATAGGTTGATAGATAGATAGACAATGGGGTAATTTAGCTTTCAAAATCCTAGTACAAGATTGAGAAGTTCAATTTGATCTATATATGGGACCCTAAAAGTTACAACCACACTGTGTCAGGGCAGATCTGAGAGTAATGGCAATAAAGTGGTAATCCATGTTATTCAAAGCTTCAGGACTGAAGCGTCACCATCAGATGCAGGTTAACGTCATATCCAGGACAGTAAATGGTTTCAAGTATTGCCGTCTAATACTAACAACTCTATTAAACATTATTCATTCGTTTTCAAATAGTGAAAAGGGCTTCAAACATTTCTATGTAATACGAACAATTGACAGACCCATTAATCACTTCTTTTCATACAGTTAACTTCTTTCAAGAATACCAAATGATTGAGTAGATCTATTTGTCCCATAGATGAGATTCTAACACGTCCTACCACTCCGGGACAGAGTTGACCTGTGAGGAATGACAATAAAGGAGTACCCTACAGATCTCAATGTTCCAGAGACGAAACCTCATCATCAGATGCAATTTAGTAACACATCCAAAGCACTCTCTGTGGAGGTATCGTACTCCTGTGCAGAGACGCAGTCAGAGTATTCTACAGCCCCAGCTGACAAGGCTCTGGTAAAATAATAATGGACTCCGGTATGGAGGTGCCGGTGGTGTAATGGTTATCGTCGTAGGAAATGGACACGGCGACACGAGTCCAAATCCTGGACGAGACTGATTACATTTCACACAGCACTAATCCCCGTGGGAAAAGTATGAATCTTATTATTCTCCCCCCAGCTATTGAATTGAATATGGGTAAATAGTAGGGAAGACTAGTTTCTTCAGCCTTGGTGAGTCAACTAGTCTAGGAGAAGGAAAACTCTGAATTCAAACCTGTTAAACCCCGCTTCAAAATTGACCTTGTTTCATATCCTGCCCGAGCGGAGGGGTTGGTAAATATGATAAAGGACTCAGGTTGATTGGGAGTTATTTCCTAGCGAGATTTACTAGTCAACTAGGTGTCGTTTGAAAATAAAGGAACATATATTTTTAAAAAAAAAGGAGGAATGAATAGGAAAGAGAAAGTTAGGTTCCCGAAATCCAGATCAGTATAGCAGAAGGCGCCCGAGTTAAAATAGAAACTTCTCAGTAGAAAATCGACATCGAATTCTGATGGGCTGAAGGAGAATCAAAAGAAAAACCTTTAAGTGTGGCGCGGAATAGAAAGCAGAAAAAGGGAGTTAGTGAACTGGGAGACGCAACGAGGTAAAGACGAGAGTTGAACACCAGATATGACGATGTAAACAGTGGAATGCCTTGGCCCCCATTTTATGATGAGCTCCGAAAAACTTCTCACTTCCAGACGAAAACATGTGAAGATGGACTCTGCGAGGAAGCATAAGTTAGAACTACGACAGAAAACGTGGAAGAAAATTCAAGATCTGTCTCTACTGTCTTTCTTCACAGGAAGTGTTGTTTCTCTTTGTCAAACTAACGCAGTCGAATCAATTTTTATACGTTATATCTCATTTCCCGGTGACAACTCAATAGTGTATTTGCGAATATACTTTTGTATTAGCTAACCAAGACGGGGTTTTGTGTGTTCGTCATTTTTTCTCACACAGTGGTGATCACTATGTCCGATGACTCTTAATACGTCTTGCTACACACATAAACCAGTTCGATATGGTAGTACACATGACTATGCGTTGTAGTAGTAGTACAAATGTCAATTGACATTGTACCAGCGAAAACTCCCAGTTGAACAGCGTAGCGTTGCCAAATTCTATTTGTGCCGGGTAATTTTAAGACTGTCTATTTGGTGTGTAATGGTACACTTTCTATGCTTTAATAATCCAACTACAATTATATTAAAATTCATAACTGACTTTTTACTTCTCTGTTCAATTTCAGAGGTTATTTTTAAAATCTTCTTGATTATCTCCATGATTAAATTTGAATTTAAAATTTCCATTTGCGTTCCTTTACATCGGCCTGTTGTCTCCTCTCATCATCATGTAGCCGTTGCATGCATACATTTAACTCGAATTTCTTTTAAGTACGTGGTCTTCTGTATCATTTTGGAAAATTCTTTATGTTCCTGGACAAACCTTGTCTCTTGGTCATAAACCTTGTGACCTCAGATCCACTTAAAAGTGACCTTTCTTCTAGATTCTTGTCAATCCGTGTGGTGACCTATGACCTCATCATTATATTCCATTCACTTCGTTAAGATTCTCAACATTCAAACTGGTAAAATAGAAATATACTAACTCCCCCAAAAGCTGTGTACATATAAAAATTTAAAATATTTTCATTGGCCTAAACACAATAAATCACACATGTACTTATCTTACACCCTAAAATAAGTGTAATACCATTTCTTACCTGTGAGAAAAATACAGTTCCGAAACAATTTGCCAAATGAGTCACAGACCATGCTCTATTTTTCTTTTCACTACACTTTCCTTTTTCAATATTTTTTTTACCATATTCCGTGCACATGTCGCTTACACTACTTGGATCTTGCCTGTCAACAAAAATCATCTGTGGAACATTAGGGCGACGGTGATACCAATTGTTATGAATTTACTTGGAACGGTCCCCAAGAATCGAAACCATCCAGATGACAATATTGTTAAGATCACATTGAGCAGGGGTGGGAAGACATTTTTATGGGAGTTCTGCATCACAGGGCTATGAATTATCAAAGGACCGAATCATTTAAAATCAAAGAATTTAGTCTCATTTCAAGTACAATTATTATTTCTAATTTTTGTAGAGGCTCCCGCAGACTACATAGAACAGTGTAGAGGGTCGCATGCAGGCCGCGGGCCGCAGTTTCCCAATCCCTGGGCAAGAGAAGAAGAGTCTTGGATACTTGAGAAGACCTGCGGTCACTTAGACACCAGGGAAAAACTCTGAATAAGTGATATTAATAATAATAATAATAATAATAATAATAAGAAGAAGAAGAAGAAGAAGAAGAAGAAGAAGGTGATGGTAGCAACTTAATTCATTTAGAAAACGTGATGATCCAATAAAAACAGCTTGACAGAGACGGACACATAAGGTGCGATGGCAGCATGAAATTATCTGACTATCTCTCTCTCTCTCTCTGTCTGTCTCACTAACAACCCCTATCATCCATCGCAGGTCGTCGTGGTTGCATCTTCTGTCTTTACAGAGCTAATGTAAGTCTTTGCTGGTTGGCCAACACAGGCACATCCATGTGTATACGTTCATCCGAGAACTTATCGCTTTTGAGTTCGTTTTTACTTCTTCAGCCGTGTCCTGCATGTCATGTTAGTCTTATTAAATGTTTGTTAGATAGGAGGTAAGTGACAGTACAGTTTCTGTTTTGTGGGGTGCTGCTTCCAGGATTTGCTTAAGATAGCACGCAGCATTCTTGGTTAGTTCCTGTCAAGCTTTTTTTCGATGCACTTTATTGGCGTCTATGTGATGCATCCATATATTAGTAAGGATGCGGCTACAGCTTGGAAGAAATCCCGTTTTATTTTATCGGATAGATAAGATTTTCCTGTGATCGATAAACTGTCAATAGCATTTCAAGTTTTCGCTTGGCATCATTTTCACTAGATGAGATATTACTGCCGAGGTAGATATAACTAGTCCACTTATATTATACGCTTGCTACTAAGTATGGGGATGGGGTTTTTTTTGTATAAAAAACATTTACTCTGTTTTGCCACTCACTGCTTGCTGTCAGCTGTGCAGTTGAGATTCTCCTTGGGTCAGTATATTTCCGGAAAACACGAGATTGTCTGGGTGGTCTTCATTTATCATAACTTCTGCCGTATATCGTCTGGTTGTTGCTTTTTTTTTTTAATGTGAAACCATTTTCTTTAAGTAGATGAATAGACGTTCGAAGTACGTAATCTAAGTAGATTATAAACAAATACTGTGCAAATGTATCTCATTGCAAGACTCCTACGACAATTTTGAAAAAGTCGGTGTCTCTATAAAAACCATTGCTTTCGTTTTTTTTTGTAAGGCATCGTTGTACCTGTAACAGCTTTTTGAGGAAGACTATATGTAAGTAGTATTTGTTTCATCTTTCCTCGCTGTATGGAAGTGAGTAAAAATAAAGAAATAAAATTTAAAAGATTCTGAAAGCGGAATCATTTAGAGCATTCAACTGATTATTATAAATACTTGCACCAAATAAGCACAGAAAGGAGGTTAGGAGACGATTGCTCAGTTATCAGAGCCAACTGAAAACAGCCGAAGAATTCGTTTTAATTGAGGTTACACGTTCCATGATATTCCCCGCTTCACATCTAATTATATATGATCACAAATGGTACTTTATATATATATATATATATATATATATATATATATATATATATATATATATATATATATATATATATTTGTGTGTGTTTGTATATATATATATATATATATAACTATCGGTAATGCATCCTGAATTTATAGCAGAATAATGTGATATTTCGTTGTCATGGTAACAGGAGGTAGAAGCCAAGAAAAACCAATGAAAGAAAGAATGAATTCAATAAGGAAAGAAAACGAGAACAAAACATAAAGAAAGAAAAAAAATATGGGAAAGAAAAGCAAAGAAACAAAGAAATCTTGTAACCAGAAAAAAACAGAGAGAAAGAAAATACAGAAAGTAACGCAATAGAGAGAAAAAATGAATAAGAAAGAAAGAAAGAAAAAAAGAAAGAATGGGAAGAGAAAACAAACGAATAATATATTTCAGGCTCAGAGATGTTAAAAAAGATAGAAATTGCAGAAAGTGATGCAGAGAAATAAGAAAACCGATGTGTTGAAAGTCATAATGAGAGAAGAAATAAAAAAGAAAGTGAAAAAGAGAAAGAGAGTGAGGAGAGATTTTGTGATGACTGATACGTATATAATCCCGTAATAAATACCGAGAATTATCCCAGCTTTTAATAAAGACCATATTCATCTAAGAGGGTCCTAAACGAAAGCGGAAGAGATTTTGCTATGAGCTAATTCTTTATCGCTTACTGATTCTTTTCATAAATTAATCTATTCATGTCTCTAACAATACGGATCTAACGTTAAGCTATCATACCACTGTACATGTGACATGTATATTCGATATATCTATTAGGTTTTTTTCTCCCCCACCCATATTGCTACCATGTGCTTCATACCTCATGCAGTTTCTAATATCTTGAAACAAATTGACTCTAAACTTACAAGTAACCTTGCCTTTAAAGAATTATTCGTATCAGCTGGAAACATTTAAATTCTACGATTGTTGACTTATAGGATTTCCCTTACCTCTTTCGACTGCATATTCCTTACACTTTGCTAGTATCTTCACATTCTCTACCCTATATTTTCAGTCTTCATTTCATGTTCATAATTATATCTAAAGGAAAATTTCAGTCTAATTTCATATGCGAAAAAGGAATTGGAAATACACAAATATTCCTCCCGAATTTTCTCTTGCATTTTATTTTGACCTATTTTTCCATATGTATTTGTAATTGTGGTGATATAAGGCAGCAGTTGTATCTAATTTGCATATTAAGGAATGGGATAGATATTTAGTTATACTACTTGGACAAACGTGATGTAGAAGATGACGAGTGATCTTGTGTTTCATACTTCTCGGGTGGAAGGGTTAGCTAAATATATATAGAAAAAGATGAAGGCGCTTCGTTTGTTTTAATGGTTAGGAAGCTAGACAAGCAGACCATTCTAAGTGGATTCAATTCTCTCTTACTGCGCCATAGTTCTGCCAAAGTGCCGCCACGCCCAAACTAAACTTAGTAAATACATACATACATACATATATATATATATATATATATATATATATATATATATATATATCCTCAGGGAGGAACTCATAAGAGATGTACTCTTATAAACCCCCACACATGGCCGTGCAAAAGCAGGACGACCAGCACGAACATACATTCAGCAGCTAAGTAAGGATACGGGATGTTGTCCTGAAGACCTACCTAGGGCGATGAACGATAAGGAGGAGTGGCGAGAGAGGGTCAGGGATATCCGTGCTACCAGCGCGATATGATGATGATGATGATATATATATTGTCATCCGTTGACAGGCTCTTTAATTGAATCACGATTCTTTATTCTTGATAGACATACGAGACGCTCCAAGCCAGAATCGAAACCCGCCTAACTTTATGTCAGGCTGATAACATAGCCCTAAACCAAGGCTTCGACCCAACATCAGCTCGGGAATTAATGCATATGCATTATGATTCCTTTGTTTACATTTTGCACAGTCGAATACCGAAGTGCTCAATTCGTTAGAGGAGCTTTGCATAACCCGAATGGTAAAACCATAAATTCCATGGCCAAAATTCTCAACACCCTCTGGGAGAGAGTATGTTTTTATCCACATAGAGAATATATATATATATATATATATATATATATATATATATATATATATATAAAGTGAAATTGAACTACAGAATTGAAACAGAAAAACTTAAATGATTGGTTGGTACTTTTGTCACATGTCATATCAACCATCATGGGCGATTTAATGACAAATCTTGTTTTTTTATAAATTTTATTTGTTTTGTGTTTTTTTGTATATATGATTTCATGTTTATTGATATATAGTGAGGGAAATGTTCATAATTTCATAAGAATAAATAAATTGATGGAAGTAATTTTCTTTAACTTAGTGTATATTAATAAATTGCTAGAAATAATTTTCATTAATTTCAAGTGTATTAATAAATTATTAGAAGTCATTTTCATTAATTTCAAGTGTAATAATAAATTATTAGGAAGTCGTTTTCTTTAATTTCAAGTGCATTAATAAATTATTAGAAGTCGTTTTCATTAATTTCAAGTGTATTAATAAATTATTAGAAGTCATTTTCATTTAATTCAAGTGTATTAATAAATTATTAGAAGTCATTTTCATTAATTTCAAGTGTATTAATAAATTTATTAGAAGTCGTTTTCATTAATTTCAAGTGTATTAATAAATTATTAGAAGTCATTTTCATTAATTTCAAGTGTATTAATAAATTATTAGAAGTCATTATCATTAATTTCAAGTGTATTAATAAATTATTAGAAGTCATTTTCATAATTTCAAGTGTATTAATAAATTATTAGAAGTCGTTTTCTTTAATTTCAAGTGCATTAATAAATTATTAGAAGTCGTTTTCTTTAATTTCAAGTGCTATAATAAATTATTAGAAGTCATTTTCATTAATTTCAAGTGTATTAATAAATTATTAGAAGTTATTTTCATTAATTTCAAGTGCATTAATAAATTATTAGAAGTCATTTCATTAATTTCAAGTGTATTAATAAATTATTAGAAGTCGTTTTCATTAATTTCAAGTGTATTAATAAATTATTAGAAGTCATTTTCATTAATTTCAAGTGTATAAATAAATTATTAGAAGTCATTTTCATTATTTCAAGTGTATTAATAAATTATTAGAAGTCGTTTCATTAATTTCAAGTGTATTAATAAATTATTAGAAGTCATTTTCATTAATTTCAAGTGTATTAATAAATTATTAGAAGTCATTTTCATTAATTTCAAGTGTATTAATAAATTATTAGAAGTCATTTTCATTAATTTCAAGTGTATTAATAAATTATTAGAAGTCGTTTTCATTAATTTCAAGTGTATTAATAAATTATTAGAAGTCATTTTCATTAATTTCAAGTGTATTAATAAATTATTAGAAGTCGTTTTCATTAATTTCAAGTGTATTAATAAATTATTAGAAGTCGTTTTCATTAATTTCAAGTGTATTAATAAATTATTAGAAGTCGTTTTCATTAATTTCAAGTGTATTAATAAATTATTAGAAGTCGTTTTCATTAATTTCAAGTGTATTAATAAATTTTTAGAAGTCATTTTCATTAATTTCAAGTGTATTAATAAATTATTAGAAGTCATTTTCATTAATTTCAAGTGTATTAATAAATTATTAGAAGTCATTTTCATTAATTTCAAGTGTATTAATAAATTATTAGAAGTTTTTTTCATTAATTTCAAGTGTATTAGTAAATTATTAGAAGTCGTTTTCATTAATTTCAAGTGTATTAATAAATTATTTGAAGTCGTTTTCATTAATTTCAAGTGAATTAATAAATTATTTGAAGTCGTTTTCATTAATTTCAAGTGTATTAATAAATTATTAGAAGTTTTTTTCATTAATTTCAAGTGTATTAATAAATTATTAGAAGTTATTTCCATTAATTTCAAGTGTATTAATAAATTATTAGAAGTTTTTTTCATTAATTTCAAGTGTATTAATAAATTATTAGAAGTCATTTTCATTATTTTCAAGTGTTATGTTTTGCCCTTCGACCCGGCCCCAAAAAATGCTATTCCAATGTGATGCACCGGAAGGAAGTGACACATTCCAATGGCCAGTAATCGAAAGAGATTGCGTGGGCGGATTAAGGCTCATAATATGGGACAAGGTGAAGGTCCCACTGTGCCAATACAGACTGATGCACCGGAAGAGAGTGACCTCTGAACTGCATGACAGCTATTTCATCTTGATGACGATTAAACATTCGATTTCAAAGATCCAGTGGCCGATCGTGTGGGCGTTGAATTGTTATTTGACTCAGTTGAGTTCGAGTCCAAGAAGGTGTTGCCAGGAGGGTTCCAGACAGCTAGAGACTAGATGTGGTAGGGAAAGCCACACCCGACCGAGGGGGCCCTCGGAAACCCCGATGGAGTGAACCCCAGCATCAGGAGACAAGAAAGACACAATGTGACGGTCATAACAGTGGGGTCAAGATATTACAGTTTATGTTCGGTCTCCAGCTCCCTCTCACATGCAACCCTTGAACAACCCATCCGAACCTTACAAATAAAGTGAGAGGTAAATATATTATTGTTAAAGAAGTCTCCCTGCGTCTTCCTTTCTGCGTCTCTATCCTTCATGCGTCTTTGTCATTGCGTCTATCTTTGTCACTGCGTTTGATTATTGTGTCGTTATTATACGGCACATGACAATACAACACAAGTGTATTAATAAATTATTAGAAGTCATTTTCATTAATTTCAAGTGTATTAATATATTTCTAGAGGTCATTTTCATTAATTTCAAGTGTATTAATATATTTCTAGAGGTTATTTTCATTAATTTCAAGTGTATTAATATATTTCTAGAGGTCAATTTCATTAATTTCAAGTGTAGTAATATATTTCTAGAGGTCATTTTCATTAATTTCAAGAGTATTAATAAACTATTGGAAGTAATTTTCATTAAGTGTTTCTCTCGATGCGTTTGACCCTCAACCACCTGGCACACTTCAGATTGAAAGGGTTTGGTGCTTATTCATTGTATACCATACGGGCATTATGAAGAGATGAATGATGAATTAGCATAGAGGAAATATGACCATAACACTTTTCTCTAAAAAAGATATAACTCTCTCGACTTTATTTCTCGAAAGAGTCGTAACTGGCGTAAAAGTGAGAAAGACAAGGAGACGGAGGGAGACGAAGACATACTATTCTATTGACGCATAATTTTTTCTTCTATTGGCCATACGACGCTGTGTTAGCTTCAGGGCCTTACAAACTTTACCTCTTCTGTTTTCCGGCCAGGGACAACTGTGAACCGTTGTTCTACCGGGTGCCTGGTGGCCAGTCTCCGTTACTGACCATTTCTAGACCCAAGACACCAGCAAGACTTCTCGTATCTGTTATGGGCCTTGTGTGTATAATTTGACAACGCCAATGTGTTCTGGTTGCCACCCACGTGACGTCCTTTCACCTTCGCTTTTCTGCCTTCCTATTTACATACGTGAGTCCTGCAATCACTTTCTTTACACACCTGGAATATCCACCTCTGTCAAAGGTCAATATGCAACAGATTGCCATAACAGCAATTTAAAGCATACGGTCAGGACGTACGTGGTCAATTCAATAAATTTCCAGACCTTTTTTGTACGGGCATTTAAAATTGACGTAGACTCTTAAAAATTCAGTATGTTATTGCTATACATCTTATGAGATGACTGATGAATTTTAATGATTTCAGGATCAAATGAACTGCAACAACAGGAATTGGAATATACCTTACTAAAGCCTGATTGTCACAGCTGGGGAATTTCAAAAATACAATCTGGACGTGGGGACACTTTAGAAGAACGATGTGCAATAAAATTGTGTTTTTTAAATGCCACAGAAACGTGTGGAATACTTCAGACTGCTTTTTGACCATCTTGCATGAATCGAGCATCAGTTTTTGAGTGGCATAAGAGAATCAAGGAAGGCAGGGAGTCTGTGAGGGAAGATGATAGGTGTGGGAGGAGTAAGGAAGTCAATACACCAGAGTTGATTGACCAAAGGCTTAGAGTTAGGGTTAGGGTTACTATGTTGAGGTTTTAAGTGAATTCAGCAAGAGATTCCGTCGGAAGAGGCCAGTACTCGTCAAATCGGGTCAGTGGCATTTCTACCAGGACAATGCACCAGTCCACAACTCCATCCTTGTCACAGACTGTTTGACCAAGATGGGAATCAAGACAGTTGCTCACCCTCCCTATAGTCTAGACGTTGCTCCCTGTGACTTTTGGTTATTCCCTTAGCTCAGAGGCTGTCGTTATGGGACAATTGAGGAGATGAAAGAGGCTGTGACGAAGGTCATTGACACGCTCACACAAGAAGTTGTTGAAATGGTACAACAAGTGCATTGCAGCCGGTGGAGATTACTTCGAAGGGGACTAGAGTTTCATGTGTGTACTATCAATAAAAGTACCAATACGAAAAAGTCTGGAAACTTATTTAATGATCCTCGTAATTATAAATGCTAAGGTTTAAATAGTCGATTTATCGAATTAGGGGTAAAATGGAGAGTTGCAGATCAAGTGGCCATGGGGATTCCGTCCGCAAGAACTACTGTTCGTTTACTACGGCCAATAGATGACCTCCTATCGGCATTTTACACCTGCGCAGTGGTGAAGACGGCATATTCTATGGCAGCAGCCGATAGGAAAGATAACAGCCATGTTTGATAATTGTTTAGCTTTTCATTCTTTACTTTTTTAAAAACTTTCTCACAAGATCTTTTGATGTGTATCCTGGCTTTGACACTACAATACATCTAGTGGTGAGGCTCCAGTCCTGGAGATCGGGTGAGGGTGGACCCAACCTTTCATTACCATTAATACTAGGTTCACTGTGACCAGGAGAATTAGTATTGTTATAGCCACATCCTTTGTTAAAATACATCATTTAAAATGTATCTGAATTCTCTAAGAATACATGAAACCACATAAGCATTATGAAAATCATTTTATTAAGGATTGTTTCTTGAAGCAACAATTATTTACAAAGCAGTATAATTATTTACTTATAACTATTTAATTACTTACAGCAAAAATGTGACGACAGTATCAAATAATCCAAGGGTTGACACAGCATAAAACCAACCAACCAACCAACTAATTATCTCTTATAATCCAGTCCTTCACTCACTGTCTTTCACTCTCTTCGCAGAATACCTCGCTTTATGTTTATTTTGTTCTGATGGAACCTTCTTTCACATCGTTCATACTCAAGCTGATTTCGCACCAACAGATTTTCATTTCTTTCGATTCAAGGAATATTTCATATGTGACATAACATTCAGAAACTAATAAAAATCGTTGGAAATTAAGGCGATAACATTTTTCATGATAATATTTAAACGGATTTAGCTTAGATTTATTATACTATCCTATCTTGTAAAACGTAATTCCTTCCCGAAGATCTTTAAATAATAAATTGACAGAATCTTTTATTTGTCATGTAGTAAAGTGTTGCGTTCTGGTTAGTGAACGCTTGTAATATTGAATAAAGGACAAACCACGATATGAGAGGAAATAGAGATATATTCTCAGGAAAAAGTATATATAATAGAGAGACTATTAGTAGACAAGAACATAGGATTAGTGAATACAGAATAAAGGTATAATTAAAAAAAAAAAAAAAGTGCCCGTGGTGTAATGGTTATCGTCGCAGGAATTGGACACGGCGACACGAGTTCAAATCCTGGACTGATTGCATTTCACATAGCACTAATACCCTTGGGAAAGGTATGAATCCAATTATTCTCCCTCCAGCTATGGGTAAATAGTAGGGCAGACTAGGTTCTTCAGCCTTGGTGAGGCTACTAGTCTAGGAGAAGGAATACTCTGAATTCAAACCTGTTAAACTCCGCTTAAAAAATTGACCTTGTGTCGTATCCTGTCCAAGCGGAGGGGTTGGGTAAATATGATAAAGATATAACCCAACGATATTATTGGCTTCCGTTATTACGGTAGCAAGCAAAGTGATCTAGTGCGATCTCCAACTCCAACGCTCTAATACTATTTCTATAAGAAGCTGCTCTTCACCTTCTAGTCTGCACTGGTATTAGTAGCTACTGTTATATATGGCAGATGGACTAGTTCTTTGTGTTGAGAAAAGTGGGTGATACCCAGCATAACCGTTAAACCAGTATAAAGATACTGTAAATCAACTCAGCTTAACTGCCAGGTCAATTTAAAGACAGTTGAACGGTTGGCTGGCATTGGAGGAATGTAAAGTCAGCTGACTAAAATCCTAGAAGGTAGAACCTACACTTCAAATTTGAATTAGCTATTCAAGAGCAGTTAAAGTGATAGGACCTAATTTTCTATTTAGGACCCAGAACTTCTGATTACCTATGGATTCTCTAATGAAATAAGTAAAATAATATCGGCACACGAGAAACGAATACTTCGTATTTGTTATTCACCACCACGAAGAAAATAGAGAATCAAGCAAAGACGATGAAATAGGTAAATTTATATGGGCACACAAGAAACGAATACTTAGTATTTGTTATTTTGTTATTCACCTCTGCAAGGAAAATAGAGTAGCAAGTAAAGACGATGAAATAAGTAAAATAATGTGGGCACACAAGAAACGAAGATTTCGTATTTGTTATTCACCATTGCAAAGAAAATCGAGAAGCTAGTAAAGACAATGGAACAGCGAAACGAAGTAGAGAACTAACCCAGACAGAAGAAGAGCAAGATTGCTATCACCAAGACTACTATTCAACAACATCCTAATACAATTGTTTGTTTTTATATCAAGACAGACACTTTCTTTTATTGGCCATAAAATACCATCATTAATATGAGAGCTGTCTTTAATTAAAGATGTTACCCATAAAAACCCTCTGACATAAAATCATAGCTGAAGTACCTGTCTATGAGGAAAAAGAGATTAATACTTGGATAGCTGCTGATTATAATGACTATAAAATAATTATTCAGGAGATATTTAAGTGTTATTTCCTTTAGCTTTATTTCAATATTATTATCAGAAATTTAATCATCTTCATTTTAAACAGCTGCATCTTAACGGAAAGGCAAGCAAAGATAACATCATTAGGACGAGATGGTTTGGTTTCCTTTGTATAATGGCATATAAACCTTTGTTGGTTATTTAATGCCAAAGCTGTAATCATAGAAGAACAGTAGTGGTACTATTTAACCCATAGCTGGGAGGATAACGGGGTTCATACCTTTCCCAAGGGTATATGCCCGAAAGTGAACGTAGTAACGCGACTGGAGTGCGAACTCGCTTACGTCGATTCTGCAGTCCATCACTTTAACCATTACACCATGAGGATACCCCCACTTACATTTGTTTTTATATCATTTTTGATAATTATTTTCTGAACACTAGAATATTTAAACGAATTCAAATTATATTTGCTTTATACCATCTTTAGTAAAACGTAATTACTTTCTGAATACTGTTATCTAAATGAATTAAACTTTCATTTGTTTTTCATATCCTCTCTGTAAAAATGTAATTATTTTCAAGCACACTGATTCCTAATGAGAAGCAGCTTTGTAACCTTGTAAAAGTAAGTAAATTTGGCGACCTTAATCAAGGGTGACCCGAAGGCTCCATTTTCAATAGCTACTACACCTGACCCTTACCGTATAATCAGGAGTGTTAAGCAAGGTGGAATCAAGTACCATTTTTGAGTCTTTAGTATGATTAAACCCCAGTCTCCTGGACCATTGGCGAATACTCTAATCATTAGACCAATGGCCGTATTTAACCTCGTAAAGATTATTTATTATAGGTCATGTCAGGTTTTGCTTTTAATAATCAAGTCCGTGGTATACTAATTACCGTCGTTTAAGAAAATAGAAAGGGTGATCGAGTTCACATTCAGGGAGATTAAAAAGCGGCCCGCCACCTTTATGTGGTACGGAAACTACTTTTCTATAGCTTGTTGTAGAATAATTTTCGTGACTTACATTTTCATAAAACTTTGTTATTTGTCCCTCACTCCTGACCACATTTCTTCCAAGAAAAGGGTTGAATATGCTTTACTATTTCAGATATTTTCACTTCAAGGTCAAAAGCTGAATAGCAGATATAATCAAATTTTATACACATTTTAAAAAATATTCTTAATTAGAACGTTAGTGAAATCTATATCTTGTTTCAATGACCTATTGTAATGATGAAGTAAAGGAGATGACATTGTAGTAGAGGGCTGGCTGGGATTACATTGTAGAGGAGGAGTGACTGAGATTATATTGTAGTGGAGGGTTGGCTGAGATTGCATTGTAGTGGTGGCTTGGCTGAGATTATCTTGCTGTTGAGGGTTGGTTGAGATTATATTATCGTCGAGGGCTGGCTGATATTATAATGTGGTTGAGGAGTAACTGAGATTTTGTAGTAGACGTTGGGCTGAGATTATATTGTCGTGGAGCATTAACTGAGATTATATTGTAGTGGAGTCTTGGCTGAGATTATATAATGAGAATTTGTGCTCGTTTCATAATGTTAGAAGGAGTAGATTTGTCAACTTATAATAGCGTCAAAAATATCCTTGAGATGACAAACTACTAACACACAAACAACATGATATGAGGATATACATTTGGCAAATCATATTAGCATGGTGAAGGTATACCTGAGATGACAGACAATACATGCCCATTGAAAACCATTTTGAAAGGAGAATGTTGAGTAAATAAAAATTATATCTGCTATCTAAACGTGATAAAACTTTGAAGTTTTCTTTTGTTTTCTGTTTTTATAAATTTTTAAAACCAATTCATTGCAATTTACACACGAAATACAATAAAATGAAAAAAAGGAAAGAATTCATCTAAAGTGAAAACGAGAAAGGGAGTATACCAAAAGTTAAAACGAAACTTAGGGAAAATTAAAAGAGAAAATCAACCCCTTATATTTTCTATTACTTCACATATCATTTTGATTGAAAATATTGGTGAATCTCAGCCTTTCGACTGTGTCAGATAATTATAATAAATAGGGAAAATGACGCTCCACATTTGTTTTATTTTCCGGCAACTGTGAACAGTATGGCCCTTTTTGAGTCATTGAGTTTGATATCCCTGATTTAAGGCCTCGGTGAATAGATTAACTAGCTAGCCGTTGCTCAACAGCAGGTGCCCGATGAGGATTTTGTATCCAGCATTCTAACAACCAGTCCCAGGTTTACTATAATATCTCTGGCTTTTGTAATCACTTTTTACGTATGTATATGCGATTTAGATATCAAAAACTCTTGCTTGCCCAGTCGGCTCGGGGGGCTGTAGAATACACTGACTGCACCACTGCAGAGGGGTAAGACCCCCCCCCCTAACGAGTGTCCTGTATATGACACTAAACAATCTGTTGGTGAGGTTCAAGCAATGCTGGAGCTTTGGGGAATGCGGAGTACCCCTTCATTGCCATTGCTCCCAGGTCCACTCTGCCCGGAGTGGTAGCACCTGATAGGGCTCTATCTATGGGTTGAATAGAATTAACAGCATACTTATGCTAAAATGAATTGTTTGAGTAAAACTGAATAGCTTGAAATAGAAATGACTTTTACAATTAAACCGTACTTACATTTAAACTGCGTGCTTAAGCTTAACTGAATTATTTGAAAAAGAACTGTTTTTCGACATTAAAACTGTATTTACACTTAACCGAATTGTTACATAACACTGCTTGAATAGTTAGAAATGGAAATGTTTTTGACCATTAAACTGTGTACTTATGCTAAACTGAATTGTTTTAAATAGAACAGATTATTTACATAAAAATGGATTTGGCGTTAAATAACCTAAAAAGGTTGATATGCCATAAAACCCAACAAACCAAACCAAAAACTCTTGAAGTGCTCTTAACATCTAAGGAGCTGCTATCAAAATATATTTGACGTCAATCATATCTCTTATAATATTTTCTTAATGAAATTAGGCAGAGACGTTACTAGAAGATGATGACTACGTTTAGTTAGTCCGTCGGCGTATTCTACAAAGCCTTCGAAAATTAGTTTAAACTCACCCCGGTAAAATCATTAATTATGGGAATCTATAGCAAAGGATCGGAAATATATTGAAAACACGGAGAGTTAAGTGGTCATGACACGTAATTTTCATAGATCATTTGTTCACACACACGAAATTTGGTTCAACACCACTGTCTGGCTGTGTCTCTCTCACGTACATCTACACCCAGAGAGAGAGAGAAAGAGAGAAGGAGAGAGAGAGAGAGAGAGAAGGAGAGAGAGAGAGAAACGTGCACGCACATTACACAACGGGCTGAATGACTGATACACAGATGCTTACACACACATATACATATACACACACATGCCTATACACACACAGAGGCATATATATGCGTGTGTGTATGCGTATATATATATATACATATATATATATATATATCGATAAAAATTTTATGCTGAAAACATTTTAACCCTTAAATTGTTCATATTATTCACTGCACAAAAATGCAGGGTCATGTGGCAATACATTTCAAAAGTAAAAAATATATAAAATGAAAAACAATTTAAATACTCGTGACTCAGCGTTTCTCATTTTTTTTGCTTCTCAGGTGATTAAAACCCCTATATAAATGATAGCGACTATGGTTTGGGTTCCGTATATGAATGGGGGTCTGAGTACAATTCTTTATTCTAGAACCTGGCCACGTCTATAAGGGATCCTTTACTCTCACATCACTATAATTCCAGTAGGTTTAATCTTGAGTAAATGGGAACATATAATGAGGTTAATGCAATTTTATTTTCCATCATTACATACGCACAAACGTGTGTGCATTTAGACGCTTGCATGAGTGCGTACGTATGTGTTTGCGTTTGTAAGTGTGTGTGTGTGTGTGTGTGTGTGTTTCCGTAAAGACCTGGTTGGAATGACTTGGAAAACATATAAGTGCGTGCGAGAATAAGTGTGTGTGTGTGTGTCTACAAAATTACGTCCGATGCTATTGATCTTAATTGGCTTTCAACATCGATCTTTCAACTGTTTATTGATTGTAATGGGCCCAACTTCCATCTGATGGATGAGAGCAGAAAGCAATTGATTTGATTCCAAACCTAATTTTGGAGACTCGCTCAAGCGAAAAGTTTTCAACTGAACATCGGAGTATTATGTTGATGTTACATCCTTTTGTAATAAATTCTGAGTGTTAAAAGGTTGATATTATTTTAAGTTTAGTTATCAAAATCCTAAATAACAAGAACGTTGTTTAAATTTCTGAGTTCACTAAGCCTATTTTATCACAGTATAAAGTCAAATAAGGAGAAAAGAGGAAAGGAAGATGTAATAAAAAAGGGTGAGTTTTTTTTATCGATCTTAGAATATTATATTTTACCTCGTATTTAACACTATCTTTTAGCATCTATGTGAAATACACTATTCTCTTAGTCACGAGACAGGCTTAAATATTTACTGAGTTTAACTTAGCCCTCGGAGGAGGCTACGATATCAGTGAAGCAATTGAATATAACAATTTCAACAAGTCAGCCAAAATCAGTCATCTAAAATTGTTATGTAACATATGACATGGATTTTTCAGTTCGTTCCTAGTGACCCCGTGTGCTTTGGCAAGCTGTCACATTTTGATTTGTAAACAGGAAGATGACAGCGCGTCAGGGCAATCGGTTCGAACATGTGTGTAACCGGAAGGGGATCACGTGATAACCACGTGGTCAGATTTAGACTGAGCGCAGAGATTCAGAGTCAAGCCAGGGACACGCAACTGATCAGAGGGATCTCTGACGTGCTTGCAAGTGGGTGCTAGCGTTGTCACCTCCTGGCTCCGGGAAGAAGATATGAAAAAAAGTCCTCTCTCTCTGAGTATATGTCTCACAATTTATCTCTCAACTAACAACGAACTCTGGGCCCTTTTTGAGAATAAAACGAGGGAGATATTTTTATAAAGAAGTGTGTTTCGTTCGTTCATTATCGTTGATTATGTTTCCGCTTGTATTTGTATTACGGCTATACAACAAAATATATTTATACTAAACTTTTTTTTGTTTTTTTAGTTTTCAGTTCTAGCAATTGTAGGAGAATGAGCAGTAAATATTGTATTATCTAAATCCAACACCGTCACAAGCAAGATCGAAAACAAATTTAGTTTTCTTTAAGCGGAGTATCGATGAGACCACTGAATATGAAACGGGCAACAAAAATCCTACTACAAATCGCTTAGAATCAATCGCCTTAAAAAGTTCAAAATTTAACTCAGTTTTAGTCGTAGGAGAAGCAGTAGTTGTTGTTCCTATTACGTATTTAACTAATTCCTTCAATACCAAATGAATGTGACACAAGGTCAAGATTTTTAAGCAAAATACAGCTGGTTGGAATTCAGTTTTACTTCACCTAGACCAATGTTAAAGAATCCAGTAAGTTTCTCTATTTACTTTCCCTGGAGTGAGATCAGTTGGATTGATGCCTTTACCAAGGGCATAAGCGCGAAATGAAACACGCAGCTTCATATAGGATTTGAAACTGAGTCATCAATTAATGGGATCTGATGAAATCCTGGATGAAACTGTGACGATAATCCTCACACAAAGTTTGACATAGCTGTAGTTGTAGATAATCTTGCAAACCTCTTTTCAGTAGTGAGATTTATCATCACTGAGTGCCCTGGAAAATTAATCTAAATTTATTTCATTTTGTTTACACATCATTATTATTGTTGTTGTTGCTGTTATTATTATTATTATTATTATGACACTACAAATAACTGATGGTTTTAATCGAAGTCTGAGTGACAGTGAGTCTTCTTAGGTCTTCATCATCTTTCTAAGTCGATTTCCGCAGAGCTGTAGTCTGGACAGTCTCAATATTTCTTAATATTTCTGGTTTTCCCCGTCTCTTTTCAAGATTATTTTGGCCCAGCGGTTAGAGTGTTCGCCAATGGCCCGGGAGACCTGGGTTCAATCCCAGGTCGAGTCATACCAAAGACTTTAAACATGGTACTTGATACCACCTTGCTTAACACTCAGCATTATAAGGTACGGTTCAAGGGTAAAGTGGAGCAATCCTGGGAATGGAGTAGCGCCCTCCCCTACACCTTGGTGTAGTAGCTATCGAAAAGGGAGCCTTCGGGTCACCCTCGACTATGGTCGCTAACTTTACTTACATATTCTACAACTATTTTTTTGAATTCTTGAACAAGGTCCAAATATTCATCGACATTTTATTTTCTTTTATTTAAATTCTATAATCTGTGGGGACAATAAAACCTACTTGTAGACAATTTCTATTCTTTTTATTAACTAAACCAATATCTGATCTTTTATCCGAGATTGGGTGATTTGGTTCCATCTCAAAATTCCAGAGAATTTTCGGCATCATATTTCGTAGGATAGTTTTGTGTGTGTGCAGATACAAGAACGGTCAAATAGCATTACTTTATGCTATTTGCACTTTAGCAAATATTTAACACTCTTTGTAGGATTTCGTTTTATATATCTTGCCTTTGGGTTTAGTTAGGCTGAGAACCTTTCGGCTCAGCACATGGGTTAGTTAGGGGTAAACTTGAACGCAGGTGTTAACGCGCGCGGGGGGAGGATGTGTCGTTCACAGATGTCAAAATAAAAACCCCAGATAGAAATGTGACGGCAGGATGAGAATGCTGTAATGCACCGGAAGCGTGCGCGGAGGATATGGGGAGATTTGAAAAAGTCAGTTAGTTGAGTCTTGCGGTCCGAAGAAGAACGGTGACTTTCGCTAGCTCGCAGTGGCCTTGTGGCGGGTGCCACACGTGTTGGGGCGGGGGCAGATGGAAAAGTCAGCATAGAAAGATTGTGCCTCTCTCTCTCCTTATGTCGAAAAACCTTTAAACTCAAAGGTAATAAAAAGTTTCGTACCTGAACTAAGAAGTCGTATGTGTTTTTCGTGTTTCGGGATTCCTATGTTCTATGTATATATGTTATGAAAATTCTATGTGCGTTTCACATATCCGTATCAGGGATATGGTACATTGGTGGTATTCACTGAAGTCCGAGTGAAAGGTCTCATTTTATCAGTCCAAGTTGATTTCAATAGAGCTGTTCTCAAATTCTCCCTCACATTCACAGTTTTCCCAATTTTTTTTCTTGGTTCTTCAGGATTGTTCAAGAGGCTCCAACAGTGGTTAATATGACATTCCTCTTCATATTCCTTAGATTTTTGTAACGTCCAGTTATTTATCCGTTATTTATTTCACTAAACTTCACACAGTAGTCATATGGAAGGGTGAAGAATACTATCTGAGAAGTTCTTTTCTTTTTATCAACTAAAATTAGATACTATCTCCTGGCCCGGATTGAGAAATCCCTTTTAATATTTAAATGCTAGATAATCCTATGTGTCTCATTTTCATCACTTGGGTATTTGCATTTACAAGAGCGAGGAACAAGGTGAATTGGAAATATAAATAAAAAAGGACATGTTTTTAATGAAACTTATACGGTTTCTGTAATGTCAATGACTCTCTTTAATTTTCTGATATGGCAGATGATATGAATAACAAAGCTTGACTTTATGAATGGGATTTGAGTTCGAGTCTCACCGAAGGTTTATAAATATTTCTTGTCATTGAAATACGCTATTCTTCGCTGTTCAAAAAGTGTCACCGTTCTTCCTTCTTCGGTTTCTTTATTAAATGGTATATCAACGTTCGTGGGTTATTTAATAACAGAGCCATCCTTATAGAAGAAAAACAGTGATACAATTTAACCCATAGTTAAGAATAGTATAAAGGGTTTCATGCCTTCCCCAAAATGGTGCGAGTGGATTTCGAACTCGCTTATTTTGCAGCTCTAATCGAGCACGTTAGCTATTACGCTACAGGGAATCTTCACTCTTCGTGGAATAATGGCCGCTGGCGACCGTAATCGAGGACGACCAGAAGGCTCACTTTTCAATAGCTACTACACCAAGGTGTTGGGGAGGGCACTACTCCTTTCCCAGGATTGATCCACCTTACCCTTGATACGTACCTTATATTGCTTAGTGTTAAGCAAGGAGGCATCAAGTACCATTTTTAAAGTCTTTGGTATGAAGCGACCTGAAATTTAACCCAGGTCTCCCGGGCCATTGGCGAACACTCTACCCACTAGACCATTGAGTGAAGTGCTATCCAGCTTTGCCTAAAGCACATATCTTATCGTGGTAAATATCTTGCGCCCAGATCTTTTTCCCATTAAATATCTGCATCCATGTCTCCATACCCTCTTTTTAAAACTCGCAAAATTTCTCTTGCATAGATCGCCTCGAAAATTAACCTGAAAGTTAGAACTTCAAAATTTGACCTGTACACAAGTATTTACGATAGATATATATTTTTTAAACTCTTGTTAAATATAAATAATGAGAAAAACAAATGAAGCATGCTCAACCTTGACCAACCGTTCTCCTTTTTGGTGGGTTTTTTTTTAGACCGAATGAACAGCAGGAAATTGTGTGTTCATGGTCCTTTCGGAATATATGGTGATCGATAAACGAGGAAATGAGAAAATAAAAAAAATCGAAAGCAAAAAATATAAGGAAAGAAGTGTTAAAAATGGCAGGTCAATAATGCAGATTTACTTGTTATTGGATAGGAAACAATAGTGTTGATTGGTGGGGCAAAAAAGAGAGGTGGAATATCAATTGGTAATCGATCAGAATGAAATATAGGAATTAAATGTAATCGATAACGAAAACAGTGGGGCTTAAGCAAAAGAGGGATTGTCAGATCGATCAAGATAGAGAAAAAGAGGGGATGGTATTAATGATAATGCCAAAAAATGTTTTGATAGCTTGTTGCTCTTCCTTGAAAGTAACATTGCTTCCTGGTAGATGGACGATGTCAAACAAAGTTGTATCCGGTTGGTAATGAATGGTTGTCAATTGAAGAAGATAAGAACTTGATACGATCCGGATTTGGACTATGTTAAGTTGATACTAGTCATTGAACTTTTCTTCTATCTGAGAAATTATTCAATTTAGAACTTTGAAATTATTTACATCAGCAATCGTATTAATTACTGAGAAGGAGAATTTAATAATTGCTGAAATTATAAATTTTATAATTTTATAATTAGCTGAAATCGTCTATGATTTCTTCTATCCACGTTTAGCCAAATCTTTGAAACTTTTGTAAACAAAACTTCTATTAAACTAAGATTACAATTATATTCCAAAGGACTGATAGATTGATTAATCGATTTTAACGGCATCTCAGTCCGTATAGGGTTATTTTATCCATAAAAGTTAAGGACTCGCGTTCATTGCACGTTCATATTCACTTTTTGTATTGTTGATTCTTTAGAGGTTTTTGCACACAGTTATATAATATCAAGTATTCCTGCCCAATATAAATAATTTACCCTAAAATATAAGACTTCAAACAACTATTGATAATAACTTTAGTGAATGATTGAACAGTTTTGTTTGACCCATAGATATGATCTTAAAAGCTCCTACCACGCTATGTCCGAATGGATTTTGGTGTAATGACAATTACACTTAGTAAGTCTACTAGTCGGCATCTAATGTCTGCCTTGAGCTATAAGTAACTGTTAATCTGCTGTGTCCTTATGAATGAATAAATTAGAGAACATCGCTAATGGGTCCATCCTTATATCTCCGGCAATACTTTAATGGTATGTAAGACGAGAAGTTAGTAGTCGTTCAAATGCGATTTTGTTGAAAGTTGCTGCCAGGATTTCTTTAGATCGACCCACAGTCTCCTTATGTCGTTCTCGTCTATATTTCTATCTTAGTTAGAGTCCAAGTGAATACTGATATCACTTTAAGTAGATGAGACTCCGCTGACGAGGTATATGAACCGCCATTTAGAGTGGACATGGTTCCTTCTCGATTAAAAAAAACACATGTACTCCGTTTTGTTTGCGTTCACGTAGAAGACAATGCCTCCTGCTTTTAGTTCCAGGTTATGCAATTGAGATTAGGCTTGGGGCGGTTTATTTGGAAGTAGTCTGTGCATAGTCTGTGTCCCGTCTGCGGGATAACATCTGCTTCTTGCCTTTTTTAGTGTTAAGCCATTTTATTTATTTATATCTATCGATATTCGAAGTACGACGTCTAGGTAGACGATTAATAAAAAGGGCGCTAATGTATCTCCTTGCAGAACTCCAGTAACAACGTCGAAGTAGTCAGTGTCTCCATCCAGTGAGCGAATCTTGACTTTCGCGTTTCTGTAGAGTATCATTATGACTGTAAAAGCTTCTTTTGGGAGACAATAAGCTAGAATTATTTGCTCTATCTTTCCTCTGTATATAGAATCAGATACCTTTGAGAAATCGACAAAAGTGTTACCTCGGGATTTTTTGCATGAACTCCTTCGATGATTCGATGGATTGTTAGAATTTGAGGTGTTTTGGATCGTTTTCTCTGAAAAATGTTCTGATTTTTCCTATTATCTTTCAGAATTTCTTGTTTGATGTTGTTGCAGGGCACTATAAACTCTTAGTAGCCATAGAAGTGATAGTTATGCCTCTGTAGTTCCTCGTAATTCTGAGGTCACCTTTCTTCGAGAACAGGAAGGTGCAGCCTTTTATACATCTCTCTACTGTATTCTGTTTATATACGGCTTTGAAAATTCGATCAATTTTCCTTGTCTACCATACTTTTGGGGGTATTTCGTTGAGGCTTGTAGCTTTTCTGTTTTTAATTTTTCTAACTACTTCGTTGAGTTCTTCTTGAGTAATTTGTCTTAGTTTATGTATCGGTAGAAATTGCTAATTTTTGTCATAGGTTTATGTGACATTATGGGAGTTTCCAATCAGATTCTTGTAATGTGCTTTGCACTGCTGTATTCGTTTTTCTTGTTTGACAGCTTTTAGTTCTGCTCTCAAGGAACCATTCTTTTTGCTCGTTTCATTTTGTGCCAGCCATGCTATTGCTGATTACCTATCTTCAACCGAGTTTCTTATTTTATTGATCTGAAATTGAACGTATATTTTGTTCTTTTTAGTAAATGATAGTTCTCTTTGTACCTTCCGAAGTTTCTGTACGTTAAATATACTCTTTTTACATTATCTCATATTTTCTTAAAAGCTATTCGTTGATTTGGGAGCTCGAGGACTTAGAAGCATTCCTAACCTTCATATGACGGGAAAGACTCCCTCAACGATAGTACCTCTGAAACTCATTTATTAGTATTTTTTAAAGACTTTTACGCCCTCAAAACTTATTCTTGACATAAGCTTCAGCTTTAAAAAAGGTTTTAATGAAAGATATAAGAATGAGTTTACCGGAGGGATAGCGCTTACGCTAACCAGTTTCGACATAAACATTTAATGCAAACGATACTATGTGTGGCTTAATTACTTTATTTTGTCACTTATTCGTTTAGATGTCTAGATAGTATTAGATTGCTCAACTGAGTACACATCTAGACTGTCATCTAGACGTTAAGATATCATTCGTTATATATGCTACTCAGCTGTGCACATATCTAAATGTCAGTCTAGATGTTGAGACATCGTCCTTTTAATTTAAATTGTTATGTTCAGGTCGAGTCATACCAAAGACTTTAAAAATGGAACTTGATACCACCTTGCTTAACACTCAGCATTATAAGGTATGGTTCAAGGGTAAAGTGGAGCAATCCTGGGAATGGAGTAGCGCCCTCCCCTACACCTTGGTGTAGTAGCTATCGAAAAGGGAGCCTTCGGGTCACCCTCGACTATGGTATGGTATATAAGTCGTTCATCCGAGCTGACGTTCTTATTTGAATGATATATCTTTAAATAAAAATAGATGTATTCTCGATTCGTTCACGTGTCGTACATAACAGATACTCCACTACATTTCGGCGAATTTGTCAATGAAAATAATTGTTTGGAGTTTTTGTTTATGAAAAACAGGGGATAGTGAGACTGTGCACACAGAGTTTTGACTGGAAATGCCCGGATTGATCATACTCAGGTTTGAAGTTCATTTGTACAATTTCTATATAAGAATGTATTTTCCAACCTCTTCGCCACGAGTTGGAAGAGATGCAAGGTCAATTTTCAAACAGAGCAAAACATGACTTTCCTTGTCTAAGATGGCTATACCAAGGCTAAAGAGCTTTGTCTGACCTACTATTAACTCATAGATAAAAAGAGAGAGAATTAGATTAATGCATTTTTTAAGGACATAAGCACAAATGAAACACAAATAGCCTATCCAAGATTCGAGATCGGGCCGCCGGGTCCAATTCTGACTTACGAAAGACTTCATAACACTCGCCATGTAACAGTAGAAAAATTACAAACTAGTAAAATCAAGCTACTTTTTAACATTTGAAATAATTACATCCCCCGTCTCCATTCTTTTTTTTTTTTACCGAGCATCAAATAAAAAAGTAGACATGTTTGATCACATTTACAATATTTAATGAATGATGAACAAGTCAAGATAAATGTTGACAATAATCATCATCATCATCATGTCGTGCTGGTAGCACGGATATACCTGACCCCTCTGTCGCCACTTATCCCTGTCGTTCATCGCCTCAGGCAGGTCTTCTGGACAACATCCTGTATCTTCACATAGTTGCTGAATGTATGTTCGTGCTGGTCGTCTTGCTTTTGCACTGCCCTGTGTGGGGGTCCATAAGAGTACATCACTTATGAGTTCGTCCCTGCTTCTCCAGCAGTGTCCTGCATGTCTGGTTCGTCTAACTTGAATAGTTTTCGTGATAGGAGGCAGGTGGCCGTACAGTTGGTGTCTTGTGGGGTGTTGCCGCCAGGACTTTTACAAGATTGCTCGCAGCATTCTTGTGTAATTGCCGTCTAGCTTCTTCTCCAGCCGTTTTGTTAGAGTCCATGTAGCCATCCATATAGCAGTATCGATGCGAACTGCTTCCTGGAAGAAACTGCGTTTCATTTTATCGGTTAGGTTTGATTTCCATACAATCGATAGCCTATTGATAGCTGTCCATGCTTTCGTTAACCTCGTGTCGATGTCCTTTTCGGTTGATGAGACGCTGCTTCCTAGGTATGTAAATTTGTCTACTAGTTTAAGAGGGGTTGCGTCTAGTGTGGAGATGTCTCCCGTTTGATTATAGCACACATATTCCGTTTTGTGTGCATTGACATAGAGGCCTATGCCTGCGGCTGCTCGTTCCAAACTATGCAGTAGTGTTTCGGCTTGGTTAGGTGTATTTGCCAGTATCACTATATCACCGGCGTAGTCGGCGTCGGTAAATGTTTTTGCGGGGTACCTTCTGCTTCTTTTCTTTGTCAACTCGAAGCCGTTCTCTCTCATTTTGTCAATCGATGTTCTAAATACGTAATGATAAAGAGGTATGGGGCTAACGCGTTCCCTTGTAGTACTCCTGCTACAATGTCGAAGTATTCTGTGTCTCCATCTGGTGATCTTACTTTTACTTTGGTGTTTCTATCGAGAATGGTTATTGCTGCTACGGTTTCTTTAGGTATGCCGTAAGCAAGTAGGGTTTGTTCCATCTTTCCTCTGTGAATGCAATCGAAGGCCTTGGTAAGGTCGACAAATATTAATGTCGCTTGTAGTTTTTTTTGGCCCGTACACCCTCAAGGATTCTACGGATGGTTAATATTTGTGAGGTCGTGGATCTATTTCTTCGGAAGCCATTTTGGTTTCGGTTAAGTTTGGTTCGGTTTCATTGCATATCAAACATTGTAGATTATTTAATGTCAAATCAATTTTTATTCATATATTTTGTATATATGATTTTAAACTTACTTTGTTGATAAATTAATCATTTCTTTACACAGAGTCAAGAATAAAAACGGTTCTTATTTAAACAATTCAGTTTAGCATGAGTACATAGTTTAAATGTCAAATAGTTCTATTTGCCTAATAATGAAGACCCTATCAACTGCTACCACTCCAGGACAGAGTTGACCTGGGATAGTAATGAAGAGATACTGTACATTCCTCGAGGATCCTACTTTACTGAAACCTCACCACCAAATTGTTTCGTGTAATGTCTTGAACTCTTGTTCAGAAAGTCTTACCCCTTCTGCAGAGTTTCAATCAGTGTATTCTAGGCCAGATGTGAATTGAAAAGATTATATCTAAATAATCTTCCTAAGAGATTAAATCTTCCGAGGTTAAGGTAACAAGCTTAAATTTCGTCGGGTGGATATATAACGTTTTTCTAACCCAAATTGCATGTTTAAGGGTAGCGGAATAAAGAATAGTTGAAGATAAAAGCAACAAAAAAATTAAAAAAAACAACAACAAAAACACCTAATCAACAATTCAAAAACATCATTTAAATATGTGCGAATACCACTAATAATGTGTGCAATACCTGACAACACTTCACTTTTTGTAAACAAATCATAAATATTATATCGATTTTTTTGTGTCATATGGCGATACTGGAAATTGTGCGCAAAAATAGCAATATTCATGTGCAGACAAATTAGCTATAACTCATTTTAAAATAAGATTACCTACCTACTATTCGTTTACAAATATGTATTTAATAGACATAAGTATAAACAAGATTTGGCATTAAATAACCTACAAGGGTTGGGATGCTATAAACCAACCAACAATTGAAAAATATAACTAGAAACCAATGATGTATTTTATGATATAATGTCTATTTTTGAAATGCATATAAATGCTTTATTTTAGAGATATTTCTATGTAATTGTTCACTATTAAAAGAAGTTTTAAATAATTTGCTATGGAAATTTGGCAAAAAGAAAGGTTATATTTCTCTGTTTAATGTCATATCAACCTTCCTGTGTTATTTAATGACAAGTTTTCGTTGTAGAAGACCGGTCGTGTTATGATTTAACCCAAAACTGAGAGGAATAAGGGGTTGATACCTTTCCTAAAGGTCATAGTTGGAAAGTGAACGTAATTGTGCGATTTGAATTTGAACTAGTTTATTGCATTCCAACAGTCCAACATTTTAACAATTATCAAACTGGACGTCTCCATCCCCAAAAAGGAAGAAATATAGGACAACATTCTATTCGAGGGCATATAACTTCAACTTATTTTATGAAAAAATAGTTCGAAAATTTTCACTGGTCTTCTAAATAAAGGCGAAACTTTTGATAGATTAATGATCAGTTCGTAGACTAATAATTATCTTCCTTAATTTCATTCTACATAGTTATCTTGGGACTATATTAGAGTATCTTACTGATGTTATCTTCATAAAACGAAGAAGTAATCGGTCTGTTTGTATTTTTCAAATTCCACAAGCATTTGAATGGTACCCATATAGAGGAGGTGTCTTCGATAAGTTTCCAAACTTTTTTGTACAGGTATTTAAACTTGTCGTAGACTCTTGAAAGTTCACTGCTAATGCTATACATTTTATGATATGACAGACCAATTTTTATGATTTCAGGTTTAAATGAACAGCAACAGCAGCAATTGGAATACACATTACTAAAGCCTGATTGTCACTGCTAGTGAATTTCAAAAATGCAATCTGGACGTTTGGACACTTTAGAAGAACGATATGCAATAAAATTGTGTTTTATACTTGGAAAAAATGCTACAGAAACTTATGGAATGCTTCAGACTGCTTTTCGACCTTCTTGCATGAATCGAGCATCAGTTTTTGAGTCGCATAAGAGATTCAAGGAAGGCAGAGACTCTGTGAGGGATGATGAGAGGTGTGGGAGGAGTAAGGAAGTCAGAATACCAGAGTTGATTGGCCAAATAAAGAATTTCATGGATAAGGACCGTGTGTCTAATGAGACAATAAGTGCACAGTTTGATGTCAGTGTGGGAACTGTACACACAATTATTCGCGAGGAACTGAAGATGCGGAAGATTTGCGCGAAGTTTGTCCCAAGGCTGCTCAGAGAATATCAGAAAGAAAGACGTGGTCATGACAGCAGGAAGATGGTCGACTGATCAATTCAGATCCCGCAGTTCTTGAGGCTCTGGTGACCTGCGATGAAAGCTGGATCTACTGCCATGACCTAGAGACCAAGAGACAGAGTTCCCAGTGGAAGCATGCTGGCTCTCCCAGACCCAAGAAATCCAGACAGAGCAAATCCACCCACAAACATTTGATGATTTATTTTTTTGACAACACTGGCATGATCTACATGCACTGGTCTCCCACTGGACAGTCAACAAGGAATACTATGTTGAGGCTTTAAGGGAGTTCAAGAAGAGATTCCGTCGGAAGAGGCGAGCATTCTTCAAATCGATTCAGTGGCATTTCCACCAAGACAATGCATCAGACCACAACTCCATCCTTGTCACAGACTAATTGATCAAGACAGTCCCTCACCCTCCCTATATTCCAGACCTGGCTCCCTGTAACTTTTGGTTATTCCCTAATCTCAAGAAAAAACTTAGAATTGTCGTTATGAGACAATTGAGATGTCATTGACACGCTCACACAAGAGAACTTCCATGGGACCTTCCAGAAGTTTTTGGAACGCTACAACAAGTGCATTGCAGCTGGAGTTGATTACTTTGAAGAGGATTAGAGTTTCATGTGTGTACTATCAATAAAAGTGCCCATACGAAAAACGTCTGGAAACTTATTGAAGCACCTCGTAGGTATGTGAGCGTGCGTGTGGCTTGATATAACAGACCTTTCACATACGATAAACGAAGCTTTTAACAAATTTCTATACCTAAACTTTTATTTGTATGATTATAATTCCATAGATCTGTAGGACCTATAATTCTATTGCCCTGTATACCATAAAGATGGGTAAGACTTCTTCTACCCACCAGAAAATGGATGTCCTGGATTTAATACTCTGAACAGTTCTGTTCTTGCGAGTGTGGAGCATGTTTCATTGCTGATACTCTCATGTTTACACTTCCCCATCGTGGTAGTACCTGTAAAGGTTCCATATGTGAGTTAAATCTTGATAATTCTGAGGTTACCTTTCTTCGAGAATAGGAAGATGCAGCCTTTTGTACATCTCTCTACTGTATTCTGTTTATATACGGCTTTGAAAATTCGATCAATTTTCCTTGTCTACCCTACTTTTGGGGGTATTTCGTTGAGGCTTGTAGCTTTTCTGTTTTTAATTTTTCTAACTACTTCGTTGAGTTCTTCTTGAGTAAACTGTCTAAGTTTATGTATCGGTAGACATTGCTAATTTTTGTCATAGGTTTATATGACATTATGGGAGTTTCTAATCAGATTCTTGTAATGTGCTTTGCACTGCTGTATTCGTTCTTCTTGGTTGACAGTTTTTAGTTCTGCGATTGAGGAACCATTCTTTTTTCTCATTTCATTTAGTGTCAGCCATGCTATTCCTGGTTGCCTATCTTCAACCGAGTTTCTTATTTTATTTATCTGACCTTGAACGTATTTTTTTATTCTTTTGGGTAAGTGTTAGATAGGAATACTTTATTCCATGTAACTGTACATTATTTGCTTTAAAATAGTTATTTTAAGCTATAAGCATTTGCTAAGAATCATTATTATTAGTCACTTGAAACCATATAAACGCATGCAAACAAATATCTATTATTAAATAGAAATAATTACTTGAAACCATATAAATCTTAATATTACATAGGAATATATGAAACTATCCAACTGATCGAAAATTATTTGTATAAGATAGAAAAACTGGCCATCATAAGAAAATGTGAATATAAATATACAATAAAAGCGGATCTCTAATTTCTAGGCATAAAATATCTCAAGATGAGTAGATATGCCGTTAAGATTAATCAATCAATCAATCACTTATGTTTAGCATGCAGTTATAACCTTAATATTTGGAGATGCTCGCTATTTTGCTATACACCATAAGCCCTATATTTAGGACCGAAGAAGAACACATTGATACAACTAATTAATGTCTTAATATAGAGACTTTCACAACTTTTCTTATCATAGAGTAATTGGATAATTTTAGATAAGATTCTCTTAACTTTGGAGCAAGGTGTGAATGCGTTTTCTGCTCGCGTTTATCTGTGAATGTTACCAGCTCACATCTAGGCTATGTGAGAACTTAGTATTTAAGAATTAAAACTTTAGGATAAAAAAACAAACAAATCTATAGTCACACCCAATGTTTATATATAAACCCACCAATTTTTCTTTAAATCTACATTCAATTGCCGATGTTATCTTAGTAAATAAACAATGAAACTACTTTAAAAAGATGAACTAGACTTCTAAGGGATTTTAATGACAGGGAAGCAACGGAAATGCATAAAGAATTAAAAGAACAGGAAGTAAAACTCATAAGAGAGTAAAAAAACAAAAAAAGAAAGAAATATAGTCTTCTAGCCTAAATGCAAATGTCATTACACTGAAAAGAAATTAGTTTTAGTCAAAATAAAGGGAGTGAAAATGTAGAGACTTTGGTGGTGAGGTGCTTAAAAATATCTCATAGATTTGCTGCTGTGGTAGACTGGTGACTCCAGAAAGAGAACTAAAAAAAGATTTGTGACGATGAAGATTGTTTAAGACAGAGCGATTATAAATTATGTAAAATTCAAAGCAAACAAAGAGGCATGATGATTGCTCTGCTTTCTTTTTCTGTTTTGAAGTGAATATAAATAGGAGAGAAATCTGTCTCTCTGATAAAATAAAACGAAAATCCTTCTAAGTTAATGTCCTATGTATGGTTAAAAAAGTTTAACTCAAACGAAACGCCGGGAGAAAAAATGAGAAATGAAAAAGGATGCTACGACCCTGTTTTAACAAAACCTGGAAGCAGCACCCGATAAAAATGTAGCTATTTACCCCTCATCTCTCAAACCATGCAGGATAAACGAGAAAGATACTGAGAAGAGCTAAAGAAGTAAGCACAAACTGATGAGTAATCTTCTATGGATTCCTTTTTATTGAAACTGCAACAGTATGTGACCATCAAAAAGCTTACATTCATCGGTACTCAGCGGAAACTACGTACCATCTAGAAGACATGCCAAGAGCAATTGCCGATAGGAACGAATAGCAAGCGAGAGTCAAGTGAAACCGTGCTGTCCGTATTCAATGATGATGATGATGATAATGATGATCTAAATTTATTAATCAAGTACCTTGTCATATTTCAGTAGACCGTTGTGAAGCACGGCGGGTACATTGTCATATTTCAAACATTCTGTCTTGTTACACAAATGATATACTTTCATTTTTCAGAATGACTGTTGTGTACAGCTGGTGGTACATTGTCATATTTCATATTGATTGTTGAATACCACCGATGGTGCAGTGTCTTATTTCAAATTGAACTTTATGAACACACTTTATACGTAATTAAAATACTAATGTTTCAAGAACTGATTTTTGCCCAGTTGGCTGGGACTGCAGAATACACCAACTGCACAGGAGTAAGACTCCCTGCCACGAGTGTTCTGTTTATGACGATAAACAATCTGATGGTGATGTTCCAGTAATGTTCGAGCTTTGGGGAGTGCGGAGTACTCGTTCATTGCCATTGCTCCTAGGTCCACTTTGACCCGGAGTGATAGCACCTGATAGGATCCTATAAAAGGGTCAAAAAGAACTAAACTGTACATATGCTAAGCTGAATTGCTTGAAATAGAACTGTTTGACATTTAAACTGCGTACTTATTCTAAAGAGAATTGCTTGAAATTGAATTGTTTTTGTAGGCCTAACTGAATTGTTTGAAATAGAACTGTTTTCGACATTGTAACTGTACTTATGCTAAACTGAATTATTTGAAATAACTGTTTTGACAATTAACTGTGTGTAAACAAAAACTATACTTATATTAAACTGGATTGTTTGAATTAGAACTGTGTGACTAAATAGCTTGAAATAGAACTGTTTTGGAGATTCAAACTGTGTACATATGCCAAACTGAATTGTTTGAAATAAAATTGTTTATTTGTATAAAAATAGATTTGACTTTAAATAACCTACAAAGATTGATATGCCTTAAAACCCAAACAAAGAAAATAACAAACCAGAACTGATTTATTCATATCTATAAAAATCACTCTAAACATCTGTAGCAGATGTTTTTCATACATCGAACAAACCTTAACAAGTACATCCTCTCCAGGAGAGAGTCGAATGGGAGTAATGGCAGCCAAGTTATGACGCGATACGCACTTGTATTTCCAAACTGGAAACTCACCACCAGGTGACTTGTGGTATCATACCCTTGATATTTTTCATATTTAAAAATATAGAGAAGAATGGCGCTTGAGAGTCAAGAAAATCCGTGATGATGATGATGATGATGATGATGAAAAAGATTTTGTTCAGGTTGGGTGATTATAAATTATGTAAAATTCGAACCAAAACAAATAAAACGAAACGGCATGTCGATTACTCAGATATCGTTTTCTGTTTCGAATTGGATATAAATAGAAAAACATTACAAAGACCAAAAAGAGAAATGAAGATTAGGTAGGAGAGAATGTGTTCATTTTAAGAGACGAAATTTATTTATTTATTGTAATTCCCAGTGATGAAGCGAAGTCATTAGTGATCTGGGGAGAAGAAAAAGACGAGGATATTGTCGTGACAGTCAGATTAGTGTAAAACGTGATGGCAGTGAATTATCATGGACAAAATAGCTGCCCTGTTGAACAACGAGAATGTCGGGATAGGCTCAGGTCACGTGCCAAAAAGAAAATGCAAGAAATTCAAGGAAACAAAACGATTGCAAGGGAAAAGATTTCCACTGCGGATCGAAGAGATTAGAAAAATGAATTAAAAAGCCATCAACAGGAAACCTGATAAGCCCGAAATATTCCTGGCATTTAATCTTTCTTTCTCCCCCCACCCTCTCTCTGCATTTTCTTTGTTTTCTCTTTAAATGCACACTCACAAAAGGGTGCACCCATACACACCCATTCACATACACCAACTTTTCCACCATGAATAGAATTTGACTCAAAGTGTATATTTAAACAAAGTAGTAGTCAAACATAGTCGAGGGTGACCCGAAGGCTCCACTTTTCAATAGCTACAATACCGAGGTGTACGAAAGGGCGCAACTTTTTTCCCTGTATTGCTCCACTTTACCCTTGATCCATAACTTATAATATTGAGTGCTAAGCAAAGGCGGCATCAAGTAACATTTTTTGAGTCTTTGCTATGACTCAGTCTACCGGGCAATTGGCGAACACTCTAACTGGTAAGCCAATGGACAGGCGAAGTACAGCTGTTTTAAATTCAGCTTTCCATCTCATATATCAGTTACCTTATCACGGCTAAATAAATCGGCCTGCCCTACTATTTACTATAGTAGGGGAGAACAGATAGATTCATGCTTTTCTCAAGAGAGTTCACGGAAAAGAAACGCAATTGGTTTTGTCCTAGGTTTTTACTGGGGTCACCAACACACACACACATACACACACGCGTATATATATATATATATATATATATATATATGTATATATATGTATATATGCAAATTTCATTAAACATAATAGACATTTTATGCCTACATATTTTCTTTTGGATCCGTTCGAATTCCCGTATTACTTTTATCGTATTCGGGGGGAATTGATTTAGGTATTGTCCATAGTTGTATGTATCCCTAGTACTTTCTGCCCGACTTTGGGCCATCATCAGGGGAGAATCTATTACAAAAGGGATGTAACTTTTGTTTTAGCATATTACTAATGTGTAAGGACGTCTTTGCTAAAACAAAAGTCACTTTTGTAATAGATTCTCCCCTGATGATGGCCCAAAGTCGGGCAGAAAGTACTAGGGATACATACAACAATGGACAATACCTAAATCAATTCCCCCCGAATAAGATAAGAGTAGTACGGGAATTCGAACGGATCCAGAAGAAAATATGTAGACATAAAATATCTATTATGTTTAATGAAATTTGGATTAACGAAGAAATGCTTCCTATATATATATATATATATACACACTCACACACACACACACACACACACACACACACACACACACACACACACACACATATATATATATATATAAACCGTGGGTAATTTCAATTTTTGTCATCTATTACTATGAGTTTCACGTATGCGCTGGTCTTACAATCTTCAGATCATGTAGACACATCATTATGCTTATTTATATAAGTGTAACCCAGTTAACAATGTTCAATCATAGCGATACTTTCATTAGAGACATATAATTACGATTCCATAACTTGAAAAAAAAAAAACAAATTCCAGTTCCTTTTGTATCGGTCTCATGATTTTGTGGAATCTAAGCCTCACTTTTTAATCTCTTTTAAACCACTATAAAATGCTCAGGATAATGCTTAACCCTCTTTCAAAAAAGACGAATCATTGTGACGATGTATCTTCTATTAAACAAGTACCAAACATGTTTTGGAGGCTGACTAAGTTTGTGTATAACAAACACCCTGATCATCAGAGACGTTCGAAAATTGATGAAAATGGAAATGACATTTATGAAGCATTTCTGAAAAGGAAAACAACTTTGCATTCAGATGAATAATGTAGCACTATATGGGTGGCCCGAGCAGACGATTCCTTTGTCTGTTTCGGCGCGAAACCAGACAAAGGATTTTTGGACCTGAAATCTTGCCGTATCCGGAAGTGGTAAGGGGACGCGAAAGATAGTTGGCTGGACAAAGGAGCTGGCAGCAGTTGGCGACGGGAGCAGAGAGGCGAGGCAGCAGAAGAGTTGGCGTGGAACCACGGACAGAGGCAGTCAACACCGGACTCCGGAGACAGTAGCAGAGAAGAGAGGGTCCAGCCACGGCGAAGAAGATCGACCCAAGATGTCTGCATTCGAGTTGCTTTGTGGAATTTTCGCTAGTAATCCACGCTAGCGTTAGTCCGCACATGCATGTAGTGTTGCATACCCCTCTCCTGCTCTTGGTTAACCCCAAGCTTTGTTCGTGTTTGTTCGTCTGTTTTATTTTCTCCTATCCCCCCGATCGTATTCTTGTGGTGGCAAGAAATGTGCGTTACCCCCCTCGAACCACTAGTTGATCACCGGCCGACCGAGAAGTGGAATGGTTAGAAGACTGATCTAATGTGGCGGGGGCGAGGGCGTAACGTTACAATAATAAAGAAATTATACACCTAGACTTTCACTAGCAAAAGAGTATATTGAAGGTTGTAGAGAAATGATTTTGCCAGATTTTATCCTTTGAACTCAAGTGACCGGTAATCGTACTACTTACAAGAAGTATACAAACCGGGCCGCCAGAATTTCGGCAAAGGTTTCCCTACTTCTACATCGCTATTACTCTTGAAATATAAACATTTTGGCCTAGTCCGGTAGACCTGGGTTCAGTCCCAGGTCGGGTTATACCAAAAACTTTAAAAATGGTAACTGATACCTCCTTGCTTAACACTCAGCATTATAAGGTACGTATCAAGGGTAAAGTGGAGCAATCTAGGGAAAGAAGTAGCGCCCTCCTCTACACCTCGGTGTTGTAGCTATCGAAAAGGGAGACTTTAGGTCACCTTCGACTACGGTCTCTAACTTTACTTATATTTTATATATAATCTTATCATCTTAGATATATGTATTTACCCATTCACTTCATACGATTAGGATCCGACAAAAGGTCAATTTCTAAGCGGAATTTAATAGGTTTTCATTTATAGTTTTCCTTCTCCTAGACTGGTTGCTATACCAAGGTTAAAAAGCCCTGTGTGCACTCCAATTTTCACATAGCTAGATGGAGAATCGTTGGATACATAACTTTCTCGAAGCTATTAGCGCTATGTGAAATGCAAATAACCTTGTCCAGGCTTTGAACTCGGCCCGCCATGTTCCTTTCTTATGATAACTGTTACGCCACGTACACATCAGGGTAGAATGGTTTATGTCATCTAATTATATTAAAAAGTCACAGCTCGTGATGAAGTGAACAAGAACTTTGAAAGACTCCTGGATTTGCAAGGATTTATATTTTGACAAGAATTTTCCAAAATGTTATGCGATAAATACTAAATTAAATGTAGTAACCTGTTATTTAGCAGAATGGAAATCAGTGAAGATCATAAGAGAGACAAAAAAGGAAAACAATATCTTTTTGAATGCGTTTGTGGTATAACAGTGATGGGAAGTGGATTCGGCGACCGAAGTTCAAATTCTGAACGCGACTGTTTGCATTTCGCATCGCGTTAATATTCTTTCCAGGTATGGGTTGATAATAGGCTATTTGATTTGGTATGGCAACCAGTCAAGGAGAAGGAAAACCCTTGAATTCAAATCAGTTGTACAACTGGAGAGGTATGGGCTCCACCGAGCTTTTTATGCCAAACTTCAATGTATGATAAGTGACAACATGACCAAAAATGGTCTTTTAAGGTCTCTCAAAGTATTTAAATAACAGATTAAATAATTTTACTTTTTTACGTATTTTTCAAGAGCATGTGGTAAGAGGCCAAAAGACTAAGATCCAATAAAAGAAAGAAATAACTTATCATCAAAGTAAATAACACTTTGAGGTATAATGACACACACACATACACACACACACACACATATATATATATATATATATATGTGTGTGTGTGTGTGTGTGTGTGTGTGTGTCAACCTTCCGTATTAGAAGGATATGACACAAGATAAATTTTGAAGGAGAGTTTTACTGGTTTGGATTCAAAGTTTTCTTTTTGCTAGACCTGTTCCCATATGAAGTTTAAAGTGAACAGTTGTCCTATTATATATCCAGAGCTGGATGGAGAATAAATGCATTTCTCTACCAAAGATATCAGCATTATATAAAATGCAAACAGCCTCGTATATGATTTGAATTCGAGTCATCAATTTTAGTTCTTTACACCACGAGCACCTCTTGGTATAATGGGTTATATAATATAAGTATGGTTTTATTATCATATGGATGTCTCGCAGTGTAATGGCTTACGTCGTTGAAAATGGACAGAGCGATTCCAGTTCAAATCCTGGACGAGGCTGTTTGCATTTCATATTGTGCTAATACCCTTAGGAAAGGTATGAATAAAACTATTCTCCATCCAGTAGTACGAAAATAGTAGGGCAGACTGGGCTCTTTAAATTTGGTAGAACACCAGTCTAGGAGAAGAAAAACTTAAAAATTGACCTTGTGTCACTTCCTGCGAATGTTGAGATGTGGACCTGCGGGAAATTCAAAATTTGGCAAGAATTTTCCAAAGTGTAGGTTTTTTTAAAAAACTATTGTGAATGTAGATGCTTCCAAAGGAAATAGTAATATCTTTCTATTTCTGTTTCCTGTCATGGTATAAGAAAAAGAATTTTAAAAACCAAGAAATGACACCTGAATGCATCCACGAACAAATAACTAAGTTTCCACAGAAGAGAAGCAATTGTTTGCATATAAACTAAAAAAAGGCAAAAAGCAGACGAAATCCCACAGATATAATTAAGTAATGTTAGGGATTTAAGTCGAGGGTGACCCAGAAGTTCCCCTTTCAATATCTACTACACAGAGGTGTAGGGAAGAGCGTTACTCCTTTTGCTAGATTACTCCACGTTACCCTTGATCCATACTTTAAAATGCTGAGTGTTATACAAGGCAGCATCAAGTACTGTTTTTTGAGTTTTTGGTATGATTCGACCAGGGACTGAACCTCGGTCGTCCGGACCATTGGCGAACACTACTCATTTGGCCAATGACCCAGTACAATTACTGATACAAAATACGAAGATGATCTAGTGCTTCTTGCAATTACACTCACTTAAATCGAATTTCTGCTCTATACCCTGGGACAAGCAGCAACAGACATCGGTCTCTACATGAATAACGATAATCAAGATGGTGTCATTTTCTCATTAATTGGCAAACCTTTGAAATGAATAAACAGATCATATACCTCCTTAGGAATATATCATCTATGATCTCCAACAGATGAACTCATCAGTGTTGGTGGATCAGCAAAAATTCACGTTCATATGTCGGTGCGGACACTGAGAAATGTCTAGAGGACTTACTAAGAGCAATGACTGATAGGAATAGATTGCGTGAGAGAAACAGAGAGAGTAAAGCGATTCTCGGCAATCGGCACGTCTTGATTATGATGTTGATAATGATGAATGTTTATTAATTAAAGTCTGCAAAGCATTTTACACGAAAAGATTGCCTCTTTGAAAGTTCCATATCGATTACCTTGGGAAAGAAGAAATTATTTAGGGTAATAAATCTGACGATATCCGAAAGGTATTTTGAAAAAGGAGGTAAAGCCAAGCATCATATCGTATTTTTTCTAATGCTGCCATCACCTGGATATCTGCTGCTCCCAATAAAATGAAAATGTACCCCATTTACAATATTCATTCTAGAAAAGAACACGTAACACATCTGTCATACTCAACTTGTTGGGTAGAATTTCAGCATAAGACCCTGACCTTTCACGTCTTAAAGAAAGATATATGTGAAGGATGCGAAAGACATGGAAATTTGAATCCTGCTTAATGAGAAACTATTGCGAGATTTCATGAACAGAAAAATAAAATAGCTGAACATAGTGTTAAAGTATTAGAAGTATGTATTCGCGCGGTCCTTCCGCCACAGGTCAATTTCTAAGTGGAATAAATCTGGTTTGAATTTAGTGTTTTCTTGATCCTGGACGGGTTGCCTAACTAAGACAAAAAAGCACAGACTCACCTTCTATTTACTCATTGTTGGGAATATCGGATGGATTTATTCTTTTCTAAAGTTGCACGAACGTGAAATAAAACGCTAACAGCTTCAACCTGGTTTTGAACGCAGTTCTCCTAAAGGATTTAATGCAGAACAATATAATACGATGGCGTTGTGGCTAAAGTTCAGGACTATGAAATTGTAATAAGTAAGATCAAACTCTAGTTTCACTTATACGTTCACTTTCTGAGTAATACCCTTGGGAAATATATGAACTCCATTATCTGTAGATAGAAAGGTACCACTAACATTCTTGTAAAAAGAAATATTTTGCATTAAATAACCCAGGAAAGTTGATACGCCATTAAAAAACAAAGAAAGAAAGAATCGAATATTACCGCCTTTGACATTTAGAAGACCCTAAGAAAATATTTTATGGTTTGAAAAAATTCCACAAGTAATTTTACAATGACTGATGTCATGACAGTTTTGTTTAGAACGAAACATTTTAGTTAAAATTGAATCCAGCCATTTGATCCTGTTGCAACAATCGTATGAATAAGTTTTCCCTATTTTCTTTATTATTGTTTGCGTTATTCAAAATAGCAATTTGAATGATGGAACTTATTCTTATTTTTTGTAGCTTTTTGCGTGTATTTTTGTTTACTGAGAGGATAGAATGAAACATAACAATTATTACAATATTGGAATATGTTTTAGTTTACTTTGGTTATGTTTTATGACATATCTACCCATGTGAGTTATTTAATATCTATCTATCTATCTATCTATCTATCTATCTCTCTCTCTCTATATATATATATATAATAATGATAATAAATAAAAATATATTATATATATATATTTAATCCATGGAAAATATTGTTCTGCAACCCAAGGTTTCTTGAAGTTTATAACAACATTCATCAGGCAGTTAAGAATATATATATATATATAATTTGTATTGGAATATCTTTCAGGTAACATTATTTTTAAATAAGCCAGACTTTATTTGCTTGTACACAGTCAATTAGTTTAAACTATTGCAACTTAACAAGAACAGTTTTACTTATTATCAATAATAAACTCTTGTAGAATATTGAACACTATTTGAACCATAGATAGAATCCGACTGTCAGTATTGTTATCCAACCATATTTAAACCATATATGAACCATTGATGGTATACGACACGAGTATTGTTATCCAACACAAATAAATCTGTTTAATGTTTGCTCAAAATTAAATGCCTTCAGATTAGGTTATTTGGTTCAATTGTGTTTCAAGCCTTGATGGTTACTTATTGCTCAATCGTGTTAATATATATATATATACATATGATTTGGAAATATATATATATATATATATATATATATATATGATTTGTATATATATATATATATATATATATATAGTCATCCACAGACAGATCTGTTTCGTTCTATCAGAACTCATCAGTGTGGCTAGACAGTAGCGTCCCGTAGGTGGGATCGAAACCCTGGTTGACTCAAACGCCAAGCCAAAGCCTCTGACCATACAGCCACGAGAAGCCATTAGCTGCGAAGTAAATTTTAAACGGTTATGAATCACAATTACTATTGTTTACATACATCCGTTCAACGGCTGCCGAGACCTCAATTCATATACGAAGAGGCTTGCAATGAACGCTAATGGCAACACGATTACTTCTTCGCCAGAGAACTCAACCCTACGGGGGTAGGGGAATTGGCATTATACCCATCAAGGCTTGATATATCATTAAACCAAATAACCTAATCTGCACCCATTGAACTGTGAGCAAACAAATGATTAATATTTAATATAATTTGTTAGTAATTCTTACTGGTAACTTTACTTTTAAACGAGTTAGAGTTTATTTGTTTGCACACACTTAATTTTTTTCAAGTATTGTAACCTAAAACTAAATTCTATTTAATATCATTCATTTGTTTTCCCAAACTTTAAATCATTTCAAATATCGCTATCCAAGCAAAATCAACCCTCAGCCATAATTTTCTAGCACCTGTAAGATAAAATAGAGTTGGGTACTTTTTTGCCACCTGAGCAATATGAAGAATGTGACTGGGTCAATCAGATTGGTGCTAAGGCTTTACTTGACCTGCGGATTGATTGATTGGGCTTCCTTGATCGTCTGTCTAGCCAAGTAAATGTCAAAATGGAGTGATGCATGTCACGAGATCACTACTGTTACAGAGTCACGGTCTACTCAGCCACCAGTGTCCAGTTCTCAATCATAACAGGGTTCACCATACACAGCCAACAGTTAGTCTTAATAGTGAGTGGTCTTACACTTCTACAGAGGTGTAAGTCAGCGTGTTCTCCCCGGCAGTATTTTGAATCAGTTCTGGAATATATATATAAACTTTGATTTAGTTTAGTATCGTTTCTTTATTAAAATGGTTTACCAATTTTCGTGGGTTATTAAATGCCAGCACTATCATAGTAGAATAAGAGAAGTGGTACAATTTAAACGATAGCTGGAAAAATAAGGAGTTTCATACTTTTTCTAAAAGGCAGTAGTTTAAAAGTAAGTGTAATTGCACAACTGGAGTCGGACTCATTTACTTCGAGATGTCGCAGTCCATAACGTTAGCCATTTCGTATCTTAGTCTCCCCGCCAAAAAACAGGTTAAGAATTGAAATTCCATAAACTTTTCTTGGAACGTCATAAAAAAGGTTTTTCAAATCTCTATATTATAAGATTCACTGTTCCTCATCTTGAACAGAAGCAGAAAAATAGTTCAAAAGCATTAGAAATTGGTTTGGTTTTACGGCATATCAACCATTGCTGGTTATTTAATCCTAAATCCTTTTTATATATTTATACTAAATATATATAATTTGTAAAAATATTTTGTTGAGAACGTTTTTAAATGAGCCTAATCTCATTCTTTTCTTCACTGTTAAATAATTATAATTAACAATTCAATAAAACATCATTCATTTGTTTTCACACAGTTAGATAATCAAACAGTTCTGTTTCTGACAATTCAGTTTAGCAGAAGTCATTCGTTTGAACTCAGTTTAAATGTTAAACAGTTCTATTTGACACCCCTGATCTACCACTCAGGACAAGAGTGGACCTGGGAATGATGGTAATGAAGGGGTACACCACATTACCCAAAATTCCAGGGCTGGATTGCCCAGTCGGCTGGGACTGCAGAATACACGGAATGTACCTCTGCTGAGGGGTAAGACCTCCCCCCAACGAGTGTCCTGTATATGACACTAAACAATCTGATGATGAGGTTCCAGCAGTGCGGAAGCTTTGGGGAATGTGGAGTATCCCTTCATTGCCATCGCTCCCAGGTCCACTCTGGCCCGAGTTGGTTGTACCTGATAGGGCCCTATATATGAGTTAAATAGAACTAACGGCATACTTATGCTAAACTGAATTGTTTGATTAAACTGAATAGCTTGAAATAGAAATGTTTTTTGACAATTAAACCGTACTTACATTTTAACTGCGTGCTTATGCTTAACTGAATTATTGTAATAGAACTGTTTTTTGACATTAAAACTGTATTTACACTTAACTGAATTGTTACATATAACTGATTGAATAGTTTGAAATAGAAATTTTTTACAATTAAACTGAGTACTTATGTTATATTTTGACCTTCGACCCGGCCCAAAAATGATATTCCAAGGTGATACACCGAAAGGAAGTGACACATTCCAATGGCCAGTAATCGAAAGAGATCGCGTGGGCGGATTAAGGCTTATGATATGGGACAAGGTGAAGGTCCCATTGTGCCACTACAGTGATGCACCGGAAGAGAGTAACCTCTGAACTGCATGACAGTTATTTCCGCTTGATGACGATTAAACATTCGATTTCAAAGATCCAGTGGGCGATCGTGTGGGCGTTGAATTATTATATAATTGAGTTGAGTTGGGTGCCAGAGCAGTTGCCAGTAGCAGTTGCCAGAGCAGTTGCCAGTAGAATTCCAGACAACTAGAGACCAGATGTGGTAGGGAAAGCCACACCCGACCGAAGGGGCCCTCGGAAAGCCCCGATGGAGTGGACCCCAACATCAGGAGAACAAGACACAACGTGACGGTCATAACAGTGGGGCCAAAATATGAATTTTATGTTCCGTCACCCGCACCCTCTCACATGCAAACTTTGAACAACCCTTTCGAACCCTTGCAATAAAGTGAGAGGTAAATATATTTGAAAAGAAGTCTTCTTGCGTCTTTGTCCTTGCGTCTGTTTAATTATTGTGTCGTTGTGATGCTGTAGATGACTATACAACAATTATATGCTAAACCGAATTATTTACATAAAAATGGATTTGGCGTTAAATAACCTACAAAGGTTGATATGCCATAAAACCCAAAAAACCAACAAATCAAACCAGGGCTGGAGCCTCACCAACTGATTGTTTAGTGTCATATCCAGGTCACACGTTGCGAGTGGGGGCTTACACCTCTGCAGAAATATAGTCAATGTATTCTCCAGTCCTATTCACGTGTCATTTTACAATGAATGATTACACGAATAAGAAAAAAAAACTCTTTTATATCGGACGAAAGATTTTCTCAGAGTAAAGATAAATTAATATTATTTGGACATAGGTCAGAGTCCAAGCGAGATTTGTATAAGTGTATATTTATTGATCGAAAAAAAATTAGAAATGTTGAAATCTTCTCTGGAAAAGATTAATATAGAATCATTCGTCTTATATTACAGTAGACAAAAAACAAGTTATCTTTCCTTAGACTACATAAAAAAGAGGAATTAAAAACTCCAAGTTATGAAATTCACAACAGATGTAATGTATTTAAATAATGAAAATTACAAAGAAAAGATTTTCACGTGACTTTAAAAAAAAGAATGTACCATTATAATATTTGTATTTCAAAGAGGAAGAAAAAAGATCTGGAGATTCACTGTCAAAAGTTAAAAATACCGAAAATTGAAAATAGTCTCCAGAATAAATATTTGGTAAATATGCATACTGTGTATCATTGTTATTCAAATTCAAATATCAAAATTATATTCATGTGTTTAATAAAGATGGTGCTATTTCCTAATTGAATAACAAGATTCTGAAATTAGCAGACTTCTTTACACACTATTTATATATCGTTAAAATCTCATTTCCAGAAAGTAATGTCAACTTACGGAGGGTAATGCATGTACTGATATTAAAAGGTTAATGAACATATATATATATATATATATATATATATATATATATATATATATTTGTGTGTGTGTGTGTGTGTGTGTGTGTGTGTGTGTGTGTGTGTGTGTGTGTGAATCAATGTGTCCAGCTATATAAGGGTAAGCCTATATATTATGACGTCATCTTCGACTAGTGACAAATATCTAATATCTCCGATGAAATAAAACCGAAGTTCTTCCAAGCTCTATTAGCGTCATTATTGGTTGAACAGTCAAAAGTCAAATTACAGTATATTTTAAATGATGTTTTGTATAAAATATTTAAGGTTATATATATATATATATATATATATATCATGGTGTCTGTGAACGAAGATTTGTTATAGAATCTCATGATATCTCTTACTTTTGCGCTTAACAATTAACGAAACACTCAGCAAGTCAGTGTGGTGCTATTTATTGTGTTGCCAGTTCTTTTCAGATCTACGGTTTACTTTAAAAAAACTGTTATCCCGCCATTGATCCCTTATATAATTCACTAGTCGGATATGACATTATAAGATATAGTAAGTAATTAAATATGGCGACCCTAGTCGAGGACGACCAGAAGGCTCCCTTTTCAATAGCTACTAGACCGATGTGTAGGGGAGGGCGCTACTCCTTTCCCTGGATTTCTCCACTTTAGCCTTGATACGTACCTTATATTGCTGACTGTTAAGCAAGGAGGTATCAAGAACAATTTTTACAGTCTTTGGTATGACTCGGCCTCGTATTGAACCCTGGTCTCATGGACCATGGGCGAACACGCCCTTATATAGCTGGACACACTGCCTTATATATATATATATATATATATATATATATATATATATATATATATATATATATATATATATATATATATATATATATATATATATATATATATATATATATTCAAGTACATGCCTACACATTGGGTTGTTGTATGATGCAATCATTGCATTATGTAAATACAGCGTTGACAGAGGTATGATATTGTAGCATGCAATTTGCATGAGAGTAAATTCTATTTCCATACATTATTATTTCACTTAGTAAAAATAGATTCACACACACACACACGTATATATATATATATATATATATATATATATATATATATATATATATATATACATATTGACACGTGTGAGTACTGTTGTCAGTGGCAGCAGTATTTACTTAATGAAATTGCATCAAGCGCTAGCCCCATTCGAGCTCACATTCTTTAGCTTATTATCAGTTAATTTTTTTTTTTCGACCGATGAATATATTTTGCATTAACATCTAAAAAACTGCATAAGATAAATTTTACGTTAGATACAAAGGTCATTTCTTCTTCTTCTTCTTCTTCTTCTTCTTCTTCTTCTTCTTCTTCTTCTTCTTCTTCACCGCCCACGGTATATTTGTAGAAATGTATATGGGTCTTTTTATGCTGTTTATATCGATATGTTGGTGCGTATATGTGCACCATGATATGTGTTCGTATATGTGTGTAAGCGCACGTTTGTGTGTGCGTACGTGTTTGCACGCCAATTTATATCTCGTTAAATTAATGTTTAAACGTGTGAATATTTTTAAACTCTTCGTATCTGTCTCTGTCTCTCTCTCTCTCCCTATGTATGCATGTCAGAATGTATGTAAATGTGTGTTTGTTTGTGTGTAAGTGAATTTGTGTGTGTTTGTGTGCAAGCGATTATATATATGCACAAAAAGATAATAAGTTTAAACTCATGTATATGCTCTCTCTCTCTCTCTCTCTCTCTCTCTCTCTCTCTCTCTCTCTCTCCTTCTTTGTGTGTCTGTGTGTGAGTCTATTTATGCGTACGTGGGTATAGATGCGTGTGCGTCTGTATATGTGTATATTTTCATGCAAGTTAATATCTGAATGGAAAAAAAATTCTTTACACCCGTATATATGCTCTCTCTGTCTCTTTCTCTATCTCTGTCTCTCCGTCTGTCTGTCTGTCTGTCTCTGTTTATTTATCAATCTATCTGTATATATAAGTATGTTTATGACTTGCATTTCTTTATCTGTACATATGCATGTTTGCATGAGGGGGGTGTCCTCGTGGTGTAATGGTTAAAGCGATCGACTGCGGAATCGTAGTAAGCGAGTACGAACTCCAATCGCGCTATTATGTTCACTTTCGGGCAAATACCCTTGGGAAAGGTGTGAACCTCCTTATCCTCCCAGCTATGGGTTAAATAGTACCACTACTGTTCTTCTTGGAGAATGGATTTGGCATTAAATAACCTACAAAGGTTGATATGCCATTAAACAAAGAAACCAAACCAAACCATGTTTGCATGAGAATCTATACAAGCTAATATATGCATGGGCAAAAACACAAAAAATTAAAACTCAATCTCTCTCTCCCTCTCTCTCTCTCTCATTCGAAATCTATCTATCTATTTGTCAAATTATATGTATGAGTTAATGTGTGTGTGTGTGTGTGTGTTTGTTTGTGTATGTATGTGTGTCTGTGTGTGAGAGAGAGAGAGAGAGAGAGAGAGAGAGAACCAATCGTTTGCAAGGCAGAAAAAGGCCTATGAAAAGCCCATAAGGTAGAGTGCCCCAAACAAATTGCGGTGGGTGGGGGCAGAGAGACAAAATGAAGGTTTGGGGTGGTTCAGTTAGTTTTGAGGAGTTGGGTAGGCGGTCCCTTTAATCGTCGAAGCGTGCGGGATTGTAACTATGGCTGATCTGCCCGATGGTGGGTGTGAGGGTAGCTGATTTGTTACACAGCGCCAGAGACGGACAGGCGAGGGCTGAGGCTGGGGCACATTTTGAATGGTTGAAAGAGAAATATGTGCAGGCAGGAGAGATTGAAATTGTGGGGAGAAGGGAAAGTAAGACACCCGAATAACGACCACTGATGTATGTCGGAGAAACTAACTGATCAAGAGGGAGGCTGGCGAGTAAAAGGAGAGTCGAGAGAAAATAAAGGTTGCGCAGTGCAGATGGAGAGTAAGATGCGATAGGGCGTCACTCGTTGGTAAGGGATTACGAGAGAGGAAAGCAGGAGAGAGAGAGAGAGAGAGAGAGAGAGAGAGAGAGAGAGAGAGATACGGAGAAGAAAGAGAAAGAAATAAGGGGTGGTAAATCAAAAGAAAAGTTGCTAAAAGAGAGAGATGGTAAAATGAATGAGAAGTGCGATTTGGGATGAAAGTAGTAAAAAGCAGAGATAAAAGGGAAACAAATAACTGATGGAGAAGGAAGAGAGTGAATTGGGATTAGAAGATTAGTAAAAGAGGGAGACAGACAAGAAGAAGAAGAAGAAGAAGAAGAAGAAGAAGAAGAGTTAAACTTACACCAAGATTAGAAGGAAAAGATGAGGAGGGGGAAGAGGAGTAAAAAAGGCAACAACAACAAAGAAGAAGAAAAAGAACTGGAAATCACACAGAAGAGGAAGAAGAATGGTTAAACTTACATCGAGATAAAGAGAAGGAAACAGAAGAAGAAGAAGAAGAAGAAGAAGAGTTAAACTTACACCAAGATTAGAAGGAAAAGATGAGGAGGGGGGAAGAGGAGTAAAAAAGGCAACAACAACAAAGAAGAAGAAAAAGAACTGGAAATCACACAGAAGAGGAAGAAGAATGGTTAAACATACATCGAGATAAAGAGAAGGAAACAGAAGAAGAAGAAGAAGAAGACCAGAAAATCACTTGGAAGAAAAGAAGAATGTTAAAACGTACATGGAGATAAAGAGAAGGAAAACAAGGATGAAGAGGAGGAAAAAGCAACGAAGAAGAAGAAGAAGAAGAGACAAAATAAATTAGATGGAAAAGCTGATTTGAAAAGCTGATTTGTTTAGCTTTTTATTTTTCATTAAAGTAAGAGGAGATTCTAAAATCCGTGTTCGCCTCCACTGAAAAGGTAATTTGACAGAGATGAAAAGAATTTGAAACCCAAGAGGAGAGGTGAGAAATTGTTACGTCACTGAAAAAGAGGAATTTGAAAAAATAGAAAGAATAGAATATGAGAAGCAAAGTGGAAATGTACAAGAAATAGGAACAAAACGGAAAAGAAATACCGTTCGTCAAAAAAAAAAAAAAAATGAAAAAATAAAATGACGAAATTTTATCAGAGAAAATGGTTATAATAGAATGTGAGGTGTTTACCCCAAAAAATGCCAATGCTCTTTTTATAACCGATATAGATATTTCCAGTCCTTTTCTCAAGCTCGATGTAAGTTGTTATTTCGAATTAAGGCAACAAAACAAAATGGTAATTTTACCTCTTTATTTTTTAAAGAATAAAGAAAAAAAATATTCCAAGGCCCCTCCCCACGAAACTAGGAAATCATGAATTTACTAAAAAATCTCTTGGTCTTCTTAACGAAAAGTTAAGAGATCTCGTTTTAATACGAGCTTGTAAAAGAGAAAAAATGGGTTGCATAAGTGAACGGTTGCTACTTATGTTACAGAGTGGGCACAACAACGTTTAGTGGAACTTATTATGATTATCGAGCGCCTGGTTGAGGATAATAATTATGACTAGTAGTTTTATTGGTCAAGAAAGAAAAGCAAAGACAAAAAAATCATTTTAAACATACGACGTTGCGTTACTTCACGTTAATTTGATTTGAGACCGAGAAAAGAGATGGGAATCCGAATTTCTTGCTCCCTTGTTACTTTAGCAAGAAGAGGTAATTCTTTTGTATTCGGATTGATTTTATTAAAGATAGATCACATGGTCTCCTATCTTAGTTCTTTTTCTTTTATGCATTGTACCTCGTTCCGACAGACCCCAAAGAACAGACTGTTCCAGTGTAACATAATTGAACAGCTCATAGTGGGTTGAATGAATAAGTAACTTGTTAAATAAATAAAGCAGACAGTAGACGCTGAATAACAAGTCCGGAAATGGCTAAGGAAAACTGGGGTCTGAAATCTCATGCGCATGCCTGAGCGGAAGTAATGATTCTACTCCCGACATGACAGGCGAAAATGCTGGTGGGGGCCACTTGTGTCCTTTCAAAAATCGGCGGTAAGACGTGAGAAGGTGAAGATGCGAGTTGAACATGAAGGACGAAAATGTAAAGAGACCTAAGTTCACAAGCTACAAAAAGGAGGTTTAGCTTATATGCGACCCAGCAAACAAAGGGAAAAAAATTCAAGGTCTGTGTCTTTTCTTACTTTACAACCATGATATATTGATTATTCTGTCTAGCGAAGTGATCGTTTCAGTTGTACACTCTTTTTCTTTCACCTGGTAACTAAACCTATGTGTAGCTTAACGGAGTTCTTACGTTCCTCAACTTGTTACAACGGCAGCACTGGCACAACAGGATCTAAAGTCTTTTTTAGTAATTCAATGAAACACCTACACTAAACCCTCCCCTGAAACTGCTGCCGGCCAAATCTCGTAAAGCAAATATTCATCTGAAACGTCCGAACACGGAGACCGGTGTATAAGTTTGTCGAGTTAGTAGCAATAGCACAGAACACGAAATGTGTTACGTGGTAAATGGCAACACTAGTACTACTGACGAAGATCTTTCAGAGCACTCTGTCTCTGCTTCTGCGTGCTTAAGAAACACGGCGTCTTTTATAATTCCGTGATACCGGAAGTCACGTGGTACGAACCACTATACGATAGATAGATAGATAGATAGATATTGATTGTTATGTTGCAAAGACTACAATGTATGTCGGAGTGTTTTAGTCGAGGGCTCACTCATCTGTTTTTATGTCAAAAGCTGTTATTTATCCCACCCTGATAACTCAATCGAGAATAGGACCGCAGTCATACCATGTCTGATTGGTTTCATTTGGGTGTGTTTTATGGTATGTCAACCCTTGTGAGTTATTTAATCCTACATCGAGTTGATAGATCGATAATCATTATCAAGTTATGATGAGAACCCAGATTTCCCTGGCTTTCTCTTGTCATCCATCGCTATCATCTATCGAGCCTGGCAGGTCGGTCTTCTTAGCTACACCTTAGGTCCGCACAGGACTGAAGAAAGTCAGCCTTTGCTAGTCTGCCAACACTGGTGTATCCATGTAGAGGAGTTCATAAAAGAACGTCACTAATAAGATCGTTTTTGCTCCGTCAGTAATGTCTCCCATTTTTTACTTGAATGGCTTGGGAGATGAGATGTAAGTGGCCGTACAGATGTTTTTTTGAGGAGTGTTGCTTTCAGGATTTCTTTAGGATAACAGACAGTATTTTTTATGTAGTTCCCACCAAGCTTTTTTCTCTTTGCGTTTTGTTAGAGCCCATATAGAGTAGTATGGACACTTGGACAGCTTGGAAGAAATTCAGTTGTAATTACTCGGATAGATCAGACTTGTATACAATCGATAACATGTCAACTACATTCCACACCACACCATCATCAAGTGAACATCTCTTCCAGTAGATAAGGTGTTGCTTCCGAGGTATTTTAACTAGTTTACTAATTTTAGAGGCTTGCCACTTCATTGAAATGGGTTCTTGTCGTTTAAAACACATTTAGTCTGTTTTATTTGTGTTGTTCTGGTTAGTGAACACAAGTAGTAGTAATAATAAGACAAACCACGATATGTGAGGAAAATAGTTATATTTACAGGAAAGAGTATTTACAAGAGAGAGACTGTTAGTAATAAGAACATAGGATTAGTGATAGAGTAAGGATATACTTCAACAATAGGAACGGCTCTTCTGGTCTGACTTGTAGGCTTATTCCTCCCAGACTGGTCTCCGCTACTGCCATACATGGCAGATGGAACAGCTCATTATGCTGAAAAGGTAGGTGATACCCAACAATTTGGATTCAAGTTGAGGCTAATCCCTTCAATTGCTTGGTCTAAGCTATGCAGTAAGAAATCTACTTGAGCTGTTGTATTTACGAGAGATTGTATGTGTAGCGCGATTCTATTATACTTTCGGTGATTTATCGTTTACTTCTTGTCTCTCAATGCGAAACCATTTTCTTTTATTAGATATATTGACGTTCTAAGTACGTAGCCTAGGTAGACTAAAAACATGTATGATGCCTATGTATTTCCTTTAAAGACTCCAGTGACTACGTCTGAGTAGTTTGCTCCTCCAGCATGTGATTTAATTGTTGTTTTCATAAGTAGGTGTTTCCACGAGAAGAGTGAACCACTTTTTAACTTAAACACTCAGATATCCTGCCCAATTTAGTCTCGTAGTATTGCTATGTAAAAACAATAATTAGATTTAAGATCATCCATTTATTTTCACGCAGAAAAATGGTCAAACCGTCCTATTTGACCAATAGATGGTACCATAACAAATACTATCACTCAGGGTCAGAGTGAACCTGGGAGTAATGGCAATGAAGGGGTACTCAGCATTTCTAAGAGATCCAGGTTTGAAACCTCCCTACCAAAAGCAGTTTAGTGTTATATCCAGGACATTCATTGCAGAAATGGAGTTGGTGTACTCTACTGCCCCAGTCGACCAGGATGGAAAGAGGGAGAGGGAGAGAGAGAGAGAGTAAGAAAGAGAGAGAAAGAGAAGAGAGAGAGAGTAAGAAAGAGAAAGAGAAGAGAGAGATAGAGAAGAAGAGAGTGTGTGTGTGTGTGTGTGTGTGTGTGAGATCCGAATAAGGTATACAATGGATGTCTGGAAGATAAGGTAAAAAAAGCCTAATATATTGTCAACAACCGAAAATAGCATTGTAGTCGTTTAAGCTTTGATTCGATACGATAGACGGCGCAAATTTGATGATATGGCTGTGAAATTTCATCACCCATGAAATTGTCCTTGAGATGTTCCGATTTCATTTTGTTGGTTCCCAAAGTATTTGATTAGAACATATTCGATTTTAGTCCACGAACTTTGAGGAGAGTATTTATGTACACAAGCAATGATAACACAAATACGCGCTAACAACTTATGCACAATGTTTTATTAGCGTGATGATAAGCAGGTTGCATTATACCACTATTTAAACATTAAAAAAACATTTATATTTAGTGAAGAGGCAATTATGCTGGACTGCAGAGTCTTATTTAACGAGTTCGAACCCTAGTCGTGCTATTACATTCACTTTCTTACTCATACCCTCAAAAAATACATGGGTCCTCTTATCCCTCAAGTAATGGGTTTGATACTGCTACTCCTGTTCTACAAGGAAGGATTTGATATTAAACAATCCACGAAGGTTGATATTCTATTAAAATTTCTAAAACAAACCTATTCCCTTTTATAATACCTGTTTTGTTTGCGATATAATGTGCACTGTATATATAACAGCCGTATCAGAAGGAGCTTAGAATACATTGACTGTATTTGGTGTATACCGTAATACAAATATAAGCGGAACATAATCAAACATAATATACGAACTTCAATGAACGAACGAATATACTTCTTTATAAAAATATAATCTCTCATACTTTATTCTCGAAAGGGTTGATGTTTCTTGTGTGTGTGAAGAGAGTGGGGACAAGGACGGACTGTTATTTTGACCCAAGTTCTTCTTACCATAGCAGCACTTCTTTCTCATCTTGGTTGGGATTGCTCAACCGTGGGTCACTGAGGGCCCAAGCCTTCAGTCTGCAAGCTGATTCTCACGCTGGCATCCTATCTCCATTTGTAGATAGCATAAAAATACTACGTAATGAGTCTCTTATATGACCTTCCTTCAATAAATAAAGAGAATCTTTTTAAAAAAAGGAAAATAGATGTTTTTTTCTTTTTTTTCCCCATTAATCTAAACTCTGCGTGGATTAGAATTGATCTAAAGTAGATATTATTTTAATCTCTAAATGATATTATTTGTTTTGTGGTTATTTAGACAAAATAGCTAGATGTCTATTTATGGACTGTATATAATCAATAGCCTGTTAGTATTGATATAGTATATGTCTATCAGTATGCTCATATGTATATTAGCTAATACTTATGTGAGAACGCTGTTCGATCTCTGATATTTGTATTTACCACTGAATTTAGTGTAGAGAAATTCTTAATATCTTCGATGAAAATTAGTATTTATAACAGGTAATTATGTTGTATAGCCGTAATAGAAATATAAGGAGAAACATAATCAAACATAATATACGAACTTCAATGAACGAACGAATATACTTCTTTATAAAAATATAATCTCTCATACTTTATTCTCGAAAGGGTTGATGTTTCTAGTGTGTGAGAAGAGAGTGGAGACAAGGACGGACTGTTATTTGACCCAGCAGTACTTCTTTCTTATCTTGGCTAGGTTGCTCAACCGTGGGTCACTGAGGGCCCAAAGTACTCTGTCAGCCGCTGGCTCTCATTTCGGCATCTTGTCTTCAACTGACTCGAACCGCCCCGGGCATCTTGTTATATTATTGTCTAACATCCACCTGCTTCCGCTGTTCTTCCGCTTATTTACACAGGTGCATCTTTTGATTGACGGCTCGGTCGAGGGTCAATATATAACATATTCTCTGCAGATGATTAGAAATCCCTTCGCAAAAAGGGACATCCTAACTATGACACTAGACTATATCTGGTGATGAGGCTCCAGTTCTGGAGATCTAGGGAATATGAAGCAGTCCTTCATTGCTATTACTCCCATTTGTAGGGATCTGGGAGTAATGGTAACGAAGGGATGACTCCTCAAATTTCCCAAATTGGAGCCTCATCACCGGGGGCCTTGTAACATCATACCCAGTACACACTAAAAATAGATTGGTATATGAAAACTTTGGAGAGAATAATTTTATAATGCACTTACTCCCCCAGAAATTGCAAGTTAGCGAAACTAATTTGAACAAATATGTCTAAGACCAAGACGTGTGCTGATTTACAAACATTTTAATTTTAATTCTAGTAGATATACAAAGAATTATAAAACCGGTTTCCTTACCATAACAGCTACGGCACTTAGTCCTTTTACACGGAGATATGTATCATTAAAACACGATGAATGAATGTATACATGATTTCAAATGTCGAGGGCAGGGTTAGAATGATTGGGGATCTGCAGTCTTCGTTGCATGCCTCGTCTCCTGGCGTGGGTGGAAAGCGTTGGTCTCTGTTTCCGTACGTACCAAAGATTAAAAATGCTGATATCAGGAGATTTATTGAGAAAAACAAACGTAAGCAAAGAAAGATGCACGAGTGGCTGGCTATTGTGGGTGGGGATAAGAAATAAGAGGGAGAAAGATGACTAACGGTATGTGGAAGATAAATTGGGCTGATAAAAGAGATGTATTGGACGAGACGGGCTGAAAAGTTATAGCGGGAAAAGTTTTGGCAGTTAATGATAAAAGTTAAGGGAAAAGAAAAGTGGGAGGAAAGAAAAGAAAGTCAAAAAGAAAGAAAAAGAGAAGGAGATTGGGTTCGTGGGGAAGATTGGATGTATAAATAATTGAGGTTGACATGGAAAAAGGAAGAAAAAGACAAGATTAAATGTAGAGAAACGATATACATCACGATGAAAAGGGAGAAAAAAACTGAGAATGAGGAGGATAAAAAAAAGGTGAAAGAAATTAAAGTACAATAATGACCAGGAATAAATGGAAGAATGGAAAGAGTAAAGGAAGAGAAATAGATAGAGGAAGAAAGTCAATTAGAAAGAGAAAGAAAACAAAGGGAAAAGTAGAAGTGAAAGAAAAAAGAAAAGAAAAAGAAGAAACAATAGAGAACATGAGAAAAAGGAAGAGAGAAGCTTGGGAGATCATAGAGCAGGAATAAATGGAAGAATGGAAAGAGTAAAAGAAGAGAAACGGATAGAGGAAGAAAGTCAATTAGAAAGAGAAAGAAAAGAAAGGGAAAATAAGAAGTGAAAGAAAAAAGAAAAGAAAAAGAAGAAATAATAGAGAACATGAGAAAAAGGAAGCGAGAAAGTCTAATAGAGTAAGAAGGATACAAGGAATGTGAACAAAGAAAAGAAAGAAAAAGTGAAAAAAAAGAAAAAAAGGAAAAGTTAAAGTGGTGAAAAGTAAGAGAAAAATATTGTATTGTAAGGAGGGAAAAATGGTGAGCAAAGAAAAGGGGAAGAACTGCAAAGAAAAAGAGAAAGAAAAGGGAGAAACGGAACTGTGGGTCGATTGGGAAGATAGAGAAAAAGATAAAGCCTAGAAGAGTAAGGGGGGTTGAAAATTTAGAAATAAAAAGAAGGGTAAAGGACAAACAAAGAGAGAAAGAGAGAGGAAAGAGGGAAAGTGTTACGATAAAGAACATGTTAAAAACGGAGAAAAAGCCGAATGAGGTTGTATAAAGAGTGGAAAGGAATTAAGAAAAAATAAGGAAGAGAAAGCAAACCAAAGTGAAGCAAAGAAAGAAAAAAAAAATAAAGACACAATAGAAATCACATTCAGAAAGGAAAAAAAAATGGACAATTAAAATGTGGTGGAAATGAAGAGAAAAGAAAAAAAAGAAAGAGAACGAGAAAAGTGGAAAAAAGAGAGATGTTAAAAAAAGAAAAAGAATTAGACGGTCTGTAGAATGCATAGCAGGGAAAAAAAGTTTGGGGTGGTTTGGTTTAGATGTGTTTAATGCCATATCAAATCTTGTGGAAAATTTTATGCCAGATCCTCTTTATATATATGTATATATATAATTTAAATGATGCTAGTTTGTTTGTAATATTATTCTATTTTAAAACGAGCCACTGCTCATTTGTTTGCACACCGTTAAACAGTTTCAAGTATTGCTATTTGACATTTCGTCTCTATCACAACAGGTTGAACTGTTTTCAAATAACTATTTCTACTTAATGATAATAAGAATCTTCCTACTATTACATCTTCGAGTAACTATGCTCAATACACGTCGTTGGAACACTTTTAAGTTTTAAGTATTCCTGTCTAATATCTATAATTTGCAAGCAATTATATGTTTGATTGATTTTATTGTATATCTACTCTCTTGAGGCTATTTTGGACCGAGGCCATTTTCACAATTGTATTCTCCAAGAGGTGTCCTCGTGGTGAAATGGTTAAAACGATGGACTGCGGAATCGTTCTCCAATCGCTCTGTTACGTTCACCTTCGGGAAAATACCCCTGGGAAAGGTATGAACCCCCTTATCTTCCCAGCTATGGGCTTTATAGTACCACTTCTGTTCTTCTAGGAGAATGGTTTTGGCAATAAATAACCTATAAATGTTGATATGCCATTAAACAAAGAAACCTAAACTGTATTGTCCAACTATATATAGTTCATTCATCTTCTTACTATTGACTTGAAATAGCAATGTTGTAAATGTCGATGTATTAATAAAGTTCAAAATAGTTTTAAATATCACCTTAAATAGAACAATCTGTCCAATAAATAGGATCCTAAGAGACTGCATCATTCTCATACCTCGTCCGGTTACAAAGAACAGAAGCTTTATACACAAAGTTTGACAATATTTTATTATTTTATGAAGCCACTACCAAGGTACCAATACAAACTCCTTAGTCTTTTAAAGTTGATTCTATAATGTTTGGCATATTCTTATAATCCTTTTAATACTGCATACATTTATATTTTTCTCGGTACCTCGCTCGGCGTTAAATGTCCCAAAAAGAGTTGATAAGCCATAAAACAAAACAAAGACCGGCACTTCATGTGGAATAATGGTCAGCAAGCTAGATAAGCAGGACATTGTTTGTGAGTTGGATTATCACTGGACGCTAGATACTTCTGGTTTGTTCCATCTTTAAGCTAAACTTAATATATAACTGATTTACAGTAAATTACCCTCAGAGTACTGATTACCGAGAGGTCACCGAAGTTAATCAGTCATGAGATGGTTAAATATTTACCGGGGTTATCAGTTAAGCAACAGGGAGTATTGTCAGCCTCCTGCATAAAATGTCAATCAGTCTAATATATACAGGTTAATGGTGCATAGTACAATACCATAGTGTCCGAAATAGATTGGGCTTTTGGTATCGAGTAAAATGACACCCATTCCAAAATATTTTGGGGTTATGGTTTGTACCGACACATTAGAATAGTTCAAAATATTATTTTATTAACAACTCATATAAAAGTTGTCTAAATTTCTTTGATGAAGTTTGTTGAATTTTATCATTAAGGGTTTTTGGACTATTGTCTTCATCTTTATTGTCATTTTCACAACGTTTCGGCTGATATATCCTCCGACCTTAGTCAGGTGTTTGTCGATCTCAGGAACATACATGGAACTTCGAACTACGTCCCTTATTGAATCCACCATTACAGCTGGACACATAGCATAACAGCTATAGGCGTTAGTTCCCTATACTTCTAAGGAGACAATCACCTGGAAGTTGCAGGTTCAATCCTGAATGCAGGCGAGTAACAATATCGGAATACTTAACACTTGTATGTGGTTATGGCTAACAGAATCAGAACAGGCGTTTCCCGTGGATTTAATAAAGGACGTAGTTCGAAGTTCCCTGAAGGTTCTCAAATTCGACAAACACCAGAAAAAGGCTGGAAGACATATCGGCTGAAAAGTTGTAAAAATAACAATAAGGATGAAGGTAATAGTCCGAAAACCCTTAATGATAAAAATCATATAAAAATCTCTGACAAAACTAGCCATGAAGATGTGGATTTTAAAATGTATGTGTACAGTATATTTTATTATCTCTTACCGAAGATGGTGACCATTGTGCGATACATTTGGATGGGCTGCCGGCTGAAGAACATTTATCTACATTTTTTTATCTTTTAATGTTTGGTTTTTTATTGTACCTTTTATTAGCGGTCGTAAGTCGAGGTATTCTTAAGTAGCATAAGTCGTAAGTCGACGGCTATGTTCAGTTACATGGCTAAATGTAGATAATACCTGATGCCTGGTCTCTGTAGAGTTATCGGTCAGACCGATGCTACGAAAAAGAAATCTATCAATGAATACGAATAATGATTTTCAAATTTTGTGTAATCTTTTTGGTATAAAAAAATTGTCTTTTTTCGTTTACCTACCAGGAATGTCAAGAGACGGAATTAAACATACTGGAAAGACGGCAACGAATTAAATTATTGGTGGGTGGATAAAAATATGAGAGTCTGGGTTGAAGAGGTCAAAAGAGTAAATATTTTTGTTTTTGTTTTATGCCGACGAACGATCGTGAGGTCATACAGAGTTTAGGAAAGATGAAAAAAAGGAAAGAAGTGAACTTAAAGGAAAGATTGGTCAGAACGAAGAAAATGAATTGAAAGAGAGATAAAAAGAGAGAAGGGGAAAGTCGGAGACAAATGAGGCAGGAGGACGTTTTTACTCGTGTTTATTTCTCTTTGGTCCATTCTGTGCATATTTTTCACCAAGATGTCCAAACCAATTTGTTGCGATCGTTTATTTAGTCAGTTTGACCACATCGATTCAGAATCAAATTTTATTTTGATATTTTTGGGCTATATAACTAATTTCGTTGTACCTTTTAAAAAGAACTTATTGGATGTGTTGTTGGATGGATGTGTCGTAGGAAATGGATATGGCAACACGAGTTCAAACCATCGACGAGACATTGCATTTCACAAAGCGGTAATACCTTTGGGAATGGTATGTATCCAATTATTCTTTCTGCAGCTATAAGTAAATAGTTGGCCAGCTGGTCTCCTTAGCCTTGGTCGGGCAACCAATCTAGGAGAAGAAAAATTATGAAAAGGAAGCTCTTAAACTCCGCTTAATATTAACCTTGTGTCACATCCTGTTTGTTCGAAGGGGTTTGTAAATACTTGCTCTGATAATTTATCAATTACTCGGTGTTGAGGTATTCTTTTATTATGTTCTTTTCTACAAAGAGTAAAGTATACATCTAGAAAGTAGACAGTAGAAAGAATTAGGAAGAGGAAAAGAAAGAAAGCTATTTGTATTTACCTAACCCCTCTTCAGTAAGCAGGAAGCGTTAAGATGTTAGATTTTAAGTGGAGTATCACTGTTTTGAATTAAGATTATTCTTTTTCCTAAGCCGTTAGCCAAGGTTTATCAAAGCTAAAAAACTTAAGTCAACTCTTCTATCTCCCTGCTGCTTGGAAGCAAACATTTGGATTCATGCCTTTTGAAGGGTATCAGTCATTGACATGCAAACAGACTCATCTTGGATTTTGATTCAGGTCATGGAGTCCATTTCACTAAATCATAATCGTTACGTCACGGGCGCATCCAGAAAATCCACATGGTTTACTCTTATTTGTGGTTAGATTAATGAATTCTATTTTATTGATTTCTTGATTTTAATGACATGTAAACCCGACTAGTGTTTTTTAAACACGGAAAGTCGGGAATAGCGTTCATCATACATTTATATTTACGCTTATTGATTTTTTCGTTTTATGTTTTTTTCTCTTTTCGTTTTTATTTATTTGTTTGCAAAAAGTTATTTATCAAAGTTTGGTTTGGTTTGGTTTCATGGCATATCAACCATTATTGGTTATTCAAGATCAAATTCAGTTTATTCATATATATTAGAGACATGTGTAAACATAACACAACAAAGTTAAATCGTTACAAGTATTGCTATGTATGAATCACAATTCAATTAAACCTCAATCATTTGTTTACACACAGTTAAATGATCAAAGAGTTCTTTTTCAAGCAATTCAATTTAGCATAAGTCATTTGTTTGCATTCAATTTATATGCCAAGCAGTTCTATTTGAGAATTAATTTTTATTTATTGCGGACTTATTGTCCTCATCTTGGTAGTTTTCTGTGTGTTGTTTCTTCTTTCCCTACGTTTCGGCCAAATTTCACCTCTGGCCTTCTTCAGGTGATTTACCGCAACCTCGGATAGGAATGATGAGTCTTGTAACCGTATCCCCAGTCATTACTGCCTTCCATAGTTGTTGTCTATCGCACCACGGTTTTGACCAAGTAAACCTCTGGCCGGCTTGGGTAGGATTTGAAACTGCTATCTTCTGAGACTCAACACCTCTATCCGCTGCGCCACGGGCCCCGAAGGGCGATCAAGGATGGATTTTTTGATCTTATAATCCTTATATGGTCTTCCATCGGGTCCGTACCGAATTTTTGTAATTGTCTTTAATTGGAATTAAAAAATTCATCCTTGATCGCCCTTCGGGGCCCGTGGCGCAGCGGATAGAGGCGTTGAGTCTCTACGGTTCCAAGTGAGCATTGTCAGAAGATAGCGATTTGATCCATAGATGGGACTCTTAGAAGTTTGGTTTGGTTTGGTTTGATGGTACATCGACCATTGTTAGTTATTTAATGCCAAATCCATTTTTATGCATATATATATTAAATATAAGATTTCTAAACACATTTGGTTGATAAATCTTTTGTTTACACACAGTGAAATGTAAAAACAGTTCTCTTTCAAATACTTCAGTTTAGTATAAGTACACAGTTTAAATACCAAACAGTTCTATTTGACCTATCGACAGGACCCTATTAGGTGCTACCACTCTGAAATAGAGTGAACCTTGGTTCAATGACAATGAAGGGGTACTCCGTATTCCCTAAAGCTTCAGCATTACTGAAGCCTCACAATCAGATTTTTTAGTATCTTATCCAGGACACTGTTTGGGAGAGATGCAGATATGCAGTTAATGTATTCTGCAGCCCCATCCGACCGGACCAACTCTTACAATGTCCCATAACTTTAAATCAGAGAGTACTTGGATGTAATAGCAGTAGAGGCTTACTTCATACACCTAAGATTCATCTGTATCAAATTAATTTTACAACCTAGGACACCCCCTTTTTTTAGGTTTTGTTTCACTACTAGGGATACAGTCAATGTATTTAAAGCTCTGTCGCTACTGTAGTGAATTAAATAAGGGCCAATGATTGTTCCATATAAGAGAAGCGGTAGGTAGGTACTGCTTCAATGCAATTTGTTGTTTGTATCCGTGACCTGAAGATTACGTTTAGGGCAAACATTCTCATAATTCAAGATTCATTTATCCTGAGTGATAAAGATGATCAAAGAGAATAAAATGAGGGGCAAGCAAGTAAATAGGTAAAGGAAAATGAAGAGAAAATGGCGAAAGGAAAAGGTAAAGCGGAACATGCAATGATTATAAGCGAAATCGTTGCATTAGAACGAGGACAGAAAAAAAGATTATGATGAACATAAAACTTGATTGACTCACGAGAACTGAGAAAAACCCTCCACATATAAATAAATAAATAAATAGATAGATAAATGGAAGGTGAGAGAGAGGATCAAAGGGGGATAACTATTAAACTTTCTGATTCTATAATATTGAAAAATAAGTCAGGCAGAAAAAAAAGATTTGAGCTCGAAAAAAAAGTAACGATAAGTATATCTAATATAACGATACAAAATAAAAGACTGATATATTGAGAGAGTGAGAAAGAAAGAAAGAGAGCAAGAGAGAGAGAGAGAGAGAGAGAAAGAAAGAGAGCAAGAGAGAGAGAGAAAGAGAGTGGGAAAGAGACAGAGTGAGAAAGAGATAACTGACTGAAAGTACGTTTCAAGATAGCAGTGGTTGAGTGACATAGTTGAATAACAACCTGCAAGGAGAGGGATCACATTACACACAAAACGATAAGCAATATCACGTCGAGGACATCAAAAATTGAAAGAGAGAGAGAGATAGAAAGAGAGAGAGAGAGAACTGGTGAATGGGGGAAAAAGGAGAAGGATGAAAGACTTCGGTCAATATAAAATATGTTGATCGAAGAAATATGTGGTGATTTATATAAGATGGTGTGCATAGGGATTGGTTTGGAATGAAATGAATCGAGGCAAGCGGAGAGCAATAGATTGATGTAAAGGGAGATAACTAGAAATAGTTATTTGGGAAAGTAGGAGGGTTTTGTGCATGAAAGATGTTTAAAGATAAAAGTGAAGAAACATAAAAAAGGAAAAAGTTTAAATAAATCACATCGATGAAAAACGAGAAAGGGCGCGATTTAAATTAATTGTGACTAAAGCTAATATTAAGAAATTTATCTAAACTTGAAAGAAAAAAGAAAGAAAATAAAAATGGAATAAAAAAGGCGGTAAAGAAAGTAGCAAAAACAGTTCATGTGTAATAGAAGAAAGAAAAAAAAAAGGAAAAAAGGAAAAATGATTGAAAGAAGATATGTAAAAAGATACAGAGAAGAAAACTCGGGATAAAATTGCTGAAATAATGAATGAAGGAAAAGGGAAATATGAAGTACAAAAAATACAGGAAAGAAGGAAATAACAAAAGAGAACTAGAAATAAAGAAAGCATGAAAGATGATTTAAAGAAGGAAGGTAAAATGAAAGAGAATATGGAACATAAGTGAACGGCACAGAGAAAATAGAAATTGAATAAATAAATAAATGAAGTAAAAAATAAATAAAGTAGACAGTCTTCGAATAGCCAGGCCAAAACACTGGTGGTTATTAGAAATGACTAGAAAAAGCCCGGAGGTCCCAACAATTCTTGTATGCATGTGTGGAATCGGCAGAAGCAGGCATTCCTGCCTCCAACTCGACAGGTGGAAGGGAGGGGACGACTGGGATCTTTTGGGGGTTAACGGCGAGACGTGATAAGGTAAAGACGGTGTTGAACACGAACCACAAAAATGTGAGGAGGTGAAAGTTTACGAGCCCAATTCTTTTGGTGGGGGGTACTAAAAAAAGGGGGTGCTTAGACGTGACCCTGCGGACAAGCATCTTAGAACCAGAAAAGAATTAAAGGTCTGTGTCTGCTATTTCTTTTTTAGCATGATGTATGGTTTATCTTTGTCTAGTTCACGCTGCCATCTTGTTTTCTCTACTCTCTTTCATTCTCCTGGCGGCTACATATACGTGCAATAGTCAATAAACCTTTGGCAAGTTCAACAGAGTTTCATGCGTTAATCAACTGGAACCACGGCAGGGTCACAACGGGGTCTAATTACTCTTCGATACCACAACGGTACAAATAGAGTAAAAGAAAGAGAAAGTGAATTAAAGATCATATTTACCCAACCCCTCTGCTCGGGCAGGATATGACACAAGGTCAATTTTTAAGCAGAATTTAACAGGTTTGAATTCATAGTTTTCCTTCTCTTAAAATAGTTGCCTCACCAAGGCTGAAGAACCTAGTCTGCCCTACTATTTACCCATAGCTGAAGGGAGAATAAATAGATTCATACCTTTCCCAAAGGTATTAGTGCTATGTGAAATCCAATCAGTCTCGTCCAGGATTTGAACTCGTGTCGCCGTGTCCATTTCCTACGACGATAACCATTACACTACGGGCACTTCCGTATTTGAAAGTGAATTAAAGATAAACGAACAGAAGGTAAAATGACGAAGAAAATAAAACCCTAAAAAGATGAACTTAAGAAAGAATGTGAAAAAATTCAGAAGAATGAAGGCAATAAAAAGGAAAGACGGAATAAATAGATTAATAAAATCATAAGAAAGAAAGAAAGAAAGAAAGAAAGAAAGAAAGAATTGACAAAAAACGGTGGAGCCAAAGAAATAATGAATGCATGAAAAAAGAAAGGAAAGAAAGAAAGAATATTTGTGGAAAAAATTAAGAAAAAGATGGCAAAAAATAAAACATGTTTCTATTCTTATAATCATTATATTGTTATTCCTTCTTGAGCTTTCTCGTTTTTTATTATGTTTTCAAATCAACCTCAAAAAAAGACCTTTCCTCAGAATAAATGCATCATTGATACACTATCTATGCTCTGATCAAATTCTGTTAAATAATTCATCCAATAGTTCCCGAAAATACCCTTTTGCTTTTTTTTTCACTGTTCAGTCTTTGACTGATTAGGTAATTTGGTCCCAAAACTGGCTCATTGGCCAGGGAGACCAAGATTCAATCCCCGGTTAAGTCATACGAAAGACTTAAAAAATGGTACTTGATACCTTCTTGCTTAACACTCAGCATTATAAGGTACGTATCAAGGGTAAAGTAGAGCAATTATGGGAAAGGAATAGCGCCTTCCCCTACAACTCGGTGTTGTAGCTATTGAAAAGGAGCCTTCTGGTCACCCTCGACTAAGGTCGCTAACTTAACTTTTTACTTATTAGCAAAAAAATCCAATTGTTTAATCGACTTAGTTTTTAAAATCAATTTTGACAATTAATGTCCTGTTCTAGGAATATTTAAAAATTACAAACATAATTTGAAGTTCTACTTTTTTTTAAATTTTCTATTTTATCACCTCTCAGTCTTCTTTCACGTAAAGAAGTTATTCCTAATTTCTCCAATCTCACCTTGTAACGGTAATCTTTTACACTTTTTATTAGTTTTGTCACTCTTCTTTGAATGTCCTCCAATCTCAGAATTAACTATTAATTGCTTTGCTTCTTCTTTCCTTTACTCTTCCTTTCTTTCTTTCTTTTTTTCTTTCTTTCTTTTTGTTCTTTGTTACTTTTCGTTTTGATCTAATTTTTATTTCTTTTTTTAATTTCTTTTGCAACGTAATTTTTTTTAAACATTATTTTCTCAGTGTTTCGTCTACTTCCTTTCCTTCCAGCATTTCTGATGCTAATACCGCCGGCATGCAGGCTAACCTTCAAATTTTGGTTATGGCGTTCGATTATAAGCAAATTGTGTAAATGCATCTTAAATTAATATCTAAACAGTAACTTTTTCTTTCTGTATATTTCTTCTTATATTTTGACTTTAGTATTTGTTACCTTATTTTTGTATTCTTCCTCCTTACACTTTTTTTATTTCTTTAATTTTCTATTTTATTGTCACCGTTCTTTTTTTGTCCCTTTTTTCCTAATTCTTCTATATATTAGAACCTGTATCTTCTGCGTTTCTTTTTACAAAGTTCGAAGAATATGAAGTCCTATTCCAACAATAATCGGTGTTTAAGATCAGCAAGAGGCAATATTTCTAGTGTAAGTGCTGGAGTTCACCATATCCTCGATTTTGGCATTGCATAATCTTAAAATTTGGTCTTGTGCCAAACAAAATGGTAGGGGGCGGCTTCTTCGGGTTATAAACAACTTAGATAACTTTAATAATAATCAGAAAAGACATAGGGCATCTTTCCAGGTGTAATGATTGACTAGCAAAATTTGAACATTGCACGAATTCCCTTAACTCTCCCACTAACCGTCCCTATTAGTCGACCATCTTCGTAAGTCCGCTACGCGGCATCCAGTGTCTGCACAAAGGCGAAGAATATAAGTTGTTGCTGGTCGTCCAATACTGGTGTGTCCATGTGTAGGAGTTCATTGGAGAATGTCACTTATAAGTTCGTCCTTACATCACCAGCAGTACACAGCATGCTTTGCTGTTGTTTTTTGGGTGTTCTGTGAGATGAGAGCTTTATGGTCAGATAGTAAACCTTTTTCTCCTGTGCTTTATTTGAGTCTTGCTGTTTGGTTTGTTTGTTTGTTGGTTGGGTTTAATGCCATATCAACCTTGGTTGGTTATTTAATGCCAAATTCATTTTTATACTGATAATCAGTTCTATTTCAAACAATTCAGTTTAGCATGAGTACACAGTTTATTTGTCAAAAACATTTCTATTTCAAGCTATTCAGTTTATTCAAATAGTTCTAATTCAACCTATTTAGTTTAGTATAATTATAGATTTTGTTTACACGCAGTTAAATATAAAAAACGGTTCCATTTGAAAGAATTCAGTTTAGCATAAATACGCAGTTTAAATGTAAGTACACAGTTTAATTGTCAAAAACATTTCTATTTCAAGTTAGTTAGTTTAGCGTAAGTAGGCAGTTTAAATATCAAAACAGTTCGATTTCAAGTAGTTCAGCTAAGCATAAATACGCAGTTTAATCCTATTCAATCCATAGATAGGGCTGTATCAGGTGCTATCTCTCTGGGCCATAGTGGACCAGAGAGCGATCGCATTGAAGTTGGGGCTCTGCATTCCTCAAGCATTAATAGAACTTTACCATCAGATTTGTTGTGTCATATACAGGAAACCCGTTGGGGGGAGTCTTAAACCTCTGCAGAGAAGAAGTGTATTCTACAGCCCCAGCCGACTGGGTGATCCAAGTGGTGCAAAAAATATAATAGAGATGATACGGTTAAAACTTGGAAGAAGTATTTGTGAGGGATTCTAAATCGTTGTTTCATGGTTCTGGTTGCCTGCCAATTTCAGCTTTCTAAATTGGTATTATGAAAACTAAAAGTTTCTAAATGTAGATGAAGTATCTTTTATACTCAAAATCAAAAACATACATTTTTGTTTATTTTTTTAAGAAAACAATTCTGTTGATTTAAAGAAAAGAAATGGATTATAACAAAGTTACTTAATAAAATTTTAGCAATTATGACACCATGTCAGAAGTAAGGGGCACCCACTGAGATTCAAAATCCCTGATAATTGTCTCTTAATCGAGTTTGCAAACCATTATAGAACGTCAAGTATCTTACCTGGAAGAAAAGATACATAAAAAGTAAAACGATGAATGTTGGTCAGAAAGAAGAGTTCCATTATATATTTGAAGAATTAGAATAAAAAATATACTTATATATGAATGCCATTTACGTGGTACTTTCAATAAGTTTCCAGCTTTATTTGTACAGGCATTTAGAATTGTTGTAGACTCTTGAAAATTCAGTATCTTATTGCTATAGATCTAATGAGATGACTGACCAATTTCTATGATTTTAGCGTCAAAGGAACAGCTACAGCAGTAATTAGAATACACCTTACAAAAGCCTGATTGTCACAGCTGGTGAATTTCAAAAATGCAATCTGGACGTGAGGAAGAACGATATGCAATAAAATTGTGTTTTAAACTTGGAAAAAATGACACAGAAACGTATGGAATGCTTCCGACTGTTTTGGAGCATCTTGCATGAATCGAGCATCAGTTTTTGAGTTGCATAAGAGTTTCAAGGAAGGCAGGGAATCTCTGAGGGATGGTGAGAGGTGTGGGAGGAGTAAGAAAGTCAATACATCAGAGTTGATTGCCCAAAGGGTTAGGGTTAGGGTTACAATGTTGGAGTTTTAAGGGAGTTCAGGAACAGATTCCGTCGGAAGAGGCCAGCACTCTTCAAATCAGGTCAGTGGCATTTCCATCAGAACAATACTCCAGTCCACAACTCCATCCTTGTCACAGACTATTTGACCAAGATGGGCATCAAGACAGTTCGTCACCCTCCCTATAGATCAGACCTTTCTCCCTGTGACTTTTGCTTATTCCCTATGCTCAGAGTCTGTCGTTATGAGACAATTGAGGAGATGAAAGAGGCAGTGACGAAGGTCATTGACACGCTCACACAAGAGGACTTCCATGGAGCCTCGCAGAGATTGTTGGAACGGAACAAAAAGTGCATTGCAGCCGCATAAGATTTGTTTAAAGGGGACTAGAGTTTCATGTGTGTACTATCAATAGAAAGTGCCCATACGATAAAGTCTGGAAACTTATTTAATGATCCTCGTATATATGAATTTTTCCCGGGTATTAGTTTGTGCAATATTTTTTAATTGTAAATTGTATCACCTGGCCCTTTTTCTTACCATCAGAATTATAGAATTGTTATAAAAATAATTAAATAGATATTTATATGTATAGAACTAAATATATATTGAACTATATATATATATATATATATATATAACTACATTAAAAAAGGGTTACACCAGTATAGATCAAACATTTTATTGTACTTTTGTAATATATCCCCTTGATGATGGCCTAAGAGGGGTTCCAAAGTTATTGCAAATCAGCAAAATATGGAAAATTTAATAGCCAATTCCAGCCGGAATACATACGGCAATTTGAATGGATCGAAAATTATACATTATAGACAAAGGATGTCGATAATATTTAATCAAATATTTTCATATCTTCATCTTCATCATGTCGTGCCGCTAGCATGGGTATCCCTGACCCTCTCTTGCCACTTCTCCCTATCGTTTATCGCCTCTGGCAGGTCTTCAGGGCTACATCCCGTATCCTCACATAGTTGTTGCATGCATGTTCGACCTGGTCGTCCTGCTTTTGCTCGGCCATATGTGGGGATCCATAGGGGTACATCGCTTATGAGCTCGGTCCTGCTTCTCCAGCAGTGTCCTGCATGTCTGGTTCGTCTAACTTGGATAGTTTCGTGATGCGAGGCAGGTGGCCGTATAGTTGGTGCTTTGTGGGGTGTTGCCACCAGGACTTGTTCAATATTGCTCGCAACATTCTTGTGTAATTGCCGTCTAGCCTCTTCTCCAGCTATTTAGTTAGCGTCCAAGTAGTGCATCCATAGAGCAGTATCGATACGACCGCTGCTTTGAAGAAACTGCGTTTCATTTTATGAGTCAGGTCTAAATAAACATAATGTCTCTTATCACATTTGCTCGGAAAAGTATCTGTGATATATTTGACTCAAATCTCTAATCAGATGTTAGCTCCTTGCAGAGATACCTTTTATCCTTTTATTCATAAATATCAATGACGCAAATAGTATCGTTGTTTTTCTTACACAAGGGCGATGATGGTTCGCCCAGTTTCTTAAAACTCCAGAACCAAGTTTCAATAGGGACAAACAAAAAAGATGAAAATAAGAGAAAAAGAAAGATAAAACTCACAGAAGCAAAAATGTATAAGGAATAAGGTAAAAAGGAAAGGAATGTGCCACGAATAATCTGAGAAGCTAATGGATGAAGAAAAAAAAGTAAAGTTGGCGACCGTAGTTGAGGGCTACCCGAAAGCTCCCTTTTCAATAGCTACCTATGAAACGTACCTTATAATGCTGAGCGTTAAGTAAGGAGGTATCAAGTACCACTTTTTGAGTTTTTGGTACGACTTGACCTAAAATTGAACCCCGGTCTCCAGGGCCATTAGCGAACACTCTACCTCTAAGCAAATTGGCTGGGTGAAGAAAGTAATATTAATTTATTTGTTTAACGGCATATCAACGGGATTGGAAGACAAAATAAATGAAATAAAATAAAATAAAATAAATATGTAGCATTTCCCAGAAGCCATCTGACATGAAGAAAGAACAGTTGCTGCTCAAAGAAAAGGCCTTCCAGATACTGGGCGGAAATGCGACCACTTCTACCCTGATACTGAAGGAAGTTCCTCCTCTTAGATTTTGTCAGGTAGCGTACCTGGTGGATGGTCGCGTCTCCTGTTAGCAGCAGCCTCTATTGAAAACATCTAAAAGACATACTACTAACTTTAACTTCATTACTCCACCGAAAAGGACTCTCAATATATTCTAGCAACTGTCTGGGAGACGCATGTACGTCTTTTGATTTTTGGAAAAATTTCCCGCCAACAGAATGGTCGTAAAACCCTGGAATAATGTTTTTTAATTTAAAAGTTATCTTCGTCTGTTTACTTCCTTCCTGAAATTCTCTTGCAGCCTTCTATAGTTAAATGGGGTAAGAAGAAGAAGAAGAAGAAGAAGAAGAAGAAGAAGAAGAAGAAGAAGAAGAAGAAGAAATGGAATCAGATACCAAAAACTACAAAGTCTTCCTATACAACCCAGTATTTAACCAACACCAAAACCGACGACTACCAACAATCTACAAACTAAATTAAATAACCGCCAAACTTTCCAGCCCTGTAGATATTCAATGCCGGAATTTGATTTATTTCTTAATGTTTTATTGCAATCACAACTATATAACGCATGCTTGATGTAACAGTTATCCTTGGAGGAAATAGAATCCATGGCCGGACATCAAATCCTGGACGAGGTTGTTTTGGCTTTACTTCACGCTAATTCACTGGGATCTCTCTATTAATCTCTCTGCAAAGATTAAATAGTAGATTGACCCTGAATCTTTTGCTTGGGATTAGTACCACTGTATAAGAAGGAAAACTGAATTCAAATCAACTGTGCTCCACCAAAAAACTAATCTTGTGTCACATCCTACCAGTGGTGGAAGGGAGAGTAAATTCAAGATGGGGCTCATAGCCTTATTGGTATCGTCTTAAGAAATGATATCTGCGACGCGTCTTCAAATCCAGGAGGTGTCTGTTTGCTTTTCACTTCGTGCTAATGCCCTCGACAAAGTCTTCTCGTCCCTCTTAACTGTGGATAAGTACTAAGGACGATTGGTCTCTTAGCTTTGCTACGGAAATTGCTCTGTCCATGGTGGAGGGCTTAGGTATGTGCACACACACACACACACACACATATGTATATATATTGCCATCATGGTGTGATGATTGCAGCACTGGACTGTGGAATCCTAGTAAGTGAGTTCGAACTCCAGTCGAGCAATTAGGTCCACTTTCGGACAAATAACCTTGTGAAAGGTATGAACACCCTTGTCCTCCCATCTATGGGTTAAATAGCACCACTATTGTTCTTCTAGAAGGATACCTTTGACATTAAATAACTTACAAAAGTTGATATACTATTAAACAAAGAAACCAAACCGTTGTAAAACGATTATAACTGCAAGTAATTATTCTTAATACATATAATTCTTATACAATTAAATGACATCAAATTTTTCCAACAATAATAATTCTGTTAAATGATTTCGTGTATTCTCATCCAATTCAAATGATGTTCGAACGGATTTGTTTGACTTACAGACCCTAACAGGTTACACTTTAATTTCGAGTAATGGCAGTTATAATGTTTAAAAGATTTCAAGAAATTATAAGGTTTCAACTATTAATATCTAACTCTAGTAGATTACGTCCAATTATATGGTGTCAAGTATTTAAGACAAATATATGGTTTAAAATTACTAATTTCTTAAGAAACACTTATAGTTTAAAGTGACAATTCTTAATACAAATAATTTGCACATAATTATATGACATCAATTATTACTATGTAATAAAAACAATTTTAATAAATATCTATTTGACCCCTAGATGTGACACTAATTGTTATGGTACCCAACCTGCGGACTCTAATAAATTTTCCTCTTGCTAATAATACCGGAAGAATATTCATCTCGGTGGTGAAATTTATTCCAGTCTAACACTTTGGCAGTTAGACGGAGGTTCAACACATTTTTATCTATGTTGTATTATACTTTCGTTAATATACTTTGTTCCATGTAAACCCGAGTTTGTATCTTTCTTCTGGACCTTTTACTAGTTCACAGCACTAATAGATACTAATACTTTGGATCAAAGTTGATCTGGGAGTAATGGTAATGAAGTGGTATTTCTCACTTACCAAATCTTCAGAATTAAAGACTTACCATCAGATGCAGTTTAGTTTCATACCCAGGACACCAATATTTTTGAAGGAGGGCTTAACCACAGAAGTATATTCTAATTCTCACCAATAAGACAGAATAAGAAAGAAAAAAAAAAGAAATAAAGATAAAAGGAAATAAATGGAAGGAGTAAAAATATGTGCTTGAAAAAATCAGGGAAATTCCTTGGGTAACAGAGAAGGAACGCAATCAAGCAACATAGAAAATAAGAAAACATGCAAAAAGGAAATTTTGCGAAAAGAAATATTATCAGCGGAAAAGAAAAATGCAAAAACTGAGGAAAGCAGTTATTAAAAGGAAGAAAAGAAGAAAAGAAAAGAAAGAAAAAAATGGACTAAGAAGAGAAAGCAAGTAGAAAATGAATGCAAGGACGCTAAAGAATTATAGAAAATAAAAAAAGAAAGAATATAAGGAAAAAAAGAATTTAAAAAAAGGGGAAAATTATGAACAAAAATGGAAGGATTAAATAAATTAAAACGAATAAAAAAGGATGAGGTTGTAAAAGATACTTAAAAACGTCGGCCAGAAAAAGAAGAAGAAAAATGAAGGGAGATAATAAGTTTTTAAAGAAAGGAAGAAAGAAAGAAAGAAAGAAAGAGAGATTATGCAAGACAATTAACGTCCAGCATTCACAGAAAAAAAATTTTAAATGATAAATGAAACTAGAAAAAAAGTAAGAATTAAGAAATAAATTGAGAAAGACAGAAACACAAAAAATTAAAAGTTAAATAAGTTAAATAATTTAGAAAAAAAATAGCCTTCGAAAGAAAGAAAGAAAGAAAGAAAGAAGCGCGTGAAACAATAAATAAAGTCCATAAACCCAAGAACGGAAAAAAAAGATCTATAAAAAAAGAAAGAAAAAGAAGGAAATACGAAAAATAGAAGAAAAATGAAGAAAACCATTAATTAAAGAAAACTGGCCAACGAAAGAGAGTTACAAAAGAAAGAAAAACGAAAAAAGAAACGAAACAAACTGGCAAAGAAATTAAAAACTGATGAAAAATACAAAATATTTTAAAAAGCTAAAACTAAAACTAAAAAACAAAAATCAAAAAACAAGAAAAATGCCGTGAAATGTTTTTCATGGCATCGACTAATGTGGAGAATAAACGTAGGCAAGAAACGACAAAGGAGCTGATTGTTTCACGGAAACCTTATTTTGCCTGTATGCAAATTTACCGTAACAATTTCCTTAATCACCTTCTCTTCCCTCCCCTCACGCACTTTCCCGCCTTATTGTTGTTGTGAGGACGACGCTTGCTGTACATAAATCAGCTCCTCACCCCCACAAACACACATCTATTCAATCATGCGTTCATCGTCAATTCTTCTCAAAGGAGTGTTCCCACCAAATAACGAGAGCGAGAGAGAGAGAGAGAGAGAGAGAGAGAGAGAGAGAGAAGGGGGCGTTATTTGCGTTATGGGCCCCAGTGCACGTCTCAGTTGTAATGTATCCGGCTTGGTATTCAATAGATCAGAGAGAATTTCAAATGAAAACAACAAGAACAGAAAGTGTAATGGTTGAGTTGTTGATTATAAAAATAATAAACGAAAAAATTACGGTTTTGCTGCTGCTGCTGATGATGATACGGCAGGAAAAGGGACAGTATTAGCGGTAATAAAAATATTGGAAGAAAAAATTATACACCCCAAGAATTATTGGAATATGCAGAAAATTTATCGACCACCAATAAATAAATAAATAAATAGTTAAGTTTGTATTGTTCTTTAAAAAAGAAATTAACCCTGCTTCATCACCGTGGGATATTATAACACCCCATAAAACATAATTTAGGAGTAATTCATAAATTGGCAACTCTGTATGCAGGAGGTTTTTAATACTTCCCCAAATATATGATAGGAGTAAGCACAGCAATTTTGACGGTTTTAAGTCTCGATTTGTGAGGTTCATGCACATAAAAAATCTATTGAGATGAATATAAAATCCTTAGTATGAATTGTAAGTTGAACTTGGAGGGATACAAAAGGTCATAAGTCGACTCAGCTACAACTGACTCGACTTCCGACAAAACAATTTTCGACATTGGTTTTAGTATCTTTGTTTTATGGATTAGCTTGGTTTTGTTTGGTTTCTTTAACGGCACATCAAACATTGTAGGTTATTGTTACCAAATCAATTTTTATACATATCATCAGTTCTACATTGGTATAATGGTTAGATTGTTCGCCAGTGGTCCGGGATACCGGGGTTCAATCGCAGGTCGAGTCATACCAAAGACTCAAAAATGGTACTTGCTGCCTCCTTGTTTAACACTCATCATTATCCAATAAGAGTAAAGTGGAGCAATCCAGGGAAAGGGGTAGCTCCCTCACCTACACCTTGGTGTAGGATATATTAAAAAAAGAGCCCTCGGGTCACCCTCGACCTCTGTTGCCAACTTTACTTACTTTTACTTATTTCAAACAATTCAGTTTAGTATAACATAGTTTCATTCACAAAAACAGTTGTATTTCAAACAAGTAAGATTAGCGTAAGTACACAGTTTCAATGTCAAAAAACAGTTCTTTCTCAAACAATTCAGTTTAATATTATTGCAGGTTAGTTCTATATGACCCATAGATAGAACCCTTTCAGGAGCTACCACTACAGACCATAATATGACCTGGGACCGATGGCAATGAACGAGTACTTCTTACTTCCCAAAGCTCCAGCATTACTGGAACCTCACCATCAGATTTTTTAGTGTCATATCCAGCACTCTCGTGGGGGAGTCTTACCCCCTACAGATATGTAGTCTGTGTATTCAGCAGCCTCAGCCTACTGGGCAATTGTTTTATGGAATTTCAATCTTAAAGCCAAAATCAATTTCATAATCAGACCAGTCGACTGAAGCTGCAGAATACGCCGACTGCATCTCTGCAGGTGTGGGGCGTAAGATTCCCCAACCCACTCGTAAACTGGATATGACAATAAACCATTTAATGGTCAATCGTCAGAATTGGAGCATTTAGGAATTTTGAGTACTCCTTCACTACTATTACTCCCAGGTCCACTCTGATCCGAAGTGAAAGTAACTGTTAGTATCACATCTATGGGTCAAATTGAACTGTTCAATCATCTTCTATACTTGAAACGATTTAACAGTGCGCAAACAAATGATTAACATGAAACTGAATAATTGTATCTAATATGAATGTTTGAAACAATTCAACTCAGAGCAAATAAAACTATTAGTTAACAATGCTTGAAACCATTTAACTGGGTTTAAACAAATGATCAATATTTAATAAAATTATTGTGGTTAAATAGCAATACTTGAAATCATTCAACTATGTGCTTACAAATAATCAATATTAGATTGAATTTGTCCTAGTGGGAAGAGTGTTCGCTAATTGTCCGGGAGACTTGGGTTCAATCCCCAGTCGCGTCATACCAAAGACTTTAAAAATGGTACTTGATACCTCCTTGCTTAACACTCAGCAATATAAGATACGTATCGAGGGTAAAATGGGGCAATCCAAGGAAAGGAGTAGCACCTTCCTCTACACCTTGCTGTAGTAGCTATTGAAAAGGGAGCCTTCTGGTCGCCCTCGACTACGGTCGCCAATTCTCTCAACGAGTGTTAAATATCAATGTTTGCAACCATTTAATTGTGTGCAAAAAATGAGCTCTGACTTGTTTAAAATAATATTACTCACAAACTAGCTCGTTTAAAGATTTAACTGACTGTTCATTTACAAACCAATATATATATATATATATATATATATATATATATATATATATATATAAATTGGATCAGGCATTGAATTGATATGCCGTAAAACACAAACAAACAGATTTATTGAAGAAGAGTTATAGTGCTATTTTATCAAGAGATGAGGAAATAAGGGAGTTGATCTCGTACCCGAGAGTATTAGTTTGAAAATGAACTCAATTGCGCTACTGGACTTCGAACTTGCTTCCTATGATGTTAGAGCCCAGCATGTTAGCCACTGCACCCTCGGGACTCCTCTCTCTTAGACTTTGGTTTATCAATATTTACCCCCCCCCGCTCGGGGAGGATATGACACAAGGTCAATTTTTAAGCGGAGTTTAACAGGTTTGAATTCAGAGTTTTCATTCTTCTAGACTAGTTGCCTCACCAAGGCTGGAAACCTCAGTCTGTCCTACTACTTACCCATAGCTGGAAGGTGAATAATCGGATTCATACCTATCCCAAGAGTATTAGTGCTAAGTGAAATGCAATCAGCCTCGTCCAGGGTTTGAACCTGTATCACCGTGTCTATTTCCAAAGACAATAACCATTACACCACAAGTACCTCTTTAGACTTTGGTTTATCAGAACAAGAATTCTGTGCCTAAAGTATGATATGGTTTTGTCTGATGATTCGCATACTTTTAAGGTAGAAGTAAAGTCTACTTAGTCTAATTAAGTATTTTTTTATCATTTCAGTCCGAAATATTATTGACGTAAAAATGAATTGTACTTATGAAGTACACATTATACTCACCGTACGTTGCTCTGTGTAATAAGTAAGTTTTTAAGTACTCCTTATACTAACCATACCTTGTTATGTGTAATAAGTAGGTTTTTAAGTACTCCTTATACTAAACATACCTTGTTCTGTGTAATAAGTAGGTTTTTAAGTACTCCTTATACTCAACATACCTTGCTCTGTGTAATACGTATGTTTTTAAGTACTCATTACACTCACCAGAGCTTTCTCTGTGTAATACGTATGTTTTCTAACTACTCCTCATACTCAACATACCTTGCTCCGTGTAATAAGTATGTTTTAAATACTCCTTATACTCACCATACATTGCTCAGTGTCATACATATGTTTTAGTACTCCTTATACTCACAATATCTTGCTCTGTGTAATAAATATGTTTTTAAGTACTCCTATACTCCCCAGACCTTGCTCTGCGTAACACTTTCTTCTATTTTAAAGTGGAAAAACTTTAGATTTAATGACCAAGTTGATATATTTTTTTTTGGAATATGACGACGCAGTTTCATTCCATATCAAAATTGGAGCTCCAAAAATACCTCGACCAATGGAAAACTCGTTGGAATAAAAGTGTTAATGTGAATAACGACTATTTAGAAGGAGACTAAAGTTTTATTTATTGTTGGTAAATTTAGCTTCATTTTTAGGATTTATTTTATCTCTAATTTATTCTAAAAGTGATTTGCAGATAAGAATTCCGTTAATCTTTTTAGTGATTTTGATGAATTTTATTAGTTTAAACTTATTTTATTACACACCTTTTGGTTTTATCTGACGCATCATCATCATCATCATCATCATCATCATTCCAAACTGCTAGGTTAAGAGTGAGTTTTTATACGGCTAATCACCAGTGAATTACAAGGATTATTGTTGTGTTTTTGTAACGATATGTTGTACAATTTTTCTTACGCTTTAGTAGATGTGTTGTTTACAGTAAGGAGCTCCTTTCGACAAATCACTGCTATGGTTTTCAAACTATTGTTACCAAACAAAATGTCTACTAGGACAATATGGCGGCTGTTTTCAAAAATGAGCTGTCTCTACAAGATAAAGATAAAGTATCTACAAAGGTCTGTAGCTGCTAAAAAAGATTAAAAAATCAATATTTTATTCAGGATAGGTGAGATATTATTTGTGGATATTTGTCCATTCCGAAAGCTAAAGTACATCTGTATTGTCAATCATATTCGCTGATGTTTAACTGGGCAATTATGATTCTAATCCTCAATTTTTGTCAACATCGTCAACGATGCTTGTAAGGGTAAGATAAACGGTCTAAATTTTTCAACTTTTGGGATTTCACTGGAACTTGAAATTATGGAAGTAATTCTGGGAAATATTACACAACATTCTTGGGAAAAATGTGGCCTGCGCAGCTTTCGGGACGGCCCACCTAATTTCACGAAGAAAATGTTATCATTATTTTTTTCTCTGAGAAAAGAATATTTTCTTAATTTTTCTTTTCATATAATCAATGAATAAATTAGAAAGCAATCTTACTGACAAAGAGATCGAAGGAACTGGAAACTAGAGGAATAATCTAGAGCACCCAGAGCAACGTACTGTTAAAATCAGATAGAATACTTCGCGACATCCTAGACTCCAGACGAAACTTGCTCTCACACAGATTTCAGTAAAAAAAACACCAGTTAAAACTGGTGATCCCCTGGAAGATGTGCAAGATATTTAAATTTGACCATACAAACAAATGGTATATGCACAACCGCACTTCTGTCCGAGAGAATGACGCACTTAAACTCCAATGGGACTTTAACATACACACGGATCACCTAATCTCGGCCTGACGACCAGACCTTATATTAATTAACCCCCAACCAAAAAAAAAAAAAGAGAATTTGCAAAATTTTCGACTTTGCTTTCTCGGTTGAACACAGAATAAAACTGAAAGAAAGTGAAAAGAAGGATAATTACCTCGACCTTGCTAGGGAGTTAAAAAAAACTATGGAACATGAAGGTGACAATTATACCAATCGTGAGTGGTACTTTTGGTACACTCACCAAAGGATTATTAAAGGGAGGAGAGGATTTTGTGGTTGGAGAACGAGTGGAGACTATCCAAACTTCAGCATTATTGAGAACGGCTAGAATACTGAGAAGAGTCCTGGAGACGTAAGGAGACTTGCTGCCACTCAAACTTCAGTGCGAACCCATCTGCTAATGCTGTTGTAAAAAACTCTCAAGAAATAATAATAATAATAATAATAATAATAATAATAATAGGCTAACACCATAAAACAAGTGCAAATGAATTTGAAATACATAGGGATTACCTAATCTCGGCCAGAAGACCAGACCTTATTATAATCAACAACAAAAAAAGAGAATTTGCAAAATTGTCGACTTTGCTGTCCCGGCCAAACACAGAATAAAATTGAAAGAATGTGGAAAGAAATATAAGTACCTTGACCTTGCTAGAGAATAGAAGAAACTATGGAACATGAAAGTGTCGATTGTAGCAATCGTAATTGGTGCTTTTGGATTATAAAAAGGTCTGGAGGATTTGGAAGTTGGCAGACGAGTGGAGACCACCCAAACGACAGTATTATTGAAGACAGCCATAATACTGAGAAGAGTCCAGGAGACTTGAGGAGACTTGAGGAAACTTGCTGTCACTCAAACTCCAATGAAAAACCATCAGCTAACTCTGTTGTGGGCAGACGGGTGGAGACCATCCAAACGACAGCATTATTGAGAACGGCCAGAATACTGAGAAAGGTCCTAGAGACTTAAGGAGACTTGCTGTCACTCAGACTCCAGTTAAAAACCATCGGCTAACGCTGATGTGAAAACCTCTAATGAGTGAATAATAATAATAATAATAATAATAATAATAATAATAATAATAATAATAATGAAATCTATGCTGATAGCAACAAAAAAACAACACCATAAGGATGAACTAAGTTAAAGCAACGGAATAGCAAGTGTAGGTGATGCGGGGATGCAGATGAAGGGGCTAATGGTATGATAATCGAATTCAGCAAACAAGCGCATAAAAAATATAAGACTAGATAAAACTGACTGGGGAACGTGATCCACAGGGAATTGTGCAAGAAAGTGAAATTTGATCATACAACCAAATCGTAAATGCACAAATCAGAATCCATCCTCGAGAATAAAACAAATAAGGATTTCTTGGATCTTAAGATACAAATATACCACATAATCCCGACTAGAAGATAAGATTCAGAGATAATTAACAAAAAAAAAAATGAAAAGAAAAAGAGAACTTACCAGACAGTGGATTTGCTGTCCCGGTGGATCAAAGAGAGAAAATCAAGGAAAACGAAAAGATAAACATTTGCTTGGAACTTGCTAGAAAGCTGCGGAACATGATGGTGACTGTGATACGAATTCTAATTGATGTGCTTCTAACGATTTCCAAAAACGGGAAAGGGGCCAGGAAGATTTGCAAATCAGAGGACGAATTGAGATCATTCAGCCAACAGTATTGTTCCAATCGGCAAGAATACTGAGAAAAATCCAGGAGACATGAGGAGACTTGCTGTCACACGGACTCCAGTGGAAAACCATCCGCTAACGCTGGTGTGAAAAACTCTCAAAAGAGTTAATAATAAATAATAATAATAATTTACCTCGACCTTACTAGAGAATTGAAAAAACTATGGAACATGAAGGTGACAAGTATACCAATTGGGATTATTAAAGGGCCTGGAGGATTTGGAAGTTGGCGGCCGAGTGGAGACCATCCAAACAACAGCATTATTGAAAACGGCCAGAATACTGAGAAGAGTCCTGAAGACTTGAGGAGACTTGCAGTCCCTCAATCTCTAGTGAAAGATCATCAGCTTACGCTAATGTGAAAACATCTAATAAGTAAATAATAATAATAACAATGATAATAATAATAAGCGGTACCTAAATGCTTTGAAAGGGGACTAGAATTGTTGGGAATCGGAGAAAGAATCGAGACCATCCAAACTACCACATCATTGGGATCAGCAAGAATACTGAGAAGAGTCCTGGGGACCTGGGAAGACTCGGTATTACACAAACTCCTGTGAAAGTCTGCCTACTGAAACTAGAGTGAAAGACTCACAACGATTTTAATAATTATAATTAAATACTGACCTGATCATGGCTAAAAAAAAAAAATGAAAACTCAAGAGAGGAAACAGAATTTCGTTTAATGTCAGGACGGAATAATGCGATAAGTTCTCATTATATCAAGGCAAAAATTGATTGTACGCAAAAGAACAGCAATTGTAAGTTATGTGGAGACAGAGATGAAACGGTTAATCCCATATGTGAATGCAGCACAAAAAGAGTACAAGAGTAGACACGATTGGGCGGGAAAGGTGTTCCTCAGAGAATTGTGCAAAAGATTAAACTTCAGATCGAGAAAACAAGAAAACTCATGAGAATGCATAAGGCTTTACATCTCAGAGAGGATGCTGGGAGACGATATGTGATATGAAAAGAAAGAGGAAAAGGATTCTCCAGCATTAGAAAGAGGGTTGATGCATTGATATGATAACTAAAAAACTACATAAAAGGTGCTGTTGAAGGTTGATTAAAGTGACCGGAAATAGTGTAGATGGCACAAGGACTAAAAGAAGAAAAATAACTAGGAAATAAGAATGGGATGAAAAACAACTGTATGGATATTTCAAACGAAAAAAAAGCGAAATCTCATACGAGAAAACTTGGACATGGTTAAAAAAGAGAAACTGTAAGAGAGGATGTTAATCTCATCTAATTGCAATACAAAATAACGCCATAAGGACTAATTATATCAAAACAAGAATAGATAATACGCAACAAAATAGCAAATGTGGGATATGTGGTGATAGAGACGAAACGATCAATCACATAATAAGCGAATGCTACAAATAAACGCAAAAAGAGTACAAGAGTAGACACGATTGGGTGGGAAAGGTTATTCACAGAGAATCGTGAAGAAATTGAAATCTGACCATACGAACAAATGGTATATGCAGATAACACCTATACTCGGCCCGACGACCAGATCTAGTTATAGTTTACAAAAAAGAGAACCTTCAAAATAGCGGACTTTACCGTCTCAGCAGACAACAGAGTAAAATTGAAAGAAAGCAAAAAGAGGGATAAGTACCAATACTTTGCTAGAGAACTGAAAAACAATGGAACGTGAAAGTGACGGTATTACCAATTGTAATCTGTACACTCGGTAAAGTCAGCAAAAGATTTCTAAAGAGACCAGAAGACTTGGAAATAAAAGGACGAGTGGAGACCATCCACACTATAGCATTGCAGAAATTGGTCATAATACTGATAAGAGTTCTAGTGACTTGAAGAGACTTGCTGTCACTCAAACTCTTGTGGAAAGCCATCAGCAAACGCTGGTATGAAAAACTCTCAAAGGAGTAAATACTCGTGTTATTGTGAAGACTAGAAATAAAAAAAGAAAGGAACATCAGAGGAAACATAAAAAAATCTTCAAGATATTAACAAATAAAGTAAATTGTAAATGAACAGAAAATAAAATAGGGGATAAAAATAAAAGGGAAAGGCCTATGAAACAAAGGAAACTAACAGCCGCTCTTAACATCCGTGTGTGACAGCTTGAACGGTCACACTGATCTAGACACTTATCCACACTCAATCTATCTGTAGCCACACACAGGATAAAGATATTTTCAACTTAAAAATAGATATAGTAAAAAGTGTAGCAAAAATACGCAAAGGGTGTTTGTCATTCGCAAAACAGAAAATGTTTTAAGAAAAATAGTTTTTTTTTAAAAACTTTATGGCTTTAATTGCTGGATTTGGAACAAATAAACATTAGAAAAAGAAAAGAAAAGAAAGAAACTTTAGATAATTTTTTTTAATCGTTTATATTTTGTTTTTCAAATTGTGGAAAAACTCGCAAAAAGCAAATCACGTATTTTTCTTTGCTGATGTGATTTTATCGCTAGAAATTCTTTTAAATCGATAAGGTCTTATTTCGATAGTGTGCTTATTCTTAATATTGGCTATTAACGTCAACATATTACTCCAAATCTCATTATATATATATATATATATAGAGAGAGAGAGAGAGAAGCAAATACACACAGAGATTTTTGCACACACGCACACATATTTGTGTGTGTGTGTGTGTGTGTGTGTGTCTACGTGGAAATTTCTCTTTCAAACATTTTGGTAAAAAAGGACGGACACTTTGTGTCCACCAATTCTATCTTCGATTCATTCATATCTTCAAAATATATTCGTACATTTCCTCAAAATTCAGAAAAATTTCAACTGAAAACATCTCCATATTGCACAAAAAAAACCACAAAAAAACGAAAACTCCAAATTCTTGAAGGTCTATAAATAAAACTAAATAAACTTTCCTTCAATTAGATCAACTTCGATATAGCAGCCACATTCTAAAATTCCTATAGCACTTTTCCGGACAATTTTTGCTCTTACCTCAAGTAAAATCCTTTTTACATAAACTCTCTCTCCTCGGACTTGTTCTTCCTCCTAATTTTAAATAAATGTATATGACTCGTGAATGAGTTTGCCATTTCCTTATTCTCGCCCCAAAGATAGCTCTAGTCGAGGTCGAAAGTACTTGGGAAAATACAGTTCCATCCTAAATTCATTCCACCCAAAATTCAAGCGACTCATGTAGGGACATAAGGAAGCCAGTATGTCTTAGAATACACAGACGCTATCCCCTGCAGAGGAGAAAGACCCCTCCCCAAAGGTTATCATTAGTATTACGCTAAACTGTATCGTACGGCAAGGCTTCAGCTATAAAGTTCTGAAATGTGTGGAGTTCTCTTTCATTTCTATTTATCCAAGATCCCCTCTTATCTGGATTTGTAGAGCCGGTTCAATCTATTGGTTCAATTCATTTTCTAATAGAACTGTTTGAAGATTATTCCCATTAGCAAGAAAAACTGATATCACATAAACGTGATCCCCCAAAAAAAACTTTTAAGAAACATAAATCCAAAAAAAGACTAATTACCGTTCAATGAACTCGATTTCCTAAACGCTAGGAATAAAATATCCCAAGACGAGTCGACATGCCGTTAAAATTAATATGGACCATTTTTGTGGTATTCTATGAGAGCATTACAATTAAAATGCTCTAATTTAAAGAATTATGTAGTTTTCAGTCCAGTTTAAAAATCTTGTTCGTACTAAATCTTATGAAATATTAAGAATGCTTCTCTCCTTCCGAAAATGCCCTCTCATCGGAGCTTAAAAAACGTCGACTGTATTTCCTGTCGAGGGTTATGATTCCTCTCGCCAAACAAAGTGTAACCTGGGTAAGGCACTAAACTGCATCAAATGGAGAGGCCGTGGTTCAAGATTTCTGGTAAATGTGGAACATAAAACAATAGGAGGTTGTAAAGCGAAAAAATATTTAAAAAATTTATTGGTTCTTTGTTGGTTTGTTTTTTGCTCAACGTTCGGTCGGAAGATAGAATATATTTGTTATTTTTCTTTTTTACAAAAAGACATGAAACTGTTAGCTACAGTGATCAAAAAGTATATGGATAAATAATTTTTATTATGCATATGTATAAATACTTGTTTATATTTTTTTTATTAAATACATTATAATTATATCATCATCATCTTGTGCACTCAGCACAGATATCCCTGATCCTCTCTCGCCATCCCACCCTATCGTTCATCGCTTCCAGCTGGCCCTCAGGGCTACACCCCGTATCTTAACAGAGCTGCTGTATGTAGACGCGAGCAGGTCGCCCTGCCTTTGCTCAGCCATGTGAAGGGGTCCATAGGATTACATCACTTATGAGCTCGTCCCTACTTCCCCAACAGTGTCCTGCATGTCTGGTATGTCTGACTTTGATAGTTTTCGTGATGGGTGGTAAGTGGCTGTATAGCTGCTGCTTTGTGGGTGGTTGCCTCCAGGACTTGTTCAATATTGCACGCAGCATTCTTGCATAGTAGCCGTCAAGCTTTTTCTCCATCCGTTTCGTTCGCGTCCATGTAGCGCATCCATGTGTGTATAATGTCCAAATTCACGCCAATGATTTCGTCATGTTCATATCTAAAATTTAAAAGCAAACAAAGAATGCAAACGAGAAAAATGAGGATCTTTTTTTTAAGAACAAATATTAAAAATGATAAATGTGAAAAACACTATCCCAGATTTTTATTATTAGAATTTTTTAAAAATGTTTACAATCAAACCAATTTTTTTAAATCATTTTTGGTGAGCTATTTATTTTTTTCATTTTTTTTTTTTTTTTGCTTTTTGGTCTCGACATTTTTTCATTTCATTTTTCTGAATTATGCTTTTGATATTCTTATAAACACAGGCTGGATTTAGAGGGAGAGGGAAATATTTGTGTGTTCCCGATGTAATTGAAATACAAAAAAAAAATGGAAGTCACGGCAGCTGGCTGACGAGCGTTTTGGTTGAAAAGAATGTTTGCTTGATCAGCCAGAGGAACTTATTGTTACAAAACAATGCTCTGACCTTATTACAGTTTTTACTGCTTCAACATGAAAGAAAGCGAGTGATCAACGCTTGTAACAATCTACAGATTCATAAACAAATGTAGAAAATAAGCTTAGTCATTGTGTGGAGAGCGTATAACGTCCAATGACGTTTTCCCGCTGAAAACAACCCTAAACTGAAAAGAATAGTAGTTTGTTTTGTTTTTTTTTCAGGCGGGTTTTATTTGCTACTGTCCTAAGAACATGATCCGGTACAATGATTGTTATTTGTGATGGTTGGAAGTTACCAATCACGTGATACAGGACGAGATTTCTTGAAAATAACTTCAAGATGCCTCAGTTTAATAACAGTAACCATTTAACAGTGTACAAACAAATGATTAATACCAAACAGAATTATTCAAGTTAGATGATAATAATTGAAACTATTGAAATCTAATATCTAATATCTACATGTATAAATAGGATTTGGCATTAGATAATCTACAAGGTCGATATGCCATAAAACCAGCCAACCAACCAACCAATTAACCAACCAACCAGTCTAATAACAAACTATCGTCACTGACTGATTTGACTAAAAACTAAGCTAATACTCTACTTATCGATAACCAAAATTTAACTTTATCTTAAGGCCGCACACTCTTGAGTCCTGATCTTTTGAATATATTTTTAGTATATCATTAGTTTTTATTCTTGTACACCAATTTCTCAAAAATTATATATATATATATATATATATATATATATATATATATATATATATAACTTCCTGATGATCCGTTAAGGTGAAACTTTAGTAGAAGATTTTCGACTAGCGATTTAAGTTAATTCTATAATTGGCTCCATTGGTTAATGTTGAGCACTTTAGTAATTATAGCATTGCAGTATTCGCGGAGGGTTTTTTGGTTTTCTTTTGGCCACTGACTTAGTACCCCTTGATTTTTTTCAAGGAGTAGGACGAGGTTGGTCTTTTCTTTCTTTTTTACCCAAAAAACTTTTTCTTTTTCCTCTGGACCGTGATTCGAGATATTTTTTTCTCTTGTTCCTGGCCAGGGTTTTTTTGTTTTTTTCTGGTACCGTGAATACTGGTAGATAATTGATTAGTAAATATATATATATATATATATATATATATATATATATATATATATATATATATATATATATATATAACTATTTTAACTTTCAAACACTTATTTCTAAGGAAAAGTCTCAAATTCCATAGAGCTTAGGCTCTTAGCAGGTAAAAATCAGCCCTTGAAGTTAGTCAATCGTTATTGGTCGATGTGTAAGATGTGGCTTTGTTATAAATTCAGGCTGTCTAGCCCAAGGAGTTATGTATCCGGAAAGAATATAATAAAGTATATTATACCTATTGTTAATACGAAAATGAAATAAGAAGACAAATTTCGGAACTTACAGTTTATTAATCATCATCATCATCATGTCGTGCCGCCAGCACGGATATCCCTGACCCTCCTCGCCACTTCTCCCTATTATTCATCGCCCCTGGCAGATCTACAGGGTTACATCCTGTGTCCTCACATAGATGCTGTATATAATTTCGAGCTGGTCGTCCTGCTTTTGCTTGGCCATATGACGAACTAGACATGCATGTCACTGCTGGAGGAGCAGGGACGAGCTCATAAGTAATGTACTCCTATGGACCCCCACATATGGCCGGGCAAAAGCAGGACAACCAGTTCGAACATACATTCAGCAGCTATGTGAGGATACGAAATGGAGGCGATGAAAGATAGGGAGAAGTGGCGAGAGAGGGTCAGGGATATCCGTACTACATAATGATTATGATGATGATTGTTTTTATTCTATGTAGTGTCCGAATTCTCGACCAATAATATATAAAGGTATGATAAAATAGAACATTACATTCATTGGAAAGTTGGATTGTGGAAAATGTTATAAACACCAACCAAACCCAATAATAGAAGCAAAGGGAGCTACTATTGTCTAAGACTTTGCTATCTAAACTGATTGATAAATAAAGAGCTCTAAACTTGTTATGCTGGTTAAGGTCGACAAAAGAAAAAAAAATTGCCTTCTTATTGATACGTTAGAGCATTAAGTTAATGGGATATCCGTCAAAGAATTTTATTAGTAACTACAAAAACCTGTGAGTAGAAATTTAAAAGAAATTGATACTTTAAAAGTAGCCCCATGCCAATTATAGTGGGAGATCCGTGTATAATAAAGAAAGGAACTCATAAGAGCTTTAACAAGATACCTAGCACTTTCAGCCAATATAAAACACAAAAATTACACTTTGCAGAAGTGCTCGTCTCCTTAGCAGAGTACTATTAATGTAACTGAACCGCCCCCCGCCAAAAAAAAAAAAAAAAGAGGCAGGAAATACATAATTACATAGAATGTATCTAATCACTTCCTTCCTGCACTTTAGGTCTTAGGTAAAGACCCGATGAATGATCATTTGAAATCGAAAATAAAAACTGAAAAATAAAAGTAATGAGAATATTAACCAAAAATCATTTATAAAAAAGTTAATCACTTTCATTCAGAATGACTGACCCTTAAATTACTTATTAAAAAATTACCCCTTTCATTTGGTTGACAACTTCATAAATGATATCCTACCAGCCCAATTGATGAATTATTTTTCACACATTATATAAAAACAAGTGCCTTCATTGCTTACATTATAATAGACCAGTCGGCTCTTCAGAGGAGTAGAACCCACTCACGAACGAATGTCCTAAATTTGGTATTAAACAATCTGATGGTGAGGCTCCACTCAATCTGCTATGGGGAATGTGGAGTACATCTTCATCACCATTACTTCCAGGACCACTCTGACATCGAATAGTAGTATCCCTTAAAATCCAATCTATAAGTCTAATCATCATCATCATCATCATTGCCTCGCACTGCTTGCACGGATTTCCCTGACACAGTCTCTCTTTCTCTCTCTTTCTTTCTCCATTCGTCCCTACCATCCATCGCTCCAGGCAGGTCTTCCAAACTACATCTTGTGTCCACACAGAGCTGTTTGAGATAAGTTCCTTCTAGTCGTCAAACACTGACACCTCCATTAGAAGGGGTCCATTGAAGAACGTCATTTTTGAGCTTGTTCTTGCTTCTCCAGCAGTATTCCGCCTGTCGTGATCGTTTTACTCGGATGATTTTAGAGATGGGAGGTAAGTGACCGTACAGCAATCGTTTCGTGGGGTCTTTCTTCCAGGATTTGTTCAATATAGATCTTAGCATTCTTGTGCAGTCCTTATCTATCTTTTTCTCTTTTGTCAACGTCCATTCAATCTATAAATCTGTTTTGTGAAATACTGCCTCCAGGATTTGCTCAGAGCAGCATAATGCATTCTTATATATTCTCATCTAGCTTTTTCACCAAGAGTTTCGTTAAAGTCTATTAGGTGCATCTGTGTCGTAGTACTGGTACAGCTACACCTTGGAAGAATCCACGTTTTCTTTTGGAAGATAGATCAGATTTTCTTATAATCGACAGACTTCCAAAAGCAGTTCATACCGCTCACATGTATATATTGACACCATTTTCTCTATATAATATATTGCTATCGGGGCATGTAAACCCGGACTACTAATTTCTGAGGCTTGCAATTTAAAATGGAAATGGCTTGGTTTGGTTTGGTTTTATGGCCTACGTTATTTGATGCCAAATCCATTTTATACATATAATCAGTTTTATTTCAAACAATTCAGTTTAGCATAAGTACACAGTTTAGTTCTATTTGACTCATAGATAGGTTGGTTGGTAGTTTGGGTTTTATGGCATATCAACTTTTGTAAGTCACTTAAAAATCGTTCTTATTACATAGGAGCGTTTTTAAAAAAAACTCTTAAGAAAGGACTCCACAAAAAAAAAAACAGAATTTTGAATAAAGAACGTGATTCCAAAAAAAATCTACGCATGAAATAACCGTTGACGGTTTGATAAAATCAATCAATCTGAAGGTCAATGCCAAGTCTGACCAGTTTACTGTATGTGAATAGGATCTAAGTATAAGTGATACACCCCTTATTTTGGAAACTGTTTACACATTGATTGATGTATCTGCCCATTATCCAAATATGATCTCTGATATTTAATTTTATATAAAAACATTTCGGTTGTTGCTATTCTGTTTTCCGTCAGATAAGTTTAAATACATATTGTCAAATCTACGTTGGATGCTTTGAAAAAATACAGCTGTCTTTTCAATCGTATTTTTTTAAAGCATCCAACGTATATTTGTTTTTATTTACTGATACGTATATAGATACGCTATAGATTTTAAAAGCATTGAAATTGATTGATCTAGATCAGTAAAATAGTATATTTCCTTTTTATTCATTGAGAAATATCTTTTAGCCGTTTGCTTTTCATCCTCCTCTTCATCATCATAAAAGCGTAATGACGGCACAGATTCTTTTGACTCTCTCTGTCTCTACCCTTCTCCCCCTCTTTCTCTTCCTCTTTCTCTAACCATGCATCCCTATCAGACTTAGCTCTTGGAATGTCTTCAAGACGGCACCCAGTGTCCACACAGAGCTAATGAATATACATTTTTGGCTGGTGTATGCTTGTGTATGAGTCTCTTGGAGAAAAGCACTTAGGCTCTCGTCATTATATTTCTTGCAGTGCCTTGCTTGTTTTTTCTTAACTTACGTGGATGGTTTGCGAGATGGCTGGTAAGTTACAGAACAATTTCTGTTTCCAATTGCTGTTTAAAACAGCAACTAGCATTTTTATGTAGTGCCCATCCAGCTTTTTCTGCAAGTGTTTTGTTAGAGTCCACATGTTATAAAAATGTAATATTCGATTTCGCTTTCTTAAATCGCATATCAACCTGTGTGGGTTATTTATTGCCAAAGCCATCCTTGTAGAAGAACGACAGTGATATTATACAACCCATAGCTGGGCCATATAGAAGTACTGATACGGCTAAAGTTTGGAAGAATTCTCGTTTTATGTGATTACAGATATCTGATTACCATATTGTCGATAATCTGTCAACATGCTTTAGCATATGTACGTTGACATCATTTTCAGCCGAAAATGATGTACCAATGTGCATGAACTGGTTTTCTAATTTCAGAGGTTTGCCATTTAATGAGGAGATTGCACCATCTTGATTAAAACACTGGAATTCTGTTTCCTCTTAATTCACATAGAGACCTATGCCTCATGCTGTTGTTCAATGCTATGGAGCAGACATTCGGGTTGGTGTAGGTGTATTTGCATAAAGTGGTAGATTATTTGCCTAATCTAATTATAACTGATTACAAGCAAGGATTTGAAAAACAAGGAAAAACTGCATTAAATACCGTGGTAGACTGAAACATTATGACGACATTTTTGTCGTGTAATTGCAACGGGTTTTTAGGAGAGGCTGAGGCGGAAATCTACAAGATCAGCACAAAGGTCCTTAAAATAGAGTAATACAATTAGTTTTAAGGGAGAAGAGGAAAAACATCCTGAATCCACTTGTCTGTGACGGTTTTAAAAAACATGAGAGAATCGATCATAAAGAAAAGTGATATATTAATAACAAGAGCTATGATCTCTTGATTAACGCATTGTACGCTGTTATGGGTTTAGATATTTTGATCAGGAAAATGGTTCCTTCCGACTGGGAACTTTCATTATTTTGTTTTATCCTGATTGCATCATCATCATTATCATTATCATCATCAAAGCTTTTCGACGATACAAATAGTTTTGGGACCAGTCGACTGGGGTGGCATAATACACCGACTGCTTCTCTCCCAACGAGTGCCCTGGATAAAACACTAAACAATCTGATGGTGAGCTTTCAATAATGCTGGAGCTCTGGGGAATGCCGAGTACCCCTTCATTGCCATAGCTTCCAGTTCCACTCAGGGCCGGAGTGGTAGCACCAAATAAGGTCCTATATATGGGTCAAATAGAACTGGGAAAACTGGGAAATTACGCTAAACTGAATTGTTTTAAATTAACTGTTTTTCCATTTGACTGTGTGTAAACAAAAATATATACTTATACAAAATGGAATTGTTTGAAATTGAGCTGTTTTTGACATTTAAACAGCGTAATTATGCTAAACTGAATTGTTTAAAATAGAACTGTTTTGACATTTAAGTGTGTGTAAACAAAAACTATACTAATACTAAACCGAATTGTTTAAGATAGAGCTGTTTATATGTTTAAAAATTGATATGGTATTAAATAACCAACAATGATTGATGTGACATGAAACCAAACTAAACCTAACAAATTCCTTCTTGCCCTCCGTTTCTACAGACCATTGCTCTCGGTATGATGTTTAGTACGCGCATAAAGCAAATGATTGCAAGTATTTGCCAGTCGGCTAACTCTGGTGTGTCTATGAGTATGAATCCTTTGGAAAATATCGCTTATGAGTTCATTCTAACTCCACCAGCTGTGCTCGGCATATATTGCTTTTCTTACTAGGATGGTTTGCAAGATAATGATAATAGTGAGTAAACAAATTAGTTCTAACACCTTTAAAAATGAAATTTCCTTCAAACTATTCACTTAATAATCTTATGTATATCCATTTAAATATGCGTAAATAAATGTTTAATACAAAATAGGATTATTCACATAGATAGAAATACTTGAAACCATTTAACTGTATGCAAAGAAATGAGGCCAGGCTCAGTTAAAAACGTTATACAGAAAATGTGTTTACAAATCATATATATTCTATAAGTATGTAAAAAGAATTTGGCATTAAATAACCAACAATGTTTGATATGCCATAAAACCAAACCCAACCAACCAAACCTATTTGAATTATGAAAGGGATTCGAACAGGTACTACCATTCCGAGACTAAGTCGACCTGAGATTAATATCAAAGGAGTATTTCATATTTGTTTGAATTCTAAAATGGTAGCCTGACAATCAGATGCAATTTAGTGTCATAACCAAGACACTTCTTTTTTTAAAGGACTTTCTTTCCGATTATGCATGTTCAATCATTTATTCAAATGAGCATAAATGTTAGTAGCTATTGATTGTTTAATCTCAATAATCCCAATTTAAAATGCAAAATCTTTTTTTTTTTTTTTGCCGACAAGAAGACAGTACACCAACACCGACAGAAAAATGGCTGCGTACCGATAATTTGCTAAAGACTAAATAAATACTGACTTGCATTCAAAATGTGCAATATAAAGCTTCATATTATAACACAGGCAAGAACGTTCAATCACTCTACTTGCATGTGTATTTATTCACTGAAGGCACAGTTGTTTTTAGCAGCTATTTGCATCGGTGCGAATAGTCGATGCTATAGAAACGGACAGCTTTTTAGAAGCCACACACCGGAACGAAAAAGTCAATTCAGCCACGACAATACAATACAACGCATATTTCACTAAAACTGCTCAGAGAGACCGACAATCGAAAGTACACTAACAAATGGATGTGTGGAACCACGCCCACTCATAAATGAACCCATGGCGCTCATAAATATGAACAGAGACACATTTCTGAGATGGTAAATCTACTTAGGCTTAGTCTATAACAAGCAATTATTGATGTGGGCATATTGCAAAAGGATCGTATCATAATCCTCATGAGGGTATCCGAGTATATAGGTTGAAATAGCTTTTAAGTTCATCAACATGGTCGTCTACAGTCCTACATCTGTCACTCCTTTTCACTATTGACTCTTTAAAATACGATAATTCATTCTTGATAAACCAAATGAACAAGGACGAATATTTAAACTTAGAGACGTGTTAATTTTGTCTGAGTAATACTATGTCCTGTAATTTTTCTGTGTAGTTTTTTCGTTGACACATAAAACGCTGGAGTGAGTCAAAAGTTTTGTAATATTGTGTTAATGTGAAACACAGTCCGGCTGCTCTGTACGCTTTTTCAAGCTCGTAAAGGTAATGAACTATACTGGGCTGTGAGATCGAGCTCGCCTGATACTCTCTAAGCACTTCCCACTGGATTTGCTTTAATGGCTTGGAACACAACTTCAAAATCCACGTTTTGACGCCTATCTGACCTTTCCTAATAGTTAAGGACTTGCAACCCGAATGCTGAAATACTATAACAATCTAGTAACTGTATAGTGATCAACTGCACCTTTTCTTTTCACACAACTAATATTTTTGGTTGCTTTCGTGGCATTGTAACATAGTAAGCCCACAGAAATTATAAGTTCATCATAAGACTATGTTGCAAGTTAATCTGTGCAGCTTTCAAATCATTCACTGAAAGAAACAATGCACAAATTGTCAGCGCACCAAGTACGACTATACTACCAACTGCAGTGAGTGCCTACCAAAACTTAAACTTTAGAGTTGTGATATACGCGCCGCAAACTTGGATGTACCAAAATAAGCCAAGTCTTTTCACTCACTTTTTATTTGCTGTAACGGTACGGTTCTCAATAAGACATTTGTAATACTTAGTCCCTAAACAGACACTTGTACCATCACAGTTTTTGGTAGACTCTTGTAGCGCTACGGTACTTCATAGGTTTTTGTACCACCAAGGTTCTAACAGGTCTATAAAAGTAGCACTACGACGTGTCAGTCGGACCCCTGTTCTAATTCCATCGTGAAAAAAACTGGTTAACACACAAAACACCGTCTTGGTTCACTAATACAAAAGTTTACTCGCTACTACATCTCTTAGCTGTCGTTGAGAAGAGAGAAACAGAGTATGAAAAATTAGTCCACCGCTTTAGCTAGATAGACAGAAATAAAACGTCGAGAGGAAAGAGAGAGACAGAGAGCAGACATAGACCTTAATATTATCTTTCTCGTTTCTGTGGTAGTTTTCGCACATACTTGTCCTCTAGTTCCGTCTTACCGGCTTCACGGTGGGTGTGGGATCCCTTCACGGAGCTCACCCAAAAATGAGTACCATATTTTTCGGCTCGTCTTCACATATCCGTTGCTGGTCTGCAACTGAACACTGTTTTCCTATTTTCCATCCCGCGTCCACTCCCACGACTCGTCGCTATTTTCTTCAACCATTTAGAATCCATTGCCAATTTGCTGCAGATAAATTTCTATGTTGACCTGCGCATCCACTGCTATCCTGACCTAGAATGGGGTAGCCTCCAAGTCTACCTTGGAAACAACTTACTATTAAGATAATCAACCGGAGTTTCTAATTATGTTACATTTGGACAACATGTTGAATTAGATGTTGATACATCTTCAGATAAAGAGATGGCATAGATTGAACAAAATTCGTATACATGAAAAATAAAGACAAAGTCTACTTTAGACTTTACCATAAGGACACAATAGTTGTGTATGTCCCATCAGTCGAGCAGAGATAACAGCCAGGATTCAGATTCTGCTTTTCAAAGTAAGTGCTGATTGTGCAACAAAATATTTCTGATCTTCTCTTTGTCATTCAACTTTGTATTCACAAGCTTTGTTCAAAATAAGTAAAATACATATAATTTAAAACTAAGCGTAGAAACTATTTATGTCTAATACCTCCTGCCTTGATTCCTGCCTCTAACTCAGGTGAAAAGATTATCCGGTTTTAACCGGATGTTCACACCTCAAAAGCTAGCATAAGCGTGACCAAATCACACTTTCAACGCATAGACTCTGTGCAGTCATTTCCTTGCGGAAAACTATAAAATATTAAGAAAAATATGATTCACCAACTTATCAGGACATTTTCTGAATTATTTTGAATACTCTATATCTGATGCATCTAAGACAAGGATTTTCTAAGCCTTTCCAAAATAGGGAGTCAGTTGACACTCGTGAGCACCTTAGTCGTTCTCACTAATTTTCAGGACATTTTCACACTAATATCGTGAAGAGATACTGTTGACTAACAACGCTTGCTAAATAAATAAAGAACTTTTTCTTCTTTCATTCAGTAAAACTGTTACATCATGAATCCCATCAGCTCGACATGCTACCAACCTTCAAAAGTAGTAGAAATACACTTTCTGTTGCAGCTGTCGGGTCAGCGTCTCTTTCTATTCAGCTCGCGCGAGAATGCATATAAATTCTTGGTAATACGTTCACACAAGACCTACCGATTTAATTATAGCTACATGCGATATGCTCCAACAACACTCTCACATGTCCCAGTCAAAATGAATAAATTGTTTAAATATGGTGCACTATTTTGCAATATATCAGTAGATGGTACATGGGAAAAATAGAGTTCCCCAGAATCCTCAGTCGGAACGTGGCAGCAAAGGCTGGTTTTCATCAAAATATCGCTTCCTGGCATTTATATCCAATATCAGAGTAAAGCTCTTTAGGCTACCGGTTATATTTAAAGAGTTGTCACCGTTTGATTTTCTCATCTGTGTTCTCGTTTACAAGTGGAGCGGTCAGTTAAAAATGTTAATTACAAACAATTCACTTACAAATCATATATATTAAATATAGATATGTATAAACAGGATTTAGCATTAAATTTTTAATAAGGGTTGGTATTCCATAAAACCAATCTAACTAATCAATCACCCAAATTGCTTTATTTCTTATATATATATATATATATATAGAGAGAGAGAGAGGGATATTTTATTATATATATATATATATATATATATAACATAGAATAAAATCAATCGTTTAAAAAGTTACTTATTTTGATATTTTACAAGAATTAGTAAAGACTACCATATATACTCCAGCTTATAGACCCCCTTACATGGCCGAGCAAAAGCAGGGCGACCAACACGAACCTACATACTGCAGCTCTGTGCTGATTCGGGATGTAGCCCTGAGGACCTGCCAGATGCGATGAACGATAGGGTGGAGTGGCGAGAGAGGGTCAGGGATATCCGAGCTGGTGGCACGACAAGACGATGATGATGAGACTGTATATACTCGTGTAAAAATTGAGATCGGGAAAACCTAATTCTAAGAAAATATTTTGTCAATCAATAAAAGAATAAAAATATAATTATTGTCGGAAGGATTCACAGCAATTATTATTGGCTTTAAAAATGAATTCCATAAATTGATTACTTGGTTATCTTAAACCTATAGTCGACATTGACATGAGATCTTTTTATACACAATATACTGACTTTTACTCACACACACACACACACGCACACGTATATGCATATGTATTATTTAATGGAAGTAAAAAAAACACCGCTATGTCTCATGTGATGCTAGTAAAGATTATTTCATTTCTAAAGTGAATCGTGCAATCTTTTGTCCTCTGAACTCGCGTATTTGTCGCTCCAGCTGTTGGGGTTGACGTGCGCAGATGCGTGACAGGACATGCAGGTTCTTGTCTCGCGTGCTCCATCACCGCCACAGGCGTACACGTGCGACAAACATGGACCGATAAACACACATACACATACTCTGTCTCTCCCTCTCATACACACACACACATACATACACATGCGCTCCTTCATACAAGTCGGGTAATAATGTATGAATGAGTACGTGTTTGTAAAGAGGACAAGCACGTTAGCAATCAGGGAGTGTGGGTGGAGGGCATAGAGAAAGTGAAATACAAAACTTCCCTGACACGAATACACGTAGTCTCTTTCCCAAGAAGACACACCCGCCCACTTTGACCCACTATTGTGTGCACGGAGAAATGAGAACTTTTCTCCCGCTTCTCCGTCAATGCGTGTTCGTTGGCAGGTTTATTGTCACGACTACCCCAACTATTTTCTCGACAGGTGTCCTAGCTCATTAGATAAGTGAGTATACAATCGTGTAAGTATCGATATTTAGTGTGGATAGTTTATCTATGCACAGCAAACCCTTGGGAGGATCGAAATCACAAAATTAGATTAGCTTCACACTCACTCTGAACAAGCGCCTAGTAATATTAGCTTAGTTTATTCTGAAACATTTCATTATAGTTCAAGTAATATTACTCTACAATGTATTAATAGGCATCTCTCTCTCTCCCTCTCACCCTCTCTCTCTCTCTTTCTCTGACATTCACTGTAAGTATATATAAACCTTATATATATATATATATATATATATATATATATATATATATATATATATAAGTAAAGTTAGCAACCTTATTCGAGGGTGACCTGAAAACTAACTTTTTCAATAGCTACTACACCGAGGAATTGAGGAGGGCGTTACTCCTTTCCCTGGATTGTTCCACTTTATCCTATATCCTTAGCTTACAAAGCTGAGTGTTAAGCAAGGTGGCATCAAGTACTATTTTTGAGTCTTTGGTATGACTCGACCTGGGATTGAACTCTGTTTTCCCAGACCATAGGCGAAACTCCACTCATTCAGGCAATATATATATATATATATATATATATATATATATATATATATCCCGAATAGATTATTACTGATTAAAGTCGTATTTATTGCTAAAAGTTTTATATTTATGAAAAATATGTGGGGCATTTAATAAGTTTCCAGACTATTTTATACAGGTATTTAAAATTGTCGTAAACTCTTGAAAATTCACTATGTTATTACTATATATTTTATGAGATGACTGAAAATTTTTATGATTTAAGGCTTAAATGAACAGCTACAGCAGCAATTGTAATACACCCTGCTAATTCCTGATTGTCACAGCAGGTGAATTTCAAAAATGCAATCTGGACGTGAGGAAGAACGATGCGCAATAAAATTCTGTTTTAAACTTGGAAAAAATGCCACAGAAATGTATGGAATGCTTCCGACTGTTTTGTAGCATCTTGCGTGAATCGAGCATCAGTTTTTGAGTGGCATAAGAGATTTAAGGAAGGCAGGGAGTCTGTGAGGGATGATAAGAGGTGTGGGAGGAGTAAGGAAGTCAGTACATCAGTGTTGTGACGGCAAATTGAACTAAAATCCCAAAATGGGACTTTATTTTCGCACGTGTGAAGACGGGGCGGGTTGGCACTTGATCCCCTACAGAAATAAGTCCTGTTCAGAGTTCTTTTCTCAGGCAGATAAGAACTGGCATATTGCGTGAGGGAATAATTTAGGGCTAGACTGGCCACCGCTGGCAAAGGGGTCCAAAATTTCACACTATCACACACCCACCAGGCCACTAAACTTCTTTCCCTCAGATAATTGAAGAATACGGGCCTATAGGTCTTAGTTGTAATAATATTGATATTGCTACCGTCGGCAACTCCGGTTTCCCGTGTGATACTTTAGGAATTAAGAGGACAGTTCTAAGCAAGATAATATAAGGCGAATAGAAGCTGAAAGGAAAGCATGGAATAATAACATAGACCACATGGTAAAATTAAAATACATAAGTTCTTTACTACGGTTATATACATATATATGTTCAAAGTGTCAAAAATATGTAATAGGATAGTCCATGAATATAAATGTCTTTTCTTGGCTTTTATCCTTTTCCAAATTGAGAGAGAGTGGTAAACAAAAATTTGGGTGTAAAGGGAAAATGTCCCAAAGTTACTTATCTTATTTTTTTTGACGGGGTTCCACTGGAGAATTTCTCTTCTTTCACGGGCTAATAGACTTTGTATTGCTTTTAATGCTGGCTTGAGAGACTCAGGTCTCTCATGTCTCAGTCTTTTTGTCTTTAGCCCGGAGTGAAATGGCTGTCGTCCGTCTGCCACGGGACTTGTCCAAAAACTCTTTTTTTTGTACTTCTTCCGTTGAGGGGAAGGGGACCCCACTTCCGTTTGAGGCTCCCGCCAATCATTTGGCTTCATTTTTCTCCTTCCCCTTCCGATGTCCGGCGACCCAAGGTCACTTAGGTGCAAACATCTGTGTGACCCACAATCATTTCTAACGGTCACTTTTTGACTGCTAGATAATTTTAGTTCAACGGAGGGGGTATCATTCCCACCTCCTCGTCTCAGTGAGCCATCACGTGACACCTCCCTGCTTAAGAGAAGAAAGGGAGATGAATAGAAATATCATAGAAAAAAAAAGGCAATTCAATTCACTGTTCTTTCTCCTTTTCTTTCACCCTTTTTTTTTTTTTTTTTTTTTCTCACTTTACTTTTCTTTCATCCCCTTTCTTCTTCACGCTTTGACGAATTCTTTTCTTTTCCTTTTTTCGTCCTTCCTAATTTTCACTATAGGGGAAAACAATTTCTCTTCTCTTTCTTTCTCTCTCTCTCTCCCTTTTCTTTTTCTTTAATCTCGTTTTCCTTTCTTTCTTTTTCTCTCTCGGCTTTTGGCCGTATCATATTTCAAACCTTGAGGAGGTAAGTCCTTCTTTCTTTCTTCGTCACTTTTGACGACTTTATAATTTTAATTGTCAAGCTTTGGGGAGAAAACTTCCTTTTCTTTTCTCTCTTTCCCCTATTCGTCACTTGTTGACGAACCACTTTCTCGTCCATCTCATATTTCAACATTGGGGACGAGAATTCCTCATTTCCTTTAGTTTCTCTCTCTCTCTCTCTTTCTTTCTCTCAACAACTATGAAAGAATCTTCTGCTACTACATTTTTGTGGGGCGTTAGAGAAATAAACTTGGGTACTTTTTTATTAATTTTTCTAAGCCCTCTCTCTCTGAAACAGACAACTGGCCTAATTTTTCCTCGAATTTATTCGGCATTGCCGAGTTCTCAATTTTTCGAGGTTGGCCTTCTTGACGGACATACTTCTTCAATTTGTTTGTGTGACACACTTGTGTCTTCTTCTTTCCTTCGTTGGTATCAATTCTGTATGTCCTCTTGTCTATTCTCTGTGATATCACGTAGGGACCTACATATTGTCCATCACAGTGTGGTCCTTTATTTGATGACAGTAGCAGGACTTCGTCGCCCTTTTTGAATTCTTCCTTCTTAGCCGCTTGTGAGGGTCCTCTTATCTTCCTCTTATCCTCTCGATAAGTATTAGGGAATTTATTCCTAATACTCGTTGGACCTTCATCCTTTTTCTGACGACTGGTCCTTTTATCTTCTTGTTTATTGAGGGGTGGAAGGTTCACTTCTTTTCTTTCCACCTTCTCACTCCGTGAGCGACTATGTCGTTTGTGCCACCCACGTGGCTCAGCCGCCATCTTGTCTTCATGTTTGGCGTTCATTCTCGCCATCTTTTTTTCTTCATTTTTGGCGCTCATTTTCGCCAACTTCTTTCCATGTTTGGCGTTCATCCTCGCCATCTTTCTTTCTTCATTTATGGCGCTTATTTTCGCCATCTTTTTCGGGTGACACTTTTTAGTTTTTACTTCGTTTCCCAGTATAAGGGAAATTCCTTTCATAGGTAGTTTATCTACCACACCAACTTTCATAGGTCCATTTTTCCACTGGGACTTTAGGGTTATTTTACACAGCGGTATTTTTACCCTCTTTCCGCCGATACCCTCTATCATCACAGTCTCACGTGTTGCTTCTATTACCCTTTTAGGTAATTTATTTCGTAGAAGTAACGACTGAGATGCTCCGGTATCTCGTAAAATTGAGACTTCCACTGGCCCTCCGTGTGGGCCTCTTATCATCCCTTTTTTCGTCCAGGGTCGATAGGACTGGTTTCCTCTAGGTGTTGTTACAGCTCCTTGAGGTTTTCTCGGCTGGGTCTGGTTTCTTTCAGGACCTTTTCCAAGCTGACACCTTATGGCTATGTGACCAGCCTTTCCGCATTTGTAGCAGACCACTGTTCTGCTGCTACTTTGGAAGGTCCTTCTATTTTCTTCTTTGGGTCTTCCTTCAGGGCTTAACTCAGCTTTGAATTTCACTCTGTTTCCCGTGAAGGTTTTTTCCTTTGTCTTTCGGTGTGTGAGGATGTATTCGTCTGCTAGTGCAGCCATTTGATAAGTCACGTCGGTTTTCCTTTCACTTAGGTGAACCCTGACTTCTTCTGGCACACAGTTTAAGAATTCTTCAGCTAATATTAGCTGCCGGAGTTTCTCAGCGTCTCCGTCTATCCTCTTAGAGTCACACCACTTATCCAGCGCGTTCTCCTTTTCTCTCAGAAATTCCACATAAGACTGGTTTTCAGTTTTTCTCTGTGTTCTGAATTTCTGTCTATAAGCTTCTGGAACCAACTCGAAGCTTTTAAGAACCGCTGCTTTCACCAAATCATAGTCGGCGCAATTTTCTGTGGGCAGAGTTGCATATGCTCTCTGTGCTTTTCCTGTCAGCACAGTTTGTAGTAGCATCGACCAGCATTCTTTCGGCCATCCAAGATTTAGCGCGGTTCGCTCAAAATGTGCGAAGTATTCGTCCACGTTGGCTTCTTCAAATTTTGGGACTAGCCTCGCTTGCTTCGTTACTTCGAAACTGTCATGGCTTTCTTTGCGTCCTGGTATTGCCAAGTCGACTTCTCGCAGCCTTGTTTCTTGCTGAATTTTTATTTTCTCCAGTTCCATTTTATTTCTCTGTAGTTCCATTTGTGCTTGTATTTTAATTTTCTCCAGTTCAATTTCTTCTGGAGTCATTCTTATCATTTCCGTTGGTAGCTCTTCTAATACTGCTTCCTCGAAAATATTTTCGTCCACCATGTGACTTGCTATCTCTCTCACGAGTTCATGCTTTCTCATAGAATTCTGAACATTTAACTCAAGCTTCTCGCCAATTTTTATTATCTCGCTTTTTCTCAGCCTCTCCAACTTTTCCATGGAGGGTTCTTTTAAAAAGTTCTCTATTTTGTCCATTTTTTTAAAAAATTTTTTCAAACAGTGATATCAACAAGTAATTTGACTGTTTCAACAATATTCCTTTTTTTTCCTTTCACGGTCTCCCAGGGTAGATTTAAACGGCAGGAATTGTCACACGACTACTAGCAATAAATATTATTTATAATATTAAATCCCGGACGTGAGCCCCCATTTTAGGTCTGTGACGGCAAATTGAACTAAAATCCCAAAATGGGACTTTATTTTCGCACGTGTGAAGACGGGGCAGGTTGGCACTTGATCCCCTACAGAAATAAGTCCTGTTCAGAGTTCTTTTCTCAGGCAGATAAGAACTGGCATATTACGTGAGGGAATAATGTAAGGCCAGACTGACCGCCGCTGGCAAGGGGTTCCAAATTTCACACTATCACACACCCACCAGGCCACTAAACTTCTTTCCCTCAGATAATTGAAGAATACGGGCCTATAGGTCTTAGTTGTAATAATATTGATATTGCTACCGTCGGCAACTCCGGTTTCCCGTGTGATACTTTAGGAATTAAGAGGACAGTTCTAAGCAAGATAATATAAGGCGAATAGAAGCTGAAAGGAAAGCATGGAATAATAACATAGACCACATGGTAAAATTAAAATACATAAGTTCTTTACTACGGTTATATACATATATATGTTCAAAGTGTCAAAAATATGTAATAGGATAGTCCATAAATATAAATGTCTTTTCTTGGCTTTTATCCTTTTCCAAATTGAGAGAGAGTGGTAAACAAAAATTTGGGTGTAAAGGGAAAATGTCCCAAAGTTACTTATCTTATTTTTTTTGACGGGGTTCCACTGGAGAATTTCTCTTCTTTCACGGGCTAATAGACTTTGTATTGCTTTTAATGCTGGCTTGAGAGACTCAGGTCTCTCATGTCTCAGTCTTTTTGTCTTTAGCCCGGAGTGAAATGGCTGTCGTCCGTCTGCCACGGGACTTGTCCAAAAACTCTTTTTTTTGTACTTCTTCCGTTGAGGGGAAGGGGACCCCACTTCCGTTTGAGGCTCCCGCCAATCATTTGGCTTCATTTTTCTCCTTCCCCTTCCGATGTCCGGCGACCCAAGGTCACTTAGGTGCAAACATCTGTGTGACCCACAATCATTTCTAACGGTCACTTTTTGACTGCTAGATAATTTTAGTTCAACGGAGGGGGTATCATTCCCACCTCCTCGTCTCAGTGAGCCATCACGTGACAGTGTTGATTGGCCAAAGGGTTAGGGTTAGGGTTACTATGTTGAGGTTTTAAGGGAGTTCAGGAAGAGATTCCGTCGCAAGAGGCCAGCACTCTTCAAATCGGGTCAGTGGCATTCCCACCAGAATAATGCACCTGTCCACAACTTCATCCTTGTCACAGACTATTTGATCAAGATGGGCATCAAGACAGTTCCTCAGCCTCCCTATCGTCCAGACCTTGCTCCCCTTGACTTTTGCTTATTCCCTAAGCTCAGAGGTTGTCGTTATGAGACAATTGAGGAGATGAAAGAGGCTGGGAAGGGGGTCATTGACATGCTCACACAAGAGGACTTCCATGGGGCCTTCGAGAAGTTGTAGGAACGGTACAACAAGTCCTTTGCCAACGGTGGAGATTACTTCGAAGGGGACTAGAGTTTCATGTGTGTACTATCAATAAAAGTGCCAATACGAAAAAAGTCTGGAAACTTATTTAATTATCTTCGTATATAATCTTTTTTCGCGCTATCTGAAAAAGATGTCCACGTTTTTACAGCTGTTTGGTAAGATCATGATGTTATATACTCCATTCAGAAGAATCCTCGTAATGTAGTGGCTAATGTACTAAACCGTAACATCGTAGTAACCGAGATCGATCTCTAGTTACGCTATAATGTTCCCTTTTGGACTAATACAAAGATATAAAATCCCTTCTTCTCCAGCTATGTGTTAAATGGCACAACTGGTGTCCCACAAAGATGACTTTGGAATCGAATAACCTACAAAGGCTGATATGCCATTAAACAAAGAAACCACAATGAATATAACTTGTCAGGAAAAACTTTACATAGTTTTATGCTTCTGTGTTATTTTGATACTCTAGTCGGTCAGCATCCATCTTCTCACCTTGAACTTTCGTTGTGTCACGCTGTATTTTCTTGTTCGCTATTTTGTGTCGTTCAGTTCGTGCAGTTGTCGTCTGTCGTCATTGCACTTTCTTCTAAGTTGTTTTCTGCACAAATTATGAATAAAAACGTGAACACAATTTTTATGTACACATTTTACTTTGTTTTATCGACGACACTTGTGGCTTACGGGTAATTAGCGAGCGGAAAAGGAACATTCAACCGCTCTAGTCAAGAATTTTCCCTCAACTTTTTTATCTTACTGCTAGATTTTTCAGAATCATGTGATAATACATATCCAGTGAGATTTGTCTTGAAGTCACACATCATTCAAATCCAACGGCATTCATTCACTGCAGTTTAAAAATAACTTACACGTCATGTCCGAGGTGTAACGGTTATCGTCGTAGGAAATGGATACGACGACACAAGTTCAAATCCTGGATGAGCTTGATTGCACTTCACATAGCACTTATACCTTTGGGAAAGGTATGAATCCAATTATTCTTCTTTCAGCTATGGATAAATAACAGGGTAGACGGCTTTCTTTTGCCTTGGTTGTGCAACCAGTCTAGACGGAAAATTCCGATTTCAAACTAGTTAAACCCCACTTTGAAACTGACCTTGCGTCGCCTCGTGCCCCAGCTGACGGAATGGTAAATACATTCTATTCATGGCAAACAATAGATTACGCTATTCTATTAATATATTAGCCTGTCTGTTCTCCTGGTTTTGTCCACGGGAACGGCAAAATCTACGAGCTGACAAATTTTTGTCTTCTTGTTAATTACAATTAGATTTGTTTTTCAGTTCGAGATTGAATGCTTCCTTTGTATTTTCGAATAAGAGAACATTTTACGCTTCTAATTTACTAGAACTAATTCTGATTCATGAATATAACATTTGTCAGTATGGGCATTTTAATCGCTTGCACTGTTCCCTTAGGAACACCTTTCTAACCCAACCGTGCCTAGTCTTTTGTATCAGTTTGCTGCAATCACTTATTATGGGATTCTTTCATCTCCGTCATCACTGAACTTGAAAATTATCCATCTTTGCGTTAACATTAGTTCTTTTAGAATTACTTTGTGTTGCTACGTTTCCCCTTCTTATTTGCTAAATATCCGTTCCTTTCAACAGCATATCTTTGTCATGTTTGACCCGATTTCAACCAAGTGATACGGGGAGTGGGAGTGTCATCCCTGAAAATGTTCTAACGTATAATTGGTCAAAATCATGAGATTTTTACTCCTTCAAATCAAAACTACAAGTTTTTCCTAAGATATATTAAATCATCGCTAAGTAACATCATTATTTTCAATGAAAGTAATTTAGCAAATTAACATTGAAAATGAAATCACGTCATTTTCAATGTTCTAAGAAAGAAAGTGTTTCTTTAAGAAATACAATAGGAAAATTATGATTTATCTATAAATTTATGTGATTGATTTATTTATTAACTCGTTCATTATTCATTTTACTTTTACATTAAGGGTTAAAAAAATATTTATTCAAATTACGTACCTTAGACCAACTTAATTATTTTGTCAAACAATAATTACACAATTTATTCGTTGATTTTTATTAGATTTTTTTTTTTATTTACGTCCTGTTTTTTCTACAGAACTATTAAATGTGTACCTTTGTGGGTTTTCACTCAAAAAGCCTCGTTAGAATCGAACGTATTTACATCTAATGGTTTGTTTACATGAGGTGAACAATTTATGTGAATATTCTACGGTGTTTTCAGGTAAACATACCATCTTAATTCATCCGCCTTGGGGGTTTAGAATATACTAACAGTCTCCCCTGTAGAAAGGTAAGTCTCCCCACAAACAATGTTTGGTTTGATTTTATGGCATATCCACCATCGTAGGTTATTTAATACAAAATATATGTGATTTGTGAAGTCATTTTTTTGACATTTTTAAACAAGCCTGAGATGATTTTTGCACAGTTTAATAGTTTCAAGTATTTCTATCTAACACGAATGATTCTATCAACTATTAATCATTTGTTTGCACACAGTTAAATGCTTTCGAGTATTACTATGTAACAGTAATAATTCAATATAATTTAACACATTTAAATGAATATACATAAAATGTAGATTAGTTTGTTTAAAATTACATTTTTTAATGAATTAGAACTTATGTGTTTGTACCCAAGTATTTTTATTGTCTCTACACAGTCAAGTTGTTTCGATTATTGTAATCTAACATTTATAATTCTATCAATATTAATCATTTGTTTGACTTGAGTTAAGTGTTCATAAGTATTGCTATTTAGCTCTAATTATTATTAAAACATTACCTATTGGTTTGTACGCATTTAAAGTGTCCCAAGTAGTTATGTATCAATACGTTATCTATACATATAAACATCAGGCATTTGCTTCAACACAGTCAAATGAACAAACAGTTTTATTTCAAACAAATCAACTTAGCATAAGTTATTTGTTTGCACTCAGTTTAAATGTCAACCAGTTTTATTTGACTCATAGCTAAGACCCTATCAGGTGGTACCACTCTGGGTTAGAGTGGACCCTGAAGCGATGGGAATGAAGAGGTTCTCAGCATTTTCCAAAGTTCCAGTATTACTTGAGTCACACCATCTGATTGTTTAGTGTTATATCAAGGACACTCATTGGTGGGGGGTTACCCCTCTGCAGAGATGCTGTTGTTGTATTCGGCAGTTCCAGCTGATTGGGCTGCCACAAAAAAGGGTGGCTTGGATATGACACTAAATTGCACCTGATGGTGAGCCTCCAGTTTTTGAGTCCTGGGGAGTGTAGATTATGCTTTCATTATAATTTCTCTCTAATCCATTCTGACATGGAGTTGTAACACTTATTAGGGTCCAATTTATGGATCCAATTTATTAATCAATAGATCTGTTAAAAAGTGATTCGTATTCGATAGGATCGTGCAAAAAGTTTCACAGTCATTTGGCCTTGTGCCACTTCTAACGAAAAAGCTAACTTAATTACTATATAATAGTTCTTACGCTTCCTCTGTTCGTTCACACGTTACACTCATATAAAAAGTCCCCTCCTTCCTATATCCAAGAGGGATAGTGTTCCACCCTCGTGCAAGTTAGATATTCTTCAAAAGAAATCTTGCTTTTTAAGATCAAACTCTGTTGTACGTACAATTCTTTTGTATTTCAAAATTCATGTAAAAGAATAATAACTTAATATTTTTTTCTGAATTTTTATCCTGATTCATGGTTTTGTAAGAAAGATGATTGAAAGCTGTTCCAGAAAGTTTCACGGTCATATTCTACATATGGAGAAATTAATGTTTCTTTTTCAAGTCCAAGAAAAATAAATATTGGCAGATCTCTCCCCACTTCCCTGACAGGAGTATGGGTGATGTGTGTATTGGGAATAGGTATCTATAAAAACGAAAGTAGTTTTGTTGATTGGGCATAAACATATATTCACACATACACACTGGTGCTGAAGAGTTGTTAAACGTAGAAATTATGAGGGGGATACATTTTTTTCTTATTGATTAGACCTACAACTCGTGGGATGAAGTTTGTCTTTTTTGTTGATTGACAAAAAGTTGATTTTTATTTCTTTTGTTGAGTGGAATGTCCGCATAGACAATCACCGACACCCACTACGCCGATGACACAGCAATTCTGGCAAATGCACCCACTGAAGCCGAAACCCTGCTACATAGTCTGAAACGAGCAGCGGCAGGCATTGGCCTCCATGTCAATGCACACAAGACAGACTATATTTGCCTTAATCAAAGAGGTGACATCTCCACATACAACGGTAGGTCTCTGAAACTAGTTGACAATTTCATCAAACAAGGAAGAAATGTCTCATCAACCGAGACAGATATCAACACGCGAATAGAAAAGCATGGACAGCTATCGATAGGCTATCGGTCATATGGAAGTCAGACCTGACCAATGAAATAAAACGCAGTTTCTTCCAAGCAGCAGTCGTGTCGATAGTGCTATATGGATGCACTACATGGACGCTAATTAAACGTATGGAGAAAAAGCTTGACGGCAACTACAGAAGAATGCTGCGAGCAACAATGAACAAGTCCTGGAGGCAGCACCCCTCAAAGCAGCAGCCGTACGACCACCTACCACCCATCACGAAAACTATCAAAGTTAGACGAACCAGACATGCGGGTCATTGCTGGAGAAATAGGGAAGAGCTCATAAGTGATGTACTCCTGTGGACCCCTTCACATGGACGAGCAAATGCAGGATGACCAGCTCGAACCTACATACAACAGCTCTATGCCGATACGGGATGTAGCCCTGAGGACCTGCCGGAAGCAATGGACGATAGGGAGGGGTGGCAAGAGAGGGTCAGGGATATCCGTGCTGATTGCGCGACATGATGATGATGATGATGATGATTGCACACAGGTAAATATTGTAAAGTATTTTTACCGTATTCTAATAATTTGATTTAATATTAATCATTTGTTTGCCCACAGTTAAATGGTTTCTGGCATTGCTATTTAATATAAGTAATTTTATTTATCATGTAAGTAAAGTTGGCGACCGTAGTCGAGGGCGACCAGAAGGCTCCCTTTTCTATAGCTACTACATTGAGGTGTAGGGGAGGACGCTACTCCTTTCCCTGAATTGCTCCACTTTCTCCTTGATACGTACCTTATATTGCTAAGTGTTAAGCAAGGAAGCATCAAGTACTATTTTTAAAGTTTTTGGTATGACGCGACCTGGGATTGAACCCATGTCTCCCAGACCATTGGCGAACATTCTACCCACTTAACTAATTTGCGTATATTTGTATGGTTTCAAGTAATAAATAATAATAAACCTTTGTAAAATATTGAACCGTTTTGTTGGACGCATCTATAGGATACTAACTTATTATTAATCTGGGTCAGAAGGAGCCTGTGAGAATTGGTACTCCACCTTTCCTGAGCTTCACGACAGGAGCCTCAACAATACATGTAGTTGGATGGAACAAGCCAAACACTCATTTGGACGGGGTAGTATCTCAGCGCATCATCACGCAATTCCTACCGGTGTATTCTACTGCCACATCTAACTGATAGGAAACATATCTTAGTAAGATACCTCATCTATTAATTTTTTTCTTAGAAAAGATACATAATAGCCTTCTCTGATTTTTTTAATGTAGCATCTGAAATAAAATAAAAGTTATAGAAAATTGACTGGCAATTTCAAAACACACGCGACAACCAGTGGATTTGAAAGACAGTAGAAGAGATTGAGTTCTTTTTTTTTTTTTTTTTTTTTGAGCTGAAAGTTTAATTTTAACCGAAGTGGATTTGCGGGATATCTTTATTTACTTCATTTTATTTCGTATTTTTATTTTTATTCTTTTTTAATTATTTGTTTTAGCTTCTATTTTAGAATGTTATTATGGAATTTTTTTTTCATATTTTCCTTTTTTTATTTTAATATTTTCATATTGGTCTTATTTTTTATTCAAATATTTTTATTTTTATTTTTTTCAAATTTATGTATTTCATCATTTGTCTTTTTTTTTTTTAATTAAATCTTATTAATTTATAAATCCACACATAACATCCCCATCTAATCAACAAATCAACCAAAGTACTATGCTAATGGATGTGTCTAATTTTCGTTTATTTTTTTGTTTATGTTGGTACTTAGTAAAGTTGTGATACTCATTAGTTTATGCAAACCTTACACATTTACACAAATGTGTGACTTTTTCTTGTGTAGAGTTTTGTTTATTTATGTCTGGCGGGGATATTGTTTTCAGTACTTTGATTTTGTTTTGTGATTTTGTTATTAGTGTTGAAGAAAATGTTTCAGTTTAATGGCTACAGTTTGTTTAGTACCTGGTACTGTTTCTCTTATAAAGAAATATTTATGTCTCTCAATGAGTTAATTTAGTCCAGTGTAAAGAGCTTCCAACAGCTTCCTCACTTTTTCAGTTCACAAACATGCGTTGAATTAGACAATGTATTTGATATGTTAGACTCCAGGGTCAATTTTAATCGTCCTTTTGATGAAAGAAGGGTTAAATCTAACTTTTACATTTCATTGGAAATCTTTTTTACGTATTTCATTGTTTTATTTTTTTAAATCAAAACTTTATTAATTCCTTAAATCGCACCATATCTGCTGTTGGGTGAGTCTCCGTGGCGTAGTGGCAAACATGCTGGACAATGGTGTCACAATTAGGGAGTTCGAACTGCATTGACGCAATTACGTTCTCTTTCGGACAAGTACACTTGAGAATAATATGAACTCCCCTAATCCCCACTGCTATCAGTTGAATTGCACTACAACTGTTCTTTTACACGCTTTAAATAACCCACGAAGGTTAATATGTCATCAACAGAAAGAAACCGAACCAATAAAAAATCCACGCCTCAACTATTGTTTCAAATATTTTTGTTGTATCGTTGGTTCAATATGTGGTATTCCACAGGTACAAGCCGAAGAGTTGGCAAGTCTATCAGAGAGCGATTAACGCTTTTTCCCCCTGAAGTAGTCAGACACCGTCCATTTATATCTTTACCGGTGTAATACTAAAAAGAGTCACTGAGTGTATAGTTCCGGTATAACAATTTTTTATTATTCGGCCCCGTCGGCTAGGGCTGTAGGATATATCGACTGCGTATCTGCAAGGAGGTAAGACCCCTTGCCCAACGAATGCTCTGTATGTGACACTAAAACATCTGATTGTGAGGTTCCAGTTATGAAGCTTTAGGTGATTCGGAGTACTCATTCAGTACCATTATTCCTAGGTCCACTCTGACTCGGAGTGGTAGTACTTGGCAAAGTCCCATTGTTGTATTCCGTGATGAAGGAAGAACCACAATTCTTCGCTATAAGATAATTCTTTTTTTATTTTTTCGAAAGAGACCAAAGTTTCTGTAGTGTGAGAAATAGACAGACAGAGGGAGGCTACTATATTGACTCATAATTTCTTCACTTGACCATACCACGCTGTGTTATCTTTAAAACCCGACAAAGTACTTCTATCGCTTCTCGGCCGGGGGTACTCAAAAGAGGTTGTTGTGGGCCTCTGCACCAGTGGGCGCTCTTCGTGACTGCAAGGTGGCACTGACTCAACTCACTTTCACACCAACTGACACGGACCCTTACAAGTGTATCTGCATATTTCATTTCATAACGCCCGTGACTTATCAACCATTTGACTGCTTCCACTTATTCACAGAGGTGCGTCTTGTTCAGAAAACACTCTGATCGACGGCTCGGTCAAGGGTCAATATGCAACACCATCAGTGGGTCAAATACAACTATTTGACCATTTAACTTTGTGCAAATAAATAACTGACGTTGTTAGTATTGCACAGAAACACTTGAAACCATTTAACTGTGTGCCAAAAAAAAAACTAGTGGTGTTTGAGAGCAATACTCGATGTGAGTGAAAACAAAGGATTAATACCAAATAGAATTATCCATGTTTGATATGAATTCTTAAAACCATAATACCAAAAACCGAATAATTAGTATAACATAGTACTACTTGGACCCATTTGACTATGTACCAAAAACGATCAATATTAAACGGAATAAGTGTTAGATGGCAATACTTGAAATCATTTGATAGAGTACAAACCATAGCATTACTTAATTGTGTCCGAACAAATTATCTATAACTCATTAAAAATAAGATTACCAACGAACTATTCACTTACAAATCATATCTGAATAAAAATTACACTGTATGTAAGCAACTGACTGATCTTAAATTACATTGTTAGTGTTACATTGCAATACTTGAAACCATTTAACTGAGTGCAAAGCAAGGATTAGCATTAAATTGAATTATTAGTGTTGCATGGCAACCCTTGAAACCATTGAACTGTGTGTAAACAAATGAGATGAGGCTTCTTTACACACACACACACACATATATATATATATATATATATATATATATATAAGGGAATTGGCATTAAATAATAAACAAGGATAGATAAGCTATAAAACTAAACCAACTTATTTGTCATAATGAAAGACAAATCCAATAATGTCTTTCATATAGTGATCATAAAGTTAATATTTTTCTATGCAAAAATTCTGAAAAATATTGTGAATTATTTTTTATGTGAATTCAATTTAAAGAGATTATTGTTTGCATTCTTCATTTTTGCTCTTTGTACATTGTAAATCATACTATACGCTTTATCATCGCCCATCTTAAAACCCCTCCGTAATACGGGTACGTACTACTGGAGCATACAAATCACATCCTTTACTTGTTTGTTTATCATCATTTAACTCGTAGACTAATTGGCGAATGTAGATGGAACTTCAGATGTGAATACTCTAAACCATAAGAAGTATTTGAATTATACTTACAGCGAAAAGGGTTAGAGTGATGACATAGAAGCACACCAAACCACAATTTTCCCGTAAAGTTTTAGCTTACAAAAGACATAAAAACAAGAAAGCAAATAAAATGAGCATCTTCAGGAGTGCACTCTCTGTCAATCATTGAGGAAGAAGGACATATTCCTTCTCCTCATCATCATTATAACCATTATCAAGATATGCTGATATCACAGAGTATCTGAAAAAGAGTCATGGTAATCGTGATGTTTTTTTATCAGTAGATCAGGTTGATTGATTATTATCTGTGGTTTTGTCACAGATGTGTCCTGGTATTCGCACAATATCAGCTGTTGGGTGAGTCCCCGTGGGGTAGTGGCTAGCGTGCTGGACAGTGGTGTCGCAATTAGGGAGTTCGAACTCCATTCATGCAATTACGTTCTCTTGCAGACTAATACACTTGAGAATAATATGAAACCCCTTATCCCTACTGCTATCAGTTGAATTGTACTTCTACTGTTCTTTTACAAGCTTTAAATAATCCACAAAGGTTAATATGTCCGAGCCAATCTAAAATTCACGACGCAACTATTGTTTTAAATATTTTTGTTGTTTGGCCACGTCGGCGAGGGCTGTAGGATACGATGACTGCGTTTCTGCAGGGATGTAAGACCCCTTGCCCAACGAATGTCCTGTATGTGAGTTTTGTCACAGATGTGTCCTGGTATTCTTTTTCCAAGGAAGAATAACACCACGGCATGCCATTAAAATTTATACTTACGCTTTACGATGACTGCGTTTCTGCAGGGATGTAAGACCCCTTGCCCAACGAATGTCCTGTATGTGAGTTTTGTCACAGATGTGTCCTGGTATTCTTTTTCCAAGGAAGAATAACACCACGGCATGCCATTAAAATTTATACTTACGCTTTACGATGACTGCGTTTCTGCAGGGATGTAAGACCCCTTGCCCAACGAATGTCCTGTATGTGAGTTTTGTCACAGATGTGTCCTGGTATTCTTTTTCCAAGGAAGAAAAACACCACGGCATGCCATTAAAATTTATACTTACGCTTTACGATGACTGCGTTTCTGCAGGGATGTAAGACCCCTTGCCCAACGAATGTCCTGTATGTGAGTTTTGTCACAGATGTGTCCTGGTATTCTTTTTCCAAGGAAGAATAACACCACGGCATGCCATTAAAATGTATACTTACGCTTTACGATGACTGCGTTTCTGCAGGGATGTAAGACCCCTTGCCCAACGAATGTCCTGTATGTGAGTTTTGTCACAGATGTGTCCTGGTATTCTTTTTCCAAGGAAGAATAACACCACGGCATGCCATTAAAATTTATACTTACGCTTTACGATGACTGCGTTTCTGCAGGGATGTAAGACCCCTTGCCCAACGAATGTCCTGTATGTGAGTTTTGTCACAGATGTGTCCTGGTATTCTTTTTCCAAGGAAGAAAAACACCACGGCATGCCATTAAAATTTATACTTACGCTTTACGATGACTGCGTTTCTGCAGGGATGTAAGACCCCTTGCCCAACGAATGTCCTGTATGTGAGTTTTGTCACAGATGTGTCCTGGTATTCTTTTTCCAAGGAAGAATAACACCACGGCATGCCATTAAAATGTATACTTACGCTTTACGATGACTGCGTTTCTGCAGGGATGTAAGACCCCTTGCCCAACGAATGTCCTGTATGTGAGTTTTGTCACAGATGTGTCCTGGTATTCTTTTTCCAAGGAAGAAAAACACCACGGCATGCCATTAAAATTTATACTTACGCTTTACGATGACTGCGTTTCTGCAGGGATGTAAGACCCCTTGCCCAACGAATGTCCTGTATGTGAGTTTTGTCACAGATGTGTCCTGGTATTCTTTTTCCAAGGAAGAAAAACACCACGGCATGCCATTAAAATTTATACTTACGCTTTACGATGACTGCGTTTCTGCAGGGATGTAAGACCCCTTGCCCAACGAATGTCCTGTATGTGAGTTTTGTCACAGATGTGTCCTGGTATTCTTTTTCCAAGGAAGAAAAACACCACGGCATGCCATTAAAATTTATACTTACGCTTTACGATGACTGCGTTTCTGCAGGGATGTAAGACCCCTTGCCCAACGAATGTCCTGTATGTGAGTTTTGTCACAGATGTGTCCTGGTATTCTTTTTCCAAGGAAGAAAAACACCACGGCATGCCATTAAAATTTATACTTACGCTTTACGATGACTGCGTTTCTGCAGGGATGTAAGACCCCTTGCCCAACGAATGTCCTGTATGTGAGTTTTGTCACAGATGTGTCCTGGTATTCTTTTTCCAAGGAAGAATAACACCACGGCATGCCATTAAAATTTATACTTACGCTTTACGATGACTGCGTTTCTGCAGGGATGTAAGACCCCTTGCCCAACGAATGTCCTGTATGTGAGTTTTGTCACAGATGTGTCCTGGTATTCTTTTTCCAAGGAAGAAAAACACCACGGCATGCCATTAAAATTTATACTTACGCTTTACGATGACTGCGTTTCTGCAGGGATGTAAGACCCCTTGCCCAACGAATGTCCTGTATGTGAGTTTTGTCACAGATGTGTCCTGGTATTCTTTTTCCAAGGAAGAAAAACACCACGGCATGCCATTAAAATTTATACTTACGCTTTACGATGACTGCGTTTCTGCAGGGATGTAAGACCCCTTGCCCAACGAATGTCCTGTATGTGAGTTTTGTCACAGATGTGTCCTGGTATTCTTTTTCCAAGGAAGAAAAACACCACGGCATGCCATTAAAATTTATACTTACGCTTTACGATGACTGCGTTTCTGCAGGGATGTAATACCCCTTGCCCAACGAATGTCCTGTATGTGAGTTTTGTCACAGATGTGTCCTGGTATTCTTTTTCCAAGGAAGAATAACACCACGGCATGCCATTAAAATTTATACTTACGCTTTAAAACCTTAAGTTTTATCTTAGAAAAAGTCAAGATCTTCCCTTTTTATCTTAATCAGATTTTCCATTTTAACCTTACATATTTATCTGTGCTGCTTCTTTTTCCCGCTGTTTTTATATCTAAAGATAGCAATGGCTTTCTTACATTACACATTTTGGCAAGCCATTTTACCGGCTTTTTAACCCTTTAATATATTACACAAAAGATAAATGATGAAGTGTATTTTATCGCTCAGCTGATGTGGAAGCGCTTTAAAAAATACATATCTAATGTGACACTTTCTGTTTTTTAAAAAGTCGAATACTCCAAAATGTTTTGATAGTAGATGTAATCTGTGCCTAGAGGTAAAAATACAAATAAGGATATACCCAGACCCTGAAAAATTATTAAATCAGCGTTGTGAATTAATAGCTAGATGTTGACATAGGTATAAATTTAAACTATAGACAAATCATCATAGATAATGCTTAATAAAAAAACATAGGATTAAATTGAGTTTTAAGTTGAATTGAATAAAAATTAAATAAAATAAAAAGATGTGAAGAAACCATATGATATGCACGTATTCTTCAATGGAAGGGAAACTGAATGAATAGGCACGAAAATAAAATTTGAAATCAAAAATTCTAATTTCAAATTTTGAATTTAATTTAATATAAGTATTACTGTATCTTTACGTAAGGTTATTGAAGTAAGATGTTTTTCCCTAAATCAGTATTTAATATGGAGTTTTACTTTAAAATTTATTTAGATTTTAAAAAATTAAAAAATCAATTTTCTATAATTCCAACCGGCAATAAAAAAAAAAACGGAAGTTGGTTAAATGCGGAGAAAACTCTTCACCCCTCTTCTACCCCCGCCCACCCTTCTTTGCTGTGTCTATTCTGAATTATTTTATCCATAAGATCTGAAGAGGTCCTGTTAATTATTTTTGGTGTTTTTGATTTATATCAAAAACATATAACAGGATGGAAATAAATTTATAATCCTAATGAAACCAGTTTTTGTTTTTTCTTGAAGAAATTATTGCTCTTTAATGTCAGTTACATTGAGCTCTTTACCAGGAAAATTTAAATGTTCACTGTTGAATTTTTTTTTTTTTTGTCCTGATGGAATTACTCCCAACTCCGGTTAAACTGGACCAAATCATACTATATATATATATATATATATATATATATATATTTACGCAGTTCACTCTATGATCAAGGGAAAGGTTTTAAAAAAGCAAAATGATATTTTTCAAATATTTTTTCCAGATATATAAATTCTACATTGTCTGGAATTAGTTTTCAGCAAAAAATATCTTAATCTTGTAACAATATTTGTTTTGAACCGATTCAAAATGGTGGAAAATTAAACCGAGTGTTCAGGCTTCAAATATTTGATGGTTGAGAATTGAAAACTATGTGGAATTTGTAAGGAAATGCATATTTTAGACAAAATTTACTAATGGACTAAGTTATTTAAAGAATTTCAAAATAGAATTCAAGGTGAAGAGAGGCCAGGTAGGCCTGCAATCAGAAGCATACCGGATATGTTGGATTCAGTTAATGCTCTCATATTTCATGCAGTCCAGTTAGCTGGGGTTGTAAAATGCACCAAATGCACCTCTGCAGAGGGGTAATCTCCCCACCTCTCCTGCGTGTCCTGGACATGAAATTAAATAATCTGATGGTTTCGCTACAGTAATGCTGGAGCTTTGGAGAATGCAGAGTACTTCTTCATTGCCATCGCCCTCAGGTCCATTCAGGACGGAGTTTGAGCACCTGATAGGGTCCTATCTATGGGTCAAAACTGTTTGACAATTAAACTTATCCAAAATTCAATTATTTTAGATTGAATTGTTTAATTATATAATTGTGCGTAAACAAAAAATTGATGTTTAATTGAATTATGTGTCAAACGTACCAACACTGGGAACCATTTAAATTTGTTGACTTATTCTAAACTGAATTGTTAGAAATAGAACTGTTTGATCATTTAACTGTGTGTAAGCAAATGGCTGATGTTTACTTGAATTGTTACTGATACATGACAATACTGGAAACCATTTAACAAATGAGTATTGTCGAATAAAATAATTAATGCTAAATAGCAATACTTGTAACCACTCGATTGTATGCAAATAACTTATTAATATTGCATAGAATTATAAGGGTTTCATTGGAATAATTCAAACCATTTAACTATGTAGAATCAATAGCAATACGAATGTGCAAATAAATAAGTTCTAACTCATTTAAAAATGAAATTAACGACAAACTAATCTGCTACATATCATGTATATCTATTAAAATGTTTGCAAACAAATGACTAATATTAAATTGTTTCTATTTCCTAGTAATTTTTGAATCCATTTTACTGTGTGTGAGCAAATGATTAATAGAATTATTCGTATTAGATAGCAATACTTGAAAACATTTAACTGTGAGCAAATTAAAAATGAGCTTAGGCTCATTTTAAAAGTCTATCAACATGAGTTTACAAATCATATATAACTAATATATATGTATAAAGAGGATTTGATATTTAATAATCTACAATGGTTGATATTCCATAAAACCCAACAAAACCAAATCATATACATTCAATATATACATTCAACCATCTATATGTATAAAGAGAATTTGAAATTAAATAATCTACAATGGTTGAAATGCCATAAAACCTAACGAAACCAAATCATATATATCTAATATATATGTATAAATAGGATTTGACATTAAATAGTCTACAATGGTTGATACAACTATAACCCCTCCATCATCTATCATTTCACCTCACATGCTTTTAAATAGAAAACCTCAGAAAACAGTCTCTGTCTGAAGAAATCCGAGATGAAATAAAGCCGAACGAAATATCACACATCTAAATTTGAGTTAAGTGTTTGATTTATCCAACTTTCCATATATATATATATATATATATATATATATGTATGTATACAGGGATGTCCAGAAGTAGGTGGAATGTATCAAGTTGTTCCACTGTTACAACCACAGTCTAATTTACATGACTTTTGATTTCCAACACGATGGGGCCTTTGCATATTATTCAAAGTTATTCTGAGAGTATATAGCACGACATGATGATGATGATGATGATACGAGAGAAATGGATTGGCCAAAGAGGTCTAATTGATTGTCTAACACGTTCACCTGACTTAACTTCAATGGATTTTTTCTCTTTGGGATTACTCTACGTACAAATTATCGAAGCATGAGGAGTGTGTGTGTGTGGGGGGGTAGACTTCGAACCTGTGTAAATTATGACAGCAGTTTGAGTACCCGTGTTGATAAGATTTTAGTGCTTTTGTATAATTGTACAAAATAAAATCTAATTTGTACGAGTAGATATAATTGTATATTTAATCTCAAAATAAATGTTATCATTTATAATCCACTAAGTTTTGGACCACCCTGTATATATATATATATATATATATATATATATATATATACTGAGTAGACGATGCAGATGACATAGCACTTCTTGCAAATAAACCCCCGTAAACCGAATCCCTGCTGCAGAGCCTGAAGCAGGCACCAGGAAGCATTGGCTTCCAAATGAACGCAAACAAATCAAAGTACATGTGTTTCAATCGAGAATGAGTCTTATCAACTCTAAATGGTGGTCCTCTGAAATTTTTAGACAAGTTTACGTAACTCAGCAGCAGCGTCTCATCTACTGATAGCGAAGGCGTGGACTGCTATCGATAAGAAGGAAGTCTGAGGTATCCAAAAAAAAAATAAAATAGGATTTCTACCAAGCAGTGGTTGTGTCAATAGTACCGTGTGATTGTGTCACATGGACGCAGACAAAATGTATAAAGAAGCTAGATAGGAAGGGCACAATAATGGTACGAGCAATTTTGAAAAACTCCTGGAAGCAACGCCCCACGAAACAATACCTTAAGTTTTGTTTGCTCACTTTCAAAACTAATGAGCCCAGTCTGTCCTAATATTTACCATGATGGAAAAGAGATGGTTTCATGCCTTCCCCAAAACTTTAGCACTTTGACGAAAACAGTTTGCTTCGGGATTTCAACCTGGATTGTCTCGTTAGCTTTCTACGACAAAAAAGGTTACCATTCACTAATATATAACGACTGCTTGTGTATGTGTGTGTGTGTGTCTTAAGCCTGTGCCGAATAATGTGTATTTATTATGATGGTTTATCTAATAAATTTTAGTAAGTGAGGCAACAGATATAAAATAATTTTGAAAAAATGTACCTTTCTTCTTCACTAGTATAAGAAATGTTTATATCAATATTTCAGTAGGGTTTGTCGTTTTGTCGTTGACGTAAATGTACCAAAAATATATATAATGAAAACTCTAAATCAACCAATTTGTAATGTTATTAATGAATTATTTAATAGTAGTGCTAATTCGTAGAAAACAGTCTGATAAAACCCGATATATATATATGTATATATATATGGCGAAGAAGTAATCGTGTTGCCATTAGCGTTCATTGCAAGCCTCTTCGTATATGAATCGAGGTCTCGGCAGCCGTTGAACGGGTGTATGTAAACAATAGTAATTGTGATACATGACCGTTTAAAATTTACTTCGCAGCAAATAGTTGCTCGTGGCTAAATGGTTAGAGGCTTCGACTTGGCATTTGAGTCAAACCGGGGTTCGATCCCAGCTATGGGTAGCTACTGTCTAGCCACACTGATGAGTTCTGATAGAACGAAACAGATCTGTCTGTGGATAACTATATATATATATATATATATATATATCGGAAAAAGAAATACCAAATACATTCTTATACAACATCTAACATGGATGACTTCAAGACGATTTGTACAAATAAAAACTTGCCTATCTTTACGTATTTCTTTGAAAGACGGGAGGATTTTTCTCGTCTCTAAAAAAATTCAACATTTTCAAATATCATTCCACCTGCCTAACACGTACTTAATACTTTTAAATTAAGAACGCTATGTGTACGTTTGTATCTTTTCGTTGTACACATTTTATTTACTCCTCTTATCTCGACAAGCCCCCATCGCTGTGTGAACAATTCTCCTCATATCAAAGCCCTGATGATGGTTATTGAAACCGAAACGTTTAACGTTGACTTAACATCACAATAAATTCACCTATTTGGATTATTCTGTTTTTCCGCTTTCTTCATACTGTTGGATTTTGATTCATATTTACTTTCATATATATATATATATATATATATATAAATATCATCAAGTCGCGCTATTAGCACCGATTTCCCTGGCACTCTCTCGCCACTCATCTCTATTGTTCACCGCTCCCGGCAAGTCCTGTATGCTAAATTCAGTATCAATGCTGGGGTATTGTAGTTGTCCTAGTTCGTCACCCAACCCTTGCTCTTCCGTACGATGGGGTCCACAGGAGTACATCGCTTATGAGTTCTCCCGCAGTATCCTGCATATACATATCTATATATGCATATATATATATATACATATATAATGTGTGTGTGTGCGTGTATGTGTGTGTGTGTGTGTGTGTGTTTAATCTGCATTAAACACCATTATGTTAAAAATATTCTTCTTCAGCTCATGCTTAGATTTCATTGAATAAGTTTAACAGATTTTGCCGGTAAGTGTTTTTTCCCCATTCTGGTACAGGTGTATATACATCTATGTGAATATCAAATGCAGATCACAATGGCGCAGTAAGAAAAGTAGACAGGCATAGAAAAAGACATACGCATGCTCAGATGGTGACTGCGTTGGGCCTGGCACGACTTTGATGTCCCAAAAATGGATTAAGTCCGTAAAAAGCCGGATCCAAAAGCAATTCGAATAAATCTAACCAACCTTTGCATTTCTCTCTGCTTCTTTTATCTTCTTTCTTCTTTCGTCTCAGCTCAGTTTTTTTTTTTTTTCTCTCTTTCATGTTTTCATTTTATTTGTATTTTTTCAGTTATCTTTTCTCTATATCTTTTATTATACGTTTCTTTTTTTCTTTCTTTCTTTCTTTCTTTCTTTCTTTCTTCACATTGTTCTCTCTCTGCCTCTATGTCTCTCTATCTGTCTGTCTGTCTGTCTGTCTCTCTCTCTCATTACTTTTTATTTTCTTTCAAAATTATTTCTTCTTAAGGTTTCATGTTTCTTTGTTTTCTTGTTTCCATTGTTTTCTGTTTTCTTGCCTTCAGTTTTTGTCATTTTCTTTCTTTACCCTTTATTTCTTACTCTTTCTTCCCCCATATACATTTTTTTATTACTTTTTTTTCTTTCTTGTTCAATTTTTATTCTTCTCTTACCGAATAAGCATCGTAATTTATTTTATTCTGAATTGGTTATACATATTAATTGATTTATCGACGTTAAAATTTGTCAGATTCCTACTTTTTATTTCTTTCAAAGTTTTCGTCCTTTTTATTTCAGTTTTTCTTTTTTTGTGTGTTTCGATATCATTTTTCAGCCATTATAATTTTAATTTTTCTTTCTTTTGCTTTCTATTTCTTTCTGTTTAATTCCTCTTTTTCAATTTATTTCCCTCCTTTCTTTCCTTCCATTTTTTTTCCTTTCCCCTCTTTCTCTCTCTCTCTCTCTCTCTCTCTTCATTTTTCTTTTAATATTCTTCCTTTTCAATGTATTATTTTATTTTCTTCTTTATTCAATTCTTCCTTTTGATGTTTGTTTTTTTTTGTTTTTTTTTGTTGTCTTTGCTTCATACTTCTTTACCTTCCTCTTGATTTCTTACTTTTTCTTTTCATTTTCTTTCTTTTTTTCTTTCTTTCTTTCTTTGTCTCTCTCACCCTTACTCTATTTTTCTGTCTGTCTGTCTCTCTCTGAATATATGTATATATTTATATATATATATATAATCTTTTTTTTTTTCTTGCTATGTTCGTTTTTTTTCAGGGTTTCATTTTCTTTATTTCTTTCTGATTTTTTCATTTTCTTTCTTTCATTCTTTCTTTCACCTTTGCTTTTCTTTTTTCTTTTCATTTCCTTTTTTCTTCTCTAACATATCTTTCTTTCTTTCTTTCTTTCTTTCTTTCTTTTACTTCTACACCCTAAATCTCATTATCTAGCTTTTTCTTTTTCTTCTACTGAATCTTTTCTTTTCAATGCTTGTTTTTTTTTTTAAATTCTTTGTTTTCTTTATTCTCGTGTTTTTCGTTTCCTTTCTTTCATCCTTTCTTTCATCCTTGCTTTTACTTTACTCTTTATTTATTCATTTTTTTTTTTACTTTTTTCTTTCCTAATATACTTATTTCTATTCATTTATTTTTCTTACTGTGCTTATTATGTCTTTCTTTCTTGATTCGACAGTCTGCCATTGGACTATTCTGTTCCACGCAGCATTTTTTTTCGTCGTTCTTCTCTTACTTTTATTCTTTCTTATAACATTATCACGGTTCGGTGACTCTTGTAAAAACTCTCTGTGTGGGTCAACCCGTCGACTACGCCACAACTATCGACTAGAATCTAAAACAGTTACTTTCGGAGGACGCAGATGTCTGTTTGTCCACGAAAACTTTCACTTTCGTGTTTCACCAGCCGGCGGAAAACTTAAAGGAAATGACAGCTACAGGTCAAGATGGAGAACAAAGTGACTCTTAGACCGAACTACGGAACAATGCTCACAAAAGCTTGTCTCATGCTTTGAATCCTTCGGGTAGAGTAGGGTCGGAACTATATCCGTCTGCCAGATTAACCCTATTCACAGCGCCTGGATTTGCATCTGGACACTTTCCAGCCAAAAATAAAGCCAATGGTTGAAGTTGTTTATATGCTAGGTTTTAGAACGCAAAAGGTCAGAATGATGAATGGTCAAATGCCTGTATAGACGGGGGTGGACAGTCGCATATCCTGGACTTTTAGGACAATCATAAGAATAATGGGACCGGGTAATTTACGCTGACCTTTTAGAATGATACAGATTCTGGGTTATTTTCTTACCACTACGAATGGACAAGTTGTTTGTTGAAATAGACGTAGACTGAGGACAATGGCACAAAGCCAGTTTTGATGGGGAATATCCAATTTCAGTTTTACTCTGTTGGTGGGGCTTAGAATACGCTAAGTGAATACTCTGCAGAGAGTTAAGGCCCCTCCCCAACGAAAAAAAAAAGTATTATTCTAGGTTTCACACTGAAAAAAATCTAATGATGAGGCTTTCTAGAATAACCCAAAGCAAATATTATGGCGAGATTAAAATAAGTTTTTTTTTATAAACTAACTCGAAACAATGCACAGATAATAGGGTGCGGAAGAAAAATAAAGAATATTCTGGTATAATTATAAACAATTCTATCATAAAGCAAGATTAATTTTAATTAAAAAAAATAGACAACAAAATGAGAAGATAGACACAAAACAGTAAATTTACTCAATATGGCCATTTTTTTTTTTTCAATTATTGCATCAACACGGCTTCGAAAGGGTTTGCATGCCTTCAAAATAAATTTTTCAGACATTTTTTTCCACTCCTCCTAAATAGCAATCTTATCCGAATCAATATTTGGATGGGAATTTGCATTTATTTTATTTTTTTAAACACCCCTCATATCGTAATGAAAGGGGTTATATTCTGGGCTTAAATCTTGTTAATTTGCTTTTCTCGCAGGTTTCTTGTGGGCTTTCAGTTTATAAGCGTGCTTTCTTATTGACGTTATGGGGTCCTTCCTAATTGACCTAATGAGAGCTGTTGAAAAGCCTTCTTTTCGTTTTTGTTCAATCCTCCACCCAGCCTTTCCCTTAAAAAGCTCTTTCTTGTAAAAACTTTTTTTTTTGCTTTGTATGTGGTAAACAAAGAAACTTTGGCTTGGATTCGGCGTAAAGGTTGTCATAGATTCTTTGTTGTTTTATTTCTTACTCACTCATATTGGGCAGCACTTTGATTTAAAAGTTCTTGAATAATACAGCTAATCATGAAAATTTAGATTTACCGCGTTTTTTTTTTTTTTCAATTTTTTACATTTTTTTTTACATATTTTCGAATAATTAGACTAAAAAAAAAGTTTTAAAAGATATCCCATATTTTGCTTCCGCACTCTATACATTTCTGAAAAAAAGTTCCGATGAGAAAAAAAACATTTTGCTTCTTAAAGAAAAAATCAATTTATTGTATACATGATTATTTTATACCAAATAAATGTATGCAAAAAAAATGCTTATTATAAAACAGAAATTAAATAATTAAATTGACATTGCCACTTGAAACCAGAAAATGTATAATTTATCAGCATGAAATTGAAACACTTCAGAAATAGTTGCTTGAAACAATCATATTTTATATATTTACATACTTATTTCTAATAAGTTAGTATTAGATAGGAATACTTGAAACTATGTAACTAAAAGAAAATGTAACGCGTTGTATAGAAATACTTGATATCATATACCTGTGTCAAAAATATGTCTATGAAGAAACAACTGCATAAAAGCTATGAATATAAATATATAATGAATGTGATTCCATAACCTCTATGTGTGAGATAAACTTAGACGGTATGAAATGCCTTTAAAAGTTATGATCAAATCAATGAATTAGGACAAAATCACGTTTAAAACATTAATAATTATTGCCCAGTCGGCTGGTGCTGTAGAATACACTGACTGCACCTCTGCAGAGTGGTAAGACTCCCCCAACGAGTGTCCAGGATATGATACTAAACAATCTGATGGTGATGTTCCAGCAATGTTGTGGCTTTGGGGAATACGGAGTACCCCTTTATTGCCATCGCTCCCAGGTTCACTCTGACTCGGAGTGGTAGCACCAGATATGGGTCCTATTTATGGGTTAAATAGAACTAACGGCATGCTTATGCTAAACTGAATATCTTGAAACAGAAATGTTTTTGACAATCAAACCGTGCTTACATTTTGAAGTGCGTGCTTGTGCTAAACTGAATTATTTCAAATAAAACTGTTTTTTGACATTGAAACTGTAATTACACTAAACTGAATTGCTTAACTTAGAACTGTTTTGACATTTAACTGGGCATCAACAAAATCTGTACTTTTACTAAACTGAATTAGCTGAATTAGAATTGTTTGAGTAAACTGAATAGCTCGAAATAGAAATGTTTTTTTTACAATTAAACTTACATTTAAACTGCGTGTTTATGCTAAACTGAATTGTTTTAAATTGAACTATTTTTGACATTGAAACTGTACTTATACTAAACTGAATTATTATATATAACTGCTTGAATAGTTTGAAATAGAAATGTTTTTGACAATTAAACTGTGTACTTATGCTAAACTGAATTGTTTTAAATAGAACTGATTATTTACATAAAAATGGATTTGGCGTGAAATAACCTACAAAGGTTGATATGCCATAAAACCCAAAAAGCCAAACCAAACATTAATGATTATTTCATTATAAAATATACTAAACAATTGTTAGTTGTTGCGTAATTAAAGCATCGCACTATCCTGTTGACGAATTTCTAGTTGCCTGTTGAAGAAATGGTTTTAGATAAACTGTTCTTGTGTATTAATCTTAGTCGCCATTCGTTCTTCTTTGAATTTTTAATGGATGAATAATATAAAGTTAACAGATTATTGTACATTTTTAAAAAAAAGGCTAAGTGACGTGATGTAAAAAATCATTAGACTATGTAAGCTAATAAAATGAAAAGATGGGGACATGGAAAATGCTATCCTGATAAATCGTTACGTCTTGCCGCTCTCTACAGCTCTTGTCCAGTGTTCAGAGAATCGGTTATTGTCTAAGAGAATAGAATTGGAAATACGAGCCCATATGCTGGATGAGGTTACTTTGGTTTCACTTTAAACTAATGTACTTGGAAAAAGAATGAATTCATCTGTACTTCCTCCACTCCACCTTTTGTTCACAACAGCCAGTGTTTTAATTGTTAATTACTTAGCATTGCTTAATTTGACACAGAAACCTTCCAATTTCTTTTATTACAGAATGGTTACCCATCTAAAAATCGAATAAGCTCATCGCTGCGTAACTTCGATAACTGCTAGAACTGGTATTTTAAGCGTCACTTGAATATAAATCATTCTAAGTTAATGTTTGAATGACATTATTATCAAATTCTAGAATAATTTTCTGTTTTTATTTTCAAGAAAAGTTACTGTTTGTTTGTTTTCGTTTTTTTTGTTTTTTTTTTGTTTAGTTATATTTATTTTTATTTATTTATCTTTTGTTTATCTCATTTGCCTACATAGTAGAACTCACATCGCTAACAGATTTCCCGATGACTGTTAAACTTTTTAATGTTATTGTTTCTCTCCAATCATTATTAGTAATACCATTATCATCAAAGACGGTGTGGTGGTAAAAGGAGAATAATAGAAAGAGTAGGAGTCGGAGCAGATTGAGGCGTATCGGTTATTTGATCTCTCAAAATAAAATCGGATTTGCTGAGTCACTTTATAAAGAAGAATGCAGTGAACCTGAAATCCTGTTGAGTGTTGAGGCAGAACGTTGATTGGATGGAGTAATATCAAAAGTAGTTACAAAAAATACTTTCAGAAATAGTCCGATTATTCCAGTTTGTGGTGTAAATAACATTATTACTATTCTAAATTTTTTAAGCACTTGAGTTCAGGTCTCTCTTCAACACTCAATATCGGAATCATAGAGGATTAGCCTGCCTGGAAAAGAATGCAAGGCCAAATAGAGGCTAAACCGATCTAAGACGATGATGAGTTCGCGCATGCGTGTAAAAGTGGAACCTTAAAATGAAAGCAAACGGCTGATAGCGTTTTGGATTCGAGAAAGCTCATGTTTTATTCTTGGTAAAAGACATAAAAACATTTGACGATCTTAATAAATAGAAACATGCAGATTTTACTAGCATAGTACTCGCTAACTTCTTTTTATGTACTTCATATCGTGATAACACGACAGATTTTGTCTGGATTGCCACTATAGTTTGACTCGCAAAATTCCATCACCCAGTCCTTAGGACGCTGGATATATTGATGAAAGAGAGTTTCTCTCATTGAAACGATCTCTAATAAAGAATAAGTCAGGTAAAATACTGTTGCTACATGAATCAAATAATCCTAATAATAATTTTCAAACTTAAAAAAAGTGTGTTTAATAAAAATAATCATAATTGTTTAATTAAAATTCACAAAAATAGAGATTCAAAATAGAGATATAAAATAATTACAAAGGATTATTTTTTATCTCAACCGCCTTTGCTTTGTAAAAAAAGTAAAGTTGGCGATTATAGTCAAGGGTGACCATAAGGCTCCCTTTTCAATAGCTACTACACCGAAGTGTTGGAGAGGGCGCTACTCTTTTCCCTGGATTGCTCCACTTTACCCTTGATATGTACCCTATATCGCTGAGTGTTAAGCAAGGAGGTATCAAGTACCATTTTTAAAGACTTTAGTAAGGCGCGACCTGGGATTGAACCCAGGTCTCCCGGACCATTGGCGAACATTCTACCCACTAGGTCACTCGACATAGTTTTCACAGTTTCCACTCGATACATGTTCCAACAAATTATTTATAAATATTTGATTTATTGTTATTATCAACATAATGAGTATTGTAGATCTCTTTTTTGATAGTTACTTGATTCGATCTTATTGAGATAATTGGTCAAGAACCCAAAACCCCAGAGTATTTGGTAAAAGTTGTTTTTTTTTTTAATCTAGCCTGTGTCCCCTTCGATCGTTATTCGATCTCTTTCATAGACACGTTATTGAAATTAATACCGTGTTACTTGTTCATTAACGGTTAGTATAACTTAGGACACAAAAACTATGTTATGAAGATGATGAAGGTGACGATGATGATGGTATAAAATATATTTTTCTTTTCTCAGTTAACATTTATCATAGAAATGGTGCGTTAGAAATGTACAGAAAGATGTCTGGGTCAATAACTGATTTACCCAACCCCTCCGCTCGGGCAGGATATGACACAAGGACAATTTTTAAGCGGAGTTTAACAGGTTTGAATTCACAGTTTTCCTTCTCCTAGACTAGTTGCCTCACCAAGGCTGAAGAAACTAGTCTGTCCTACTATTTACCCATAGCTGGAGGGAGAATAATTGGATTCATACCTTTCCCAAGGGTATTAGTGCTATGTGAAATGCAATCAGTCTCGTCCAGGATTTGAACTCGTGTCGCCGTGTTCATTTCCTACGACGATAACGACTACACCACGGGCACCTCTGGGTCAATAGCTGATGATGATGATTATGATGATGATGATGGGAGTTTGCGTTTAGATCTGATTTATATTCTCCTCCTCTCAACCTATCTGTTAGTTGGTTGGTTTCTTTGATTCGTGGGTTATTTAAAGTCATCCTTGTTGATGAGCGTTAATGGTACTATCTAAGCTATTGCTGGCAGGGGTGTTAGGGAGTTCAAATCTTTCCGAAGGTCATTAGTCCCAAAGTGAACATAACAGTGTGATTGGAGTTCGAACAAGTTTACTACTAGGGCACTCTCCAGTAAATTAGCCACTACGCCATCACCTCGAAAGTTTATTTATGTTATGACAACAAAGGTGAAAATGGAAACATTGTAATAATTGTAATATATTCGTTTTATTTTGTTTTTATCTTAGTCTTTTAAAGAATTGTTCTTCAAAATCCTTCTTCCTGAGAAATTGCACGAAATAAAAGGTGAATGATTTACTATGAATTGTGTCTTAATTTAGATAAAAATAAAATCTTAAGTCGCCAAATTTCACTCACTTAAATTCAAAACTATCTCTTAGAAAAATTTGTTAAATCTATTCTTGAAACTATATTAATTCCACAATTTAATAAGAATATCATCATCATCATCCTGTCGTGCCACTAGCACAGATATCCCTGACCCTCTCTCTCGCCACTTTTCCCTATCGTTCATCGCCTCAGGCAGGTCTTCAGGGCTACATCCCGTATCCTCACATAGCTACTGAATGTATGTTCGTGCTGGTCATCCTGCTTTTGCCCGGCCATATGTGGGGGTCCATAGGAGTACATCACTTATGAGCTCGCCCCTGCTTCTCCAGCAGTGTCCTGCATGTCTGGTTCGTCTAACTTGGATAGTTTTCGTGATGGGAGGTAAGTGGCCGTAATTGATAAATATAATTTCTGTTGCTTGAATTCCTCATTTATTGCAACTGTTGTCATGCAAAATCTTTCAGTTGAAGTTTATTTTTAAAGATACAGATTATAAAATATACATTGTTTCGAAAAGTGAAATATATAGCAAGACATCTAATTTGACAGTCTCGCTGTATCTAAACTCTTACTTCGTACAGGCAAGTCATAAAATTTTGAGTTGGCGATTCAATATCATTCGACGATAAACATTTAACTAAAAGCGCCTCCCGAGCATCAAGATTTGTATGAATTAAATATTATAAAGAATGACAGATTTGTGTAAAACTATTGCATATAGCTTCACAAATAATTTTGTGGATTTAATTGGAAAAATTGAACATTCAGAGTGTAGCTGACCATGTGATAATTAACGGGTCTAACCGTATTCATTCTACTTTTTATAAAATCAATAAAAATGTTAGAACTTTATACCCAAATCTTCTCTGGCCAGTGAGGATATATTTGCCCTTTTGTTACGTCAAATGATCTTGAGCCACAAGCTCAAAGAATCTGTTGAACCTGAGGTCAAAAAGTTAATTTGGAACTTTCAATTAGCCTCTGATCCTCTGGCCGACACACGCACATTCATAAATATAAGGATACTCTCACTTAATATGTAAGTAGGTTGGTGGTCATGTATTTGAGAGATGATTATATCTTCAACAATTTGTTCTACAAGATCTTATATATCAAATTTTAAGTGATTTTTTTAAATGTTGAAAAAATACCAAATCGTCTTTAACTTAGAGAAGACAACATCTTATACAATGAAAATATGTTAATTGATCGGCTGTTTTAATAGACTATAAAATATTGAAGGCAGTGTTATTGCAAGGAATTATTTGGTCTCAAATACATAGTGATATTGATAATTAGTAAAGAATTATCATATTTACCAACCCCTCCGCTCGGACAGGATATGACACAAGGTCAATTTTTAAGCGGAGTTTAACAGGTTTGAATTCAGAGTTTTCCTTCTTCTAGACTAGTTGCCTCACCAATGCTGAAGAATCCAGTCTGCCCTAGTATTTACCCATAGCTGTAAGGAGAGTAATTGGATTCATACCTTTCCCAGGGGTATTAGTGCTATGTGAAATGCCATCAGTCTCGTCCAGGATTTGAACTCGTGTCACCGTGTCCATTTCCTACAACGATAACCATTACACCAAGAATTATAAATTTTAGTACTAATAATTTATACATAGCATAGTTCCTAAAAAGCAATTAAACATGAAAGTGACTGTGACGCCAATCCAAAAGCCTGGAAAAGAATAGGGGAACTGCAGATCAGAAGAAGAATCGAGATTATCAGGCATCAGTTTACCCACTGACAAGAAGGTAAAACTGAAAGAAAACAAAAAGAGAGAGAAGTACCAAGACCTTGCAAGAGAACCGAAAAAAACTATAGGACATGAAAGAGAAGGTGATACTAATTTTAATTGGTGTGATCGGTAAAGTCACCAAAATATTGGTACAGAGACTGGAAGACTTGGAAAAAAAAGGACGTGTGGGGTCCATCTAAACTGCAGCAATATCAAATCAGGATGAACCGGAGAATAATCATGACGAAATTGCACTTCCAAACACAAGAGTTTAAGAACTAGAGCTCCACCAACAGACGTAGTTTAATGTCACACCTATTATACCCCCTTTTTTGGTGGGGAAGCGGTTCTTACACGTCTCCTAGGCATGCCGCTTGCGTATTCAAGGCACTCTCGATCGGGCAAAAAGAATAAAGTTGTCAAACTTGATGAATATGAAATATAATGTACATTGATTTTGTTATGATCAGTTTCGTTCTTAAGACTAAAATCGAGCAACATCTATGTTGACTCGCAGACAACAGGGGAATTATCCGCTTGGAAACCAGGAGAAATCATTAATTTTCCATTGTCAGATCGTTCTCAAGCTGAGGTGTTAGTTTCGGGAACTCTAGGTCCCAGTGATTCTAGAAAGCCCTCTGTGACTCCGTGACAACAACGTTGATTCTCCTTCATTGAATCAAACTGAATGTCAGCCTAGTAGGTACTATGAAGAATTAAGAACGTTCTTAGTTACTCAAAAGACTTTGGCACCCAATGGCAAATCAATAATTTGACTCTTTCTTAACCGTATTATTTCATCTTACTTTTCATTTATCTAAGATTAAGTTATTAAATGCCAAATAACTGTAGGCCTGTTTAACGTAACGGTTACGTTGAAGAAAATGGAATAAGTGATCCAAGTTAAAATTCTGGACAAAAAGTTTAAATTCATGCACCCCCTACACCCCCGAAAATGCATGTATCCATCTTTTCCCTGCCCCAGATATAGAAAAATAATAGGACAGTGTTTTCTTTAACCTCGATGAAAAAAAAATAGCCAAGAAGAATTTAAACTAGCTTTAAAAACTGATCTTTTATCGCAACCTGCCAGTAGCAAGGAAAGAAACGCTAAATTAGTGAGCTTGCATACTGTGTGACGAAGATTGATCATCTCACTTGAAGTTTTATTTTTATTTTTATCAAACATCGTTTCAACCAGATATATCAGCAGCTTACTAGTGCCTGCATTAACTCGATTCAAGTTCTACCTTTTCCCAAAGTTAGAATATCCGTCAAAACGTTGAAAATGCGATCATATTTACCAACCCCTCCGCTCGGGCAGGATATGACACAAGGTCAGTTTTTAAGCGGAGTTTGACAGGTTTGAATTCAGAGTTTTCCTTCTCCTAGACTAGTTGCCTCACCAAGGCTGAAGAACCTAGTCTGCCCTACTATTTACCCATAGCTGGAGGGAGAATATTTTGGATTCATACCTTTCCCAAGGGTATTAGTGCTATGTGAAATGCAATCAGTCAGGTCCAGGATTTGAACTCGTGTCGCCGTGTCCATATCCTGCGACGCTAACCATTACACCACGGGCACCTCCAACGTTGAAAATGCGATTAAGCTGCCCGTGATATGGCAGCTGATCGTTTTTCCGAAAGAGAATTTTGTTTTGAAAATCTAAAGGCAGACTGAAATTATTGTTAATGGTCCCAAGGCGATAAAATCTTAAGTAGTTTACACGGAGGAATTCGCCAAATTATAAACTTGTTTCTCATCATAGGTTCCCCGATTATGTACTAACTCCAATGAAAATTGATCTGCATTTAACCAGTATTTCAAAGGAAGATAATCCTTATCTACTTGGAATATTAACAGTTATCGCATTAGGGAATGGAATCTGCAACACACAGTCAAATCCTGGACAAGCCGGTTTTCATTTCACTTCAGGCTAATATTGAATCCATCTCTACTTTTTCTAATTAGTCGGGCAGACTGGACTCTTGAACCTTCGTTTGGCAATCAGTTTAGGAGATAGAAAACTGAATTTCAACCAGCTTTACTCCGCATCATCCAGCCCGAGGCAGAAGAGCTGTTTAAATACATAGCTGGAATATTACTGCACCACATTTTTCTCTTACACATTTATTCTTTTTATTTAAACGAAACATCTAAAATAAAAGCCAGAACAATTTCCATGATTATCCTTTCCCTAAAACTTGGCATTTTTTCCCATGCGACTGATCAAGTTTCTCCCCAGAAAAGGGTAGAGGATCTTTTGGTATTTCAGTCATTTTCACTTTATGATCAAAAAATGAAAATTAGAATTTTATATACATTAAAAAACATTCTTAATAGGAATGTTAGTGAAATCGAGGTAAACTTTTTTCAAAGGCCAGTTGTGATGACGAGATGACTGAGATTAGAGAATCACGAAACACAAAGAAATTTGTGAATAGTGAAAAAGAAAATATACGAGGAAATTTGTTTTGTTTCAGAATGTAAGAAATAGATTTGTCTACTCGTGTTAGCACGGAGAAGGTGTGCATGAGATGACAGAAAACTCAAACAAAAAAAGAAATCACAGACAATGTTTGACAGCGGACTGTTAAAAAATTAAACCTTATATATGCTATTTCTTTAGATGAAATAAAACTTTAAATTTTGCTTTTATTTTCTCTGTTTTAATATTTAGAGAGTACTTTAGTGTAATTTACCCATGAAATTAGAGAAAATGAGGGGAAAAGATAATTTTTCTAGAGTAAAAGAAAATTAATGAAAATATGGAATGGAAAATGATTGACAATATTTTTTACTAATTCAGATATTCTACTGACTATCAACGCGTATTCATTTTGATAAAAGGAAAAATAAATAGATAGGAGCTCGATCTGAATCACACTTTTGGTCCATATCATCTAGGACGTAATGACTTTTTAATGACCTTGAGTTTGATATCCCTGATTTCAACTGTATTTGTCCAGTAAGTATCTATAAGAAGACGCCTTCTTTAGACGATATTTAATAAGTTCATCAAGACTTTCGCAAGTGTATTGAAGTTGGTTCTCTTACAGTTATAGCTGATTTGTTTCCAGACTTTATGAAACATAGTTAATGTTTGATTCGACATGAAGGGATGATTAGCAGGATTTTCTGGAAGACTCATTCCTATCTTGAATTTTCTTCCTCGGATAAGGATAAATTATCGGTTTTCTTATGATACTGGCTCAGTCTAAAATATATTTTTTCTAAAAAAGTTATTAAACGTTTTTAAAAATATCTACAGATTAAAGAGTAAAAAATATATTCTTAAAACAATAGCTTCCACTATCGACAAGGCTTGAAAATGCAGAAATGTAAGACTTCCCCTTAAATGATGCCCTGCGTTCGACACTAAACTGCATGCGCTGATAAGGCTCCGCTTCTGTAGCTTTCATATATATATATATATATATATATATATATATATATATATATATATATATATGTATATATAATATAAATTAAGTCTATTCATAGACTTAAGAGGAAAAAACCATACAGAATATATGTTATGTTTTGACCTGTTGACCCGGCCAAAAATGCCATTCAAGGTAATTCACCGGAAGGAGGACACATTCTGGTGGCAGTTATGAGAGGAAATCGCGTGGGCGGAAATTGACGAGGTAAAAAAAGATCCCATTATACTCTCATAGACTGACGCACCGGAAGAGAGTGACCTCTGAACTGGATGACAGTTATTTCCGCTCGATGACGATCTCACAGGCCATTCCAAAGAAAGCGGAAGTGACATATCCCGGTCCCCAGATATCGGAAGTAGTCGTGGAGGCGTGTCCATATCAGCGCGTGTGGTTTGAAGGTAATATAAGGCCGACGAGTTGAGTTCCGGTTAGTTGAGTTCAACGAGAGCACAGACAGGCGAGTATAGTTGAGGACAAGCTGTATAGTTGGAGACGGACATAGACGCGTGTTAGTAGGAAAAGCCAACACCCCGGAGAGTGGACTCTCAATGCTCGGTTGAGCAACCATGGAGAACGAGAAAGACACAACACTGACGGCCATAACTTCGGGGTCAAAATATTTCAGTAATGTTCGGTCTCCAGCTCACACGCAAACTTTGAACGACCCTTTCGAAACTTACAAATAAAGATGGGAGGTAAAATATTTTATAAAGAAGTCTTCCTGCGTCTTCCTTGCGTGCGTCGTTTGTTCTTTCGACTTATCATCGTGCGTCTGTCTATTATTGTGTCGTTGTGATGCTGCATGAACATGTACATGTGTATATAAGCATATTTATTATGTGAGTATATAACATATATAGTATTAGTATATACAGAGTTCTCAATGAAAAGCTATTAATATTTAAGATAGAAATATGTATATGTGTATGAAAAGAACTCAAGTCTAGAGCACAATGTATCTATGATTTTAAGTAAAACTTAGTAGCTGAATCCCATTATAAGTTTATTTCAATAATATTTTTGGAAGACTACATCTTCAGATGGTATACAATGTAAAATCTTTTATTCCATCTAAAGATATAGTCTCTCAAAAAGACTGTTGAAATTGATTTATAATGGAACTCATCAGTTATGTTTTACTTAAATTTATATATATATATATATATATATATACTTCCATTAAGAAAAAACACAAACCGGTCACATTGGGATTATAAATTTATTTCCACCCTGTTATATCATCGGAAATCTTTTTTCTTAATGAAATTATTGCTCTGTAATGTCTGTTACATTAAGCTCTTTACCAGGAAAATTTAAATGTTCACTCTTGAATAGTTTTCTTGTCCTGATGGAACTACTCCCAACTCCGGTTTAACTGGACCAAATAATACTTATATATATATATATATATATATATATATATATATATATATATATATATATATAAGGGCAGTGGTATCTTTTGATGTTCAGGAAAGAGGTTTTAATGAAAAATGTCATGACGAATATTTTGATATAGATAAATATATTTTTAAAAGCATCGTTGTATTTATTACTGTTCAACTTTCTAACAAATATGTTTAATCATTTAATATAACTTTGTTGTGAATATCCAACATAAAGCTGACTATGAGAAAATTCTAGCTCTAAGCCTATTCGCCACATCAGATGCTAAGTGAAGAAACATTTTTTGCACTTCGTTCGTCTATAAAAGGCACTTTCTGCAGTGGGTTTTGCAAAGTCACTTCGCTTATGTATAAAAAATTGTATTTTTTATTCTATTGTTGATCTGAACCAGACTTCACTAAACATATTTAATTGGTGATCCAACTGGGAGAAAAGGTTCCCTGAAGACTTATTCTTGAATTTCAATTTAACAATGTAGCACATGCAATTGTTTGGGACAGTAAATCATACCCAGTGCATATCTGCAGAGGGGTAAGATCCAGCCCTCCAACAAGTATTCGGGTATGACATTTAATAATTTGATGATATGACTCCAGTCCGGGAGCTTTGTCAAACGTGGAGTAACCCTTCATTGATATTACACCCAAGACCATTTTGACCTCAGTTACCTATTATGTTCCCAGCTTTGATACAGATAGTACTGTTTGATCATTTATTTTACTTGAAACCACTTAACCGACTACGAACAAATTATGAATGTTAGATTGAATTGATGTTATTTAATTGCAATATTTTAAACCACTTAACTGTGTGCGAATAGAACGATTAACGCGGCAACAATATTGAAACCATTTTACTCGGTAAAACAAAACAAAACAAATGAGCTCTGGCTCTGGGTAACAGCTTTTTAAAAGCTATGTAAAATCATTATATCTGATAATAATATGTAATGGTATTTCCACCGTATTTTTTTTAATGGAAAAATAAAAAAAACATTTTGGTTAAAAGATTTTTCTCACCAGAAAGCAATATAACCACAGCCCAATGATGTTTAAATACTTAATATCTTCATTCAACATCTGAAGAGGGTCATCATAGACCTGAAATAAATTTATAATGACCCCAAAAAATTGAATTTTTATTTCTATTTTATATAATATAATATAATGTGATATATATATATATATATATATATATAGAGAGAGAGAGAGAGAGAGATGGAAGTAAACAATGGATTGTAATCCAACAATGTTTGAGAAAAATTAATAACCAGGTAAAACAAGTGGAAGGAGAGATTTATTGAGAAGTCGACACTATCGCGTTTCGGTTCTACTGAATTATCATCAGGACCATGAGGGGTGATATTAGCGATGTTAAGTAAACGATGGATGCTTAAAAATGCAAAATACAAAACCTAGGGGAAAATTTGTATTAGAAAAAGTTGGCCGTTTAATTTGTGAATCCGCATTTGTTGTTTTAAATTACGTCATTTGACTTATTATTCTACCCAATATTCCTAATAAGTCAAATGACGTAATTTAAAACAACAAACGCGGATTCACTAATTAAACGGTCAACTTTTTCTTGTTATATAAATTTTCCCCTAGGTTTTTGTATTTTGCATTTTTAAACAGCCATCGTTGACTTAACATCGCCAATATCACCCCTCATTGTCCTGGTGATGGTTCAGTAGAACCGAAACGCTAGAGTGTCGACTTCTCAATAAATCTCTCCTTCCATTTTGATTGCATTGTTATCAATGTCTCTCTCTCTATATATATATATATGAAAAAGATTTTGGCATGAAATAATCATGAAGGCCTTATATGCCAAAGAGCGTAACCTAACAAAGCACCAAACGCCTTAAGTTCGACTTCAACTTTGTAAATACGTCTTAGTCCCTTCTCTACTTTAAAAATGTTTTATTATGTGTGAATCCACCGTACGAAATAAATACAAACCAATATGAAAACATTAAGAACAAAATACACTTGTGTAGAAAGCATTAAAACATTGAGACTAACAACGACCTGCGTGTGCTGATACACACTCATTAAAAAAAAAAAAACAGATGTTAGGCAGCTTTCCATAGCAAACTACTGTTTCTATCATCTTCTTGTCTTCATCTCAATATCATCGCCTTTAAATATTGATTAAGAATTAACACTTTCTCAGAAGAAGCAGAAAAGAAAGGGAAAAATATTGAAAATTGATCCGAAGATCATGTAGAACAGTGGTATAATCGAAAAACGCAAATATAAATAATAAAAGAAAAATAGGGTAAAAAAAAAAAAAAAAAAGCGAAAAGGAAATTGCTTCTATTTTCTGTGTATCTGTCTTCAGGAAAACAAGGTTCTTCTTGTTGGTTGTATCAATTGACATTATTTTCACCAACCGATACCTACAGGCATCAGATTGACGGTTAAACATCCTTTGACACTTAAACCCCACGCACCAACCACTGCTGACGAAAAACACTCTAACTCTCTTTTGTGCAACCCTACGGTTTTGAAAATTGAATATCACCGACAAATGAAAGGGTCTGTTAGAACCAATACTGACTTAATGTCTCTTTTTTAGATAAATAAAAAAAAACAAAAAAACTTTTTCTCGTATTCTCGAGTCCCTGCTGATCGAGTGTCTCATACGGATCCATCTGATCATACCACTATAATCATTCGAGTTTCAAGCAAAGTACCATATCCGATCGAACCATAAACAGACCTGTTTGCCTTCACTTTTACTTCTCGCTATAACAGCGAGAGTAGCTGAAGATTCATACTGTTCTTTTGTAATATTACTGCTAATTCAATCATCTCTCTCTCTTTTTACTTTTTCTTTTTCTTTCTCTCTCTCTCTCTCTTTTTCTTTTTATTTGTCTCTCTCGCTCTCTCTTACTCTCTCTTTTAAGCTCTGTTACTATCATTTTTTCTTCTTTATAACATTATTTCATTTCTTTTTTCTTTGAAAAGAAAAAATATGCTTGCATTTTGCTGGAGTATGCCTTTCAAACATTCAAATATAATATTGATAAAATCTTCGATATATATATATATATATATATATATATATATATATATATTTAGCAATATTATATTTGAATGTTTGAAACGCATCCTCCTGTACAATCCAAGCATATATATACACACACACACACACACACACACATATATATATATATATATATATATATATATATATATATATATATATATATATATATATATATATATACTGATGGCTCCATATCATTGCTTTTCGTCTTATTTTTATTTTCTTGATTTTATAATTTCTGTTTTTATCTTCGCTTGATTTATTTTTTATTTTTACAAATTATAAGTGACTCAATGTCTCCCCAACAATCCAGAATTCTTCTAATAATTCTTGCTGATCTCAGCAATGCCGAGGTCTACAAAGCCCCAATTTTTTACCTCATTTCCAATTCCACAGCCCCTTTTCTATAATTTTTTGGGTCCACCTATAAGTGAAATTACTGTTACCTTTATACTCGAAAGCCTTTTCAGCTATTTGCCCAGGCTATGTATATATTAAATTTTTCGCTTTCTTTCTCTTTTACCATATTATCGGCAGAAACGGCTTATCTACAAAGTGGCAAGTTCTTTTCCTTTTGTTTGCAACAAATAGATCTTGACTACTGGCTTGGATTGATTGAACTGTTTTTATCTCACTATCACATATGTTATATGTCTATTTATTTGTGACTCTGTGAAAATATCTTTTGTCGGTAGGACAATCCACGAGATCATATTATTATCATTTTGTTCCTTGCGAGTTTTTCACTGATGTTTGTGTGACAGCAAGTCTCCTCATGTCAGCAGTCCTCTTCTCAGTATTCTGGACGTTCTAAAAAAGGCTGTAGTCTGAATGATCTCGATTCTTCCTCTGATTTCTAGGTCTTCCAGTCCTACTTCCACGCCTTTTAGGAGCGTTCAAAGCGACTTTACTGTCCCGGCGGACCACAGAATAAAACTGAAATAATGTGAAAAGAAGGATAAGTACCTTGCTAGAGAATTGAAAAAAACTATGGAACATGAAGGTGACGATTATACCAATTGTGATTGGTGCTTTTAGCACAGTAACTAAAGGATTGTTAAAGGGCCTGCATGGCGGCCGAGTGGAAACCATCCAAGAATTATTGAGAACGGCCAGAATACAGCGTTAGCTGATGGTCTTTCACTGGAGATTGACTGACACCAAGTCTCCTCAAGTCTCCAGGACTCTTCTCGGTATTCTGGCCGTTTTCAATAATGCTGTTGTTTGGATGGTCTCCACTCGACCGCCAACTTCCAAATCTTCCAGGCCTTTTAATAATCCTTTAGTTACCGTGCCAAAAGCAACAATCACAATTGGTATAATTGTCACCTTCATGTTCCATAGTTTTTTTCAATTCTCTAGCAAGGTCAAGGTACTTATCTCTCTTTTCGCATTTTTTCAGTTTTATTCTGTGGTCAGCTGGAACAGCAAAGTCGACCATTTTGCTGATTTTTTTTCGTTGATTATTATTAGGTTTGGTCTCCTGGCCGAGATTACGTGATCTGTTTGTATATCAAAGTCCCATAGGAGTTTGTGTGTGTCATTTTCAACGACAGGTGTGGGTTGTGCGTATACCATTTGATTGCATGGTCAAACTTAAATTTCTTGCACATTTCCAAGTGGATCACCTTGCCCACCCAGTCGTGTCTAGTCTTGTACTCCTTCTGTGCCAATTTACTGCATTCCCTTATTATTATTATTATTATTACAATTTACTTTTTTCCTCAGCAAACATACACACTTATCCATTATATGGTTTGTCTTATAATGCTCCTGACTTTTTTGTTTTATTGATTAAAGAAAAAAATCATTTAATCCCCCTTTCAAGTGATTTTTGTTTAGTCTTTTGAACACTTCTTTTATTTCATGTCTTCTATTTCACATTCTTCATCTCAACGTTTTTCTCGTTATGCAAACTTCAATTACACTGAAATTCTTCTTTAGATTTCTTTCTTTATTGCCTCCTTTTCCTACAACCATTCACAGTTCCATCCTTGTGAACCAAAGTCAGTCCTCAGGAATGCTGATTAAAAAAATAAGAATGCAACTAAGTTTTTTTACGTTTCTTTTACTAAAATAAAAAATGTTTGTTCTTTTTTTGTTGTTGTTTTCATTATCTTTAGCTTTATAAAACATTGTATTTTTCAACAGAAGTATTCATTTTTTCTTTTCTTTTCTTATTTCTTCTTTTTTTTTTCAAATTTTACGCTCCACTTTGAAATTCCAGGAGACATTTTCCTGCTGGATGGTGCCTTCAATTTTCAAGCAGCCAGTTACAATGTCCAATACTCAAGAGAGTTTGGCTTTTGCAATCTGTTGATTGTAGAATGCATGCCATGTCGCTGCCAATCCGGAACATTGCTCAAATAACCTCAAATGAATTCATTCAAACTTTATGAAGCATGAAAAACCAAAAAATAAAAACGAAAGAAATTTAAACGGAGAATCACATGTTTTCTTTCTTTTCTTTCCTTTTTCCTTTGATCTTGTTCATTTTAGTCTTTCGATAGAATACTTTTCGTATCCTTTTTATTCTGATCTGATATATATATATGTGTGTGTGTGTGTGTGTGTGTGTGTGTGTGTGTTATTATTATTGTTGTTATTATTATTATTATTATTATTATTATTGTTATTGTTATCATTATTATTGATTAAAATTTATTATTATTACTTTACGCCTTTTGAGTTTTTCTCACTGCCTCTTTGTGATGATTTATGATTGGAGTCTGAGTGACATCAAGTCTCTAGAACTCTCCTAAGTATCCGTACTGATTTCAATAGTGCTGTGTTTTAGTTGGTTTCAATTCTCCCCTCTAATCTTCTGTTAATCGAGTTTCTTTCTCCAGATTCTTGGAGATGATTCCAAAGGCCCGATCATGATTGGTATCTCTGACATTTTCATATTTTACACCTCTTTCACCTTTCTGGCAAGGTCCAGCTATTCTTCCAACTTTTCAACTTCTTGCCCACCTTATTAGATTTTATGAAATTTGACACTTTAGCATTTATTTTGTATTTGAAATACAAAATGATTGTTAGAAGATCATGATATGTACAGGTAAAATTTAAATCAAGGATATTTTTAAGCTTTGTACGGAGGTATATAAAAATTGGGCCGAAATGTTGACTGCATAAAACTAACATTTTTTTAAGATTTTACTAAGATTTCAGTCATTTATTTTAATAAAATATACTGTTGACAGTTTTTGTCTTTTTTTGTTTGTTTGTTTTTTGTTTGTTTGTTTTTTGTTTGTTTGTTTTTTTTTTGTTTTTTTTTTGTTTTTTTTGGTAGCCTGGGTGTTTTTAAAGATTCATTTCCATTTTTCATAAAATAACTATTTAACAGTTTTAAATGTTTATTTTTATAATAAATAAGTTTTAAAAATTCTTTAAAAAATTACAATAATTTCCCTTAATTTCTGTACACTGTCCATGTTTCAAAGGGAGCGTTTCGACGAATATAAACAACTGATAGCGTTTTATTTTGCGTTTTATGTAGATTTTCCAATAGATTCTAGGTGGTTAAAATGTTCCGTTTGCCATTTTTTTCTGGTAAATCTTATTTTCGAAATTTGTTTAGTTTAAAATGTTGCTAAATGTGCTTTTTATTTCAGGTTAAAAAAACACACTGGTATTTAGATTTCTTTTTTTAATCACAAGAGTTAATCACCTATAAGATGCATCCGACCACACGTCTCTATCTCAGCGAAACATACACAGGAAACGTTAGTAGTCACAACAAAATACAGTTTGTCTCCTTCTAAACGTCGTTTTGTTGTTCACAATATTTCGCATATATAGACATTATTTGCGGATGTAGAACTAGGGTTTTATATTCTTTATTGCAGTTTCAAACTTAGTTTAAACTAGAATTTTATTTGTACATTTATTAATCATCATCATCATCATCCTCATTATCATCAAGGCTTGTTAATTTCATAGATTCTTTTGACTCTCACTCTCTCTCCCCACTATCACGTTCTCTCCATTCGTCCCTATCAGAGATTACTCTTGGTAGATCCTCTAGACAGCCACTAGTATCAACACCAAGCTGTTTTATCAATTTTTCTTTGTATACTCATACTGGTTTGTCCGTATGTTGGAGTCCATAAAAGGACGTCACTTATGAGTTATACTTCAGCAATGCCTAGCACGGCTTATTTGTCTTAATTGGTTGGTATGTGAGAGGGGAGGAAGTGGCCGCATAACTATTTTTTTTTTATTCGTCCACGTAGAATCTTTAAGAATTTCTCTTTTTTTTTTTTTTTGTGAGCGTTTTGTAAGAGACCGAGTTGTGCAACCAAAGTCAGTCTGACACGGCTATTACTTTAGCGAATTCCCATTTAACTGAGATAAGGCTTTCTATAATAGATATTACCAGCATAAATTACTTCTTTTTAATCCAGAGTTTGACAATGAAAATAAGCGGATGTCTTTTCTTTATCAATAAGAAAACGTTTCGAACTCAGTCGTTTCATTTTTATTTATATTTTCATCTTACATCTTTTAGACTTATTTTGTTTTGGGTCGATTTGATGATTAAATTTATCATTGCCTTTAAAACGATCCAATTTTATTTTAACTAAGGAATTTTTTTTAATTCTTTTTTTTTTCTGATTATAAATTAAGTTATTATCTTTCTTGAAAATCCCCCCACCAAAAAAAAAAAAAAACTTGAAATTTATAATATATATTTTTAATATCTTAATTGTTTTTAAAATGACGAATCAAAACATTTTCAAAATTCCACATTTATAGACAAAACCCATTTATATTTTCGGGTTCGGATTTTTTATCACTCATTCCTCTTTTCATATTTCACTTTCTATATTCACTTTCTATATTCTCTCTCTCTTTCTCTTTCTCTCTCTTTCTCTTTCTCTCTCTCTCTCTTTTTCTCTCTCTCTTTCTCTCTCTCTCTCTCGTTTTCTCTCTCTCTTTCTCCCTCTCTTTTTCTCTCTCTCTTTCCCTCTCTCTCTCTTTCTCTCTCTCTCTCTCTCTCTCTCTCTCTCTCTCTCTCCTTTCCTACTACTTCCTTCTTCTACATTATTCTCTTCCAGTTATTTTACTCTCGTTCATTTACTGCATATTTCGGTATATAACACGCGCATTTAACATTGAAACAATTCAATGCCAATATAACAAAGTGTTCCAGTTGCTGGTACAATGACAAGAGTATTATCTTCTGTAGTGTCTTACCAATACCTAGGGAGTTTGCAAGGGTTGTTGTGAGCAGTAGTCTCTAAAATACCTTTGTAAATTAAGCGTCTCATACATCAGGAAAAATGCTATTTATTTATTTTGTAATTTTCTTCCTTTTATTTTCTATTTACTTCCTGGGATAATAAAGACCTTTTCATTAATGCCAGTAGTTGGTGTTCAAGCTTATATAATAATCAAAATTTCGAATTCAAACGCAACTCTCTCTCTCTCTCAGCATTATATACTCGTCGTCAAATACTTTAATCAGTACATTCGTATTAGAATGTACTCTCCCTTTTTTTATTTCTCTCTTTCTTTTCGTTTCCTATCCTGATGTAAATTTTTTTTGCGAATCTTTCTCTTTTTATATATCTATTGATCACCCCCTCTCAGGCCCAGTCGACTGGGGCAGTAGAATACACCGACTGCTTATCTGCAGAGTGGTAAGACCCTACCATCGAGTGTCCTGCATATGACACGAAACAATCTGATGGTGAGGTTCCAGTAATGCTGGAACTTTGGAGAATGCAGAGTATCCCTTCATTGCCATCGCTCCCAGGTTCACTTTAACCCCAGAGTGATAGCTCCTGATAAGTGTCCTATCTACGGGTTAGACAGAACTAAACCGTGGTTTGATTTTACTGTTTTTTGCATTTAAACTCCGGTTTTATGCTAAACTGAATTGTTTAAAATAGAACCGTTCTGGCATTAAAACTGCGTACTTATGCTAAACTTAATTATCTGAAATAAAACTGTTTTGACATTAACTCTGAGTATTGCCCAGTCGGCTGCAGAATACACCGACGGCACCTCTGCAGATGGGTAAGACCCTCCCCAACGAGAGTCCTGGATATGACACTAAACAATCTGATGGTGAGGTTCCAGTGATGCTGGAGCTTTAGGGGGTGCGCAGCACCCCTTCATTGTCATTGCTCCCAGGTCCACTCTGGCCCGGAATGGTAGCACCTGATAGGGCCCTATCTATGGGTTAAATATAACTAACTGCATAGTTATGCTAAACTGAATTTTTTCAAATAGAACTGTTTGACGAAACTGAATAGCTTGAAATAGAAATGTTTTTGGCAAATAAACTTTGTACTTACATTTAAACAGCGTGCTTATGCTAAACTGAATTTTTTGAAATAGAACTGTTTTTGACATTGAAACTCTACTTACACTAAATTGAATTGTTAGAAACGTTTTGACATTTAACTGTGTGTAAACAAAATCTCTACTTATACTAAACTGTAATAGCTGAATTAGAACTGCTTAACTAAACTGAATAGCTTGAAATAGAAACGTTTTTGACAATGTAAAATGTGTACTCATGCTAAACTGAATTGTTTGAAAGAGAACTGATTATTTGCATAAAATCCAACCAACCAACCAACCAACCAAACCAAATCGCCCCCTCCCTCTTCTCTCCCAATCACACAAGCGCTCATGTACACAATCACACACACACACACACACGCACAACCACACGTACAAACACACTCACATACACACAGATTTAAACAGACGCACACACACGCACACACACACACAGAGACACAGACACAGAGAGGTGGAGTTGCTCTATCTGTCTGTCTGCTCTCTTTCCCCCCGTCCCCTCTCTCCCCTCCCCCCTCTCTCAGTTCTTCCCCATCAGTCAATCTCAGCACTATTATCTCAACCTTCATCATCATCATCTTGTCACGCCACCAGCACGGATGTTTCTGACTCTCTCTCTCCACCCGTTTCTATCTTCCATCCCTCCGAAGATCTTCAGGGTTATATCCTCTATCGGTACAGAGCTGATGTATATAAGTTCTAGCTGGTCGTCCTGTCTTTACTCATCCATGTGAAGGGGTCCACAGGATGATGTCACTTATGAGTTATTCCCTACTTCTCCAGCAGTGTCACGCGTCGGATAGTTTTCATGATGGGTAGTCGGTGGCCGCACAGCTATGGCTCTGTTGGGTGCTGCCTCCAGGATTTATTCTATATTGCTCGCAGCGTTCCTGTGTAATTGCCGTCAAGCTTTTTCTACATATGTTTAGTTAGCATCTGTGCAGTGGATCCGTATAGCCGTACAGACTCGACCGATACTTGGAAAAAACTGCGTTTTATTTTATCGCCTATCGACAGCTGTCCGTGCCTTTGCAAAAGTATTAATATATCATCTCCCTTCATTATCATAACCATTATTATTGTCATTACTCATTAAATTTTTTTCACATCAGCGTAGGCTGATGGTCTTTCACTGGATATTGAGTGACACCAAGTCTCCTCAAGTCTCCAGGGCTCTTCTCAGTATTCTGACCGTTTTCAATAATGCTGTTGTTTGGACGGTCTCCACTCGACCGCCAACTTCCAAATCTTCTAGGCCCTTTAATAACCCTTTAGTTACCGTGCCAAAAGCAACAATCACAATTGGTATAATTGTAACCTTCATGTTCCATAGTTTTTTTTTCAATTCTCTAGCAAGGTCAAAGTTCTTATCTCTCTTTTCGCATTCTTTCAGTTTTATTCTGTTGTCACCCGGGACAGCAAAGTCAACAATTTTGCAGATTTTCTTTTTTTTTGTTGATTATTATTATTATTATTATTATTATTATTATTTACTCTCGCCCCTACACCGTTTGCACGTTTAACGTGTTTTATCACACACACACACACACACACACACATATATATATATATATATATATATATATATATATATATATTGCGCTGACGCAATTTTTAAATTTATCCATCAGAATATCTGCGAATATATATATATATATATATATATATATATATATATATATATATATATATATATATATATATATTGCTTTAATATATATTTTTCACTTGTTTTTTTTCTCAGATTTTTTAAATTTCCTTTTTTACTAGGTTGCTTTCTTTGTAATATTTTCTTTAATATTCTTATGCTTTTAGCTCATTTTAAAACTTTTGATTCTTCCCTCCTTTTTATGTATTTGTATAGATTTTTCATCTCATACTTTTCTCCATTTCCTCTTTCTTTCATTAAAAAAATTCCCGCTAAATTACTTTCATTTTTTTCATCCTTTATTTGTGCATTTCCGGCTTTGTTTTTTTTTTGAGTTTTTTTTTTTTACTTTTTTCTGTATTTTTTTCTTTTTTTCTTTTGTTTCTTTACTCAATTTTTCTTCTTTCTTTAAACCAGCAAACGCTTCTTTCCCAATAAATATTATTGTTTCATCTCAACTCTTTATAAAATTGCTCTCCCTCCATTTTTAAAATTATTGTGTGCCCTTTCTTCTTTAATAATTCATTCACTTTTTCATTATTTTTATTTCTATTTTAACAGCAGTTTATTTTCGTATTTCCTTTTTTTTTTTTCATTCGTTCACGCTAAGTTTCTCATTCGCATTTTTTCTTCATCTGTTCAACTGATATTATCTTTTTTTTTCTTTTTTCTACTTATTTACCTCTATTTTTCTCTTGTCCCAACACTTTTTTTACATCTTCTTTTAAAAAATTTGGTTCATTTTCTTTCTTCCCCTGTTTTTCTATTCATCATTTTTTCGTCTCTATTTTCGATTATTTCCCCTTTTTCAGCCACCATTAAAAAAATATCAATTTCTATCTACTTTTGTTTATTTGGCTGACATTTTGTTTTCATATTTTCCCGCCTTTTCTTTTCTTTTCGTTTCTTTTATTTATTTATTTATCTATTATTTTTTTGATTAGCAATTTTCTCCTTTACATGTTAACTCAAGCATTTTCGCTGCTAACAAAATCCCTATTTCCATACGGGCCCTGGATCATTCCTTCTCTCTATTTCCAGTCCTTCTCTTCTCAAATTCGAATTGTGCATGACTTTTTCTCTCATCTCACCAAAGTCCTACTCCCTATCGCTTATCTTCTCACATCAATCATGACATATTTAACACATTCTTGCTCTTTTCCCTCTTATCAGCATCTAAAACAAAAAAAAAAAAGGTTTTCTCTTCATCTTTCGAGGGAAATATACTTTAGTAATTCGTTGACCTGCAGGATATTTGTATTACGCTTTAGACTTGAGTCTTTGCAAAGAGGTGTAGTGGTTAACACGCAGGACTGTGACCTCCTAGGATGCTAGTTCAATCTCCAGTCACGCTATTAGATTCCTTTTCCTGACTAATACCCTTAAGAAAGGCATGATCCCTATTTTTCGTGGGTTATATCATACAAGTTATGGATTATATCATACAAGTACTCTCCTACAATGATGGTTGAAGCATCAAATAGCCCATGGTTGATATGCCCTTAAACAAAGAAACCAAAATCACGTCTGTTTCAGACTTTGCAGATTTCCTATTGCCATCAAATAACTTCCATGTTTTGTCCACAGCACATATTGCTTAATCTTTTTCTTTATCATTTGAAATCGTTCTTTTATTTATTTTTCTAACCTTTACAAAGCTTTCTGGAAAAAGCAATTTTATTCAAATACCAACAAGTCCAGCTGGTTTTGCATTTTTGACTCCCCTTCTCACTCAAAAGGTAAAATTCAACCTTTTCTTCATTATCTAAAAAAAAAAAAAAACAACAACAAAAAAAAAAAGAAAAAAAAAAGACGCTAACATCATCTTCCTTTTCTCGGAATTTCTCATGAGGTTTCGATTTTCTAACTTTATTATTGAATTGATATTACTTTTTTCTTTCCTTTTTTGCTTTCTTTTTTTTTTTTTAATCCTCCCTTACTTCTGTTTGTTTTTCGCTTATTTCCTCTCTTCAGTTCTTTTCTCTTTTATTTCTGTTGGGTTAGTAAAACTGTAATTCCTGTGAATGACATGAGTGAGGGAGATGCTCTCTGTGATTGGATATACTAATCACGTGATGAGCCCAGAAGTCTTAGCGCAAAAATCCAAAATCCAGTCTGACAGATTCCACCAGACGTCCGTGAGGCGGAGACATTTAAAGCTCTCAGAAAGACGGCCTTAAGATACCAGATATCTTCTTCAGAGCGCCAGTAAGTCCCTCAAACTCAACTTAATACACAACTTAATACACAATATTGTTATTAATTGTTTCTCGTATTTATTGATAAATTGTTAGAATTAAACGAAGGATTAATTCATTTATTTGTTGCTGTTAGTCTTAGAATAACTATACTGACACAATAATTATTTTGACCATCTTTCTTTTAATTCGTATTTTTCCCAACTTACCTTTAATCTTATTTCTTTTATTTTTATTATCTCTTCTTTATTGATTTATTTTCTTTGATTTTATTCTTTATTTCACAATCTTTAATTTTAAATATCTTCTTATTCATCATCTACTTTTCCTTTGATATTTATCTCTTTTAACTTTTCTTTATCAATTTCATATTCTATTGTTTTTTTCTTTTCTAACTTGGTTTCATAATTGATATAACTTTTATGGTCATTTTTATTCTTTTTATTTCCCTTTTTTACCTTTTTTGTTTCCTTTTTTTTATTTCATTTTATTATTATATCTTGTAACATATCAGTCTATTTTTATTCATATACCCTTTTTATTTGTTTATATCTATCTATCTATCTATCTCACTCACTCACTCACTCACTATCTATCTATCTATCTATTTATTATTATATCTTGTAACATATCAGTCTATTTTTATTCATATACCCTTTTTATTTGTTTATATCTATCTATCTATCTATCTATCTCACTCACTCACTCACTCACTATCTATCTATCTATCTATCTATCTATCTATCTATCCCACTCACTCACTCACTCACTCACTCTCTATCTATCTTCTTTTCATATACTTGTATACTATTCATCTTTTATCGGTCAGTTTCTGCTTATCTGGTTGGTAGGTTGTGTTCTAAGGTCTATTAAACATTATGGATCATTAATACCATATTATGTTTATACTAATAATTTTCGAGCAAATAGTTTAAAGATGATATTTTAAAAAGAATCCTAGCCTCATTTGTTCCACTCAGTTAAATGGATTCTTAAACTTGCTATTATTTACACACTGTTAACTCATTTCACGTCTCTCTATCTAACGCTAACCGTTCTATTGTCACTGCTAAATTGTTTCAATTCTAGTAATTGATTAATTAGTACTATATGACCCATAGATTGGACAATAACAATCACAACCATTCCGGGCAAGAGTGGGCTTGGGAATAATGGCAATGAATCAGATAATCCACATTCTCTAAAGCTGTATTTTTGCAGAAAAGTAACCCCCAAAGAGTGACCTGGATATGACACTATACAATCTGATGATTAGGCTTCAGTAATGCTGGAGATTTTGGGAATGCGGAATAACCATTTATTACCACCGCTCCTATATCCTCTGTAGCCCAGAGTGGTAGCACCTGAAAGGGTCATATCTATGGTTAAAATAGCATTGTTTTATATTTAAACAGAGTGCAAACAAATGACTTACGCTAAATTGAATCATTTGAAATAGAACGGTTTGATCATTTAACTGTGTGTAAATAAGTGACTGATTTTAGTGATACATAGCAATATTTGGAATCTTTTAGCTTTCACTTATGCTAGATTGAATTGTTAGAAATATAAATTTTTCATCATTTAACAGAGTGTAAACAAATGACTGGTGTTTAATTGAATTGTTTATGATACGTAGCAATACTTGGAACCATTTATCTTTTTTTGACTAATGCTAAATGTAATTGATATAAATAGAACTGTTTGATCATTTGTGTAAACAAATGACTGATGTTTAATTGAATTTAGCAGTACATTTCACTTTGTTGACTTATGCTAAAATATTTTTTTACTGATAGAAATTTGATATTTTACCTGTGTGTATCTACAAAATGTTTAAAAATCGTATGTTTAATATATGTGAAAAAACAGGGTCTGGCTTTTAATAACCAACAGTGTTTGATATGCCACAAAACCCAACCATGCTAAACCAAATCAAATTTGTCCTTATCTCTCTTTTCATTAATCTCAATCAAGTTTTGATCTCTTTTTCATAATCCGCGGTTAACAGTTTTTTTCTTTTTATTTTTCAATTCTTTCTTACTTCCGGTTTTTGTGTCTTCCTCATCAAAATCTTTCGGCCATCTTTCTTTCTATTCGTATATTCTTCACTTCCCTTTGATTCTTTGAAAATCTATGTACTCCTTATTCATCTATTTCCATCAGTTTGAATTCTTTTATTCCTTATTTTGTTTTCAATATATTCTTCTTGATCATTTCAGTTGGATTTTTTACTTCTTTCTTTCTTCTCCTTTCGTAATCTATTTCTGCCAATATGTGAGTTGATTTCTTTTCTTTTATAACTTTCCTCTATTTGCATAAGGTGGCTAAGATGCAGACTTATAAAACCAGATTCAAAGATTTTTCTATGAAAAATATTCACAAGCTACAAATAATCAGTTGCATTATAAAATATATTGTTTCTAGCCTGACATGAATAAATACACGAATGAAACGCTTCAAAGTATATCGTAAAAGTGACAATGATAATAAATGGTAAGTATTTACTCTTTTGTACCAGAGACGACAGCATCAGTGATAGACAATTTATGATATTTGTTTTTATATAGAAAATATTTTGTAAACTATTTTATGTACAAAATAATAGGATACATTATTCTGCTTTTGGAAAGACGTGAACACTGACATCAAACAACGAAGTCTGTCTGAAAAATAATGGGACTGGATGTGCTGAGCGAGCTATGAGTAAAAGAGGGATAAGCGGATTGTTTTATCATATAATATTATATCTTGGAGTATATCACTAAAATCTTAACTTTCTGCTACCATAGCATTTTTAATATGCTTTTGATACGCCTCCTCTTTTTCAGGTTGTTACGCTATGGGCACTGACGAAGGAATAAACCTGTAATTTTGGTCTGGTTAGAGAAAACGTCACACGCATTCGAAATGCTTCAGCAAGTGAATGAAAATAACATGTCACGCGCACATGTTTTTGAGTGGCACAAAAGGGTTCAAAGAGACTCACAAGAAAGTGAAATAAGATGAAAGTCTTCAACAAACATCAAGTTGGTAAGGCTCATGGTATGTAACGATTCTTGAATGTTCGAATAATCTCAGATCAGCTGCACATGAAAAAGGACGGTGTTTGGAAGAATATCACCAAAGATCTAAAAAGTAGCAGGACTGAGAGTACTGACCATCCAGCAGTTCCTGGCCGAGAAGAACATCGCCACACTGTAACAATCTTCCTATTCACCTAATCTTTTCCCGCGCGACGTTTTTTTTTTTTTTTTTACTTTTCACCAATTTCAAGAGCATAATCAAGATTATGAAGACGCGGAGGCCATCAAGAGGGATATCTCAGAAGAATCCTTCCAGCAGTACATAGAAATGTGGCAGTAAACGATGAAAAATTACGTTAGAGTCGAGGAGAATAACTTTCAATGAAAAATCATGTAGTTTGCTGCTTGGAATTGAAATAAATTGTTTGTAATACCAGTCCCGTTACTCTTCAGGGACGCCTCATATATCAGAAAAAGGTTTTATTATCTGTTTTTATGGACTCGTGAACTTAAATCCAAGGTCAAAACCCAATAGTTGCCCTCTTCACAAAATTGACTTAGATACCGTTATTTACAGTAGATTGATTGAAAAAAAAATTGACTTCACCCTTCATTTGTTTTTCTTTATTCATTTTTCTTGATTTGTTTTGCATTTATTATTTATTTATTTTTTTAGATATTTTCCTTTTTCAATTTCTGAGTTTATTTTCTTTCTTTCTTTCTTTCTTTCTTTCTTTCTTTTGCTTTTTTCTCTTTAAAATATTCTCTTTTTTTTTTTTGCTTTCTTTTCGCATTAGTATTTTTTGTTTCTTTTTTTTTTATATTGTATTTGTTTTATTTTTCGTTCTTTTCTTTTTGCTTTCTTTTCCCTTTCTTTCTATCTTTCTTTCTTTTTCATTTTGATGTTTTATTTTCTTTTATTTTTCATTTAATCTTTATAATCTTTCCTTTTTCCTTTTTTTTATTTAATTTCTTTCTTTTTGATTTTGATTTTTTCTATAATTCTTTTATTTTTCTTTCTTTTTTGTGGGGTATATATACTTCTTTTCTTTTTGTTTATTTTTTCTTTCTTTCTTTCTTTCTTTCTTTCTTTCTTATTTACATTTTTTCTTTATTAATATTATCTTTTTGGATATATATCCTCTTTTTCTTTTTGTTTACTTTTCTCTTTCTTTCTTTCTTTCTTTCTTTCTATCTTTCTTTCTTTCTTTCTTTCTTATTTACATTTTTTCTTTCTTTCTGTTTTTTTTTTTGGATATATATACTTCTTTTCTATTTGTTTACTTTTCTCTTTCTTTCTTTCTTTCTTCCTTCCTTATTTACATTTTTTCTTTCTTTCTGGTATTTTTTTTAATATATATATACTTCTTTTCTTTTTGTTTACTTTTCTCTTTCTTTCTTTCTTTCTTTCTTTCTTTCTTTCTTATTTACATTTTTAATTTCTTTCTTTGTTCCCGTTCTTTTTTAATCTTTTCTTTTTATTTCCTAGTTTAAAAAAATATATTTCGCCGTATATGTGTTGTTTAAAATCTTTAAATCCCTATAAGTGAGGTTTACAGTAAACCGACGGTATCCTCGGCTGAAAAGTAAGACCCCCGCGCATAGGCTGTTATCTGTATGACCCTATCTATCTATCTATCTATCTATCTAGTTATCTAGCCAGCTAGCTAGCTATTTTATTTGTCTATGTGTATATATGACACCTCAAGTGGCTATGATACTACTACACTTAGAAATGATGCTTATGTTCTAGAAAATGTCGAGTGCCCCTTCACTGCCATTACTCCCAGATCGCCTCAGACTCGGAATGGTAGTACTTGTAAGGTCAAATAGGTTTACAAATTGGTCAACTAGATTTGTTTTGAAAATTATTAGTATTGAATAGGAATACCTGAATCTATATAACTGTGTGAAAACAAATAAAAATCATAACGGGAATCAACATAATAGTGTATATTCTATAAGTGTTAAATAGGAAAAGTGAATCGATATAAACGTGTGTAAAGTGTTTATATTGGATAAGATTAATTGATTCTTAATAACTGAGCGTAAACACGTGATTATATAGAAATAAGGGCAATGGCATATCAGTCAATCGGAGATTTCTTTGAACAGGACTCACCTGTGTAAATAAGCATTTCATGGTTGATCGAAAGTCGTGGGAGTTATGAAATAATAAATGCAGACGCATGCATGAGGATCCGAGTCAGTTGGAGCTAATGAAGGTCTGTGTCAGACCTAGCTTGCAGTCACTAAGAGCTCTCCGTTGGGGGTGGCGGCCCCACAGTGGCCTCCAGTTAATTACCCCCAGCAGAGAAGCAGAAGAAGTGCTAAGTTAGGCCATGAAGATAACACAGCGTAGTATGGTCAAGAGAAGTTATCGGTCAATACAGCAGTCTGTCTGTCTCTCTCTCCCTCTCTCTCTCTGTCTGTCTGTCTCTCTCTGTGTCGCACACACACACACACACCACAGAAACTTCAACATCTTTCGAGAATAAAGTTTGAGAGTTATATTTCATAGAGGTGTGTTATGGCCATTCTTCCTTCATCCATATATATTTAGTCATTGTGAGTATATAACACGTATAGTCATTATTATCGTCAAACATTTTCCAATGATAGGCATTAAATGACACATAAGGAGTTGAAATGCCCTGAAAAATAAACCCAAACACTTTACATATGTGAATTATGGAAATAAGTAATGGAAAAGAATCCGACAGTATGGAGAGAATTGAAAATAAAATAATCTAAAACTGACGAATTTATCATAAAGGAAAATCTATGTTAAAACGCTTCGGTTTAAAATAATCTTCATAAAGACTTTAAGATGTTGAAACTAACGTTGATAGAACAACAATGGATTTTTGCACGTGAATAATAAACAGTTATAATTGTGTATTTTCTCTTTGCTAGCGGTGTATAATTTCTAAGATTTTATCAGAAGAAAATATGTCCTTAATGGGAAACGATCAATGATTTCACTTTTTATATTTAATTTTATCAAAACTAAACATGAAAATCCTTCAGTTTGATACACAACCATGAAAAAAGACACATCAAACCACACTGTGCTCTTCAGCAATGGTTTTCTTTCAATTTTTCAATTTAAGATCAATGTTCCTCTCTTAAATCATTATCAAGTATTTAAAGTATTTCTATCTAATACTAATAATTATATAGTTTCTAGTCATTATTTTTGTTTTTTTTACCGGACATTGGCATAATGGTTAGAGTGTTCGCCAATGGCCCGGGAGACCTTGGTTCAATACTAGGTCGAGCCATACCAAAGACTCGAAAAATGGCACTTGATGCTACCTTGCTTAACACTCAGCATTATAAGGTAAGGATCAATGGTAAAGTTGAGCAATAGAGGGAAAGAAGTAGCGCCCTCTCCTACACCTTGGTGTTGTAGCTATCGAAAAGGGAGCTTTCGGGTCTCCCTCGACTAAAGGGAGACAACTTTACTTTTACTATTCTATTTCTGTCTTATAGTAGTCATTTGTTTGCACACAGTTAAATAGTTTCAAGTAACGTATAACAATCCTTAGAAAACAATCATATCTTCCAATAACTATTTTTGATACAAATATTTTACTGTTGTATATAAAGTATTCTGGACTATAGCAACTTATACACCAAAAATTGTAGGGTTTCAAGTATTCCTATCTAATACTAATGGCTATGTTTTCGGTTAATTCTTTCTAGTCTATAATGTATAATAATGTTTTACCCATAGATAGGACTTTAACAGGTACTCATACTTCGGCGGAGATTGAACCTGAGAATCATGCCAATGAAGCATTATTCCACACTCCTTAGATATTCAGAACTAGATCTAATCCACTGGGTGCAGTTTAGAGGCGTGTTCATGTCATCCTTTTTTAGTGGAGGACTTTCTGTTGAGATACATTCAGCGTATTTTAAGCTTTGCTGACAGGAGGGATAGAGATTAGACTTGATCTGACGAAAAAGTGCTGGAGAGAAAAGATTTTTAGAGGCGACAATTAGAAAAAAGCGAAAATAAAGAAGGGGCCACAGGGTTATAAGTAATAGGCAGTGAATCACTATCTGAGAGGGGGATTTGTGAGGAATTAATATTTAAAGAAGAGAACAGGTGTGAGAGCAGGCAAACGTGTCATGGAAATACTAAACGGAATATTTGGTAATCTGCTCTAAGTGAGGGTCCATTGGATAATCCTCGAATTTAGAGAGGTTCAAAGGGGCTACCTCAATCACTTTATACCGGGATTGGGCGTGGTATACTGAAAAGGTCCTTAGAGTCTGATGATTGGTCGGTTTAGTAAAGCGCTGTTTAAATGGATCATGGACGAGTTAGGACTTAGGAGCTGTGAAGGGGTTCTGTATTGCGAATAAAGCTCCAAGGTCGAATCAAAAGATTGTGAACGGATAAATTAAAGTTCTGATCTATGCGTTACGTCTTTGATTCGCTTTATTCACTTTCCACAGTGAACCCCCCTCCACTTGATTATGTACAATTTATATCATACATCTGAGTGATAAATCTTTTAAAATTTCCAACGCAAATTGAAATTAATGGACTTATTTTGTATACTCAATTCAAGTTCAACATTGATGGCAGTTGCTTTGTGAAATCTTTTTTAAATTTTCTGTGATCTTGTTATGCTAACCTTTTATTATTTAATATATCCCAGATTACCCTTGTAAGAGTATCGATAATGGACAATGATACTCAACAAAAAGAGAAAAATATTCCTTTTTTTTTCATTATTGATAACTTACAGTGATTACCCGTAATACATATTAGTTGGAAGATAATTATAATTATTAAAAATGAAAAAAGGAGGATCGATTTTATTAATATTTAGGCTCAGTTTTCCACATCAAGTGAGTGTGAAGTGCTCCTTCATTGTCATATTCATTGTTACAATCTGACTCGAAGAGGGAGTATCTGTTAGAGCACCATCTAGTTGTCAAATCGAACTGTTTGAAAAGTATTCGAATTCAAAATAATTACTTGATGCTATATAACTGTAAGATATTTGTATTAAGAATTATTACTTGAAGATATATATTTTTTTAAAAAGGAACACAGTCGAAAGTATTACACCAAACTGCATCTAATTGCGGGGTTCCAGTTGTTGAGGTTTGAAGAATATGGAGTGTCTCTTCATCGTCATTACTCCCAGGTCAACTCTAAACTGTAGAAGTAGTAACTGTTACGGTCCTATCTTTGGGTCAAAGTTTATTTTATTTGTTAAGACCGTGTGCCATAAACACTTTAGAATCAATTACAAAAAATGTAAATATGACTGTACAATGAACGCGATTCCCAAACCTTTAGGTAGGCTATTTATTTATTTTTTTACTTTTATAGATACCAGTTATGATGCTCATATTTCAATTTTTTTTAAGACCGAAATATTTTACAGGATAAAAAAAAATATATTAAAAAAGAACTACAGATTTTTATGATCTTAAAAGTAAATTTATTCAAATATTTCTACTCTATCATATTTGTTTTGTTCACACGAGATTTTAAGGTTTTCTGAAAATCCGTGTAATATTTCTCAATAAAGAGTCAATAGGTGAATGATTATAAACGATTGAGAAGACATGTTGGAAGATTTTGATGAGAAAGTCTTTGTAGTTGGCAAGTGACATGCAAGGAAGAATGAATGGTTGATTTGATTTGAAAAAGACACGTGACTCGCATTTACGGAAATTAAACGTGACAAAAGTGAAGAGCTTTATTTAAGAAACGTGTTTCGAGTTTAAATGCACATGTAATCATACATAAATACACACAGACACACATACAGAGACACACAAACTCTCAGAAACATATACATGTTTAGATGCACACACACACACACACACACACACACACACACACACACACACACACACACACACATATATATATATATATATTAGTGTGTATACGTATGATATTGATTTGTAGATTACTGAATATATGTGTGTTGTTGTTTATTTGTTAGGGTGTACGTGCGTAAGTGCATACATATTGAAAAAATTGAAAAATGGTCGAAAAACATACCATCTCTCTCTCTCTCTCTCTCTCTGTCTCTCTCTCTCTCACACACACACACACACATGCATATATATATATATATATATATATATATATATATATATATATATATATATATATATATATGATAAATATTTAACGCTAAAAGCATTTTTAATCTGTGAAAATTCTACAGTGCACTATGCATCAATATGCAGACAGTTATCTCAATATTTTTCATGCATAGAATAATAGAATAAAGCAGAATAAAAAAAAAAAATTCATGACTCAGGTTCACGTTGGCGATTCTCATGTAGAATTCAGCTCGTATTCAAGAGATGATAAAAACAAACTCACCTGAAGATCTACAACGAGAAAGCCTGTGTCTTGTATTTTTATCCTGTTTTATCATTATTTTTTTTAATACTTGGTCTTGGCATGATGACTAACATGATGAACTGTGACGAAGCAATAAGTTCGAACCCCAGTTATGCTATAACGTTCACTTTCAGATTAATTTCATTGGGAAAGATATAAACTACCTAATTCGGCTTCTATTAGTTAAATTGCTCTACTATTGTTCTTTTACAAGGATGGCTTGGACATTAAATAACACACGAAGGTTGAAATGCCATTAAAACAAAGAAACCAAACCAAACCAAGGATTGTTCAAGTACATACAAAGTGTCTCTTCAATGAAATCAAACATGTTTTAAAAGAGAAAATTATGTTTTTATAAATATGTGTTTGTTAGTGTGTGTGGCGGGGTAGCTGATAAGATTCCTTAGCATTTTTTGTAGGACTAATCAAAGAGAAAAAAAAAACTCGGTATTTAAATCAGCTGCTGCAGTTATTAAGGCAATCTATCGCTATGTTCTGCCACGATCAGGCAACACCAGCCCATTGACCTTCCTTTTGATAACATCAGTATCCATATTTACCGACCCCTCCGCTCGGGTAGGATATGATACAAGGTCAATTTTTAAGCGGAGTTGAACAGGTTTGAATTCACAGTTTTCCTTTTCCTAGACTAGTTGCCTCATCAAGGCTGAAGAACATAGTCTACCCTACTATTTACCCATAGCTGGAGGGAGAATAATTGGATTCATACCTTTCCCAAGAGTATTAGTGCTATGTGAAATGCAATCAGTCTGGTCCAGGATTTGAACTCGTGTTGCCGTGTCGATTTCCTACGACGATAACCATTACACCACAAGTACCTCCTTCAACTAACATCAGTATCATGAAGAAAAAATCTTGCAGAATGCACAAGTGTAAGTTATCCATATAACTTTGCCAAAAGTAGTGCAGAGATCCAAGCTCAGTTTCATAGTGTCGCTAGAGATTCCAGAAAAAATATGTGTATACGTATGTATGTATGTATGTAAATGTGTTAGTATACTTGAATATCGGGTCATTGGCCTAATAAGTAGAGTGTTCGCCAATGGCCCGGGATACCGCGGTTCAATCCCAGGTCGAGTCATACCAAAGACTCAAAAAATGGTACTTGATCCCGCCTTGCTTAACACTCAGCACTATAGGGTAAGGATCAAGGGTAAAGTGAAGCAATCCAGGGAATGGAGTTACGCCCTACCCTACACCTAGGTTTAATAGCTATAGAAAATGGAGTCTTCGGGTCACCCTCGACTAAGGTCGCCCACTTTACATTTTTATACTTGAATGTATGCATATAACCCAGTACATTTAAACAGCCGTCGTAACAGATATATGGTGATTCCAATACTTCTGTTTAGAAAGAAGTAACTTATTCTTATTAGCATTTCATATCGAGAATTTTGGTGACTGAAAATAATGTTTTTCGACAGACACAAAATATTATAATCCTTGTCTTTTAATTGGAATCATTAAGGCAGTAATTACTGGGGATACGGTTACAAGACTCAGCATTCCTATCGGAGGTCACGGAAAAATCACCTGAAGAAGGCCAGAGGTGAAATTTGGCCGAAACGTAGTGAAAGAAGAAACAACACAAGAACTACCAAGATGAGGAAAAGAAGTCCGCAATAAATAAAAAATTAATTCTCATATTATAATCCTGTTTTAAATTTGTCTGAAAATGGCTTTATTCTCCCAGAACATGTCTTTTCTTCCTATTACTGATCTCATTACCTGGTTTGATTATGGGGGCGCTACTCATCTGGTTTATCTTGTGCATGAATAGCCTGATAGAACCTATTCCTCTTAAGATAAACGAGTTGTTTGAATTCAGAATTTTCCTGTCTTAGACCGGTTGCGATATCAAATTGAACGAGCACCTCCTGCCCTACTACTAATTCATTGCTAACTGGTGGACATTTGAATTCATAACTTTTCTTATTGTACCATCGTTCGGCCCATTGGAATGATGGATAGAGTGTTCGACTATGGACCGGGAGACTGGTGTTTAATCACAGGTCGAGCTATACCAAAGACTCAAAAAATGGTACTTGAAGCCCTCTTGCTTGACACTCAGTGCTATAAGGTACGGATGAAGGTTAAGGGGATCAATGCAGGGAAAGGAGTAGTGTCCTTCCTTACACCTCGGTGTTCTAGCTATTGAAAATGAAGCTTTCGGGTCGCCTTCAACTACAGTCGGCTAACAAACTATCTCTTTGTGGAATGCGAGCAGTCTTGTTCTAGCTTTGAATTCGTATTGCTCTCCGCTTCATACGACTTTATGCCTCAAGCGTCTCTTATGTGTAGTGTTTGAATATAAATCTAACAGTAATGCACCATTTTAGTTGAATGTGACTTAAAGTTAGACTTATTCCATAATCTAGTTTGGTCATTGGGGCGCTACTTATGTTGCGCGTCTTCGAAAGGAATATACTTGCGAAGCCCAGACATATTCAGCTTGTTGGATTACACATCCATATAAACATAATGGGAATTTTAATAATTCATTGATACGTACATATATATATATATATATATATATATACTTTAAGAAAAACAACGAAACCGGTCACATAGGATTATAAATTTATTTCAATCCTGTTACGCATTTTTGAAATTTCCAAAAACACGAAAAAAGTAACAGGACTTCTTCAGATCATTTTGGATAAAAAAAATTGAATAGACACATGGTAGTAGGAGGGGATAGTATGAGGGAGTCGAAGAGTTGGGAGGGAGTCTTAGAGGGGTGAGGAGTTACCTCTTCATTTAGCCCACTTCCGGGTGGCAGAGAAAATATTCATGCTTGAATACCTTCTTGTCCTGATGGAATTACTCCCAACTCCGGTTTAACTGGACCAAATATATATATATATATATATATTCAAATATGTATATATATTCATATCCAGTTGGTATTATAAATACGTACACGTATGCATATATGCGTATGTAATTGAACTTATAGTAACAAAGTATAATACTTCTAAATCAGTTTTTGCAGAGCATGCGCACACAGGCATGCATATGCGGGAGGTAGTTCATGCGAGAGCTTAGTCGTGTGCATTTATTTATACACATCTATATATATGTATATATATTTGCATGCATGGATGATGATGATGATGATGATGATGATGATGGTGTGTGTATGTGTGTGTGTGAAGAAATCACTATCTTTCTCAATACATGATACAACCCCCGTTACACCCTGAAGGAAACAGTAGATACATGAAATCAAACGTATTCCATTTTTGTGAGATCAATTTTCAAATCACCCGAAGCCTCTGCGTCTGTTTCAGAGAAATTCGAAAGAATAGTACAGGATTCAATTCTAACTTACATTTTTTTTTTAACGAGATCCTTTCCATTATTAGAATTTTAAAAGAATATTATTTGATCAAAAATGTACATTTAAAAAGAAAAAAAAATAAAGGTTAGATTTAATGTCAACTGAAAAAAAGTTCTTTCCCTGCATGCATTTTTTTTTCTTTAAACTTAATTATATTTCATTTTTTTTATTTATCAATTTTATTTTTTCAAAAGAGACTTTTAATAGATTGATAAGATTTGTAAGTTTTGCTTCATCTGTTCTTTTATTTATAAATTGTCTATATAAGCCGTGATATCACGAGTAGGAAATATGAGAGAATCTCTAGGAAGTAAAACCTATTTATTTCCAATGAAACTGCGACTGCACAATAACACCATTTGATAAGTTTTGATTGGTTTGGTTTAAGTTTGATTTTATGGCATGTCAACCACTGTTGGTTATTTAATGTCAAATCCTTTTTTTACATATAATTAGATTTGTAAACACATTTTTCAGATACACACAGTTAAATGATCAAACAGTTCTATTTATAACAATTCAACTTAACATAAATCTATAAAGTTAAATGGTTCCAAGTATTGTTATGCATATCTGAAAATTATATTAAACATCAGTGATATTTACAGAAAGTTAAATTTACTCAGTTAAACGATCTCATCGGTCTATTTCTAATAAGTCATTTGTTTGCACTGAGGTTAAATATCAAATATTTTGGGTTGAACCGTAGATAGGACCCAATCAGGTTCTACGACTTCGGACAAGAGTGAACCTGGGAGCGATGACAATAAAGAAGTGCTTCCCATTCCACAAAACTCTAGCAATACAGGAGGCTCACCATAAGATTGTTTAGTGCCATCAGGACATTCCTTGGGGTGGGGTTTTCACATTTTCAGAAATGCAGTCAGTGTATTCTATATTCTACAGCTCCAGCCGACTGGGCTAACCATTGGATAGATATAGTTTTTGACTTCAAAACACAATTTTAACCTTTTTACCTACCTACTGTCACCAGCCTTAACTATGTATTGTCTTATGCCAAACTGATAAGCGAGTTGCTACGAAAATAACCACTCTCATTTTATCTGATCAGTCTTCTGCATCAGAAATGGATGTTGGCTGTATGGCAGTAGAGGTTTAATCTTCCTATCAATAACCCAAATCCTTCTTTTTTAAAAAGGAGAGCCGATATATGAAAGAGAGTTGTAACACTAAATTACTTGGCCCTCGGCTGGGGCTGCAGAATACACCAACTGCATCTATGCAGAAAGGTAAAACTCCCCTAATATAGGTCCTATTTATGACGCTAAACAATCTGATGGTGAGGTTCAAGTAATGATGGAGCTTTAAAGAATGCAGAGTAACCCTTTATTGTCATTGCTCCTAGTTCCTCTCTGGCCCGGAGTGGTTGTACTTGATTGGGTACTACCTATAGGTTAACTTAACAGTTTACTCATACTAAACTGAATTGTTTGAAATAAAACTGTTTTGACATTGAAACTACGTACTTATGCTGAACTGAATTGTTTGAAATAGAACTGTGTATATGTATAAAATGGACTTGGCATTAAATAACCTACAATGTTCAATATGCCATGAAACCAAACCAAACCAGAATGACTTAATTCGGCGTTAAATGAGCAGAAAAGGGTTTAGACGCCGTAAAAAACAACCATACAACCAACCAGCCAGCCACTGAAATCCTCTATACACAAAATTGCATCTGCTGATATTCATGATCATTGAAAGTGAGGAGAGTTAAGTGATGGGTGATGCGTTTTGCCAGTGCTGAGAGCAATGGAAGAGCCAAGCCACTTTCAACACCAGTGCTAAACCCGAAACGAAGACCGCCTCATTCATTTCATTCCTGTGAATCCAGTTGCTGAAAACCTATTCTGGCAGACATTTATTAACGACCACAATCTTTTTTCTTTTTTACAAGCATGGTATGTTTCATCTCTTGCAAAAATGGGTGGCTGAAAACATATAAACTGGAACATGATATCAAGGTTGGAGGGCTTAGAAAGAAGTTTAAGAAAAAAAAAACGCAGGAAAAAATTAGTTAAAGGGAGATAATAGAGAAATTTAGAATAACTTCTTTACAAGAAAGAAGAATAAGTGATTTTGTTGAAAGTTACAAAATAATAAATGGGATTTCTTATTATGGGATATATTTTTACCATATTTCTCCTTGAACAATAAATTTGCTATCAAGATAGATTCCAAAATCTAAGTCTACTAAGCAATTAGATTTTTTTTTTTTTTGCAATGAAGCGTATTGCATTTTTGGCGCTAATTGCATAATCAGATCGACAGACACAAAATATTATAATCCTGTTTTAAATTTGTCTGAAAATGGCTTTATTCTCCCAGAACATGTCTTTTCTTCCTATTACTGATCTCATTACCTGGTTTGATTATGGGGGAGCTACTCATTTGGTTTATCTTGTGCATGAATAGCCTGACCGAACCTATCCCTCTTAAGATAAACGAGTTGTTTGAATTCAGAGTTTTCCTGTCCTAGACCGTCTTTATTAGTGATAAAAATAGGATCGGAAATCCCAATAGCTGCATGCATATTCTGTGTTCTCATATAGTAGTGGTACTATTTAACCCATAGCTGGGAGGATACAGGTGTTTTATACCTTTCCCCCAAGGGTATTTGTCCGAAAGTGAATGTAATAGCGCGAGTGGAGTGCGAACTCGTCTCTCTTGGTAAGTTATCTAGACGGCACCAAGTTTCTGCATGGAGCCGATGAATGTAGTTAGAGCAAACAGTCTGCAAATAATTCATTGTTTTTCCATAAAGTCAACGTCATTATTATTATTATTATTATTATTATATAACTCCTTGTGAGCTCTTCATTTTTGTATTTGTTTATGGTCTTTCACTAGATTCTGAGCGTCAACAATACTCTTCAAGTCTCCTGATTTCGTCTTAGTATTCTAGCCGATTGCAGTAGATTGGATATTCTTGGCTCTTCCTCCGAATTGCAAATTTTCCAGACCCTTTAATAAGCCTTTGGTGATCGTCACAAATGCACCAATTACAAATGGTATCATCGTAACATTCATTGTTCTCAGGCATAGTCTATGTACTTGTCCCCCTTTTCGTATCGTTATTATCGTTATTGTCACTCTTATTATCATTATTATTATTATTAATATCAGTTTGTTTGTTATGCCTTCCTGAGCATCTCACTGTTTTAATATGTTTTCACATCAACCCTAAAAATAAATGTTTGCTGTAACATAAACACTGTTAATACAATATCTACGAGGATCATTAAAGATTTTTTACATATGTGCACTTTTATTGATAGTACACATATGAAACTCTAGTACCCTTCGAAGTAAGCTCCTCCGGCTGCAATGCACTTGTTATATCGTTCCAACAACTTCAGGAAGGCCCCATGGAAGTTCTCTTGTGTGAGCGAGTTAATGACCTTCGTCACAGCCTCTTTAATCTCAACAGTTGTCTCATAACGACAGCCTCTGAGCTTAAGGGAATAACCAAAAGTCACATGGAGTAAGGTCTCAGACTATAGGGAGGCTGAGCAACTGTCTTGATGTCCATCTTGGTCAAATAGTCAGTGACAAGGATGGAGTTGTGGACTGGTGCATTGTCCTGGTGGAAATGCCACTGCCCCGATTTGAAGAGTGCTGGCTTCTTCCCTAGGAATCTCTTCCTGAACTCCCTTAAAACCACAACATAGTAACCCTAACCCTAACCCTTTGGCCAATCAAATCTAGAGTACTGACTTCCTTACTCCTCCCAGAACTCTCATCATCCCTCACAGACTCCCTGCCTTCTTTGAATCTCTTATGCCACTCAAAAGCTGATGCTCGATTCATGCAAGATGCTCCAAAAGCAGTCTGAAGTATTCTATAAGTTTCTCTGACATTTTTTCCAAGTTTAAGATAGAATTATATTGCATATCGTTCTTCTAAAGTGTCCACACGTCCAGATTGCATTTTTAGAAATTCACCAGCTGTGACAATCAGGCTTTAGTAGGGTGCATTCCAATTGCTGCTGTAGCTGTTCATTTAAACCTGAAATCATAACAATTGGTCAGTCATCTCATAAATGTATAGCAATAGCATACTGAATTTTCAAGAGTCTACGACAATTTTAAATGCCTGTACAAAAAAACCTGAAAACTTATTGAAGACACCACGTATATACAGATAAAATTCTTTTGTGTAACTCATCCCATAGTTCCAAAAGATACCCTCTTAAATTCTTTTTCTTACATTTTCTTTCTGAAACCATTCAATTCACTCTTTACTATTTTTTATACTATTCTTACTATAGGAAAACATAGTTGCATCAGATTTCACAAACGTCAGGTTCATAGAAAAATCAGCATTTTGACATTTTGAGAAATGTTTGGAAGTACCATATTAATTCAGACACTACATCAAATCAATCATCATCATCATCATCATCAAAGCTTTCTCTCTCTTGGTAAGGTTTGGTTTCTTTTCTTATATAGTCACATATGTAGATTCACATCTACATACCTGCACATATATATGTAGAATAATTCACAGCGACACAACGATAAAGACGCAGTAATAAACGACGCAAAAAGGAAGACGAAGGAAGACTTCTTTAACAACATTTTTACCTCTTGCTTTATTTGTAAGGTTTGAAAAGGGTTGTTCAAAGTTTGCATGTGAGAGGGTGCTGGAGACCGAACATAAACTTCATGTTTTGACCCCACTGTTATGACCGTCAGGTTGTGTCTTTCTTGTTTTCCTGATGTTGGGGTCTACTCCATCGCGGCTTCCCGGGAGCCCCCTCGGTCGGGTGTGGCCTTCCCTACCACATCTGGTCTCTAGCTGTCTGGAATTCTACTAGCAACTGCTCTGGGACCCAAACTCAACTGAGTTAAATAATAATTCAACGCCCACACGATCGCCCACTGGATCTTTGAAATCGAATGTTTAATCGTCATCAAACGGAAATAACTGTCATGCAGTTCAGAGGTTACTCTCTTCCGGTGCATCACTGTAGTGGCACAATGGGACCTTCACCTTGTCCCATATCATAAGCCTTAATCCGCCCACGCGATCTCTTTCGATTACTGGCCATTGGAATGCGTCACTTCCTGCCGGTGTATCACCTTGGAATAGCATTTTTGGGCCGGGTCGAAGGTCAAAATATAAGACTTTGTTTAATGGCATATCAACTCTTTGTAGGTTATTTAATGCCAAAGCCATTCTCCTAGAAAAACAATAGTGGTACTATTTAACCCATAGCTGGGAGGATACAGGGGTTTTATACCTTTCCCCAAGGGTATTTGTCCGAAAGTGAATGTAATAGTGCGAGTGGAGTACGAACTCGTCTCTCTTGGTAAGTTATCTAGACGGCACCAAGTTTCTGCATGGAGCCGATGAATGTAGGTTGTCGCTGACGTTTGTGAAATCTGATGCAACTATGTTTTCCTATAGCAACGGTTTCTTTTCTCTTCGAAGATTGGGATAATGTTGATATAGGTTTTTAGTCAGTACATTTTTTCTATTATTCACGCTCTGATGGTAGGGCTTTAAATATGACTGTATACTCTGCAGAAGAGTAATTTCCCTTGAACAAAAATGTATGTCCTGATATTACGCTAATCTGCAACGGATGGTGAGACACCAGTTTTGATAAACTGGGGAGTGTGGCGCACCACTTCATTTTTGTCTTTTAAAGGAGAGTGCTTACCTTCTTGCAAAGAATACCCTCAGTGTAATTTAAACGCCACTGACAGGGCTATTTTTTTCTTTATTCCTTGTGTATTGCTCTCAAGTAACTATTTTTGTTGTGTTACTGTAACAGATGATAAAAATTGGAAGTGCTCAGAGTGTAATGGTTGTCTTTGTAATAAAAGACATGGCGAATCAAGTTCAAACGCTGGACCAGGTTTTCTGCATTTCACATAGCGTTAATACATTTGGGAAAAGGCATGAATCCAACTATTTCCCTCCAGCTATGGATAAGAAGTTGGACAGACTCTTTAATCTTGAAATGGAAACAGGTGTACAGAAAGAAAACTCTGATTTTAAACTCGTTAATGTCCGCTAAAAAATTGACCTTGTGTCTCATCCAATCTGAAGGATTGTGTTAATTTATATATACAAAGATTGGATCATAATAATATAGAAGGAATCTGTTTATTTCAAAAGAAAAAAAATTGGAACTAGTTTAGATTAAGTTTGTCGGATATTTGGTAACATTCGGAATTCCTAAAATATCTGCCAGAGTCGGTAAATTAATTTTACAAAACACGTTGTGTATTTGTAAGGTTTTTAGTTACACCTCTCTTTTTGATTGACTTTTATGTTCCTGGCATTAAATTCTCTTGACAACATGTATACCATTATCATATGCTTTTCACTTTGTTTGTTTCTTGTTTTTTTTTTCTTTATTTCTTTTTTTTTTTTTCTGTCATGCCAGCAATTTTAGATGGACTCACTGCATCATGGGAACAGGAAGATTATCATTATATGATAGACGATATTTGTATACATCGAAATAACATTTTTTTCAAACCTATTCCTCGTTCTCCCTAACCTTTCTCCGAAATATAGACATTACATTCATTTTCCACTCCCCTCTTTTTTTTTCTTATATCTGAACGTGCTCTTCCGTGCGAGATTAAATCTCAGATGCAGTTGTTGCAACCCCTCCCTTAACTTCTGCGATATCGCTATTTTTTTTTCCTTTTGAATGAATATAAGGCTACTTAGAATTAAATCTATTCATATTCACAGATATATAGCAAGCATTACACTCCGAGTAATATAGCAATACATATATGTAAAAGGCAAATACATAAAAAATTAATGTGTGTGTTTGCTTTTAATAAGAGATGCTAGAAATCGTATTGATAGTTTATATTAATAATACTCAGTTCCGATAATAGTAACAATAATAAATGTTAATATACTCATGATAAAAATTAATATACTTTATAACGAATACAAATAGCAAACAGAAAAAAATATCAATGATAAGAAGCAAAACAAAGTTATGTAATAACCTTGCATCATTCAGATAACTTAAAGTAATGCAATTGAAACAACGTTGCTGACAAAATTAATAAGAACGTGTCCTCCTCTCTCTGCGTGTGACAATCGTGAAAATAAAAATGGAATAGGGTTAATTCCATATATTAATATCAAGAATTACAAAAGTTCCTCTGCAAAGAAAACGTGTCTATATTCAAATACTAGAGTGGGTCAAAGTTTTGTAATGTTGCGGTAACATGATGTATAATTTTCAAGCCTGCATACCTCTGCGGAGGTCGTGAATGGGACAAACCACATAAGACATTGAACTTGCCTGATACTCTCTGAGTGCTACTCACCAGATTTGATTCTATGGCTTAAACCATGACTTTGGAATCTATTTTTTTAGTTTTACTTTGTTGAAATTGGAGGTGTCCGTGGTGTAATGGTTATCGTCACAGGAAATGCACACGGCGATATGAGTTCAAATCCTGGACGAGACTTACTGCATTTCTCATAGCACTAATACCCTTGGGAAAGGTATGAATCCGATTATTCTCCCTCCAGCTATGGGTAAAATAGTAGGGCAGACTAGGTTCTTCAGCCTTGGTGTAACAACTAGTCTAGGAGAAGGAAAACTCTGAATTCAAACCTGTTAAACTCCGCCAAAAAATTGACCTTGTATCATATCCTGCCCAAGCGGAGGGGTTGGTAAATATGTACTTTGTTGAAATTGTCACTTGATAGAACTACTGATAATAGTAATCGTCGAGTCAGAGTTATCTGCCTCGAATCCAAGATTATCTGCTCTTTGTTTATCGTTATTTACTGTAAATCAAAAACAGTGTGCGTGTTTTAAAAAGTCGTTCTTATGGTTTTGTGTTGTTGATTGAGTTAAAGTGTCCTGACTGAAATATATGAAGATGAATACCTGTACTTAAAAGGTATGTCTTATTTTACATCGAATTAGGTTTGTAAATTCCCAACAACTGACATTGCCTGGTCATCAAGGTTCTTGAAACCCGAGCAAAATTTCTTCAGATGATCTAATTACAAAAATGTGATCAACTATGCTATTACTTTTGGCACACCAAATGTTTTTGGCTGCATTCTGGCTGATATAACGCAGTTTTAACTCGTTAAGTGTAATTTCACGAATATGACTATGTCGCGGTGCTTTCAAATCACACACGGAGTGAAGCAATGTGAAACGTGTCGGTGCACCAACTACCACTATACTGCCAACCACAGTGACTAATAGCCACTGCTTGAACTGCTTTGGTTTTGCGATATACGCAAACGCATGGCAACATATTGCAGCATTTTTTTCGTACCCAGTATGTTAGATGACACAGGTTACCCAGAGTAATTCAAAGGTAAGATTGTGTCTTTTATAATTTTATCAAGGTTCATCATCAGTTTGTATACTAATAATGAAAGACAAAAAAATCACTTTATGCAGCAAATATTCATTTTCCACCTTATCATTTGTCGATATTCTTTATTCAGTAGTGAATATCAATCACAGTAGTCAATCGTAACACAGAGACATTTTAAAATCATAAGTTTGCAAATAACTCTGTGTCGTGGGGCCCCTACCATGGTGTAATGATTAGCAGTTTAGGCTAACAGGAAAATACGTTTGATTCCGATTCTTACTTCAAACCTCGAGCAAAAAGGTGATTGTTTGAGTGTGTTTTATGATAAATCCACCCTTGTAGGTTATTTTATGACAAATCCTTTTTATACAAACACACACACACACACACACTCATATAATTAGTAAAAAAAATAGTTTGCCAATAACATCTATAAACGAGCCAGAGCATATTTGTTTACTCGCAACTCACATTGTTATATTTGAAGACGGGTAAATGGCTCCAAGTATTGCTATGGGATACGTACAATTTAATCTCATATCAGTAATTTGTTTGCATGCAGTTAAATTGTTTCAATTAGAGAAAATTGTAAACTATTTATATTTGACCCATAAATGAGTCTTTGACAGGTACGACCACTCTGGGTCAGATTGGAATTGAGTTACTCCAAATTCCCCAAACTTCAGGAATGTAGCCACACCATCCCATACAATTTAGTGTCCTATCCAGGACACTCATTAGGTAGGGACCTTACCCATCTGCAGATATTAAGTCGGCTTATTTTACTGCCCCAGCTGATTGGGCTGTCGAGTTAAACTTAATCAAAAATAAGCTATAACATTTAGCAAATTAGGTTTGTGGAACATTCTTAGTGAGTTTGATCCTCAATGGGTGCCTATACGCATGGCTTTGACGCTAATCATTGTAAGTTGTTAAGGTGGAGGTGCCCGTGGTGTAATGGTTATCATCGTAGGAAATGGACACGGCGAAACGAGTTCAAATCCTTGACGAGACTGATTGCATTTCACATAGCACTAATACCCTTGGGAAAGGTATGAATCCAATTATTCTCCCTCCAGCTATGGGTAAATAGTAGGACAGACTAGGTTCTTCAGCCTTGGTGAGGCAACTAGTCTAGGAGAAGGAAAAGTCTGAACCTGTTAAACTCCGCTTAAAAATTGACCTTGTGTCATATCCTGCCCGAGCGGAGGGGTTGGTAAATATGGTAAGTTGTTAAGGTCTTCGTGGTGTAATACTTAGTAAAGCCCAGAGATACACCAAATTTGTTACTAGTGAGTTCTATCCTCATTGAAAACCCAATGATCGAAGCCTTTGCCGCATCGTGTTGACTCTAAGCTTTTTCGGATGTTACAAACAGCAAGCTTGTATAGAGTATGTATTTACCAACCACCCACACGGGCAGGATGTGACCCAAGTTCAATTTTTAAATGCAGTTTCACAGGTTTGAATTCAGAGTTTTTCTTCAGCGAGACTGTTTACCTAACCAAGGCTAAATAACCCAATCTGCCTAAGCTGGAGGGAGAATACTTGGATTCATGCCTTTCCCGAAAGTATTAGTGCTATGTGAAATGCAATCAGCCTCATCCAGGTTTTGAACTTGTGTCGCTGTATCCATTTCCTACGACGATAGCCATTACACCACGGGTACCTCGAAATTTCTATAACGCCAAACCCATCCTTGTGGATAGTAGTGATGCTATTCAGCTCGTAGTTGGGCGGATAACAGAATTTGTACCTTTCCTATAGATATTAGTCAGAAAGTAAAATCGCTTACTAAAATGTTGCTGGCCAGCTCGTAAGCCACTCCTCCGAGAGGTGACGAAAAACACAAAAATGCATGTCTTTTCGATAGTAGGACATTCTCTTATCTGTGAAGAAGATTCTTTGTACGATTAGGAACTAGTTCTTTACGAATTGTAAGACCTTATTCGTTTTTTGTCCTATGTGCTGCTTGTCTAGCTATTTTACCAAATAACCAAATACAAGATCGAATTCAAAAACACAGCTTCTTTTGTAAAGGTTCACTGAACACAAAACCACTACTCATGCTTTGTGTGGGTAGCATAGGTCGACGAGCCCCCCAACACAACCACTATTATAATCATCTAGATCGCCGATTGAGTCTGATGATTACAACTTTTCCTTAATTGATTTCTTTCAGTCAGGGTGCAAGATAATGCATGTATTTTCTTTTTGATTAATGTATATGCTACAGGTAGCCACGGTCTTATAATACAAAAATTGCCATGCACATCAATTTCTATTGGGCTGAGAAAATGATTCTTACTGGGTGCATTATGTTTGCGGGTTTGTGCTAATTCTTACCTAACCTTTTTTTTCCCGACGCATCGCCTGGTTTAATGGTTTGCAAGCTTTTCTAGCTGATAAGTTCAGTTGTTGCTTTATACTTTTCTGGTCCGTGTCAGCATAAGCTAAACTTGGCTAATGATTAATACTGAGTTGACGTCTTGATCATAATTAAGTGCACTATACACGTGAGTCTTGCGCCCAATTTAAGCCTAGTTCTTTTAGGGCATCTTAGATTGTGATGCCAGCTCACATCACATCACAGATAAGTTACCAGTGGGTATCGATTTCAATCCTCAACACATGAACCTTAATTGAGACTTCATACTAAATATAAGCTTGGTTTGGTTTTACTTTGCCATTGAGTAACCCCCAGAGTTTTATATGCCATTAAACAAAGTTATCTTTGTAGAACAACAGTGATGATAATATCTAAGCCATAGCTGGAGGGATTGGAGGGTGCATTCTTTTTCTCAATGCATTGATCCGAAAGTGAATGTATCAGCATGATTGAAGTTTTAACTCGCTTACTTTAAGGCACTTTAGCATCCAAGCGCGGCGACCTCTCCTCACCAAATATAAGCTACGTTGATTAAATAAGTATAGAGCAGTGATCAATTATTTAGTTAAATTAGCTTGCAAATTATTATTTATGATTTTGATTCTCACTGTGTGTCTCGCGTTCATGATATACCTGGCTTCATAAATAATAATTGGGGCAAATTTTTTTATATTCGATTAAACTGATTTTGTTTTTACGTCTTATTCTTCTGTATAAGAATTTAAACATTGTTTGTGCCATGAGTTTGAGCTGAATTTTCTCACAATTCCTAAAAATTTATCCTGAAAGAAAATATCCATATATTTCCACCATTTCAACCATTTTAGAGATGATTGATTAAATTTGGTTTGATTTAGTTTGGTTAGCTCTGATTGGTCAGTTGGTTGGGTTTTAAGTCATATTACCCCTTCATTATCTAAAGCCAAAGCTTGTTTACACACACACACACACACACACACACACATATATATATATAAGTATGAAATATATATGATTTATTAACATATAATTTATTGGTAACATTTTAAACTAACAATAACTCATTTGTTTGCACACAGTGAAATGGTTTCAAGTATTTATATGCAACACTAACAACCCAATTTAACAATCATTCATTTGCAAATAGTCTTTTACAGTCTTTTAACTAGTTTTATTTGATCCATACATGGGACCCTAGAAGTTACAAGTAGTATGGGTCAAAGTGGACATTGGAGTAATAGCAATGAAGTAGTATTTCAAATCTCCCGAAGGTCCTGAACTGGTGCCTCAATATCGAATGGTTTAGTGACATGTCCAGAACACTCGTAGGAGGCGGAGTCTTACTCATCTGCCAGAGCCTGTTCAGGGCCCCGTTTTCACATCTCTGCGTAAGGACTTCAACTCATTCTTTCCCTCTTTCCTCCCCAGCGTCCACAACCATAACTCTTCAACTTAAGCTTCTTTAAGCCAATCACATCCAGCGGTTGATTTGTTGTTGATACATTTCTATTTCTAACTTGGGCGTCTGCTGTTATCCCGACCTAGACTTGGGAAACCTCTAATTCTGGCTGAGTAACAAGTAACTTCTAAAACAATCAACTGCAGTCCCTAATGATATTACAGATAGGAAAAAGAGATATAATCAATCAATTCACTGACAAGAAAACAAAGAAAAAAATTAACACGAAGAAAAAAAAAAATGAAATTTAGAACCAAAAAGAAGAATTACTTCACGGATGATCAGGAAATAAAAAAAGCAAGTTAATAAAAATGTCTTGATGCAATGTCAAACATTATTAATCGTAATTTTTACTTCTTTTCTTTTCGAGCTTTTAATTTTAATATCGCTTTAATAAAACTCATCGGACAGGACAGAAGAGCGCTGATTGGTGAGAATATTTAATAAAGAATAAGCGTTCAACTGATTGAAACACACTTCTCTTTTTATTTATCTATTTAATTATTTATCTTGTAACTTCAAGCAGTGCCACGGGTGTTTGAATACACTAACTGCAAAAAAACTTCCTAGCGTGAGACTTAACTGTATAAGGCAAAGTGATCCAGAAGTGAAGTGCTTAATCACTCTTCACGGACATTATTCCTTGTTTTGGGGAAATTCCCTATGACTAACGACATCTGTGGGGATTTAGGAATTAACAATAAAACTCCCAACCGGATGTTGACTCGTCGGCTGCCATTGCGCCGGCCAGTCAACGTGGGGTAAAATAATATAACTAAAATATGGAGTCAGATATCTTACGGCAACACAGCCTTGCCCTTAGCCCCTGACCTTCAAAAATCTTCAAATCCCACACATCGTAGTAAGCGAGTTCGAACTCAAGTCGTACATTTACGTTCACTTTCAGAACAAAGAAACCAAACCAAACTAAACCCTATATTTTTTTCTGACTCAGTTTAGTTTGGATTGGTTTTCTGGCTTATCAACCATTGTTGGTTATTTAATGCCAAATCCTGTTTTTACATATACATTAAATATATGACTTGTAAATACATTTTCTAGAAACATACAATTAGATGATCTGATAGATCTATTTAAAACAATTCACTTTAGCCTTGGTCAACAAATTTAAATGGTTCTAAGTATCGCTATGTATCAGAAATAACTCAATTAAACATCTATTTGTTTTCACAATAAAATGATCAAACAGTTCTATTTCAAATAATCTAATTTAGCATAAGTCATTTATTTACACTCAGTTTAAATGTTAAATAGTTCTATTTTACTCATAGAAGGACCTTATTAGGTGCTATCACTCCGGCTTAGAGTGGACCATGGAGCTATGACAATGAATGGGTACTCCACATTTTGAAAGCTCCGGAATCACTGGAGCCTCATCATTAGATTGTTTAATATTATAAATAGGACACTCGTTAGGGGTCAGATCTTACACCTCAACAGAGATGCAGTCGGTGTATTTTACCACCCCGACTGTCTAGGTTGACTCAATTATATTCGTCCAAAAGTGCCCGTGATAAGGACTTAGTATTTTTGTTTGGCGCGTTACTTAATTTGACAGTTAGGGTCGACGCATATTTTTGCGCCAAACAAAAATACTAAGATCTTTCTGCGACAGAATGAAGTGGCTGGCTATCGGAACGGTATTTTGCGTCGCAGTCGACATAGACAAATCTGGAGGCGACTTAAAGTTGTTCCTATGTGTGGCGTATTGAATTCATCTAATTCATACTCAACTGGGAAACCTTGGTCTAAAAGACTAGACTCAAGAGGTCCATGAATTAGATGGGTTTCCTCATGGTGGTGTGATGATGCTGCTAAAAAGGAGAGCGGGCAGTAATTACGTTAGCCCAGTTCGAAAGCTTCTGAGCGGCTTTTCCCCAATTTGGTGCTGCTCGGAAAAATCGTCTGGGCTGAATAGGATAAATCATCCTGATTGGGTGATAATATGCGTCGACTCTAACGGTCAAATTAATAAACGTGCCATACAAAAATACGAAGTTCTTTCAGCAACAAGGCGAATGGAGTTCGGGTTCATTTGTTATATAATTGTGGAAGGATTTTTTTTATATTATAATTTTTCGTTTTGTATATCTTATCTTTCGGTTTAGTTAGGCTTAGAACCTTTCGGCTTAGTGCATGGGTAGATGCAGACAATAATGCAGGTGTTCAGACGCACGCGGGGAGGATGTGACAATCACAGATTTCATAATAAAAACCCCGGATAGGAAATGTGACTGGGGATGTGAATGATGTCATGCCTGGAAGCAATGGGCTGGGATTCTTAGGGATTTTGAAAAAAGCAGCGAGTTGAGATTTGGACTTAGACAAAGCGAGTTGATTTTTCGGACTTGGGCGAGGCCAGTCTAGTTTGCGGGCTGCGGGGTGCGCGAACGCGTTGGTTGGGTCAGTGAGTTGAGAGCAGACGATGGACGAACAGTCAGCATAGAAAAATTGTGTCTCTCTCTCCTCGTGTCGAAAACCTAAACATAAAGAAGGTAATAAAAGCTTCGGAGGTGCCCGTGGTGTAATGGTTATCGTCGTAGGAAATGGACACGGCGACACGAGTTCAAATCCTGGATGAGACTGATGGCATTTCACATAGCACTAATACCCTTGGGAAAGGTTTGAATCCAATTGTTCTCCCTCCAGCTATGGGTAAATAGTAGGACAGACTGGGTTCTTCAGCATTGGTGAGGCAACTAGTCTAGGAGAAGGAAAACTCTGAATTCAAACCTGTTAAACTTCGCTTAAAAATTGACCTTGTGTCATATCCTACCCGAGCGGAGGGGTCGTTAATTAGGGTAATAAAAGTTTCGTACCTGAACCGAGAGAGTCGTCAGTGTTTCGTGTTTTTCGGATTTCTATGCGTATGAACCTTCTATAAACATCATGAATGTTTTTACATATCCGTATATTTCACGTATTAATATAAAGGCTATGTTACACATTTAATACGATGTAGCACTTTGGCACTTAAATCATAACGCTTCGGGAGCTCACCCATAAAAAAAACAAAAACAAAATAAAACAAAAATAAAACAAAAAAATGAAACTTCGACCTGAAATGAGGAATGTCCAATCAGTGGAAGCAAATAAAAATATAAAATCGAAGGTAAATAAAAAAATTCCTTGATGCATTATCAAACATTATTACCATTCTATTTTGACTTTTATCTTTTTAACTGCTTTTATTTTAGTTTTTTTTGAGTCGTTGTTTCTGTGACGTAGAAGAAGAGAACATATCGGAGGGATTAATTGATAAAGATAAGCATACTGCAGAGATTCAAACTTAGATCATCTTTTGATTTTGATGCTTTCTTTATACTCCAAGCGCTGAATATACCGACTGCATTCTCTACAGTGAGGTTCGACCCTACAAAAAGGGTATGGTGATTGTGATGGTTTGGCCACAATCTATGAGCCAAATAGACCCAATTGAAAATTATTCGTATTTGGTAGGATATATATATATATATATATATATATATATATATATATAAAGGATGCGGAAGGAAAATATAGAAGGAAAATATAGGCATGTGTTAATTACCGACTGAGCTGACGTTGAGTTACAGGCTTGGCCTGGGGTATGTTATCGGCCTAACTTTAAGTTAGGCGCGTCTTGGAACGTCTCACGTATCTAGACAAACTTAAAGTGTTGTGATACAACGAAACTCTCTGTGGATGACAATATATATATTAAAATGAGTAGGTCCACGAAGACATTTGTATTTTTCAGGATTTTTTAAATTTATTTTGTTCTTACATATGTGTATGTTTCCATGCTTGTTGCTTTCATCAGAGAACATATAACAATAATTACAAGGAAATTTCAAACCATAGTACGTCACAAAAAATCTCAAGAAACACACACACACAGAAAAAATAACTGAATGCCGAAACCACTCCAATACACACACACAATGAAAAAACTTATCAAATATCAAAAACCAACGAGGGATAAAGCAGGCAAAGGTAAACACACTCTAAGAAAAAGAGAGGAGTGACTTTCATATGAATCCATAACCAACTGAAAACTATTCAAATTGTAAACACGAGTAAGTTCAACTCTCATTGAGTACCCCAATAACAAGGTCTTCTGCCATATATGTTCTTTGACGAAAGCTACGAGCTGGAAACATAACATACACGTATGTAAGAACAAAATAAATAAATAAATCCTAAAAACATATAAATATCTTCGTGGACCTACTCATTCAAAAAATATTCATTTCTCTTTTTGGACCTATATATATATATATATATATATAACCGTGTTTGAATTTATTAAGGGTATTTATTTAAAGCTAATACTGTTTTCGAAGGATTTATTACCATAAACTTGCTTGGTTGGCTGTTGGTCGTTTTTTATGACATATCAAACCTTGTAGGTTATTTAATGCCAAATTGTGTTAATAAACACACACACACACACACACATATATACATTGAATATATTTGATTTATAAAGAAATCGTTTTTAGATGACAATTTTAAAAATAGTCAGAGCTTATTTGTTTGCACATATTGAAATAGTTTCAAGTATTCCTATCACACTAAAAAAGCTTTTTTAGTTAAACGGTTGCAGGTTTTGTTATATATCACTAATTTATCCATTCAACATTATTTATTCGTTTATTATAGTTTTTAGTTTCTTGAGACAATATAACTGTGTTAAAAAATGTATATTATTAAATAGATATGTTTATTTGAAACTATAAAATTGATAGTATAAGATAAGAATACTTGAACTCATACAACTGTGTGCAAATTATTTTTATCACTGTGTGCAAACAAATGATTATAGACAATTAAAAAATGCAATTTTAAAATATTCAGTGGAACTTTTAACATACAATCCTTTTTTTGCAATCAACTTTTATTTATTCATTTATTTATTTATCTATTTATTTTATAGCAAGTCATCGCAGTGATTCTTTGAATATTCTAGTTGCATCGATAGTAGAGCGGTAAGACCCCCTCCATTACAGTGGTATCTTGTGTATGACCCTAAGCTGCATACGGAAGTAAGCCTCCAGTTCTGACACTCTAAGCAGTGCCATTACATTCAGGTTCATTGATCATATTCAGCTTCAGTAGTTTTCTGTACCAACAAAAATCAGCTTTGATGGTTGTAAAAAATGGATTGATTAAACACCTAATTTTCATATTCATCAAATTTCGGTATTCAGTCTGAAGGATCTACATTAAAGAACTGGAAAAAAATTGTCAGTTGTTATGGATCACTGAAATCTTTATCAATACTAATATTTTATCGTTGAAATGCAGAGGAAGTTATTACCAAGTGCATCCTAATCAAGTAAGTCCTTCAGAGAGGTTAAAATACCCCAACCTCTCCTCTGCAGAAGAGTAAGACATTAAAAAAAATGTGTGTTGCCTGTGACTCTAAACGGCATTTGGTGACAAGGCTCCAGTTACTCACCTCCGGGGGACGAAGTAGTACTTCGTCATTGGCATTGCTACTGGATGTTCGTTTCCGGACACGCTGAAACCGCAATACACTCAGCAGCCTAAAATAAGCAACAATTAGAGGTATATTTGAATCGTTAATTGAAGTAATATATATATATATATATATATATATATATATATATATATGCCAGATTTCGCAGTGTATGCTACACCATATAAATAAAATTGTTATATATTTCCTGAAGCAAAACTCCCACGAATAAATCTTATGAGTAGACGCTTTCTGTAGAATCTGTTGGAGTACGATCGATAGGTCAAATAGATATGTTTAAAATTTTCTTAGATAGGAATACTTGAAGTGATGCATCTTCGTAAATAATTTGTATCAGATAGGAATATTTAAAACCATATAACTGTGTGCAAGCAAATGCATAAAATCAATTAAAAAGTGCTATTTAGAAATGGAATGGAACATCGAACATCTAATACGGAATAAGGTAAGTACTTGAATCTTGTCAGAGTGCTGCAAAACCTGTGGAACGTAAACATGACTGTAATACATATCGTAGTTGGTGGCCTTGGAACGGTCTCCAAAAAAGTTTCGAAGAAGTTGATACAGAGGAAGACATGATATTATTCTGACCAAAGTAATGTTAAGATCAAACTAGAATAGTTAGAAGGTTTCTGGAGACTGCTGGCCCTCAAACGTCAAAGAAAAAACCTGGACATGTCTACGAAAGGGAAACCTGACGAGAGAAACTAAATATTTTCTAATAGTGGCAAAAAACAATGCTGTAAGGAGTAAGAATGATAAAGCAAAAATCAACCAGATGCAACAGAATAGCAAGTTTAGGTTATACGCTGATAAAGACAAAAGGATTAATCAAAGCAAAGGAGTATAAGACTAGACACGAATGGGTGGGAAAGGTGATCAACAGGGAATTGTTCAAGAAATTTAAATTTGAGTATATTGAATCCGACCAGGTGAATGAAACCAATGAATTTCTGTGGGATTTTGAGATACAAACAGATCACCTAATCTCGCCCAGATGACCAAAACTAGATATGATTAATAAAACAAAAGGGAGAAAACTAAGCGTATTGTGGATTTTGCCGTCCCAGCAGACTGTTGAATGGAAAAGATTGACAAGTGTTTGTACCTTGCCAGAAACGTCTGGAACATGATGGTAACAGTGATAACAATTGTAATCGGCGCTCCTGGAAAGGTCCTCAAAGGCTTGGAAAGGAGAGTGGAAAAATTAGAAATCGGAGGAAGAATCGTGTCAGCATTGTTCAGAGTGGCCAGAATACTGAGAAGATTCCGGTCACTTGGAATCCAGTGAAAGACCATCGACTGATTGAAATGATAATAATAAGAGAACCTATCCTGAGTATTGAGATGCACAAACTCCACTTTCAGATACAAACGGATCACGTACTCTAGGCCAGAGGATCAGAAATACTAATAATAAACAAAAAAAGCTAATCGAATCGAGGGCTTGGCTGTCCCAGTTGACCACAGAGTAAAAATGAAAGGTGGAAAAAAGAAAGATAAGTACCTGGACCTTGCCCGAGAACTGAAAAAACTATAGAACATGAAAGTGATGGTGACACTAATTGTAATTGGTGCTCTTGGTACGGTCAGCAAAGGATCGGTGCAGGGATTAGAGGGCTTGGAAATAAGAGGACGAGTGGAGACTATCCAAACTTCAGCATTATTAAGATCGGCCGGAATACTGAGAAGAGTCCTGGAAACTTGAAGATGCTTGTTGTCTCTCAAGTTCGGGAGAAAAACCATCAGCTAATCCTAATGGGAAAAACTCTTAAAATATAGTAATAATGATAATTATTATACACAAAATCTTATGGGACTCTGACAAACAAACAGATCACCTAATCTCGGCCAGAAGACCAAACCTTATAGTAATCTACAAAACAATTGTCGACTTTGCTGTTCCGGCTGACCACAGAATAAAACTGAAAGAAAGTGAAAAAAAGGGTAAGTACCTAGACCTTGCTAGGGAATTAAAAAAAAAACAACTATGGAATATGATGGTGACGATTATATCAATCGTGATTGGTGCATTCGGTACTGTAACTAAAGGACTATTAAAGGGACTGGATGACATAGAAATTGGAGAACGAGAGGAGACCATCCAAACAACAGCATTTTTGAGAACGGTCAGATCACTGAGATGAGTCCTGGAGACTTTAGAAAAATTGCTGTCTCTCAAACTCCAGTGTATTTCCCATCAGCGTTAGATGTTGGGAAAACCTCTAAAGGAGTAACAATAATAATGTGTACTGGTTCTTTGTTGTCACTTGTTCTCTAATGACAACCAACATATTGAACTAGCGTGAAAATCTATAAATTCCAAATAAATGCAGGTCTCTGTATTCTAATGAAAATCTCTGCTCCTGCAGAGTCAATTCTTCTTATTTCAGAATAATAATAATAATAATTTAATAATAGAAGTAAAAATCGACATGTGCCGTGCATAGAATCGCGTAATGATGTAAGCCTTGAGTGCTTTTCCTTGATGCAAAGCAAGTCATAACTCGACGGATAAATGTGATAATTCTAATGTAGGCTGCAACAACCTTGCCACCCAACACTCTCCGTTCTTTTTATCATGGCCCTCATTCTTTTCTCCGCCTCTTCTTCTCTTTTACCTCCTTCTGCTCTCCCCATCCACCCCTTCCCCAAACATCATCTTCTGCAAATCTTTGAATACGAACGGATGGCAACAGGCAGTCACGGAAACGCACAAGCTTTAATAAGAACCAAGAGAAACACACATGAAGGGAGATGTTCTGAATTTAGATGGGTGTATGGAGCCTCAGGCACTTGACCTTCGCCGACACGCGCATTGCCGTCTGTTGATCTCTCACTTTCTTTCATTGCTTTGCAATAGCTCGGCTTATTTCCCCTGTAATTCTCATCATTTATGATTTTCTTTAATCTATCAGTATCTGTCTCCATTCCTTTCTTCGGTCTTTCCCCACACATATTCAAACACCAAACGAGCTCTTTATGTGTGTGTGTGTGTGGAGAGAGAGACAGAGACTGAGAGACAAAGAAAGAGAGACAGAGAGACAGAGAGAGAAAGACAGTCTCCATGGCATAGTGGTTAACGTACTTGACTGCAACATCGGAGTAAGCTAGTTCGATCTTCAGTCGTGCTATTATATTCACTTCTGCAAGGATACGTTTGGCATTATATAACCCAACAAGAGTGCTATATATATATATATAGCACTAAACAAAGAAGCCAAACAGTATATACAGTTTAGTTTCTTTGTTTAATGCCATATGTATATATATATATATATATAATCATCTCATGCCACTTGCACGGATTCCCATGACTCTCCCATGCCAGTCGTCTCAATCATACATTTTCTAGACTACATTCAATGTCTCTACAGAGCTGTTGTAAATAGGTTCGAGCAAGACATCGAACACTTGCTCTCCACCAGAGAATGTCACATAAAATCGTCACTTACTTCTCTAGCAGTGTTCACCATGTCTCGTTCGTTTGATTTGGATGGTTTTTGAGATGGGAAGTTGGTGGCTGTGCAGCTGTTTTGTGGGATTTTGCTACAAGCATTTGTTCAATATAGCTCGTCGCATTCTTGTGCAATTTCTGTCGAGTTTTTTCTCTATGCGCTTTGTTAGCGCCAATATGGTGCATCCATATCGTAGTATGGACCACTGCTTGAAAAAAGTGCATTTTATCTTATCCGATAAGTTTGTTATATTTAAACATGAATAGTGCTAATATAGTGAGAGAGAATATATATCGAAGTTAGGGTATCGCAGATACAAGTTCAACGATGCTTGATGACTGTCAGATTCTTTCTTATGCGAACATTAAACCAAGTATACATCGGGAATCATTACAACACTTGAGATAAACTTATTCTCATGATCATCTAGACGCAAAACTGATAATCATCAAGTTCCGTTGACTCTGTCTACGCTATACAAACTTATATATATACACAATGATTTTATTATCAAGGAAGCAGTTAGCTATATTAATAAAGATTAGAAACTGATCATTCGTAGATCTAAGTTAAGACAGCGTCGATACACAGTCAAAAGTACTCAGTGACTGTGCGACCATCAGACCAACACATACACAGAAACATACAGACACATGCATGCATATATATAGAATATCCGATTGTTACCGATGATCCAGTGGGCGAAAACTCGGTAGATTGGTCTGACTTTGTAGGCTTTACAACTTTAAATTCGCTCTATTTTGTATATCAAGTACTTTTTACGTGTAGCTTAGTCGATTCTGCCAGTGTTTTTCTTTTTCCTTTGGCTTAATATTGCAACTCTATTTGATTATATTCAAATAGTACGGGTGCTGTTAGTTTTTCTTTTTTTTATTGAATTTTTTCCCCAGACATCATTTTGTATAAACTTTATTTGCAACTCGCATCATTTGTTTTTTTTTTCCCTCTAGCAGAATCTTAGTGGTTAATTATAGATATATTTATGAATCATTGCATTTACACACAAACAGAAACACAAATATATATATATATATATATATATATATATATATGAAAGGAAATATGGATCAAAAGCCGACAATATGAAGATAGCAGAAAAGCATAATCCAAATAGGTGAATTTTCAAATATATTTCCACGTGCCAGACACGTTCTTATGACTTTTGAATTATGAACGCTATTTGCCCGTTTGTATCTTTTCGTTGAATACTTTTTATTTACTCCTGTTATCCCAGCAAGAATTCATCGCTAAGTGACCTATTCTGATATCCAAGTCTCGATGAGGGTTACTGAAACCGAAACATTCAACGTCGACTTTAATTCATAATAAATTCACCTATTTGGATTATGTTTTGCTACTATCTTCATATGTATATATATATATGTATTTATATATATAAGTAAAGTTGGCGATCGTAGTCGAGGGGAACCAGAAGGCTCTCTTTTCAATAGCTACTACACCGAGGTGTAGGGGAGGGCGCTACTCCTTTCCCTGGATTGTTCAACTTACCCTTGATAAGTACCTTATAATGCTGAGTGCTAAACAAGGAAGTATTAGGTATCATTTTTAAAGTCTTTGGTACGACGTGACCTGGTATTGAACCCAGGTCTCCGGACCATTGGCGAGCACTCTACCCACTGATGTGTGTGTGTGTGTGTGTGTGTGTACATATTTATGTATGAATCTCTTAGTATCTATGTGGTATTTTGGAGTACAATTCTTTTTTATGTATATCTTTATCTATCTTGATACCTTCCTATATTTGCCTCTTCATATATAAGATGTCAATTTATCTATTAGTATCTACCTCGAAAGTGTTGGCGTGGTGAAGTGGCTATCCTGCTGGACAGTAACATCGTAGTAAGCGAGTTCGAACCCCAGTCATGCTATTGCTTTCATTTCGGGACAAGGTAATTGTTGAGGTAGACTCGCCCACCCTCAATATAAAGAGGAAAATTTCCACGTTCGGGGGATTAAGCTAGCTGGGCACCTCTAGTTGTGTAAGAGTTAGAAAGCTAGACTAGCAAACCTTCATGAGTGAGTTCGAATCTCATTGGGTGTTCCATTCACTTAGCCTTGTGCCACATCTGAGCAAAACGCTTAATAAATAACTACTTACCCATCTTGGCACAGCTCACAGTTAAGCAAATGAAAACTGTGCTGCGATTGTATTATTATTCTTTCCCGATATATATTTGGTCTGATATTTGCATGAGCAAGAATCGGACAGTCAACAAGCTTCGTTGAATTTGTATCTAATTTGTATACCCTAACTTCGATTATTATTATTATTATTATTATTATTATTATTATTATTATCATCATTCCCAGCCGATGCATTAGTATTTGTGTACCGGACATTGGCCTAGGGGTTAGAGTGTTCGCCAATGGCCCGGGAGACCTGGGTTCAATCCCAGGTCGAATCATACCAAAGACTCAAAAAATGGTACTTGATGCCTCCTTGCTAATCACTCAGCATTATAAGGTACGGATCAAGGGTAAAAAAGAGCAATCCAGGGAAGGAGTAACGCCCTCCCCTACACATTGGTGTAGTAGCTATCGAAAAGGGAGCCTTCGGGTTACCCTCGACTATGGTCGCCAACTTACTTTATTATCATTATTATTCATTAGAGTTTTTCACATCAACGTAAGCTGATGGTCTTTCACTGAAGATTGAGTCAATGCAAGTCTCCTCAAGTCTTCAGGACTCTTCTCAGTATTCTGACTGTTTTCAATAATGTTATTGTTTGGATGGTCTCCACTCGGCCACCAACTTCCAAATCTTCCAGGCCTTTTAATAAACCTTTAGTTACCGAGCCAAAAACACTAATCACAATTGGTATGATTGTCACCTTCATGTTCCAAATTTTTTTCGATTTTCTAGCAAGGTCGAGGTACTTATATCTCTTTTAACATTCTTTCAGTTTTATTCTGTGGTCAGGCGGGACAGCAAAGTCGGCAATTTTGCAGATTTTTTTTTTTTTTTTGTTTTTGATTATTATAAGGTCTGGTCTTCTGACCGAGATTAGGTGATCCGTTTGTATATCAAAGTCCCATAGGAGTTTGTGTGAGTCATTTTCAAGGACAGGTGTTGGTTTGTGCTTATACCATTTGTTGGCATGGTCATATTTAAATTTCTGGTACATTTTCCAGTGGATCACCTTTCCCACCCAGTCGTGACTAGCCTTGTACTCCTTCTGTGCCAATTTGCTGCATTCGCTTATGTGATTGATGGTTTCATCTCTGTCACCGCATAGTCTACATTTGCTATTTTGTTGCTATTATTATTATTATTATTATTATTATTGTTGTTGTTGTGTATTTTTTTTGTCTATAGTTGTGCGAAGAACACATTATAACAGTAATAACCTTGAGAAAGGCATGAAACCCCTTATCCTCCAGCTAAAGTTTAAATAGTAACCCTACTGTTCTTCAACAAGGATCGCTTTAGCATTAAATAACATTCGAAAGCTGATTTACCATTAAACAAAGAGACACGAACCAATATCTTCCGAGATCAATCTATATCTGTTTACGTTGACATCTTCCTCTATCAGCCTTTTCATATCTATCAGTTTTTCTATATCTTTCTATATCAATCTCTTTATACATTCACGTCTATCAATTTTAATATCTCCTAATATTGTTTCACTTCATAAATATGTGTTCACCTTTTCACGTCTTTTGCTATTTGAGGTTTGTCTCCGCTTATTCCCGAATCTACACAATTGCAATACATACCATTGCTCTGTACCGGACATTGGCCTAGCAGATAGAGTGTTCGCCAATAGCCCGGGAGACCTGGGTTCAATCCCAGGTTTAGTCATACCAAAGACTCAAAAAATGGTACTTGATGCCTCCTTGCCTAACACTCAGCATTATAAGGGACGGATCAAGGGTAAAGTGAAGCAATCCAGGGAAGGAGTAGCGTCCTCCCCTACACTTTTGTGTTGTAGCTATCGAAAAGGGAGCCTTCGGGTTACCCTCGACTATGGTCGTCAACTTTACTTACCATTGCTCTGTAGCAAGTTACCTACCTATTAGTAATGAGTGTAATCATCATCATCATCATCATGTCGTGCCGCTATCATTTATCGCCTCTAGCAGGTCTTCAGGGCTACATCCCGTATCCTCACATAGCTGCTGAATGTATGTTCGTGCTGGTAGTCCTGCTTTTGCCCGGTCATATGTGGGGGTCCATAAGAGTACATCACTTATGAGCTCGTCCCTGCTTCTCCAACAGTGTCCTGCATGTCTGATTCGTCTAACTTGGATAGTTTTCGTGAAAGGAGGCAGGTGGCCGTATAGTTGGTATCTTGTGGGGTGTTGCCGCCAGGACTTGTTCAAGATTGCTTGCAGCATTCTTGTCTAATTGCCATCTAGCTTCTTCTCCAGCCGTTTTATTAGCGTCCATGTAGTGCATCCATACAGCAGTATCGACACGACAGCAGCCTGGAAGAAACTTGATTTCAATAAGAGTAATAATATAATCAATATAATAGTAAATGGATTATTTTATCATTTTTTTTTGTTCTATTTCGTTTTCATAAGCGCAAGATAAGCTTTAGATTAAAAATCATTAGAAATTCTATATATTTGTTATCCCTCCAGATAAAAATGGAAAAATTAAGAGATTTTTCATTTCACCCTGGGCAGTTTTTTCTGGATTAAGCAGTTTAATAAAAAGCACAGGTAATTTAAGGTTTAGATTTAAGATTCCTCATGTATGGCGTATATACAGAGGAGTGTAAACATACACAAAATACCCCAAAATACATATATATATGCATGTGAAATGACACGTCGTTATATGTGAAGTAAACTCTGTCTGTGCTGATTAAAATTATAAAGGTCACTTATAAATTATAAAAATTTTAAGTTTTCAAATTTTAAATACGAGGATTAAATAAATTTTAATGTTAAATATAAATAGTAAAAAATTAAAAATGTTCAAATAGTAAAATTTTAAAAACATCAAATCAAACAAGCACGTATTTTAAGATTTAGACTAAAGTTTTTTTTATGGACTCTGTCTCTCTCTCTCTCTCCCTCTCTCTCTCTCTCACACACACACACACACTCTCTGTTTCTCTCTGTCTCACATACACACACTCTCTCTCTGTCTTTCTCTCTCTCTCCCTCCCTCCCCCTCTCTCTCTCTCACACACACACACTCTCTGTTTCTCTCCGTCTCACACACTCTCTCCCTCTCTCTCTGTCTCTCACACACACACACACACACACACTCTCTGTTTCTCTCAGTCTCACATACACACACACACACTCTCTCTCTCTTTCTCTCTCTCTCTCTCCCTCTTTCTCTCTCTCTCTCTCACACACCCACACTCTCTGTTTCTCTCTGTCTCACACACACACACACACACACACACACACACACACACACACACACACACTCTCTCTCTCTCTCGCTCACTCGCTCTCTCTTTCTCTCTCTCTCTCTCTCTCTCTCTCTCTCTCTCTCAAACACATGTATACGTACACACAAAAATATGTATTCGTATATTTAAGAATGTACAGGAGAGGATCACTTAGTGTAATGGTTATCATCGTTGGAAATAAAATCAGCGAAAAGAATTCAGAAGGGTGTTTGCTTTTCCCATTACTCTAATGCCTTTGAGAAAGCCACGAATCATTTTATCCGCCCCCATAAGTATGGGTAAATGCTAAAACAGGCTGGGTTATTTACCATAGAAAAGACAAAGAATCTAGAAGAGTGGAAAATTCTGAATTAAAACCATCTTTAAAAATTGTCTATGTGTTGCATACCGTCAGGTTGGATAACTACATACGAGTGTCATTCAAAAAGTTTTAGCCTTACCCAAGAGTAAGAGAGTCAGAGGTACCCAGGAAATGCTAATCTTTTTCCTCTTTGACTCTATTGTCAACATTTTCTTGCCTCTCTAACAGAAAGCTCGTTAATCCCCAAGATCTCACTTGAAAATTTGACGCTATGGCTCTTCTTTTTAGAAATGACTCGGAACTTTTTAAACGATCCTCGTATCTACATAATACGCATCATTATAATGAAATACTGTATGACGGCCTATGGGTAATTGTCGAAGAAAATAGATTCCGTGAAACAAGTTCAAATGATGAAGGAAGCTGTCTACATTTTACTTTACGCTAATGACCTGAGGAAAGACGTGTAACTATATGTTCTCTCCCACCCACCATAGAGTCAAATAGTATAGAAGACTAAGCTCAGTAGACACGCAAAGACAGCCTGTCTAGAAGAAAGTGAAAAGTCAGAATTCAAAACCTGAGAAGTATTGTTCGAAGATTCTATAACATACCATTAAGCTTTTTTTTTCTTTTATCAGCTCTCATCCAAAAAGTGTCTGGCTTTACACAAACTTTCATCACCATAAAGATATAAGCAGTACAGCCAGTTGCAAAGCTGGCCATAGTTTAAAAGTCATCGTGACATTAAATTCAACTCAAAATAGTCTTACGGATACAATAGAAATGAAAGAATGTATGTAATAGAAGGATTCGGGACAATTCAGACTGATTTATCAACCAATCAGGTTGACGTTTTCAAAATTAAATTGAGTCTTTTTTAAACACTAAATTTTTGCTTTTTATGTTTTTCCTTTTGTATATTTTTAAAGGAAAATTGTAAATGAAGATATTTAATAATTATTTTTGGCTCTTTTTTTTTCTCTGTCATCTCCCCGAAAATGAATGGTGATTCACTTCAATTCTAAAATAAAAAAAGCTTTTATCGTAAATATTTGTATGTGATCTAAAAACTTGAAAAATATTCTACCTTGTATTTATTTGTATTTGAATTCTAAAAGAAAATCTTTTTTCACTTTTTCAAGCATCTAATTTTTAAATCTTATAATATTTGAGAAAATTGAAAGAATGATAAACTGAATCCAGAAAACTTAACTGATTTCAAAAATAAAATGCAACTTTGAAAATGTTCGTAATTAAACCGTTCAAAAAGATTGCAACATGATCGGAAAACAAGGAAGATATATGAAAATATTTAGTTAGTATTAGTTTGGTATGACTTTATTGCATATTAACCATTGTTGGTTATTTAATGCCAAATCTTGATTTTACAAGTAGATTAAATATATTACTTGTAAACTCATTTAGTAGTAAAATGATCAAACATACCTATTTCTAACAATTCACTTTACCATAAGTCAACAAAGTTAAATAGTTCCAAGTATTGTTATGTATCACAAACTATTCAATTAAACATCTGTCATTTGTTAACACATTTAAATTGTCAAACAGCTCTATTTCTAATAATTCAATTAAGCATAATTCATTTGCCTGCACTCGGTGTAAATCTCAAACAATTCTATTTGACCTATAGATAGGACCCTATCAGGTGTTACCTCCTCGAGCCAGATAGACCTGGAATCGATGACCATGAAGATTACTCCGAATTCCCAAAAGGTCAAGAATTACTGGAGTCTCACCATCAGATTGTTTAGTGTCATACTCAGGAAACTCGTTGGAGTATTCTACAGCCCCAGCTGACTGGGCTGTAAAAATATTTAGGTTATTTTGACTTGGTTCGGAAAATTCGTTCATTTTACATCCAGTTTTCATAGGTCATTAAAACCGAAATTTGATGTAAATAATTTACAAAAAATTATAGAGTTTCGAGTATTTTCTCTAATACTGAAGCAAAGCTTTAAAAAAGGAAAAGAGGAAATTACATTGTCCAGACTCCGGATAGGTTATACAAGGATAACAAACTTTTATCTACTCAAAGGAAAACAACAACCAATGTGTTATGCATGTCAGACCAAATACACCGTGAAGTACATTCTCATCGAATGTACCGACCTAGCCCATATAAGAAAAAACCTTCTATAGTGGAAATAATTTGAAGGAACTGTTCCAAAACACTGAAATAAATAATGTGATATCATTTCTACAAACAGTGAAGTTATACACAGAAATCTAAAGGAATATACAATAAGACCAAATTACGTCTATAAACCCTTTCTTTACTAGATAAATTATAAATTGGTCCCTTCCCCAACCTGTTTCACAAAAAAAAGGAATTTTTATTATTATGATTCCCTACAAATAAACTTCTAATAAAAATTAAAAAAACAACTAATTATCTAAAGTTTATCATTAATTCCTATGACCTCTCTTTTGAATTTTTTTTCAGACTAATTTTCCTTAACTCTCTTCGGCATTAAATGACCGATGAGGTTGATATGCCGTAAAACAAAACAAACTAACAATCATTTCTCTAACACTAATAATTTTCATCAAACAGGTCCCAGCACTCTGGAACATGGCTGAACTGGATGTAATTGCAATGTAAGGTCACTGAATACATTCCAGTAATGGAGCATCGCCGTAAGATAGAGTTTAGAGGCATGCTCAGGATATCCTTTTGAGGGGGATCTGATACACCTTTAGGGGATGCTGTTAACGTATTCTTGGTCTCACCGACCGGGATTAAGAATATTTTGCTTTATTTTTTTAAATGATCTACTGAGAAATTCAGAATAAGAAACGTTGATTTTTATGTTTAGGACTTAGAATATTTGGACTATCGTCTTCATCTTCATTTTTATACTCAGAATGTGTCGGCCGATATATCCTTCGGCTTTCTTTGGCCGAAATCGTGTCAGTATAGCAAGGAAGATGAAGACAATTGTGCGAATATTCATAACAATAAAAGTTATCAAGCTTCATCTCCGAAATTTAGACAAATAAGAAACTGAGTTGATACAAAACAAATTTTACAGGAAAGTAACTCAAAATTTGCAGAAGTTGAGGAATTTTAATTATCCAGTTTATACTTTATATTTGTTTGAATGAGAAAAAATGTTAGGCCATGACATTTTAGTTAAAAGTGCAATGTTTTTTTTGTTTTTGTTTTTAAACTGTTTTTTACATCATTTATGCGACCTTCTATATTAATGATAATACCTTGTTTACAGTTTTCAAAATGTTTTTTAAAGAAAAAATACATCACTCACATATAGACAGACACACACATATATGTATGTATATGTGATTTCCTCTCTCCAAGGGAAATTTAGAGTTATGCGGTCATACAGTTCATACAAACAACATTCGGCCGCATATGCAGGGTAAACCAGCTTGATATCTTATAGGGAAACCAGTACTGAATAATTGTAAGAAATAACATATTGACAAAAAAACACCTTTCAGTGAAAGCATATGAGAGACGCCTCGAAAGTATAGTCACTTATTTATTTTTACTGATATTTCAACAGATAAATCAGACCAAATATCACCCAGGGATAGTGCAATCTTTCATCAACAAAACGCTATTTTTCAACATAGTCACCTTCATTCGCTATGCCTTTCTGCTAGCCTGCATTTTGTGCACGTTAATGCTCTAAAAGTAATGCTTCCGATTTTATTATGTTGCCACACAATTTCAGAGGTGGATCTTGATGGTATGGCAGTAGAGATTGAACCTTACCGACCGTGTCCTATTTTTCAAAATTCTTGTCAAAGTTAACAGCTGATAAGTCTGACGAAAAATTCCTTCAAGAAGAAATATTACTATCATTGACATAAACTTACGCTTGTTGAAAGATGACGGTGACAAACCATTAAATTAAGGTAATGGTTTTGGTTAGATATTTTAGAAATAACTACAGTGATGTAACAAGCCACATTCAGCATCACTATTATCATAGAAATGTCTCGATCAAGCCATCTTCACGAATTGGGCCAATGGAAGATGGATTTCACTGACAAAATTTCCCAGACAACAAAGTTAACGCATTATTATTATTAGTTTTGGAAACCATATAAATGTGTTCAAACAGATGATTATTATTGAACAGGAATAATATTACATCAGAATACTTGAGAACATACCATTGAGAAAATTATTTGTCTTAGGTAGGAACACTTGGCTCCGGAGACCGGGGTTCAATCCCAGATCAAGCCATACCAAAGATTTAAAAATTGTACTTGACATCTCTTTACTCAGGAACTGATCAGGTCAAGTGGATTAATCCAGGAAAATGTTTGGTGCCCTCCCCTACTCCTCGGTGTTATAGCTATTGATAATGTAACATATTGTTCACCCCTGACAACGGTCGGCCTGTTATGTTTTGACCTGTTGACCCGGCCAAAAATGCCATTCAGGTAATGCACCGGAAGGAGGTGACACATTCTGGTGGCAGTTATGAGAGGAAATCGCGTGGGCGGAAATTGGCTGATGAAATGGGACGAGGTAAAAAAGATCCCATTATACTCTCATAGACTGACGCACCGGAAGAGAGTGACCTCTGAACTGGATGACAGTTATTTCCGCTCGATGACGATCACACAGGCCATTCCAAAGAAAGCGGAAGTGACACATCCCGGTCCCCAGATATCGGAAGTAGTCGTGGAGGCGTGTCCATATCAGCGCGTGGGAGTTTGAAGGTAATATAAGGCCGACGAGTTGAGTTCCGGTCAGTTGAGTTCAACGAGCCAGTGGAGACAGGCGAGAAGAGTTGAGGTGGTAGACGAGATGTAGTAAGGAAAGCCAGTGCTCCGGTTGAGTAACTAAGGAGAACGAGAAAGGCACAACGCTGACAGCCATAACTTCGGGGTCAAAATATTTCAGTAATATTCGGTCTCCAGCTAACGCGCAAACTTTGAACAACCCTTTCGAAACTTACAAATAAAGATGAGAGGTAAAATATTTTATAAAGAAGTCTTCCTGCGTCTTCTTTCTGTGTGCGTCGTTTGTTCCTGCGACTTTATCATTGTGCGTCTGTTTAATTATTTATTGTGTCGTTTTGATGCTGCATGAACATGTATATGTGTATATAAGCATATTTATTATGTGAGTATATAACAGGCCAACTTATATATATGTGTATACACAAATGATTACTGACCAATAAAAAGCGCAATTTAAAAACATAGATGCCATGAAACATTTGTAAATATTGTTATTATCGACCATTTAGAAATAAATCAGATTAGATAACAGGAAAGAAGTTGAGATGCCTTTAAACAAATAGAACAAAACTATTAAGTTATAATTTTTACAAAATATTTTTTTAATTATTTGAAACTATATAATAGTATTTAATTTTAGAAATCATATAATAATATTTAATATTCGAAACCTTATAATGATATTTAATATTTGAAACCATATAATATCATTTAATTTTCGAAACCATATAATAGTATTTAATAATCCAAACCATATAATAGTATTTAATATTTGAAACCATATAATAACATTTAATATTCAAGACCATATAATAGTATTTAATATTTGAAACCATATAACAGCATTTAATATTCGAAACCGTATAATAATATTTGATATTTGAAACCATATAATAACATTTAATATTCAAGACCATATAATAGTATTTAATATTCGAAACCATATAACAGCATTTAATATTCGAAACCGTATAATAATATTTGATATTTGAAACCATATGATAGTATTTAATATTTGAAACCATATAAAAGCATTTAATATTCAAGACGATATAATCGTATTTCATATTCAAGACCATTCAAAACCATATTTAATATTTGAAACCATATAATAGTATTTAATGTTTGAAACCGTATAATAGTAGTTGATTATCAAAACCATATAATAGTAGTTGATATTTGAAACCATATAATATTATTTAATATCCGAAACCATATAATAGTATTTAATATTTGAAACCACATAATAGTATTTAATATTTGAAACTATATAATAATATCTAAAATTCAAGACCATATAATAGTATTAATATTTGAAACCATATAATAGTATTTAATATATAAAACCATTTAATAGAATTAAATATTTGAAACCATGTAATAGTATTTAATATTTGAAACCATATAATTATTAATAACTTATTAATATTAGATATTATTTGCTTGTTTACGTTTTATGGCATATAACCTTTGTTGGTTATTTAAGGCCAAATACATTTTAATTCAAATAATCAGTTCTATTTCAAACAATTCAATTTAGATTCAGCACATAGTTTAATTATCAAAAACATTTCTATTTCAAGCTATTCAGTTTAGTCAAACTGTTCTAATTCAAACCATTCGTTTGAATATAAGTATACATTTTGTTTACAGTTAAATGTCAAAACAGTTCTAATTCAAGCAATTCAGTTTAGCATACGAAATAGTTCCCTTTCAAACAATTTAATTTAGCACAAGTTCACAGATTAAATCTCAAAACAGTTTTATTTTAAGTAAATTAGTTTTGCATAAGTACACAATTTAGTTCTATTTAATCCATAGATAGGACCCTATCAGGTGCTAACACTCCAGGGCAGAGTGGACCTAGGAGCGATGGCAATGAAGGGATACTCCGCATTCCTCAAAGATCCAACATTACTGGAACCTCACCATCAGATTGTTTAGTGTCATATCCTCGTTAGGACAGTATTAACCCTCTGCAGAAAAGCAGGTGGTGCATTTTACTGCCTCAGCCGACTGGGCAATAATACTTGATAGAAAGAGATGAAATTATATAATTTCTTAAGATAAACGTGTATAATGTATTAGTATTTAATTAGAATACTTGAAACCATATAATTGTGAATTATTTGAATATTTGCAATCATATAAATGCGTGCAAGTTATTCATAGTTACTTAAACCCATATAATTGAATAGTTAAAGTCATATGATTGCGTATAATATGGTATTATTTGATACGTTGTGCCTTCAATAATTTTCCAGACTTTTTTGAACAGGTATTTAAATGTGTCGTAGACTCTTGAAAATTTAGTATGTTATTGCTTTAACATCCTTTAGGATTAGTCCGTATTAGTATGGGATTATCATTGGCAGCGTAGTGCAATCTGAATCAGATCTTCAAGTGAAAATAAATGAAATAAAATTAAATCAATTTTTTCGTAACTAATTTTTGTTGCTACTCATTCTGAAGATATTCCTCTTCTGTAATATCTCAGATGATGAAGGAAAATCTCTAAAAGTAAATTAGACAGAAAACTATAAGTAACCACATTTCAATAAGATGAGAAAAATTTCAAAATGCTATTTGGAGATTTAAAAAAAAACACAGGAAAAATAATTCACATTCCGGAAAGTCAGAGATCGTTTCGACATTGTACTTATAATAAATACGAACCCAAGTCTAGAAACATACGGCCCTGACAGCGAGGCTTAAAATGCGATGACTATATCATTTGTACAGTTGTAAGACCTCCGTCCTAAAAGGGATGTCCTACGTATTACACTAAACTGTGTCTGATGGTGAGGCTCCTGTTCTAAAGGGGTGTATCTTACCATTTCATTTGTATCTCTCAGTGCTAGTGCTAGTTAGGGTCCTCTATATAGGTAAAATAAATCTGTTTACAAATGACCTGAATAAGTAAGAATAACTGATATTATATAACCATGCGGACAAATATATTTTAAAATACACAAATATCTATAAACATGTACATAATACTGTATCCTCGAGGCATATAATAGCTCCATACGGGTAAACATGCTATTAAAATCAATCATTCTATCAAGAATTAAATCAATCTAAGGCGATGCTAAACAAATATTTTTCAAATTTCTTTAATTACCTTTAAAATCTTCTTAATGCTCGATAAGTAAAATTAATAGCGAAAAAGGGAATCTTTTTTACTTTTTTTTTTAAATTTTTACACGAGACCAATCTGATTCAGACGTGTAGCCGAATCAGCCCCAAGATAAGCAAACCACAGGGGTGTGAGCCTATCATATAAACCATCACTCAACAGCAGGCATCCATATTTCTATGACGTAATACAAATTATATTTCTCTAATTTCAATGCTTAATGTGTAATTATTTTAAAGGGTACAGTCAACAATGTCCCAATTCTTTTTATGTTCTAACTAAAGATTCTAACTCTAATTTCCAGTCTGCTGATTAATTTATTGTCATGTCTTTCTTTATATCCCTTTTTATTAATTATCAAAATCAATTTAATGTAGCCAAGCTATTCTCTCCCCATTATTTTGTGATAAAGTTCCTATTCTCAGTTTTCAGATCTGTCATTTATTTTGCTGGTATTTTATTGGCTGCCGAGAGATTTGACCTTTCTTTACACGAACTTCATCTGGACATTGCTAGAAAAATTTTATTAAAGAACAATTGACAGATTATCTAAGCCAGAACCCTATTTATTCCTTTGAGATGGAAATTTAATAATTTTTATGAAGAAAAGTGTACAGTAATTGTAATAAAGTTTTTTGTCAATCACACTGAATTCTTAATCTGATTCAGTAGGCATTTTCTTTTATTTTCATCTATTTACGGTTTAATAATATCCCTAATTTATCTGTGGCCTCTTAGATTATTTTTCTCAAATTCATTAAAATCCTAGTTTTATTTCTTGAAGTCCTTCTCACTAAATTCCTGTCCATCCGGCCATTATCTTAGATATTGTCGCCTTCATATTCCTGTTCATCAACAAAAAACCAGCTTTGTTTTTATTGTTTTCGTCCTTTCATGTCTTTCTACTCATTATTCGTTCCTTCTAAAGAGTCATATTTTATTAACTTAAAAAAAAAAAAAAATTGGACGACTCTTTATATTTGGGGAACATTTTTTTCTGTTATAAAACAGTATTTTCTTTACTGAGTCCGTTTCCAAAGAATTCTTTCTCTTTTATTTCACTCTTCAGAATTATTTAAAAAATTGTTCACCCAGAGTATTTTCAGCACAAAACACTAAAAGACATTTAGGAAACCAACGGAAATTATATTATTTGAATTCTTTTGTAGCAACTGAATCAGTTTGGAAAGCGTTGAAGCACTGAAGATGGAATCATAACAATAATATCTCACAATGTTAGGAATTTTAATTCTCATATTTGTGATAATCAAATTAAAGTTTATTATAGCATTTCTATGAATAATCAGCATAGTACCTGCCAAATAACGATATTTGTAAATGAATTGGCACTTCTCTTTAAGGTCGGAGTATTGGCCCTTTCTTTTAAGCTAAATGGATTGCTCCTCGGCCTTCTATCAAGGATCAGTGTAGTATCTGTACACTGTACCTTCATCATCATCATCATATCGTGCTGGCAGCACGGATATCCCTGACCCTCTCTCGCCACTCCTCCCTATCGTTCATCGCCCTAGGTAGGTCTTCAGGACAACAACCTGTATCCTCACATAGCTGCTGAATGTACGTTCGTGCTGGTCGTCCTGCTTTTGCGCGGCCGTGTGTGGGGATCCATAAGAGTACATCTCTTATGAGTTCATCTCTGCTTCTCCAGCAATGTCCTGCATGTCTGGTTCGCCTAACTTGAATAGATTTCGTGATAGGGGGCAGGTGGCCGTACAGTTGGTGTCTTGTGGGGTGTTGCTGCCAGGACTTGTTGAGGATTGCACGCAGCATTCTTGTGTAATTGCCATCTAGTTTCTTCTCCAGCCGTTTTGTTAGCGTCCATGTAGTGCATCCATATAGCAGTATCGATGTGACCGCTGCCTGGAAGAAACTGCGTTTCATTTTATCGGTTAGGTCTGATTTCCATATAGTCGATAGCCTATTGATAGCTGTCCATGCTTTCGTTAACCTCGTTTCGATGTCCTTTTCGGTTGATTCGACGCTGCTTCCTAGGTACGTGAATTTGTCTACTAGTTTAAGAGGGGTTCCTTCTAGAGTGGAGATGTCCCCTGTTTGGTTATAGCACATATATTCCGTTTTGTGTGCATTAACATGGAGGCCTATGCTTGCTGCTGCTCGTTCCAGGCTATGCAGAAGTGTTTCGGCTTGGTCAGGTGTATTTGCCAGTATCGCTATGTCATCGGCGTAGTCGGCGTCGGTAATTGTTGTTGCGGGATATCTTCTGCTTCTTTTCTTCGTCAGTTCGAAGCCATTCTCTTTGATTTTGTCAATCGATGTTCTAAGTACGTAGTCTAGACAAATGATAAAGAGATACGGAGCCAGCGTGTCCCCTTGTAGTACTCCTGCTACAATGTCGAAGTATTCTGTGTCTCCATCTGGTGATCGTACTTTTACTTTAGTGTTTCTATAGAGAATCGTTATTGCCGCTACGGTTTCTTTAGGTATGCCGTACGCTAGTAGGATTTGTTCCATCTTTCCTCTGTGAATGGAGTCGAAAGCCTTGGTAAAGTCGACAAATATTAATGTAGCTTGTAGGTTCTTTGCCCGTACACCCTCAAGGATTCTGCGGATGGTTAGTATTTGTGAGGTCGTAGATCTATTTCTTCGGAAGCCATTTTGGTTTTTTCTAAGTATGTTGTCGATTTTGGGTTCTATGCGGTTTCGTAGTAGGGCATTGTAGATTTTGGCAGCTATGGATGTAAGTGTTATGCCTCGGTAGTTTTTGGCTAATCCGAGGTCTCCCTTTTTAGGGAAGGGGAGTATGCATCCCTTCGTCCATCTATCTATCGGATTTTGATTGTATACTGCGTTGCAGTGTCGGAGCAGTATGTCGTCGAATTGTCTGGTCTTCCATACTTCCGGGGGAATTTCGTCCAGTCCTGCAGCTTTCCTATTTTTAATTTTTCTGAGAACCGAGTCGAGTTCTCCTTGTGTGAACGGTCCAAGTTTAATGTCTAATTGTTTGCTAATTATTCTGGTGATTGGTTCATGCGTTATTTTTGGTGGGTTTCCAAGTAAGTTTTCGAAGTGCTGTTTCCACAGTTTTATTCTTTCTTGTTGGTTTGCTGCTTTAAGTTTTGCTTTGGTTGTGTTCTTTCTTCTGCTCACTTCGTTTATTGTTTGCCAGGCAATTCTAGATTGTCTATCTTCTACCGAGTCTCTGATCTTATCTATCTGATTTTGAATGTATTCTGTCTGTTCCTTTATATATATGCCTGCTAATTGATATTGTGCCGTTTTTAGTTTTAAGGCATTTGTGTTTGTTGGGTTTTTTCGATAGTTTTTGGAGGCTGTTTTCACTAGTGCACGTTTTTCTCTCACCGCTAAGGTTTCCCATGGGACTCTATATTTAGTTTTAATTTTTTTTGGAATGTATTTTGCTGCTGCCTCAAGGTGTGCATTGACAAAATTTTCGTATTCGTCGTTTGGTGTACTTTTTTCCGTCTTTTCTTGTAGTGTTTCGAATCTGTTTCTCAATTCTATTACGTATTTATCTCTGACATCTTTGTTGTTTAATAGGGCCCAGTCATAGTGTTTGGTGGTCGCTGTTCGTTTGGCGTTTTTTCGTAGGCTTAACCGTATTTTCGCTGTGACTATTCGGTGATCGGTGGACACACCCTCAAAAGAGGAGTATGCCTCGCAATTCAATGCACTATTCTTCCATTTCTTGTTTATAAGGACGTAGTCTATCTGAGCTTTAGTATTGTTTGCGTACGTGTATGTCCATAGTTTGCCCTCTCTTTTTTGGTAGTTTGTATTGAGGCATGCTAATCTATTTTCTATCATGAAATCTGTTAGATGTTGTCCATTTCTATTTGACGTGTTGTGGAGGCTGTATTTGTTGTTTCCGTTTTTCCCGATTTGTGCATTCATGTCTCCGCCAATGACTAACATGTTGTGTTTCGGGATGCTACGCACTAATGAGGATAACTCATCGTAGAAGGTGACTATTTCATTTTCTTCACTAACATTGGTGGGGCTGTAGCATGAGATGATTGTTGCTCTGGGGTTTCCGTTAAATGTAGCTACCATCATTCTAGGTTGTATTTTCTCTATGCTATTAAGCGTTTTTAGTGCTCTAGGTCCTATAAGCAATCCTACCCCTCCCACTGCGGCGTTGACAGAGTTTTTCCATGCGGATACAGTGGCGAGCGACCATCCATTGCTAGTTTCGTGATATTTGATATCTTCTGTGTGTGTGTATCTGTGTTCTTGTATGCATATTATGTCTATTTTATGTTCTTCGGCCGATGCGATTAGCTCTGGGAGTTGTCCTATTCTATTTAAGGTTCTTACGTTAAATGTGGCTATTTGTAGTGTTTGCTTGCATTTTAGTAGTTTTGATTGTTTGAGCACTGTCGCTGATTTTTCGAACACCGAGGCCAGGGCTCCAACCTCAGCAGGACGCGCCCCTTTTTTACCCGCGCGAAGAGCGATGCGGTTTGTGTAAGTGGTTTGAGTGTGGGTCATGGTTATCTTTCGATGGCTGTTTTGTTCTCTTCTATAGAAGCCACTCTTATAGAGGAGCAGCAGTAGTTCCCCGATCGAACTGTCGATTCTGAGCGAAAAGTCGTCAAACTTACGTCCAGGACCCATTTGGGTATTGACTTTGGTCGTCCATTGGTTTATTCAAATACCTTAACGTACATCATGCTGCTTCCCATGTGTACATAATAAAATAAATGAACATTTAAAAAAAAAAAAAAAAAAAAAATTTTTAAAAAAATTAAATAAAATGAAAATAAAAAAAAAAATAAATAATAAAAAATAAAAATAAATAAATAAAAGGGGGGGGGATTTGTTTTAAGTTTTAACTTAGTTAAAGTCCAACATTAAGGTACTTTCTTATGACTTTCACTAATACTGACTTATACTTTTTTGCTGTATTGGGACTTTTCCAAGGGTTTTTCATTTTTTTTTTTTTTTTTTTTTTTTTTTTTTTTCCATCCTACAGTTGGGGACCTAGCAGGCTTCAGGAATTAGAGCTCTGTGGTAGAATTTGGCGTTCTAGGCTTTTTCTTCTAAACTACTGTTAGGGCTTTCTTTACGAATTTTTAAATTATTCGATAGAAGATATTTAAAAACATTCTGCCTTGTTCGCTGACATGTGGATAGGCTTAATATCAAATTGGCTTTACAGTAGAGTAAGCGTGCCTTTACATTTAAAACGCATAGTTTAAGCATTATTTTACAAACAAAATACAGCATAACATTTTGTAAAATTCAGCATTTTAAATTGGAATTAAAGACATACTGACCAATATTGACATATTTCTTCCACTTGGCTCCTGAGTTCAAATGCTCTTCTTCGTCTGGACTTTTATTTACTACTGATATTTTAGGTAGCTTTGGGGGCGGTCTAGTGGGGTGAAGGGGACAATTCGTTTTTTTTGTTTTTTTTTTTTTTTCTTTTCTTTTTCCCTTTCTGAGGGGGGGGGCTGTAGTAGCATTCTAGGCTTTTTCTTCTAAACTACTGTTAGGGCTTTCTTTACGAATTTTTAAATTATTCGATAGAAGATATTTAAAAACATTCTGCCTTGTTCGCTGACATGTGGATAGGCTTAATATCAAATTGGCTTTACAGTAGAGTAAGCGTGCCTTTACATTTAAAACGCATAGTTTAAGCATTATTTTACAAACAAAATACAGCATAACATTTTGTAAAATTCAGCATTTTAAATTGGAATTAAAGACATACTGACCAATATTGACATATTTCTTCCACTTGGCTCCTGAGTTCAAATGCTCTTCTTCGTCTGGACTTTTATTTACTACTGATATTTTAGGTAGCTTTGGGGGCGGTCTAGTGGGGTGAAGGGGACAATTCGTTTTTTTTTTGTTTTTTTTTTTTCTTTTCTTTTTCCCCTTTCTGGGGGGGGGCTGTAGTAGCATTCTAGGCTTTTTCTTCTAAACTACTGTTAGGGCTTTCTTTACGAATTTTTAAATTATTCGATAGAAGATATTTAAAAACATTCTGCCTTGTTCGCTGACATGTGGATAGGCTTAATATCAAATTGGCTTTACAGTAGAGTAAGCGTGCCTTTACATTTAAAACGCATAGTTTAAGCATTATTTTACAAACAAAATACAGCATAACATTTTGTAAAATTCAGCATTTTAAATTGGAATTAAAGACATACTGACCAATATTGACATATTTCTTCCACTTGGCTCCTGAGTTCAAATGCTCTTCTTCGTCTGGACTTTTATTTACTACTGATATTTTAGGTAGCTTTGGGGGCGGTCTAGTGGGGTGAAGGGGACAATTCGTTTTTTTTGTTTTTTTTTTTTTTCTTTTCTTTTTCCCCTTTCTGAGGGGGGGGGCTGTAGTAGCATTCTAGGCTTTTTCTTCTAAACTACTGTTAGGGCTTTCTTTACGAATTTTTAAATTATTCGATAGAAGATATTTAAAAACATTCTGCCTTGTTCGCTGACATGTGGATAGGCTTAATATCAAATTGGCTTTACAGTAGAGTAAGCGTGCCTTTACATTTAAAACGCATAGTTTAAGCATTATTTTACAAACAAAATACAGCATAACATTTTGTAAAATTCAGCATTTTAAATTGGAATTAAAGACATACTGACCAATATTGACATATTTCTTCCACTTGGCTCCTGAGTTCAAATGCTCTTCTTCGTCTGGACTTTTATTTACTACTGATATTTTAGGTAGCTTTGGGGGCGGTCTAGTGGGGTGAAGGGGACAATTCGTTTTTTTTGTTTTTTTTTTTTTTCTTTTCTTTTTCCCTTTCTGAGGGGGGGGTTACTTAGGCTAGATTACATAAGTTACGTTTGTTTGGGCTCTTTGCTTAATGGCATATCAAACTTCGTGAGTTATCTATTGCCAAAACATCCTTATAGAAGAACACTAGGGATTCTATTTAACCCCCAACTGCAGGGATAAGGGGATTCATATCTTTCCAAAAGATATCATTCCGAAAGTGAACATAATAGCATGACTGGGGTTTGAACTCGTTTACTAGAATGCTTCAGTCCAACACGTTTGCCACTACACCACGGATAATATATCTGCTCAATCGAGAAAAACTTGTTTAAAAGCTATAAGAGGTTCATACGATAAGTTTCCAGACTTTTTTCCTGTAGACACTTTTTTTGATAGTACACTCATGAAACACTCGTCCCCTTCGAAGTAAACTCCACCGGCTGCAATGCACTAGTTGTACTGTTCCAACAACTTCTGGAAGACCCCATGGAAGTCCTCTTGTGTGAGCGTGCCAATGGCCTTCGTCAAAGCTTCTTTCATTTCCTCAATTGTCTCATAACGACAGCCTGTGACATTAGGGAATAACCAAAAGTCACATGGAGCAAGGTTTAGACTATAGGGAGGCTGAGCAACTGTCTTGATGCCCAACTTGGTCAAATAGTCGGTGACGAGGATGGAGTTGTGGACTGGTGCATTGTTCTGCTTGAAATGCCACTGAGCCGATTTGAAGAGTGCTGGCCTCTTCCCCAGGAATCTCTTCCTGAACCCCCTTAAAACCTCAACATAGTAACCCTAACCGTAACCCTTTGGCCTATCAACTGTCGTGTTTTGACTTCCTTACTCCACCCAGAACTCTCATCATCCCTCACAGACTCCCTGCCTTCCTTGAATGTCTTATGCCACTCAAAAACTGATGCTCGATTCAAGTGCATTGCAGCCGGAGGAGATTACTTCGAAGAGGACTAGAGTTTCATTTGTGTACTATCAATAAAAGTGCCCATACGAAAAAAGTCTGGAAACTTATTTAATGATCCTCTTATTTGTAAAATGATCCAAACTTAACACCATAGTCATAAATGTTAGGAGGAACTATCTTATGTACTAAACTATCTTAATATAGAGAAACAAATATTTACCGACTCGATAAAATAAATTTATATTTGAGATTGCTATTTTAATTTCAGAATATCTATTAAAGAAAATAAAGCTCCTTAGATAATTTAATCTAATATCCATTACTCATCATCGTTAACTTAAAAATGAAACGAATAACTGTTCCTAATATGAATAACAAGAAATTGTTTATGATATTTAGTTAAATTAATATTAATATTGATTATCAAGACTACATAGACTAGATTATTGAATACTTAAAACAAACATTAACTTCATAGAAAATTAGAAATCAACTCTTATCTTTATTTCAATTCTACTTTATTTAATTAAGTCTCAACTCACTGTAATACCTTCCGATATTCACCTTTTTTTTTAAATCAATAGTAAATTAAATTATTAGTAACGCGATTGTTAAAATAATAAAAGAGGAAAGCATAAACATTATATTTATTAACATATAATGATATTTCCAAAGAATATTTTTTTCTCTTCACGTCGGAAAAAAGTTAGTGGTGTCAATATCGTATTCAAAGCTTAAATGTATTAAATTCCATCTGATGAAGCTTGTTTACATAGACCTGAAATAAATGCTTAATGGAACTGCTGAAATACATTTTATTATGTCAAATCTATAATATATATATATATATATATATATATAGGGAGAGAGAGACAATATATATATATATATATATATATGGAAGAAAATAATGGATAGTAATCCGACAATTTGTGAAGAAAAATTGACAACAAATAATCCAAATAGAAAGTGGGGATTTATAGAAAAACAAAGTCAGTCGACACTATAGTGCTTCGGCTCTGCTGAACCATCATCAGGACTGTGAGGGGTTTTATCAGTGGTGTTAAGTGTTGATGGATGTATGAAAAGTGTAAAAATATATAAAAATTTGGATTGATTATTATTTGATGACTAAAATGATAAATCTTTAATAGCTAAGTATTCATATATTTTTCTTTTGTATGAATCGAAAATATTTATAATCAGAAATGGTTTTTATATTAGATACACACACAAGACTTTGGTAGTTGAAATAGTAGGATTCATACCTTTCTAAGAGATATTAATCTGAAAACAATGTAAATTCGGTTCACCAATAACATTTTTGAACCAAGAACCGTTGCACAACATTCTGGGTCCAGCTACTTTTCCCCCACACTCAAGATTATTATTTGGTTTGCCTTGCTTTTGTGGTATAACAAACACTGTTGGTTATTTAATGCCAAACCATGTTCTAATATATATTAAATATATGATTTGTAAATATATTTCGAAGATACACATAGTTAAATGGCATATCAACATTTGTGTATTATTTGATGCCAAATCTGATTTATATATATATATATATATATATATATATATATATATATATATATATGATTTGTAAAAATAAGTCCACAAAATTAAATAGTGCAAGTATCGCTATGTATCACAAGGATTCAACTGAATATCAGTCATTTGTTTACCCTCAGTTAAATAATCAAACAGATCTTTTTTAAACTATTCAATTTAGCATGTCATTTCTATGCACTGAGTTAAAATGTCGAACAGTTCTATTTGACCCATAGATAGGACCCTATCATGTGCTACCACTCCGGGCCTGAGTAGACTTAGGAGTGATGCCAAATGAAGGGTATTCTGCATTCACCAAAACTCCAGCATTACTAGAGTATCACTATCATATAACAACCTGGGCTTCTTAAATAAAGATGATGATTAATGTCATGTTTAAATAAAAATGTAAAAGCCTTACACGCTACTGTGTTGTAATTTACGAAGCTCTATTTAATTTGACACACGAGCCTCTGGTTGCTCACATTACAGTTTAATTCTAAGTGGACATATCAGAAGTGAAACGGCTCATTGTGTATTGACTCTGGTATGAACCATTCCTTTCAGGTTAAATGTAAGATATTTATGGACAATTTTTTGTTTGCTCTTTACTCCATCGACGTGTCCCATCAGTGACAACAGATTTTTTTGGAATCGATCAACGCTAGAGACCCTAGGTTGATGTGTATTGATTGGATAAGTACCTTTTAACGATTTTTAAAATCTAAAATAATGTTAAATAATAGATTGAGTGAATCTTTCGAATGGTATGTGGTTTTAAATCCGAATAATCGTTAAAATTCTCGGAAAGTTACCCTTATTCAACTCTGTTTGATTGAGAGATAAAAACATTTAAAGATTGTTGAAAGTTCGTCAGTAATTAGAGGAGAGTAAAGTCTGGTGACTAAAATCTTTGACGCCAAAGTTAGATTTCAACAATAATTTTGTTTGTTGCGACCAGATGAAGTAAGAGGACCTAATTTTCTATCGATGGTCCGTATGGTCCAGTTGCTACTTTCGTACGGAATCAGTAATATATACGAAGAGTATAAATAATATGCACAATACATGTGGTATTGTTTATCGTCATGGGGAATATCAAACAATGAAGGAAAAGATAGATCGACTTTGTGGTCACGCGTTACAGATAGCAGGAAGTGGCGATGATCGAGCAGATAATATGCTTATACAACAATATGAAAATTTATTAAAATTTATTTTAATTGTTACGACTGAATTAAGAGGTTAAAAATAGCTTAAACATAATGTCTCTGTAATAGCGTCATAATGTGCGACACACACACACACACACACACACACACACACACACACACACACACACACGCTAGTACAGGTACACACGGTCACAAACACACACAGAGACAAATACAAACTCAAACACACCAGCAAAGACACACATATAAACACATACACACACTCATATATGTACAAGCAGATTCATATAACCACGGAAACGAACAAACACACACACACACGCACAGCCACAATCTCGCACAAACACACACACACACACACACGCAAAAAAAGCACAAAAATGCACCCACAAACTCACACGCACAAACACACATGTATCAAGAAACACACACCCTGATATACACACAAACACCTATATACAACCACGCAAACAGAGAGACACACACAAACACACACATGCAAAAACACACAAACGCACAAAAAAAAACACACACAAATGCACACTCAAATACCTACTCACAGACACACATGCATAAACAAAGAGACACTGACATTTGCATCAAACCAATTAAACGAACACACACACACACACACACACACACACATATATATATATATATATATATATATATATATATGTATGCTGTGTAGTATTAATGACAAACTGGAAAAAATTTTGATAAAAGATGTTTATTTTTTACCGAACATGTTTCCTTATATTACATAGAATTTTCAACGTTTTAGGTAGAAAATAATATCTTTTACGTGAAATCTTTCGCGTTTGTCATTAATATTTCACAATTTACTCTCAGAAATATATATTTCCACATCACACACACACACACACACACACACATATATATATATATATATATATATATATATATATATATATATATATATATATATATATTTGACTTGGTACGTATGTGTGCGTGTGTGTGTGTGTGTGTGTGTGTGTGTGTCGCACATTATGACGCCATTACGGAAACATACGTTTAAGCTATTTGTAACCTCTTAATTCAATCGTAACAATTAAAATAAAGTTATTTTCAATCTGTACCATCCATATTTTCATATGGTTGCATAATCATATTATCTGCTTAGTCGTCATCTCACTTTGCTTTCTAGATCTCGTGACCACAAAGTCGATCTACCTTTTCCTTCATTGTTTGATATTCCCCATGAAGATAAACAAGACTACATGTACTGTGCATATTATATATACCATTCGTATATATTACCGATTACGTACGCAAGTTATTAGCATCTGAACCATACGGACCATCGATAGCAAATGAGGTCCTTTCACTTTGTCTGGTCACAAAAAAAAAAAACCCAGATGTTGTTGTTTATTTACACACGATCCAATCAAATAGAAATAAGTTTTAAACAGATATATTAAAGTAAAGTTGTCTCCCTTTAGTCGAGGGCGACCCGAAGGCTCCCTTTTCAATAGCTACTACACCGAGATGTAGGGGAGGGCGCTAATCCTTTCCATGGATTGCTTTACTTTACCCCTGATACTTACCTTATATTGCTGAGTGTTACGTAAGGAGGTATCAAGTACCATTTAAAAAAAATTGGTATGACGTGACCTGGGATTGAACCCTGGTCTCCCGGACCATTGGCGAACACTCAACCCACTAGTCCAATGAGCCGGTAGACCCATAACTGGAGAATTAACAGGTACTAGTTCTTCGTTTAAGAGAATAATGGTAATGACGGGGTTCTCCAGTCTCTAAAACAAGTGCCTTACCATCAAATGCAGTTTAGTTTCATATCCAGGATTCTCTATTTTGGTAGGAAGTAATATCAACCCTCTGCAGTGGGTATAATCAGTATATTTCACTCCTTACTGACGGGGCTACCATTCAGCTGAATTCTCTTAAGTCCAAGTGACGACAAAGACAAAAATAACTATTTGATCCAGCAAACATTTCCTTTTATTCTTTGAATGTTAAAACTATATTAAAAGAACAAATACAATAAATGTTGAGATTTTGTTTGAGGCAACTATAATGACGCGACTACTTTCACCAAGAAACACTCCGGTGAAGAATGCAGCTGAAGCGAATGTTTCAACTCAATAAAAAAATATCAAAAAACGGAAATAACATCTAGGAAAAAGAGCATGTCGCTAAGCTAGTTACAAGCTTAACGTGCTAGGCTTTCGAAATAGAGTGTTCTTGTTCGTGGCTGGGTGGCCGGTATTTATGACAAAAAAAAGAAACAGATGGAAAGATCGACGTACTGGCATACATACAGACGATTAATGGACATGCTGCAGAATCATGGACGCCATTATGGGCGGCAAGGTGACACCACGGCGACTGCCTCCCGGGTCAATATATGCAAATTAGTCCCCACAGCCCCCTGTTTGCTTGGATTAGGGAAACTCCTCATTTCTCGATCATTAAGCCCCTTCTGATTTATACCCTCTGGCCTTTAGACGGCTCTCGTCTCAGAGCCGGCCCTTTTCTAGTCTGATCTCTTCTCACATACTAACCAGACAAAACGATAAAGCAAGAGGCGTGAAAGGAAGAGAGAGGGAGAAAAGAAGACATATAGTGTACGTGAGAGAGAGAGAGAGAGAGAGAGAGAGAGAGAGAGAAATGGTGGCTCGATTGTTGGATGGAATACTTAATAAAAACGAACGTGGAGCGAATCCCATTCTCAATATCATGATTGTAGACTTTTTTTGTTTAACCCGGTATTTGATAAGCGCTTTGCCTCCTTGTATCTCTTGAGAAAATGGTGGCGATGGATATACTAAAATGCCGGACAGAATTTATTGATAGAAACAAAAATTATAGAGATGATGAACATTTTCCCTGATGTGACATTTGCGTAGAAAATTTGTCTATTATATTCACATTCATCAGTAATTCTTTTTTTTTCTTCTCGAATCTCAATCTTAAAAAGAAAATTCTTCCTGAAATTTTTGCTGATTTCCAGAAATCATATTTCTCTAGGTAGTTAATGGTTATATTGTTCTCTTGAAAACCTTATCCGATCTCTATATCAAAGACTACTTTTCTGATAATAAAACTATGTAGTTTAGTACTTTTGATGGAATATCAACTCGTTCACGGATATTTATTGCCTAAATGTTAGGTAATCACGTTTATTGAACGTTTATATCGACATTTTTGTGCTTTTGTTTCTTAAGAGTTTTTCACACGTTCCTATCGAATGCAAATGACCTTAAAACATCTAGTAGACCCAAAGATGTGACTTTAACAGATACTACCACTCCGGATTAAAGAAGACCAGGAAGTAATGACAATGAAAGGCTACTCAAAATTTACAGACCCCTAGAACTAGAGAATCACCATCAGATTCAGTGTCATACTCATAACACCACTTTTACGTAAGAGGTCTTATCCTTCCATAGCGGATACAGCCGATAAGTAATTTTTTAACCAAGATTTTACTTCCGATAATTGAGTTCTCGTGTAAAGTATTACGTAAATCCATTGTCGGACGACTGAATAGGAATTGTACGATAAATACTCATATTGTCTTATAGTTTGTTTAATCAATAGACTTTCCAAAAATAAATAAACAATTAAAAAATCGAGCATCAGTTTTTCAGGGTCATAAGAGATTCAAGGAAGGCAGAGTGTCTGTGAGGGATGATGAGAGGTGTGGGAGGAGTAAGGAACTCAATTCACCAGAGTTGATTTGCCAAAGGGTTAGGGTTAGGGTTACTATGTTGAGGTTTTAAGGGAGTTCAGGAAGAGATTCCGTCGGAAGAGGCCAGCACTCTTCAAATCGGGTCAGTGGCATTTCTACGAGGACAATGCACCAGTCTACAACTCCATCCTTGTCACAGACTATTTGACCTAGATGGACCTAGATGTCGTTATGAGACAATTGAGGAGATGAAAGAGGCTGTGACGAAGGTTATTGACACGCTCACACATGAAGATTTCCATGGGGCCTTCCAGAAGTTGTTGGAACGGTACAAGTGCATTGCAGCCGGAGGAGATTATTTCGAAGGGGACTAGAGTTTCATGTGTGTACTATCAATAAAAGAGCCCATACGAAAAAAGTCTGGAAACATTTTTAATGATCCTCGTATATTGGACCCAGAGAAAGTTGTTAACATAAAAGATGAGACGAGAGAATCACACAGAAATGGAACTCTAATAATAAACAATAGTACAAGGGAAATAATATTGATGCAAAACGTCAATATTCATACAACATCAAAAGAAAAATAATTTTGTACTGGTATGAAACCTCGTAGATGATTATAACTGAGAAATATGTTTGTTGGTGTTTTTTATGGCACATCAAAGTTTGTTTGGTTTCTTATTTAATTTCGTGGATTCTTTAATGCCATCCTTCTCGAAGAAAATCAATAATCCTATTCTAACCCATTGCTCGGAGGATAAGGGGTTTCGTGCCTTTCCTAAAGGTATATATCCAAATAACATGACTGGAGTCCGAACTCGCTTACTAGGATTCTGCAGTCCGGCGATTTTAACCATTACACCACGAGGACACATCCCTCAAACTTTGTGAGCTATTTAACCGAGATTCTGATTATATATATATATATATATATATATATATATATATATGTGTGTGTGTGTGTGTGTGTGTGTGTGTATGTGTGTATGAACAAATAATTTATTTGGCTTTTATCTTTGTTTAATGGTATATCAACCTTTCTAGGTTATTTGATGCCAAAGCCACCCGTCAAGAAGAACAGTATTGGTACAATTTATCCTATAGCTGGGATGATAAGGGGGTTCATACCTTTCCCAAAGGTATTTGCCTGAAAGTGAATGTAATAGCGCGACTGGAGTACGAACTCGCTTACTACGATTCCGCTGTCCATTGCTTTAACCATTACACCACGAGGACACGCCTGCAAATAGTTTGTAGTTGATTTTATTAATAAAGGTGATCTTTTTAATAAAGGTTGATCTTTTTGTGAAAATTAAAATAGTATCAAGTAATCCTATCTAACTTTAATGAAAATTGGCAACCTTAGTCGAGGGTGACCCGAAGGCTCCCTTTTCAATAGCTACTACACCGAGGTACAGGGGAAGGCGTTACTCCATTGCCAAGATTGTTCAACTTTACCCTTGATACTCACCTTATAATACTGAGTGTTAAACAAGGCGGCATCAAGAACCATTTTTTTAGTCTTTTACTCTAATATATTCCATGTACTATTAATAATTTGCTGGCACTCAGTTAAATGGTTTCAAGCATGCGTATCTAGTATTAATAATTCTATTTATTTACTATTCCTCTGTAATTCAAACGATTTGCACACATCTATATTATTTCAAAAAACATATAAATATAATTCTAAGTAAAAGATTTTATATTTCCATTTGACTGTTACAACCATTCAGGGTCAGAGTGGACCTGGGAGTAATGGTAATAAAGCGGGATAGCATATTACTTAAAGCTCCGAGGCTAGATCCCCATGATTAGACGCAGTTTAGTGTCAAAACTAGGACAATCGTTAGGAAGTCTTACTCCACTGCAGAGGTGCACTTGGCATATTATATAGCTCAAAACGGCAGGGTGTTGCAAAAACTTGATTGTTCATCATAGTACTGCAATTTCCTAACAAATAAGTTTTATTATCGAATGTAGTTGCTCGATCCACGAACCTTAATTTTAAATCCAGAGAATGTTACCTTCTTCTCGTCTGGTTGCCTTATCAAGACGAATTATCCCTGTCTAATCAATTATAGTTATGGCTAGAATAGAGGAAGTCATGCTCTTACAGTATGAATTAACACAAATTTGAAGCGTAAACCACCTCATCCAAGATCTGAACTTGGCTAGCCGGTTCCATTTCCAAACACGATAACCGTTACACCAAGCGCGCCTTCATATATGTATATTATAAGCCGTTATCAAATTCCATGGGGGTCACAAGCATAGAAAATATACAAAATCCTGGATTTTATCATCTTCCTTGTGCGTGAGTTATAAATCCCAAAATGGCATTCTAAATAGCAAACACACCGAGCAAAATAATCAATAAAACACTCATATTAACATCGTTTATTTTTTTCTCGTGATTTCATAGTTGAAACACACCCTGTGATTACTTTCGGGTAGATAGGCGAGTGAAACCCGATTGTAAATAATCACGTATCCTACCCGGAGTCATGACAGCAAAATAAGTCGTCTCTTCTCCAGGATTAAAATTCAACAGGAATATAAATTATAGTCAGGATTAAACTTACGATGTACGGCTTAAAACCCTGTTAACACAATTTTTTTCCTCCTCACAGAGGGTTTGCTTTATAATTTCAAGTCGTAAATCTAACCACAACGTTAATTTAGCAATCCAGCGATCGCGTCTGTGCAATTTGCTACACAATCTAATATCTTTTGTGAAATTTATTGTAGCTGTTACTTTCGAGAATCTGCTGCTACTGATTAGTTAGTTTAGTCAGAGAACTAAAGGTTTGTCTCTTAGATGAGGTAGTTTCATTTATTCCACCTTTAACGAAGGTCACAGTTCTAGATTAGTTAGTATTCAGTATGTCAGTAATTGTTTCAATGCAATCTCACTATTACAAAGACTGTTACTTGTTTGTTAAACATATTTACCCGAAAAAAGTAGAAACAAGTGCATAGACAATCCAGGATAGCCTGGCAAACAATAAACGAAGTAAGTAGAAGGAAGAGCACAGCCAAAGCAAAATTGAAAGCTGCAAGCCAACAAGAAAGAGTAAAACTGTGGGAACGGCATTTAAAAAATCTACTAGGAAACCCACCGAAAATAACGGATGAACCGATCACCAGAATTATCAGTAAGCAATTAGACATTAAACTAGGTCCTTTCACCAAAGAAGAACTCGACTCAGTTCTTAGAAGAATTAAAAATAGGAAAGCTGCAGGGTTAGACGAGATCCCCCCAGAAGTGTGGAAGACTAGACAATTCGACGATATACTGCTCCGGCAATGCAACGCAGTCTATAGTCAAAATAGGATAGAAAGATGGATGAAGGGATGCATCCTTCCTCTCCCTAAAAAAGGTGACCTCGGATTAGCCAAGAACTACCGAGGGATAACACTTACATCCATAGCAGCCAAAATCTACAATGCCCTACTACGAAACCGCATATAACACAAAATAGACTACATTCTTAAGAAAAACCAAAATGGCTTCCGGAGAAATAGATCCACAACCTCACAAATACTGACCATCCGTAGAATCCTTGAAGGCCTTCGAGCAAAAAACCTTCAGGCGACATTACTATTTGTCGACTTTACCAAGGCCTTCGATTCCATACACAGAGGGAAGATGGAGCAAATCCTACTAGCATACGGCCTACCAAAAGAAACCGTAGCAGCGATAATGATTCTCTACAGAAACACCGAAGTGAAAGTACGTTCACCAGATGGAGACACGGAATACTTCGACATTGTTGCAGGAGTACTACAAGGAGAAACGCTAGCCCCGTACCTCTTTATCATCTGTCTAGACTACGTGCTTAGAACTTCGATCGACAAAATCAGAGAAAATGGCTTCGAGCTGACTAAGAGAAGAAGCAAAAGATACCCCGCAAAAACAATCACGGACGCCAACTACGCTGATGACTTGGCGTTACTGGCGAATACGCCTAATCAAGCAGAGACACTACTGCATAGTCTGAAACGAGCAGCAGCTGGCATTGGCCTCCATGTAAATGCACACAAAACTGAATATATGTGTTACAACCAAACGGGCAACATTGCCACACTAGACGGAGCCTCTCTGAAACTAGTAGACAAATTCACCTACCTAGGAAGTAGCGTCTCATCAACCGAAAAAGACATCGACACACGACTGACGAAGGCATGGACGGCTATCGATAGGATCTCGATCATATGGAAATCTGACCTAACCGATAAAATGAAACGCAGTTTCTTCCAGGCAGCGGTTGTGTCGATACTGCTGTATGGATGCACTACATGGACGCTAACAAAACGGCTGGAGAAGAAACTAGACGGAAACTACACAAGAATGTTGAGAGCAGTATTGAACAAGTCCTGGCGACAACACCCCACGAGACACCAACTATACGGACACTTGCCCCCCATCACGAGGACTATACAAGTAAGACGAACCAGACACGCGGGACACTGCTGGAGAAGCAAGGGCGTGCTCATAAGTGATGTACTCCTATGGACCCCCACATATGGGCGTGCAAAAGCAGGACAACCAGCTCGAACTTACATACAGCAACTATGTGAGGACACAGAATGTAACCCTGAAGACCTGCCGGAGGCGATGAATGATAGGGGGAAGTGGCGAGAGAGGGTCAGGGATATCCGTGCTGGCGGCACGACATGATGATGATGATATCCATATCTGTACATACAAAATCATAAACGTTGAAATGTTCTCAGCCCGACCAAGAAGCCTTGAAATTCCCAAGTTATTCCAGAAAGATAAATTTTCATGGCAGAATATAAACAGTGATTGAGAAATAATTTATTGGTTTCTTTGTTTAATGGGATATCAAACTTGGCGTATTTTTAATGCCAAAACATCCCTGTAAAAAACAAACTAGTAGTGGCATTTAACCAATCGCTAGGAAAATAAATCATTTCTTACCTTTTCCAAGGTTATTAGTCCGAAAATAAAGGAAATAGGATGACTGAAGTTTGACCTTGTTTACTACGATGTCGCAGTCTATCCCCTTTGGCACTATCACTCGATGACTCCTCTCAAATAATGTATTGTGATAGATAGATAGATAAATAGATAGATTGGTTCGTTGGTTTTACGGCATTTCAAATTTCATTAGGCTATTTTATGCCGAATTCATTTCAATAATTATAATCTCCAATTATGTTGGGTACAAAATGTATATTGATGTTGTTTTTATCACATAGAATATTCGGGCCGTTGTCTTCATATTCATTGTTATATTCACAACTACAGGTAAATTACAAAGGCTTCTTACTGGAGTTTTACACTTGTACCCAACCATGGTTAAAGGAATTGAAACAATCTACCCTCGTCGATTAAATGAAGGATAATGCTCGAAGTTCTGTGTAGGATTCCAGGATGTACACTAAAGATCTGAAGATGGCCGAAGGACGCATCAGTGAAAGCATTGTGAATAAAACAATGAAGATAAAGACAGAGTCCGATTTGTCCAAGTGATAAAATTATTATCAAGCTACATCTCAGAAATTTAGCCAAAACGTTTCTTAATTATTATACTCTCTACTTATATTGAGTACAAAACCTACATTAACGATTATACTCTCTACTTATATACAGTACAAAACCTATCTTAATTATTATACTCTCCACTTATATACAGTACAAAACCTATCTTAATTATTATACTTTCTACTTATATACAGTACAAAACCATCTTGATTATTGAACTCTCCACTTATATACAGTACAAAACCTATCTTAATTATTGAAGTCTCTACTTTTATACAGTGCAAAAGATATCTTAATAATCATGCTCTTCACAGATATACGGTTCAAGACGTATCTTAATAATTATTTTCTCAACATTTTACGGTACAAAACGTGTCTTCATAATTATCTAAACAGGTAAACACTTCATATTTATCGTTGTATTAGTCTCATAAGATGAAACATTTTCGTGTAGTCATTGGAAGATTATATCAGTTTTAATGAGAAAAAACTCACTTGGTCCAAATGATCCTTAATATATTTTCAATACCATTAAGTGTTCCTGATGTTGAACCATATGATGCAGTTTATTGTCGTACTAAACCCTCTAATAGAAAAGAGAATCTCTCTCTCTCTCTCTCTCTCTCTCTCTCTCTCTCTCTCTCTCTCTCTCTCTTATACACACACTTACATTCATTCCCATCGATAAATAGATAAAAGAAGCAAAACATACATTCTCTTCCATAACTACTTCCGGTAGTTCAACATTCATTGTAAACTATTTCTCAAGTTCATTCTTTGGGTGAAATCCTCGTCGCGTAATTGCGAAAGTGCTGGACTGCAGCCTAGAAGTAAAGAAGTTTGAATTCCAGTCGCGTTATAACATTCACTTTCTGACAAATATAATTGGGAAATTTATTTATATTGATATAACATAAAGCAAAAAAAAAAATGAAAATGAATTTAGTTTATTAACTTTTCAAAAAATGTAAGTTCCTTCTTAGCGGTGCAGAGTACTTTTCAGCACATCTTCGTTGATAGATAGATTGATTGGAACAGACTAATATATATATATATATATATATATATATATATATATATATATATATATATATATATTAGAAGGCCATTAAGTAGAGCATATATCATAAATGCAACGGAGAACTTTTTTCGGTCACGTCTAATCAGAAAACACCATGATAAAAGCAATGCAGATAATATTGAGATTTAATAGGTAGAAGACGAAAAAAAAACAACAAAAAAACTGTACAAATTGGAAAAAAGAAAAAAAAAACATTACCATGAAAGTTTGGTTGTTTTTTTGTTGGGTGGTCGCAGTATAATCAGCAGATTTTAAAAAAATAAGATTGTAGAATATACATATATATATATATATATATATATATATATATATATATATATTGAGAGAGAGAGAGTGAGAGAGTGCGTGTGAAGAAGAAGAAGAAGAAGAAGAAGAAGAAGAAGAAGAAGAAGAAGAAAGATCAAGAGAGAAAGACTTTCATTGAATAAGAGGAGAGAAAACTACAGTATGAGATAGATAGATAGATAGATAGATAGATAGATTTGAACCCAAAGGGATAGATAGATAGATAGATTTGAACGGAAAGGCCTATACATAAAAGTGATGAAACGCATACAGAGGCCGATATGAAGATAAATGGATAGATCGATAGACGGACCATAAAAAAAAAAACTCTAATGTCTATATGGATGTATGTGTATTGTGGAATCAACCCTTCGTTGACATTTCTCTCAAATCCACTCTTACCCGGGTGCTAGTACCAGTTTGATTATCATCTATGGTTCAAGTAAATATGTTTGATGGATAGACTTAGTTTAGTTCATTTAATGGCATCGAAATCTCTTAATGGGTTATTAATTCCGAAATTTGTTTCATTAGTAAAACCATTTATAACGATGAATTTACTTTTGATGTTCCAGTGCTATCAATTTTTAAATCGCATTTTCTTTGAAAAATAATTATCATTTGTTTTCCGTTATACAGTATCCATTATTCCCATCCATTGCAAATAAATTCAAATAATTTGACCTAAAGACGGATTACTCATGATTCTCTAGTTCAGATTGAACCAGGTAGAATTGGCAATGAAGGAGTGATACCACATACCCCAAAATTTTAGAACTAAAATCTCATTGGAATCATTTTGAGATGAGGCTTCTTAATCAGAGAATTAATTTTTTTATTTATTGCAAACTTTTTGTCCTCATCTTGGTAGTTTTTTTCTTGTTTCTTCTTTCACTACGTTTCGGTCAAATTTCACCTCTGGACTTCTTCAGGTGATTTCGGGGCCCGTGGCGCGGTGGATAGAGGCGTTGAGTCTCTACGGTTCCAGGTGAGCATTGTCAGAAGATGGCGGTTTCAAATCCTCCCCAAGCCGGCCAGAGGTTTACTTGGTCAAAAACGTGGTGTGATAGACCACAAGTATGGAAGGCAGTACTTACTGGAGATACGGTTACAAGACTCAGCATTCCTATCCAAGGTCGCAGTAAATCACCTGAAGAAGGCCAGAGGTGAAATTTGGCCGAAACGTAGTGAAAGAAGAAACAACACAAAAAACTAGCAAGATGAGGACAAAAAAGTCCGCAATAATTAAAATCTCATCATTGATGGAGTTTAGTGTCATCTGTAAGACACAAGATTCTTTTGAAATAACGAAGAGCTTACCTGTTTAAGATGATTGTGAATACATAAATATATGATAGGAGACAATTATTGTTATACTAACTTCCAGATAAAATAACCCAAATGGCTGGCATGCCATAGAACTAACCAACCAATGCTTTTCTCTAGATTAAACGAGTGAAAACTAAAATTAAGCCTAAGTTTAAACGAGTTAAAATGGAAAGGAATACGTGTAACAGAAAAATTCTGCTTCTTCTCAAACAAATGACGTGAACTAAGAATGAATGTTTAACAATTATCAAGGATCATGTGATTCCTAATATTCAAATACTTTTAAGATTTAAATCCCTCTGGACTTGTGTGTTTTGATTGTAATTCAGAGGAAGATCAACAAGCAACCCCACAATGCGAAGAAACATTCAAGGTCGCCATTGTGAAAATAATGGCCAGTCTGAATAAAGAAAACTTGATCCGAGTGGGTTAAAGTTTCCGGTTCTGCATAGAAGCCATCATCAGTACCAAAGGCATTTATTCAGAATATATCTGTTAGATAATTAGCTGAAAATCTGTGTATCATGTTGGTTGGTTAGTTGGTTGGGTTTTATCGCATATCAACCTTTGTTGGTTATTTAACACCAAATCCATTTTTATGCAAATAATCAGTCCTATTTCAAACAATTCAGTTTAGCATGAGTACACAGTTTAATTTTCAAAAACATTTCTATTTCAAGCTATTCAGTTTATTCAAATATAAGTACAGATTTTGTTTGCACACAGTTAAATGTCAAAACAGTTCTATGTTAAATAATTCAGTTTAGTGTAAATACAGTGTCAATGTAAAAACAGTTCTATTTCAAATAATTCAGTTTAGCATAAGCACGCAGTTTAAATGTAAGTACGGTTTAATTGTCAAAAACATTTCTATTTCAAGCTATTCAGTTTAGTTAAACAATTCAGTTTAAAATAAGTATGTCGTTAGTTCTATTTAACCCATTGATTTGACCCTATTTTTAAAACTCTAGCTGTGTCTTTATTAATGTATATTTGCATCACATGGACTATGTCCAAAGGCTTGGACAAATAGCCAGATGAGAACTACATAATATGATACACGCAGATTTGAACAAATCCTGCAATCAGCACGGTACAAAACAACAACTGTACGATCTTTGACCTCTCATCACTCGATCCTCCAAAAAAGAAGACCAAGACATCTGAGCACTCCTGGAGAAGTAAAACAAACTTATTTGCAAACTTCCTCTATGTACTTCCACTCATGGACTCTCAAATGATCTGAGCAGACATTGGGTGCCGTCTAAATGACTTATCAAAAGGAATGGTCGATTGGAACAGATGGTGAGATACAGTCAAAAAAATTCATGCTGTCGACACGTTTTGATGATAGTGATGATAATCATCATAAGAGATAGTTGCATTGTTGCTGGTGGTGTTATATTCATCGTTTTATCGAATGTACACGGTGACTCGTGTTCAAATCATAGATGAAGCAGTTTGCATTTCAAATAGTGCAATTACTCTTACAAAAATATGCCTCCAACAATTCTGTTTCCAGCAATGGTTAAACAGCTGGGCAGACTGTGCTCTTTTACCTTGTTAGGGTGACCGGTCTAATAGAAGGAAAACATCGAATTCAAACTTGTTAAATTCCGCTTAAAATTAACTTTGCGCCACATCCTGCATGACAGAGTGGGGGACTTTGCGGCTTTGAGGCTGCGTGAATCCTTCTTAAAAATCAACTCCAGCACTCTTCGGCCCCGTCGAATGACTAATTAAAACTGTGCTCGTTCATTCAATAATCTGATATCAAAATGTTTTCCTACAAAATGTACTCTCCAAAGAGACATTAAAAAGACCTCTAAAGTTTGTACCCCAGTGCATATACCCCAGAAGCAATATTTATATTAGTCTTCCTCATTATCAAGTCGGGTTCCTAGCACGGATTTCTCTAATACTCTCTCTCCATTCGTACCTATCATCCATTGCTCCCTGGGGTTACGCTTGACTTCATCCTGTGTCCGTACAAAGGTGTTGTTGGTAAGTTCTTGTTGGTCGGCCTACGTCACTTATGTGTGAGTCCAGAATGAAGTCTGGGCGTCGCAGGGCAGGGACATATGTACATAGGTTCACAGGTACACGGATCAGATCGGGTGGGTCTTGGTTCCGGTGGCAGTCGGTCAAGGCTTCCTGAAGAGGGCAATAATTCCTCCTCATCAAGTCTCATTAACAGCATGGATTTCTTTGACTCTCTCTCTCTCTCTCTCTCTTTCATTCTCTCACTCTCTCTCTCTCTCTCTCTCTCTCTGCTCCTATCATCCGACGCTCTCGCCGGGTCTTCCAAACTACATCCTGTGTCTGCTGAGAGTTGATGTAAATAAGTTCTTGCTTATTGGCCAATACTGGCCTGTCCATGTTTTGGGGACTATAGAAGAACTTCACATCATTTCGTCATTGCTTCTCCAGCAGTATCCCGCATGTTTTTTCGTCTAAAAGGAAATGATAATTTGAGACAATCGTCTTGTCTTACAGCACAAAATATTCTTTTATCTGATAACAATTAACAGTGATAATTTAAAAATTGTGTTTATGGGAACTCCCAAGGGTAAATTCATTTAAAAACTGGAAAATACGAAGATGGTATCGATTTCTAATGTCATCAATTTGTAAGATTTTTGATCATCATGGTATTCAAAAACCCCACCCATACCGGTGGGGTGTTATAGGAGATTTTTAATATATGAACAGGTGTTAAATATTGGACCCCGGCCGAGCTGTCTGAATAAGAAATTCATCTGTGTAAATAACTGGTGCATCCGGCCGAAGTGATCAGGGGATAACCTTGACTGTTGACGGGTTGAATTAAGTGTAAATGTGACGCTCGCAAGAAGTAGATGGATGTCAAATTATTATATAACCCGGTGCAATAGGAAGTTTAGATCAGTTGGAGCGAAGATGCTGGAATGAGAACCATGTCCTAGCAGAGGCTGGGCCCCCAGGCCCCCAGTTGAGCAGCCCAGGAGAACAGGAAAGAAATGCTGTTATAGCTAGAAGAGTTGGGAGGTTAATATGTTGCAGTTCTGTTCAGTCTCTAACTCACTTCTCACACAATAACCCTTTCGAATAAAGTGAGATGTATATTTTTCTAAATAACTGTGTCCACTCGTTCTTATTGTGTTGAATATGTTTCTGCATGCATCTAAATATGTATTATGTGGCTATAAAACACAAGTGTATATGGGGTAAGAATTTAAGATTAACGAACTCATTTGTTTTTTTAATTTATTTTGAGAACGCTTCGTCCATCATGAATTGAAACTGACGCTATCACTCGTTGGGGGATTGTATTTCATTGGGAAAACTCCAGAAGCTAATCTGTGAAATTATAAATCCCTAGTTATTAGGCTCCAGACTCTAGATATGAAAATTGAAGGGTAATATTGAGATTGGAATGTATAGAAAAAAGATTGACAAAAAAAAAAGAAAAGTAAAATATTGTAGGTGAGATTAGAAGAATTTGGATTGAATCTTTTACTCTAAGAGCAGAGTATAATCAAACTGAAACTTTTGAAAAAATTGAATCTCAAGAAATGGAGGACATTTTTTTTTTAAATATTTCTTATTCAATTGGAAATTTACTGCCAATGCAGATTTCAAGAACAAAGTTTATTTACCAATTGGATATTTTGCTAACAGAGTAATATATTTTTTGAAACAAACTGCCAAATCAGATCAAAAACAGCATTAGTTGGGGAAATCTTATGATCAAAATGGATCAATTCAGAAAAAAAATCATAACAAAGAATTTAATGGGTCATTGTGGGGGAAATATCAGATGAAATATTTAATAGAATTTGATTTGTTTATAAATATTTCCTTAATATTTAAAATGTTCTGTGCAATTTTTTTTCTTTTAAAGATTGATGACAGAAGATGGTAAAAAGGGGAAAATGTCCAAGAAATCAGAAGAAAGAAAGAAAAAAAGAAAGAAACAATAATAATAATAGTAACTAATGTAGTTGGTGCGTTCGAAATGATCCTCAAGAGCTTGGAGAAAGGATTGGAAGAATTGGAAATCAGTTGGGGAATCAAAACCATCCAGACTAGAGAATTGCTAAGATCGGCTTGTATACTCAAAAGATTCTTGGAGACTTGTCACACAACATCCAATGAAATATCACAAGATAAGGCTTGCATGGAAACCCTACAAAGAGAAACTACTACCACTACTACTACTACTACTACTACTACTACTCCACTACTATTCATAATAATGATAATGACAATAATACCTTAAAAACTATGGAACATGAAGGTGATGGTGATACCAACTGTAATTAGTGCACCCAGAACAACCCCCAAAGATGGGTGAAATAACCGAAAGACTTGGAAATAAGAGAAATAGCGTTGACCATCCAGACTACAGCGTTATTAAAATCGGTCTGAATACTGAGAAGAGTCCTGGAGATTTCAAGAGGATTGCTGTCACTCAAAATCCAGTGGAAACGCATCAACTAATGCAAGTGTGAAAAACATTCAAAGGAATAATAATAATAATAATAATAATAATAATAATAATAATGATTATTATTATTATTATTATTAATAATAATAATAATAATAATATCATAGCGAATAAAGGTGGTAATCTTATGAACAGGAGGATCTCAATAATTTCATTTTACTAACCGAGCCATTGACCAAATGAGTAGAATGTTGGCCAATTGACCGGGAGGCTGTGGTTCACTCCCAGGTCGGGTCGTACCAGAGATTAAAAAATGGCACTTGATGCTGCCTTGCTTAACACTCAGCATTATACAGAAAGGATCAAGGGTAAATTGGAGTAACCACGGGAATTGAGTAGCGCCCTCCCCGACATCTCGGTGTGGTAACTATTGAAAAGGGAGCCTTCGTGTCACCCTCCACTAAGGTCGCCAACTTTACTTACTTAACTGTACGTAAAGTTGTGCTCACAATGTAATTGTTATCATTGTGAAAAGTATATCCAACTCCCCAAGTTCAAAACGAGGATGTTTGCATTTTAAGTAGCACTGATAACTCTTAGAACGGTATGAATTCAACTATTCTACCCCTAAGTATGGATAGATAGTAAGGCAGACTAAGTTATTTGACCTGGAGAGAGATGGGCTCGGTCAACCTGTTCCTATTCTATATGAGTAATGCCCACGTGACCAAACGAGATAAGTCTCTATATAGAATAATATGATATAAATTAATTACGATGAAGGGATTTAGATTCACCTTATGAGCTGTATTGCAATTGGTTGTGAGCCAAGAAAATGAATAAGCAATTAGAAGGCTTGCCAAAATCAAAGAAACATTCACAGTCCATAAAGAAAAATATTCCGTGTTGGTTGATTTCTATTTCCGATATTAAAGGCACTGTTGATCAAGGTGGCGAGAATGAGCTACCATCGGCCGAAATCGGTGGAATGTGTAGCAAGGACACTGGGTAGCCAAAACAAATCCTCGGTATTGCTTGGTTGCCTGTTGATCTTCATCTTAATTGCACTCGAGAAGTATTTGTTGTTGTGTGTTCCTATGCATGTCACGGTACTTGATTATGACATTAGTTCCGTGAATACAAAATGAGTTTCTTGTTGTTGGTTTAACAACACCTTTTTGTGCCCATGTTGTGTTTGAAAGAGCCACAAAAAGTGGATAACAATCTATCAGGAACTTCTTCTGACATTCGGGTTGGTTGGTTGCTTGCTTGGGTGCTAGCAACTCAAAAAATATCAAAATTTTCCCTTAACAATTACTTTTTGAAACACAATGGTGTAGCAATAATGTATATATATATATATATATATATATATATATATAGTCCTCCACAGACAGACTGTTTCGTTCAATCAGATCTCTTCAGTGTGGTTAGACACGTAGGACGCTCGAAGCCGGGATCGAAACCCATCCAACTTTAAGTTAGACTAAGTCTCGGCCAACAAGAGTACCAATCAGGGAATTTTTAAGGTATTTATGTAGCAACAGCAGGAGCGTCCGTTTTTTTACATTTTTATACCCTATCGGCTACAGGAGTGCTCAATTCTTTCGAAGAGCTTTGCATTATGCGAGCGGCGGCCGAAAATTCCTTCGCCAGAGTGCTCAACCCCCATGGGGGAGCGTATATTGTGTTGTTTTTTTGTGTTTTTTTTTTGTTGTTTTTGAGATACAGATAGAATAGGTATCTAGGTTGTTTGGTGTTTCTATGTTACTCGATTTTTCAGAGAATGAAGCTATATTGTTTGGAGAGATTAGTTTTCTTATTCTCCTGTCTTTGGTATGGATGTAGAACATTTTTCTCTAATCCCAAAAACATGTATTTTTACTGAGGATTCCCTAGAGACCAAACATTCCCGATCCTCAAACAAATCACAGATCATTTCGTATTCTTCTACTATATTTTGATTGCCCAGTCGTTTGGAGCTGTAGAATACACCAACTGCTTCTCAACAGAGGGGTGATACCCACCAACAAGTGTCATAGATATGACACTAAATCTGATGGTGTGTTTTCAGTAATGCTGGAGATTTGGGGAATGCAGAGTGCCCATTCATTGACATCGCTCCCACATCCACTCTAGCCTATAGTGGTAGTACCTGATAGAGTCCTATCAATAGTTCAAAAAGAACTAAATTGCGTACTTATGCTAAATTGAATTGCTTGAAATAGAACTCTTTTTATATTTAAACTGCGTACTAATGCTAAGCTGAATTGTTTGAAATGGAACTGTTTCTGACATTGAAACTGTACTAACGCTAAACTGAATTGCTTGAAATAGAACAGATTATTTGTATAAAAATGGCTTTGACATTAAATACCCTTCAAAGGTTCATGTGCAATAAAACCCTCACAACCAACAAAATTACTACATTTTGAGGGGTCAGTCCATCAAATTCTGGTTTACGTCAATGGAAAGAATATCCCTTCCACGCATCAAATGTTAATACGTCATCCAATCAACCACAATATAGAGGCTCGGTTAATTAGTGGTCCCAGCAAGCACTTTGGGTGAAGAGTATCCCTTTTCTCATTAACCAAAACAAAAATCAAAGGTCTGATTGCTCCTTCTAAAGCCCAGATTTGACATTTAACCCCACCAGGTGGACAAGATTTTGTTTGGGGTGACCTGGTTTTAAATTGGTCAATGCACGGGCACCCCCAACATCCTTTGTATTTCCTTACTTTTTGTTTTGACGATTTGAAATTTCGGTTTACAAAGGATCTTCACTGGCCTTTTGAATTAACTTTTGAATTTCCTTCAAAGTCAATAAGTCTGTTTCTTTTTTTTTATTTCTAAAAGAAAAATTACATTTTCCTGATGAAAAAATACATGAAGCTCTTCATAATTTTTAGCCCCCAGTGAATGCATCATATTTTCAGAGTGTCATATCAAACGGTAATACAGTGGATTAACGTGTGAAAAGGATTTACTTAATTAAAAGAGGATTAGAATCAAGTCCAGAGTTAATAAAGAAAATATAAACACAGTTCCGTTTTAAATCCAGAAAGAAAACACGTTTCAAATTGGCAAATCTAAATAGTAAATACTACATTGGCAAAATGTCCTTTTTTCTTTGAGGGGACATTCCATTAAATGACTTACCTGAGGCAGTTTTTTTTTTATGCATCTAGAGATTGAAAATAAGGAAATCAAACGATAGGAATCACTTGATCTTGAAAATGGTTAGACATACATTTTTAGTTTTCTTAAAACCTTTTTGAGAAGAAACACGATTTTTCTAAAATATACATCTTACTGGCTATATATATATATATATATATATATATATATATATATATATATATATATATATACATCTTACTGGCTATATATATATATACATCTTACTGGCTATTCAGTAAATCCGGATAAAAAAACTTGCTCAGTTAGCTGGGGCTGTAGGATACACTGACTGCACCTCTACAGATGGGTAAAACCCCTCCCCAACGAGTGTCCTGATATGACACGAAAAGTCTGATAGTGAAGTTTCAATGATGTTGGTGCTTTGGGGAATCCAGAGGGCCCATTCATCGCCATCAGTCCGAGGTCCACTCTGCCCCGGAGTGGTAGCACATGATATTATTTCAAAAAACGTAAAGATATTCTACACTATTCAAGTTTTTAGAGTAGAATAAACTGGTTCAAAAAGAACTAAACTTTATTCTTATACTATACTGAAGTACTTGTAATGCAGTTGTTTTTGACATAGAAACTTTACTTACGCTAAACTGATTTGTTTAAAATAGAGCTGTTTTGACATTTAACTGTGTGTAAACAAAATATATACTTATACTAAACCTATTGTTTTAGTTATAACTATTCGACTAAACTGAATAGCTTGAAATAGAAGTGTTTTGACCACTAAACCGTGTACTTACATTTAAACTGCGTACTTATGCTAAACTGAATTGTTTGAAATGGAACTGTTTTTGACGTTGAAACTGTACTTACGCTAAACGGAATTGTTTGAAATAGAACTGATTATTTGTATAAAAAAGGATTTGATATTAGATAACCTACAACAGTTTATATGCGATGAAACCCAAACAACCAACCAGCCGGATCTAAACAACTGTTTATAACAGTTTAATTTAGACAAAATTATTCGTTGGTTGGCTATCTGAAAGATTGGTTTTACGGTATGAGTTATTTTATCCTAAAATCAGTCGAACAATTATCGTCCCCAATTAAATGCACTGCAATAATATATATTAACAATCATTTTAAACAGTTAATCACTTAATTATCACAAACAAATCTACGATTCTATCTTGTTATCGATCAACCCATCTAAATAGTTCTTGATTGAATTCATTACAAATGTACCAGTATTTTGCTGATTTCAAAGCACCACCGTGTATTGAAATAACCAGAGCTCTTTAGTCCCATCAAAATGAAAACTTCAATCAGCATTTTTCAGAGCCGATTTTGTCTTTACCTCTCAAGAGGATTTGAATAAAATTCATATTATGCTTGATTTTTCACCTATAAAAAAATCTGAAAATGAGCACAGGTAAAAAAATCAAACATAATACTCGTTATTCTAGTCAAGTATGAACATTAAGTTTATAAGTCCCAAAAATTCACTCGGAATTGTCCAGGAGGACACATGGCGTAATGATTATCATATTTACCAACCCCTCCGCTCGGGCAGGATATGACACAAGGTCGATTTTTAAGCGGAGTTTAACAGGTTTGAATTCAGAGTTTTCCTTCTCCTAGACTAGTTGCCTCACCAAGGCTTAAGAACCTAGTCTGTCCTACTATTTACCCATAGCTGGAGGGAGAATAATAGGATTCATACCGTTCCCAAGGGTATTAGTGCTATGTGAAATGCAATCAATCTCGTCCAGGATATGAACTCGTATCGTCGTGTCCAACTCCTATGACGATAACCATTACACCACGGGCGTAATGATTATAGGCGTTAGTTCCCTTAACTTCTAAGGAGACTATCATCTGGAAGTTGCAGGTTCAATCCTGACTGCAGGTGAATAACAATACAGGAATACTTAACACTTGTACAGAACAAGCGACCCCCATGGATCCAATAAAGGACGTAGTTCGAAATTCCGTGAAGGTTACTGACTTCGACAAACACCTAAAGAAGGCCGGAGGATATATCGGCCGGAACGTGGTGGAAATAACAATGAAGACAATTGTCCGAAAACCCTTAATTTTTTATCATTAAGTGTTTTCGGAATCTTCATCTCAGAAATTTAGACAACAAATTCACTAATCATATTACTCTTTGATTCCTTTGATTTTCCATTTGGAAAAAAAAAATTGCTATCTCTGCCAAATAATTTCAACATAAATAGATTTATAGCCGGAATAGGCTCAAAATATGTTTCAATGTAAAGAAAATTAAGCTTTCCATTAAAATGTACTTCTTGAAAAAGTCATCTTGAGGCTTCACACTTTCTAAACAAACCAAATAATGTATCGAAAATGTAAGTTTCATCCAATGTTTCTGTGTGGGTAAATATCGTTTCAGCCCTGATATTTTTTAAACGCATCTTGTATTTGGAAGAAAATGAACGTTTCATTCATTGTTCATTTCTGCCTTGGTAAATACAGCTTCAATCTCGATACCTTTTGAACATACCTTGTATTTTACTAAAAAAATAAATGAACGTTTGATTCATTGTTTATTTCCGTGTTAGTAAATACGGTCTTAGTCTAACAACTTTTTAAATACAAATTTATGCGAATTTATTTGCATATTTCTACGCCCATTCTAACATTAAAACATCCTTCATTGTTTTGATATGTTGATATATATGGCCAACGTGCAGTGTTCATTATATATAATAACGAACGGTTTTTATCGCAGTCATAATATAATAATGATGTATTATAATTATAAACAGCACATTTTGATAAATGATTTTCCTTTGTAATGTATTTGTAATTTCATTGTTTACGTTTCACATATATTAGTGATTTTTTAAGTATAACTTTTAAGAAAACCAAAAAAGTAAAGTTGGCAGCTATAGTCAAGGGTGACGCGAAGGCACTCTTTTCAATAGCTACTACACCAAGGTGTTGGGAAGAGGGCTACTCCTTTTCCTGGATGGCTCCACTTACCTCGATCCTTACCTTATAATGCTGAGTGTTAAGTAAAGTGGCCTCAAGTACAATTTTTTGAGTCTTTGGTATGACTCGACATGGGATTGAACCCCGGTCTCCCGGACCATTGGCGAACACAAAAAAACAATAAGTTGTTTTAATTTTGTTAAGTTTTATTGAATAGGCGATTTTTTTTTTTTTGTGTGTATTAATGTTTAGGCTTTTTAATTACTTTTGAAAAATTCGTTTTGGTTAACTGGCCAAAGCCAGGCTCATTTATCCAGTCTTTTGCACAATGATAATTATAAAAATAAGGCCTACCTTACCACGCTTTGAAGCTGGACTATCAGATTACACAGTTATATCCCAGTCCGAAAGCAAAGGAGATATGTGATAATCTTTGCATAAGAAACAACACTTACGAAATAGAGAACACAGATACCACATTCTGATCCTGAGTAAATTAGCTGACCTATAATAAACACAACCATTTTCTTAAAGTATGGTAAACTAGCTATTATCTAACATTTTATAAATATGATATGGCAGGACGTCGAACTTCATGGATACTTAGAGCAGCTTCAAATTTGTTATAAACTATAGCAAGTCTTTTAACTTTTCAAAACAAAGTTCCTGGGTCAAGTCGATTAAAGTCGGAATTTTTTCGACTCATGTCTCCACCTGAAAAGATAAAAAAGTTGATCTTAAACAAGTTGAGTCTAAAACTGTGTGGAACATTTCAAAAATGAGAAACTAATCGTTTGGATAAAGACTAATTGATATGTTCATCAGATTTGCCCGGTGTGACGAACACAAATTATATGTTCTCAACTGGTTACGCAATCCTAATCCCACCCAGCATCAAAGTTATGTCATGAGCTATGGAGCTGGATTTGTCTGGCTATTATTTCAGGTCGCGTAAACTTGATATTGGACAGAGCCGAGTCAATCGAACAGTAAATGACGGATGTTGAAAAGGACAGACGGCGGCTTCCAGTGGCTGGGTAAAGCCGTTAATCCTTCCACATCTGCGGATTTTCCGCTCCGATATCATTTGCCTCTTTCGCGCCTTGTAGCACCACTTTAACCTTCTTCTTCTTCTTCTTCTTCTTCTTCTTCGCACATACCTTGCTTTTTGCACAATTTTGTTCGAATCCATTCTCACATCTCTCTCTCTCTCTCTCTCTCTCTCTCTCTCTCTCTCTCTCTTTCTGATTTTCTCATTCTATCTCATTCTCTCTCATTCTATCTCATTCTCTCTCATTCTCCTTATCTCTCTCTGTCTCTTTCCCTGCATTTTTACTCAATTATATTCTATTCTTTTATTCTTACCTGTTTCTTTATCTCACAACACACACACACTCTCTCCCTCTCCTCTCTCTCTCTCTCTCAGTCTTTCTCTCTCATTCTCTCTTCTCACATAAATCCCTATATCTATCTAATTTTTCACATTCCTAACCATTTACTCTGTATTATTCAATTCTTTGTATTTCATTCTCCATTTACTTTTGTCACATCTATCTATGTATATGTATATGTATATATTCACATTCCTTATATTTCACTGAATATTATTCGATGCTTCAAGTAACTAATGGTAACCACTTGCAAACAAAAATAGCAGCAAGTAATCATTCGTAATACAGATGATTTGTACGTTGTTTATCAATGGCCCCGGAGAATGGGGTTCAATCCCAGGTCGAATCATACTAAAGACTAAAAAAAAAAATGTACTCGATACTTCCTTGCTTAACACTCAGCATTATAATGTCGGATCAAGGGTAAAGTGGAGCAATCAAGGGAAAGTAGTATCAGCTTCCCCTAGCAATTGCAGTATCTATTGAAAAGGGAGACTTCGAGTCGCCCACGACTACAGTTTTCAACTACACTTTTACTAAATGGTTCAAATATCCTTATCTTATTTTCAAACCGATCTACATCAGAGTTGACCTGAAAGTAATTGCCATAAAGGAGTGACTCTATAAATCTTATAACTCCAGAACCGAGGCCTCATCACCGAATCTTGTTTTGTGCCATAACCAAGAGATCTTGGGGGGGGTCATGATTCTTTATTGTGAATACAGTTTGCGTATTGTACACTCCACCGACACGAAGAGGGATGAGATGTTTAACTTACAAATCATTATTGGGGAGTTCTTTTTTCACAGGGGGGGCGTATTTCTTGTCTTGAGCCCCACTCAATCTAAGCTAAGTACATGAAGGCGATTCTATTTCTTAAATATTTAGTTTTAGCTTACAACAAAAGATTAGAATGATTAATAATATCTGAGCATTGTCCTCTAAAGATTACATCACAGGAGGGGCGCAATGCAGCTTGAGTTTAGTATTAGACAGCAAATATTCATCACCGAATCAGAATCACACTCGATATGTACCTTTGTACCTTGTAAAAGGCTCATCAGGCATTCGCGCTAGGTGAATGATATTAAGTTCACTGACTGGTCCAGTGGGCCTTCGCTTATCTACCGTCTATGTCGATTGGCGCTTCATACGCCACGAAAGAGGAATGCCGATCGAACCAATATTACAATTGCTACGTATTAGAATCGATTCGTGAGTTACCTCCCACATTTAAATAACCTTGTGTCAAATCTGGCATGATGGGAGGTCGGATAAATCACTTATACCACGAAGATTTAAAAAAAACTGAATCTTAGACTTCAACCTCTATTACACCAAACGTTACTTGCTAGATTAAGAACCTGGATATTGAAACATAAGGATTAAATAAAAAGTTTTAATAAATGTTCGAAGGACATTTTAAAAAATAAGGTGAATTTATTTGAAAAAAGCAAAATAATTTCTCAGAATTTTTTCCATGAATTTAAACGCTATATTGTTTGGAATTAGTATTTAATGAAAATTATTTTTATCTCAAATTATTATTTGTTTTGATGATCTCCAAAATGGAAGCAAATCATAGCACTCTATGCTTGAACAGAGGTCTATTATCAAATCTTTGGTGGCTGAGAAGTGTAAACTATATGACATTTGCAGAAAATAATTGATATGTACAGAGAATCATGTTTTTGTGAAGAAAATGTATACAAATATTCTTAAAATGGCCTTGCCACTATGAGCCTTAGTCAAAGAGGCAGTCTATGCTGTGGAAACACTCTGACCTTCTGTCAAGGACAAGCTTCTGGGCTCAGCAGTCATTAAAGAATGTCATACAGAGAGCCTCCTGGGACATGAGAGGACCCATTACGATTGATTCCCTTGAAAAATGTGAACTGTAAACGGAACTTCTTACTGCCAACTCCTTAAACAATATTCATCTTATTTACAGAATGACACTCGTATTAAAAGTTTACCAAGGAAAATCAAAATGTTTTTAATCCGCGCATATTTGTATCTCTATTGATAATTACTATGTGTTTCTTCTATTTTATCTTCTAGGAATGGAAAAACAGTTAAGCTTAGTGCTATCAAACTGTGTATTTATACTTATTGGACCCAGAAGGGTTTAATAAAAAATGTTTCTTTTAAAAAGAAAGACGTGGGGAATTTCATCAAGATGAGTTCTCTTTCAATAAATAATAATTGATGGGTAAACATGTTGCGGCAAGATGTGACTAATGATACAGAAATTAAATTTACAAACTTGAAAAGAATTTTTTTCTGGCTTTCTAAAACGATTATTAATATTTAATCAAATATTTCAAATTAGGTTTTTAGAAAATTTATCAATATTGAAACGTAAAATAATCACATGGCATTATTGGTTAGCTGGGACTAACACTGAACAAATAGCAAAATGTCTAAATAAATAATTTATTCGATAAAAATGATTTTTTTTTTTTCATCGTACAACGTCTGAAAGCACGTGCGATACTCTGTGCTCATCAGTCGCTAACCTGGGTGATAACACAGTTTCGGTAGCTCAAGGCGGTACTGCCACTCCTGGCGCTACCGTATATATATATATATATATATATATATATATATATATATATATATATATATATATACACGCGTGCGCGTTTGTCTGTGTGTGCACTAATGAGAAAATGATCCAAACAATACGGCACATCGTACGAATACATTTGAGTGTACTTATGGAGAATTCAAGATAGACCTGATCATGTAAAAACTAGATCTGAGCTCATCCATTGAACCATTTATGTAGTCAAAAAGCATTCTGGCATTTCATATAAAAATCTATATCTATCATCTGCTGTTTGGTATATTTTGATATTTTTTGACTCGATAATTTTCTGTCACCTCAAATAACCACGAATGTCTTACACGCATTATCTTTGAGGCTCCAGACAACTAATTATTTGGAAACAGCTACAGCTTCAAGTATCAATTTTTAATACAAATGATTTGCATACGGCTTCAAGTATTCCTATCAAATACAAATAATCAGCAAACAGATCTATTTGACCCATTGGTAGGAATATAACAGGAACTAACTCAAAAAGTCAGAGTCTACTTGGGAATAATGGTAATAGAGGAGGGATTTCAGAAATAAAACCTAACGAAATGCAGTTTAGTACCATACAGAAGAGAAAACATTGAAAAAAAAATCATTCTCTTCATAGTTGAAGCGGTAACTCTTCAGCGACCCCGTAATAAATACTTTGGTTTTTCATTAAATTATCTTCTAGAAACAACTCTCAGAAGAAAACTTCTGATTATGAGTAAAGAATTTTATTGTCATAAACTAGGACATGTTTTATTTCTTCCTATTTATATCTGCAATGTTAAGAAAGTCAAAAATAAAAGAAAAAAAATTGGTTCTTGCTAATATCTTACGTCACTTTTTGCCATCTTGACTTTGTGTATCAGAGCAGAAAAGACCGTAGCTTTAAAAGGAAATCTAATGGCCAGTTTCGCTTAGAACAATCACTAAACGTTCATAATAGAAAACACACACCAACAATAAAGCGTTGATAATCACAACAAGGGAGGCAATAAAAGGTAATTTCGCATTCTAATAATGGTGGGAAATTTGTGACAATCACTACTGAGTGTCGCTCTCCATTGAATGAAGAGCAAATTTGTCACGAGGAGAGAAAGAGAAGAGGTCAATATGATTGCGCACTCTGTCGCCATTAAACACCTCAAAAGGACAAAACGACATTGATTATTCAATAAGGATTAATTTAGTTTCAAGTCTCACCCCACCAAAAAATTCCATATTTTTGTTTTTTGTAATTTTTAGTTTTGTAAATTTAATATTTTTCAAAATTCATTTCTTTCACATTTTTTCATTCTTGTTTTGAAAGATTTTCTCTCGTTTTTTTTTTTTTTTTTGTTTATTCCAAATCTCGAAAGCTCTTTGTCTTAATTCTTTTCCGTTTTCGCTCATTTGTTCACAGTTTGGTTCCTTTTCCAAGAGATTGTCTCCTTCAACTCACAAATAACGTTCAGCCGGCATATTTCAACCTTTTTTTGTGGAAGAAGAAGAAGAAGAAGAAGAAGAAGAAGAAGAAGAAGAAGAAGAAGAAGAAGAAGAAGAAGAAGAAAAGACATATCTTTATTGCTATTGAAACATTAAGTTACGGCTGTCAACATTCATTCTATCTCTTTTTGCCTCAGTCTCCGGTAATTCTAAACACTCTTTCTACGACTAATACCCACCTACTTTATCTGTTAATCTAAAAAAAGAAAACATTCACAAACATCATAATTGTTCATGTTTTTAGCTGCTTTTCAATCATTAAGGAAAAGTCGATATTTAATGACAATCATTTAAGCCAAAGAATATGGATTATTATTGTTTTACTTTTTAAGATTCCCTAGTACCGTTAGCTTACTCCTTGCAAATGTTTCACACTGATGGCTTTTTCACTTAAGTCTAAATGACACCAATTTTTTCAGGTCTCCAAGACTCTTCGGAATATTCTAACCGATCATAAAAAATACCGTAGTTTCGATTCGTCCTCCAATTTCCAACTCTTCCTACCCTCTTTCCAAGCCTCTAGGGACCGTTACAAGCACACCAGTTAAAAACTACTATTCGCAAGGTCTCTTTTTCTTTGTTCTTTATCACAAGGTCTAGTATTCTGGTCAGGATTGGTTTATCTATTAATAACTCAAAATCCCAGAGAATTTTATGCGTCAAATTCTCCAGGTCGGATTCTGGTTTGTGCATGTACCATTTGGTAGAATGGTCATACTTTCGTTGCACTATTCCCAGTGGTTAACCTTTCCAACCCCGTCGTGTTTTATTATTATACTTTTTTTTGAGGTTTTCCCACCGGCTTCTCTATGTATTCTTGTCGGTCTTAACAACGCTGTTGTCTTCACAGTACCGATTCCTCTTCCGCTTTTCAATTGTTCTAGTTCCTTTCCCAAAGTCCTTGGAGACTGTTCCAAGCTCACCAATTACAATTGATATCGCCATCACACTCATATTCCTCTACTGTCTTTCCTTTCTTGGCAGGGCACAAGTATTTGTCTATCATCTTCCTATTATTTTCATTTGTTCTCTTTTGAGAGTTTTTCACATCAGCGTAAGCTAATAGTTTCTCACCGGAGTTTGAGTAACTACAAGTTTCCTCAAGTCTCCAGGACTCTTCTCAGTATTCTGGCTGATCTCAATAATAAAGTATTTTGGATGCTCTCCACTCGACCTATTATTTTCATGTCATCCTATCCATTTATCGATCCTTTGGTGACTGCATCAAGACCACCAATTAAAATTGGTATTATCTTCACTTTCATGTTCCACCGTTTTTTTTTCACTTCCCTTGTAAGAATTTTCAGCTATAACGTTAGGTTTCTTACAGCCTTTTGCGGATCTTTATAAAAGACGTCGGTTTGCGGAAGATAGTTATTATACGAATTTTGTGTATTTAGGTTCTTACCACCTTCTTTTGGGGGATATTTTCCGTCACATTGATAGTACTTTCCTAAAGATATGAGCAACATCGTCAAAGTGCTGTTTTTTGATTGAGACTGCCTGGTGTTTTTAATATGTTTATCTGTCTATTTTCTTGATCATACCTGGGGCATTCACCATAACTGGAACGGTGACAGTTTTAAGGAGGAACATCATTATCATCATTATTAATATTAATATTACTACTAATACTTCAACTGGCTCATTGGCCTAGTGGGTAGAGTGTTCCTCGATGGCTTGGGATACCAGGGTTCAATGCCAGGTCAAGTCATCCCCAAGACTTAAAAATGGTACTTGATACTTCGTTGCTTAACACTCAGCGTTATAAGGTACGTATCAAGGGTAAAGTTAATCAATCCGGGGAAAAAAGTAGCGCCCTCCCCTAAACCTAGGTGTAGTAGCTATTGAAAAGGGAGCCTTCGGGTCACCTTCGACTACGGTCGCCAACTTTTACTTCTACTCTTGGCGAGTTTTCCACACCAGCGCAAGTTTATAGTCTCACAGTGGAGTCTGAGTGACGACAAGTGTCTTCAAGCCACCGCGACTGTTTTCAGTATTTTGGCCGAATTAAACAATGCCGTTTTCTAAATGGTATTTGCTCATCCTTTGATTTCTATATTTTCCAGTCCTTTTTCCAATCCTTTAGAGATTGTTTCGAGAACACCAATTACAATTGATATCACCGTCACTTTCATGTTTCATAGCTTTCTTACTTCTCTGGCAAGGGCTAGACAATAATCTCTCTTTTCGTTTTCTTGGATTTTCACTCAGGGACGGCAAAGTCTGCTATTCGGTAGGCTTTTTTTTTTAACTATAGCCAGGCCTGGTCTTCGGGCTGGGATAAAGTGATCCATTTATATCTCAAAATTGCAGAGAATTTTATATGTCTAATTCTCCTGAACGGATTCAGTTTTGTGCATATGTAGAGAAGAGAAAAATTTCGTATTTTGGTTTGGCGCGCAATTTAATTCGACACTTAAATTCACCCAATCAGGATGACTTATCCTATTCAGCCCGGACTTTCATTTCCGGCCACCAAATCTTGTAAGCTGCCAAACACACTCTCTTTGGCTGGAGAACGCCGACCAGTGCATATGTCCCACTGGCCGTTCTTCAATAGCGATGCTTTTTAGCTGGACAACGCCGCCCAGTGCAGACATCTCACTGCGGCTCTAAAATAGCAGCAGCAGCAACAGGGATACACGAGGGAACCCATCTAATTTATGGATTCCTTACAAGGAATCCCAGTTAAATATAAATTAGATGCATTCAACATGCCTCGCACAGGCACAACTTTATGTCACCCCAAAATTGGCTATTTCGATCTGAGCGTAATCTCGCTCTCGATACGCTAGCTCTCAATTCACCTCTGGGCCACTTTAATGGAGACCAACGCACACCTTCTCTCCACCAGACGGACAAAAACCATGGTGACTCTAACATACAATCCCTCACACGTCCGACGACACACGCTGCCATCACAACCTTCTCAATTTCTCATAACTCAATAAGCATAACTTCTCCACGAGTCTTGCAGCACCAAAAGCAAACCCAATACTCCATGCTGCAAATAAAAAGCTATTCATAAAAACACCTTTCGACCTTCGCCATCTTACTTCTTCTTCATCCTCCTCCTTTTATTTCTCACAAACTTAGCGAAGGCCTTACAACACTCAGCGAGGAAACAGCACAACGTAAACACACATACGTTACAACCTATCCTCGCTAACAAACAAACTTTCCTTCGCTACTAACAAACCAACTTTTCCAACAAAAATCATCCTACAGAAACTCTGGCAAAACATATACTTTTTCTTCGTATGGTCAAATTTAAATTTGTATCCCAATTCACAGTGGATCACCTTTCCCGCCCAGTCGTTTCTTGTCTTATACTATTTTGCATTAATTTGCTGCATTCACTTATAATGCGATTAATCTCGATTAATTTCATTTCTATCACTACACAATCTATAATTGGTATTTTGTTGCATCTTATCTGTTTTTTCTTTAACATACTTGGTCCTTGTGACGTTGTTGTTGCTATATTAGAAGAGAATCAGTTTCTCTCTTAAAGTTTTCACTTTCTTAGCCTTGTCCAGGTTTTGTCGTGTGAGAATCGCCAATATCATACTTTAAACATTATTATTTACTCCTTTCGAGTTTTTAACATCAGTGTTAGCTGATGGTTTTTCACTGGAGTTTGAGTGACAACAAGTCTCCTCAGGTCTCCTGGACTCGTCTCGAGATTCTGGCCGTTCTCAGCAATGCTATCATTTGGATAGTCTCCACCCGTCCGCCAACTTCCAAGTCCTCCAGGCCTTTTAATAATTCTTTAGTTATTGTGCCCAAAACACCAATCACAATTGGCACAATCGTCACTTTCATGTTCCTCATCTTTTTCAATTATCTAGCAAGGTCGAGGTACTTAGCCTTCTTTTCACTTTCCTTCAGATTTATTCTGTTGTCCGCCGGGACAGCAAAGTCGACAATTTTGCAAATTCTCTTTTTTGTTGTTGATTATCATAAGGTCTGGTCTTCTGCCCGGGTTTCAATTTCGGTTTCATTTTTGGTTTCTAAGAGTCCTTTACCTATTCTTTCACCATGACCTAGCGTGAGGGAATGTAGTGATTATATGTATTCCATGTATTTATAATTCTACTGGATATTACTCTGCAAATTTATCACACCAGCTTTAACTGATTGTTTTTCATCAAAATCTTCGATTTTTTCTAATTTCTTATATAAAAAAGAAGTATTACATTCCTTTGGATTTTCCCCCAGTGTCATTATTAAAACTCAAACCCGCATTTTATCCAGTTTTTTTTTTTTTTCAGTAAATCCGTTTTATGTTCTATTTATATTTTCGCTTTAAACTTCGGCTCTTGTAATGTCAAAGATTTAGGAGACTTTTTCCTCAAGAGAATTTTTTGTTTTATTCTATTATTTCTGTAAAATTATTATAAAAATTATTATTATCATTATTATTATTATAAATGATTATTATAAATAATTATTATAAACAAATTATCATAAATAAATATCATTATTATAAATAGATATTAATATAAGTAAATATTATTATTATAAATAAATAAATTATTATAGATAAATATTATTATAAATAATTATTATAATTATTATTTCTGTAAAATCTGAAAGTTTATTAATTTCTCATTTCAATAAACGTCTCTTATTCGCGCTTATTCTGTTTACATTACTTTTTGAAAATAATTTGTATTACGCTTTTTTTTTATTGTGTCTTTTATTCTATTTTCTTTCGTGATTATTATCTGCATTGGTTTGGTTTGGTTTGGTTTTATGGCAGATCAAACACTGTAGGGTATCTAAAGCCAAATCCATTTTATGCATATAAACAGTTCTATTTCAAACCATTCCGTTTAGTATAAGTACTCAGATTAAATGTCAAAAACATTTCTATTTCAAGCGCTTCAGTTTAGTCAACAAAGTTAAATTGTTCAAAGAATTGCTAAGTATCACAAACAATTCGATTAAACATGTCATTTATTTACACACAGTTAGATGTCAAAATAGTTCTATTTCAAACAATTCAGTTTGGCATAATTGCGTAGTTTAGTTCTATTTGACCCACAGATAGAACACTATGAGTTGCTATCAATCCGAGCCAGTGTGGACTTTGGAGCGATGGCAATAAAGGGGTACTCAGCGTTCTCCAAAGCTCCAGCATTACTAGAGCCTCACCATCAGATTGTTTAGTGTCATATCTTGGACACTCATTTGGGGGTTCTTACCCCTCTGCAGAAAACCAGTCTTTGTATTCTGCAGCCCCAGCCGACTGGTCTACTTTCGTTGGGGGAGTCCTACCCCTCTGCAGTGAAGCAGTTTGTGTATTCTGCAGTCTCAACTGACTGGGACACACTCGTTCGAGGACTCCCACCCCTCTGCAGATGCAGTCGGTGTATTCTGCAGCCTAAGCTGACTGGGCCACACTCGTTTGGGGAGTCCTACCCCTGTGCAGAGATGCAGTCGACTGGGCCATCTGAATTCGTGTTTATTTTTTTCGTTTTTCTCAGAAATATCAGGTAGCCACTTCTGGGCAATAGATAACTCCAAGTCTGCAGTGATGCAGTCGGTAAATTCTGCAGTCTTAGCTGACTGTGCTACACTTGCTGGGGGGAGTCCTACCCCTCTGCAGAGATGCTGTCGGTGTATTTTTCGGCCTCAGCTGACTGGGCCACACTCGTTAGGGGAGTCCTATCCCTCTGTAGTGATGCAGTCGGTAAATTCTGCAGCTCCCCCGACTGGGTTATCTGAATTAGTGTTATTGCGCTTATTATTGTCGCTTTTCTCAGAAAACTCAGGTAGCCACTTCTGGGCAACAAATAACTCCAGGTCTATTCAAATTTTCATTTTCATTAACATTTTCACCAACCCCAAAATCATCGTCTTTTCAGTCAGCTGAATTATTATTGTTGTTCTACTAGTGAGTTTTACTCGCCAGTATCAGCTAGTGATCGTTCATGGAAATCTGAGAGATTGTATGTTTCCTTTGATCTCCAGGACTCTTTTAAGTATCTTGGCTGATTTTTCCAAGGCGACGGTCTGTATGGTTTTGATCGTTCCTCTGATTTCTTATCCCACCAGTAATTTTTCCGAACTTTTGGCAACGATTCCAAATGCACCTGTTACTATTTATATCCCACCTGATGTTCCATAGCTTTTTTAGTTCATTGGCAAGGTCTAATTATTTGTCTTATCTTTTCGCTATTTTTTTTTCTCTTGGAACGATAAAATCCACTAAAGAGCAGGTTCTTTTTTTTTGGCTTCAAAATTGTCTTCTAGCAGGAAATATATGATCCGTTTGTTTCTTTCAATCTCAGGGAATTTAGTACCTTTCATTCTTTAGAACGTATTTTAATATTAAACGTTTCATTTCCGTCTACACATAACCAATAATTGCTATTATATTGTGTATTACCAATTTTCACTTTAATATAATTTAACCTTATGGCATTTAGTTTACTTCTTGGGACTTTTTCACTTCTGCTTTAACAGGTAGGTTTTCATTGAATTTTGCGTGGCAGCATATCTCCTCTGCAGTACAGAACACTCCTAAGTATTCTAGCTGATACTTAACAATGTTGAGGTCCATATGGTCCCGATTCCACTTCTGATCTCTGTTTAATCCAATCTAATTTGCAAAGCCTTGGAGAACGTTCCTATTAATGTTACAGTCACTTTTATCTTCAACAGGTTTTTTCCGCACTTTGACAAGATTCAGGTGTTAGTCTAAATATTCGCCTTCATTTAATTTCACTCTTTGGTCATTGAAAACGGCTGTATCTTGTAAATGAATTTTTTTTCTTTAAGTTATTTAATGTCAGGTCAGGATTTTTTTCATCAAAGCTCCATAGAAATGTATGCGTCTGACTTTCTTGGGAAGATTATGCTTTACGTATATATTCTTTGTCACTATCGTCAAATTTCAATTACTTTCACAACTCAAAGAATCGCCTTTCCTACCCTCTCCTGCTTACACGAGTATTCATTTTATGCCAGTTGCCCTATTCGCTTATTATGTGATTAACTGTTTCATCTCTATCACCCCAAATTTACATTTGTTATTTTCCAGCATATTATCGATTTTTATGCTTTTTTTATGTTATTTTACAGTTTTCCAATAAAATAAAAATTTCAATAGAGTTAAATAGCAATACTTGTAAGAACCTCACAGTCTGCAAACAAATGATAAATGTTGATTAGAATTTTTAGTGTTAGATAGCAATAATTGAAAACATTGTGTCGAAACAAGAGCAATATTAATGAGCAAACAAACGATTGATAATTTAAAAAAAACAAGTGGGTAGAGCGCTCGCCAATGGCCCGGGAGACCGCGGTTCAGTCCCTGGTCGAGTTATACCAAAGACTTAAAAAATGGTACTTGATAACCCCTTGCTTAACACTCAGTATTATAAAGTACGTATCAAGGGTAAAGTGAAGCAATCCAGGGTAAAGAGTAGCGCCCTCCCCTACCGGTGTAGTAGCAACTGAAAAGGGAGCCCTCGAGTCGCCCTAGACCACACTCGAAAACAACAATTATTCGTATTAGATTGAAGTACTTGAAACTATTTTATTTTGTATAAAAATGAAGTCAGGTTCCTTTTAAAATATTATCAACAAAATGTGTTTACAAATCGTGTACATTTAAAAATATATATGCGGACAAGAGTTGGCATCAAATTACTTACAATGGTTGATATGCCATAAAACCTAAACAAACCAAATTTTTAAAAAAGAGTCGAATCTATTTAATATCTTCAAGATAAATAATTGTTGTCAAAGATATATCAAAATAGCCGAAAAGTGGGATCTTCTACACATGAATACACCAATATTGGCCGACCAGTAAGGATTTATATATATCAGCTCTACGCGAACACGGGATGTACTCTAGAAGACCTGTCAAGACTAATAGCTGATAGGAACGGGTGGCAAAAGAAAAGAAATTAGTGCTATCCGCACGGTCTGATAATGGTAATAATATTGATGATTCAAATGAATACAGTACATACAGCAAACAATAGCCAAGTATTCATTTTTATTTTTCCATTAATTTGTCAAAAATACTGAAAAATGATTTATACGTCACCAAAAGTGTTCTCCACGTTACCAAAAGTGTTTACATCGTTGATGTACCTGAATTTTCCATCTCTACGAAGTATTCATTTCCAGTGGGGTTCGCTATGGAGAATGGAGAATGTGTGGCAAGTATTCCTATTGAAAATATATTTTAATCGTAATTTTGATTATTCCTTTGTTATATAAAAAAATTCAAGTAAAATATCCTCTTTTTTTACAGCCAACATTATCTGAGAATTACGTAAATTTCTTTTCTAATTCAAAATATTTCTGTTAACTATTCACTTAATAAACGTGGATCGAATGCTTAGCTGAAGTAATTAATAACAACTCGTGCCTATGCTATATCCACCTGATAAAAGATAAATGAGATATTGATTAAACGAAGATATCAATTTGTGTTCAGAGTAATTCGGATGATTTTTTTTCAATGAGGAAATCTTTTTATTATGCAATGAATTATTCAGACTTGGATTCTCATGAGTGTTGATTTACCTCACGGCCAATAATTTTTCTTTCTTTCTTTCTTTCTTTCTTTCTTTCTTTCTTTCTATCCGTCTCTCTGTTTATGTCTCTTTCTTAGTGTCTGTCTCATTCTATGTAACTTTTTTTATCTTTCTGTAAGCCTTACCCCCCCTCTCTCTCTGAATCTCTCTTTTTTTGTCTATCTGTCTCACTGTTTATCTCTCTTTCTGTCAGTCTCTCTACTTCTCTTTCTCAGTCTGTATCTCTTTCTTTATCTGTCATTATGCCTTACTATTCCTTTATTTCTCTCTCTCTCTCTCTCTCTCTCTCTCTCTCTCTCTCTCTCTCTCTCAGTGTATTCCCCCCTCTCTCTTTCTGTTTTTCAGTCACCCTCTCTTTCTCGGTATTTTTCTTTCTCCCTTTCTCTGCTTGTTGGTCTCCTACTCCCTCTCTATGAGACGTTAAACTAATTTCAAACCAGCTGTTCTGTGATTCAAAATTGCCCTTTTTCCACACCCTTCCCGATGCAGCTTTTCAGGCAGAATTGGTTCTTCAGCCTGGGTAAAGCAGCCGCTCTAAGAGAGTGTAACTCAGAATTCAAACTACCTATATTCCACATATGTCACCCACTGGCCGCAGAGGATTTTAGGACACACTGTTTTCTTTAGTCGTGGTTAGGCAACCACTCTAAGAGAAAAAAAACCCTCTGTTCCCAAGCAGTACTACACTGTTAAAGAACAAACCTTGTTTTGATACCTACTCGTGTGGAAGATGTTAGGTTGAGGCATAAAATTTTGTAGTTAGGTTGAGGCATAAAATTTTGTAATTTTATTATTACAAATAATAATTATATGTGCTATAACCAAACGGGGGACATCTCCACTCTAGAAGGAACCCCACTTAAACAAGTAGACAAATTCACGTACCTAGGAAGCAGCGTCGAATCAACCGAAAAGGACATCGAAACGAGGTTAACGAAAGCATGGACAGCTATCAATAGGCTATCGACTATATGGAAATCAGACCTAACCGATAAAATGAAACGCAGTTTCTTCCAGGCAGCGGTCATATCGATACTGCTATATGGATGCACTACATGGACGCTAACAAAACGGCTGGAGAAGAAACTAGATGGCAATTACACAAGAATGCTGCGTGCAATCCTGAACAAGTCCTGGCAGCAACACCCCACAAGACACCAACTGTACGGCCACCTGCCCCCTATCACGAAAACTATTCAAGTTAGGCGAACCAGACATGCAGGACATTGCTGGAGAAGCAGAGATGAACTCATAAGAGATGTACTCTTATGGATCCCCACACACGGCCGCGCAAAAGCAGGACGACCAGCACGAACGTACATTCAGCAGCTATGTGAGGATACAGGTTGTTGTCCTGAAGACCTACCTAGGGCGATGAACGATAGGGAAGAGTGGCGAGAGAGGGTCAGGGATATCCGTTCTGCCAGCACGATATGATGATGATGATGAATATAAGCGCTAAAAGGGATTAATCGAGTATGTGTTATATTTACATTTGACAATATTACTATATTCCTGTTAATTCACAGTCTATTGAGTTATCATAAAATTTTACGTATAAACAATATAACGGAGTTGTCTGACTGGTCACTTGGGTGCTGTAACATTACCGTTAATGTTTACAGTTAAAAATGGTGGGTGATATAGTTTCAATATAATACCCAATTTGTATTAACGTTTTATTAATTTATATGAATCTTTGCGTTAATTTGTTAAATATGTTCACCAAAGACGAGGTTAATTTGGAAATGTTTGTGGATGTATGCTGGCGTTTAGATAATTGCTCTAAATCAATTATTAGAAATTAAAACCACACTGGGGGAATGGAAGCAAAGTTTTAAAAATAACCGAAAAGAGGAGTTTACATTGTCCAGACTCCGGATAGGTCATACAAGGATAACACAGTCTTATTTACTCGAAGGAAAACAACAACAAATGTGTTATGCATGTCAGACCAAATACACCGTGAAGCACATTCTCATCGAATGTACCGACCTAGTTCATATTGTGTAAACAATATGAAGGAACTGTTCCAAAACACTGAAATGAATAATGTGATATCATTTCTAAATTCAGTGAAGTTATATACAAAAATCTAAAGAAATTTACAATTAGACCAAATTACTTCTATAAACCATTTCTTTTCTAGATATATTCTAAATAACCGATCCCTTCCTCAAGCTGTTCCACAGTTTGCTTTTTCTTTTTTCTTGGTTTTGTTTTTTATGATCATGATTCCCTACAAATAAACCCCTAAAAAAACAAAAAATAAACAGAACAAATAACCGACTAATTATCAAAAGTTTATCATTAATTCCTAGGATCTCTCCTTTGAATTTCTTTTCAGACTTATTTTCTTTTACTTGATTCGGCATTAAATGGCCGATGAGGTTGATATGCCATAAAACGTATAAGTCGACCACAAGTTATGTGAAATTATTTAAGGCTTAAAAGTCGACAGGTACACCGCAATTTACGGTTGTTGTTTTTTAAGAGTCTTTTTTCACACAACCCAATCTAATAGGAATAATACATAAACCCATAGAAGGGACTCTGACAGTTTCGATACTCCAGGCCAGAGTAGACATGGGGTAGTGTCAATATTCCAGTATTCCACACTCCCCAGACTTCTAGTACTTGAGCCTCACTACAAATGCAGCTTAGTGATATACCCAAGACACTTCTTTTTCCAGAGAGAGTTTATTACCTCTGCATAGGATGCAGTCAGCATACTCTATGTCTCACCAAGAGGTGGGGTTAGAGTATTGCTCTGAGATTAGTGTCTCACTGATAGAGTTAAAGATATCAGTATTGAATTGATATTATTGTTGAAATAATATTAGTGTTTCATTAATACTTGTGTTGCAGATATTAGTGTATCACTGATATTAGTATCTCTCAGATATTAGTGTATCACTGATATTAGTGTAGCATTGACATTAGTGTTGCAGATGTAAGTGTTGCAGATATTAGTGTTTCAGATAATGATACATTGATATTAGTTTTGCTGATATTAGTGTCCGATATTAGTGTTTCATTGATACTAGTGTTACACTGATATTAGTGTCTGATATTAGTGTTAAATTGATATTAGAGTTGCACTAATATTAGTGCTGCAAATATTACTGTTGTAGTAATATTAGGGTATCACTGATATTAGTGTTGCATTCACATTAGTGTTGCACTGATATTAGTGTTGCATTGATATTAGTTTTGCTGATATTTGTGTACAATATCAGTGTTACATGGATACTAGTGTTACACTGATATTAGTGTCCCATATTAGTGTTAAATTGATATTAGTTTTGCACTAATATTAGTGTTGCAAATATTACTGTTGTAGTAATATTTGAGTATCACTGATATTAGTGTGTCATATATTAGTGCTGTACTGATATATGTTTTATCATAACACAATTTGCCAAATGCTGAAAATTTTGCCCAAATATTACGCCTAATCAAGCAGAGACACTACTACATAGTCTGGAACGAGCTGCAGCTGGCATTGGCCTACATGTCAATGCAAACAAAACCGAATATATGTGTTACAACCAAACAGGCAACATTGCCACACTAGACGGAGCCTCTCTGAAACTAGTCGACAAATTCACCTACCTAGGAAGCAGCGTCTCATCAACCGAGAAGGACATCGACACACAACTGACGAAGGCATGGACAGCTATCGATAGGCTCTCGATCATATGGAAGTCGGACCTAACAGATAAAATGAAACGCAGTTTCTTCCAGGCAGCGGTTGTGTCGATACTGCTATATGGATGCACCACATGGACGCTTACGAAGCGGCTGGAGAGGAGGCTGGACGGAAATTACACAAGAATGTTGAGAGCAGTATTAAACAAGTCCTGGCGACAACACCCCACGAGACTCCAACTATACGGACACTTGCCCCCCATCACAAAAACTATACAAGTTCGACGAACCAGACACGCAGGACACTGCTGGAGAAGCAAGGACGAGCTCATAAGCGATGTACTCCTGTGGACCCCCACTCATGGATGTGCAAGAGTGGGACGACCAGCACGAACTTACATACAGCAGCTATGTGAGGACACGGGTTGTAATCCTGAAGACCTGCCGGAGGCGATGAATGATAGGGAGAAATGGCGAGAGACGGTCAGGGATATCCGCGCAGGCGGCGCGACATGATGATGATGATTGAAGAGGTGTTTTCGTTTCCTTCATTGACTAGATTAAGGCATAACTCGATATAACCTTCAAATAAACGTGGGGGATTTATGAACCAATGTATTTGTTGATTTTTCTCCACCAGGATCAAGTGACAGCAATCTGATATATGTGAAAGTGAGGCAATGTTGGTTTGGTTTGGTTTGTTTAATAGCATATCAATTTTCTTGGGTTATCTAATTCTAAACCCATCTTTGTAGAAGAACAACAGTATTATTATTTAACCCACAGCTTGGGAAATTAGTGAATTTATACTTTCCCCAAAGTTTTTAGTCTGACAAAAAAAGAAATAAGCGACCAGGTTTCGAACTCCTTTTTTAAGAAATCGCAGTCCAGTACGTTAGCAACTGTGCCACATGGACCCCTCTCTAATGATGGTATTCTTTCCAAGATAAACAAGGTTTCTAAATAGTCGTTCAGTTATTGTCGATAGAAATAGAATCGGCAACTCGAGTACAAACACTGGACGAGACGGTTTTCGTTTCTTTTCGTGCTAATGCCCCTAGGAAAGGCATATAATCCTTCGCTACAGGTTCCACTAAATAAATAGTGGTATAAATGTTATATATTGACTCTCGACCGAGCTGTCAATCAAGAAATTCACCCGTGTAAATAAGCGGAAGAACAGCGGAAGCAGGTGGCCAGCGTGAGAAACAGCTTACAGACTTTGGGCTTTCCGGCCCTCAGTGACCCACGGTTGAGCAACCCAGCCAAGACTAGGAAGAACTGCTGCTTTGGTTTGAAGAACTTTGGGTGAAAATAACACTCCCTCCCTGTGTCCAGCTCACCTCTCACACACAACAACATCACCATTTCGAGAATAAAGTGTGAGAGATTGTATTTTTATAAAGAAGTGTGTTCATTCGTTCATTGAAGTTCGTCTTTATGTTTGATTATGTTTCTGCTTATATTTGTATATGTATGTGGCTACACAACATAAATTGTTTTTTTTAGACCATGGATTGACAACCAATCTCAGAGAAGAAAAATATATATTCTCCTTGAAAATTGAACCTGTGTCATATCCCACGGGTGGTGGAGAGTTGGGTAAATTCCTACCACTCAATATTCGGGGATTTTTAAATAGAAATAAGAAATATTGCAACAGTATAATAAGAAAAAAATCAACTGAGGGTAAATCGATTGATTTGTGCTCGACTGAAAAAATAAAATAAAATGATTGAAGAAAAACATCAGTGACAGATGCAAATAAACATCTTTGCCTGATTTGTCCGGAAAAGCAAATCAAATCATTCAATACAATATGTTCACTTTTTTTTCTAAAATGAAATTTTTGTGACAGTAACATTACTTGAAAAATTGACTTGAATTTTTTTTCAGAATGTACGCATTCTACAAGAACGTTAGTAATTTTCAATTGAAAAATATGGTTCCTGCATATGACAGCTACGACATGAACCAGAAATTCGTGAGGTGAAGATAAAGTACTCGAAAACCAAAAACATTAATACTAATGCTACCGTTATTTTGGTTTGGTTTGACTTAGTTTCTTTGTTTAATGGCATATCAAACTTCGTAGGTTATTTACAGTTGTAGCCATCTTTGCAAAAGAACAACAATGTTAGAATTAAATCCATTTTTGGGGAGGGGAATTAAGGGATTTATACCTTTTCCATGATTATTCGTCCTTAAATGAAGGATATAACACGACTGGGGTTCGTATTAGTTTACAATGAATTCACAAAGGAAGACGTTAGCCTCTTCACCACAAGGAGTTTCTATAAATCTAGTTTCAATGATTGAAAAAGCTTGTCAACAAGTAGACTTAAATATTACAGCCAATCATAAATTTAGATTGAAGGAATGCGAACTAGATAAATACCTGGATTTAGAAGAACTGAAAGATGAAGAAAAATGAAATTCAGTTTCCTTGTTTAATAGTACACCAATGTTAATGGGTAATTGATTTCTTTGTTGAAGAAGAGTTATGGTACAATCTAAGCCTTAACTGACAGGGATAAGGAAGTTTATGCCTTTCCCAAAGGTATTAATCCGAATGCCAACGTAATTGTGGGACTTGAGTTCGAACTCACTTACTATGATGTCACAATCAACACGTTAAACACACCGTGGGGCCTCTTTTTTGCTAGCGAGATGTGATCAAAGAAAAATATGGTGTGAAAAAAAAGTGACGAGATTAAATTTTTCATTCTTTTTTAAACTGAAAATTTTAAATTTTCAATTTGAAATTTAAGAGCAGCTCTTAAGTAAACATGGCAAGTCAGGAGAAGAAATAAGCAAAACCAATCTTTATATCCGGGGCTTTCACAAAATACCGTAGAGAATCGCCATCACCATCGAGACGGAATTTTATCGACTCTCTCTCTTTCTCTCTGTCTCTGTCTCTGTCTCTCTCTCTCTTCGACCATCTCTCTTGGGGAATCCTCTACATGGTACCCAATGTCCAAGCAGTGCTGATGAATATAAGTCTTTACTCGTTGGCCAAACTAGTGTGTCCAGGTGTAGGAGTCCATATAAGAATGTTGCTTATGAGTTTGTCTTTACTTTCCTGACAGTGATTTTAATGTCTCGCTCAACTTACTTGGATGGTTTGGTGATGGGAAGTAAGTGGTCAAAAAACGGCTGCTTTGTTGGCTGCTTCCAGAATTTGCTCAAAATAGCATGTAGTATCTTTGTGTATTTCCCATCTAAACTTTTCTCCAAACGTTTCGTTGGAGTCCGTGTGGTTGAGCTATGCACTAGTATGGAAGCAGCTATAGCTTGGACGAGTTACGGTCTGAGAAGTCGATAAAGCTTTTCAAAATATGGTTAAATTTTACTTAATTACGTAAAAACAGTGTATCTTTTAAGAAGATTTGATAGATTTTAAACGTATCAATTAGAAAAAAAAATGAGATATCAATAAATATATGAAATATTTATACACAAACATTTTGTGTGCTTCTCACCTCTTAAGGGAGCTAGAGTTATCCAGCACGTAATATATATATACATATATATATATATATATATATATATATATATATATATATATGAGAGCGTGTGTGTGTGTGTATGTGTGTATAGGGGTTAAGCAATAAATCAGGGTAAATATTTTTAAAAAAAGCAAAATAATTTTTTTTCTGATTTGTTTCCAGAAATGTAATCTGTATTTCTGGGAAGGAATCTAGACCAAAATTATTTTAATCACAAAGAAATATTCATTTTCGGATCTTCAACATGGCAGTAAATTAGAATAATTTTTGCTCAGGAATTGGTCTTTTTGGTTGTTAAGATGTGCAAACTATGAGAAATTTACAGAAAAATTTACAGAAAAATGCGTGCCGAGTACGTAGAACCATATGTTAGGAAAAATATGTGAGCAAATGGGCAAAACAAAGCTTTGCATTATGAATCTGAGAAAAAAAAAAGTTCATCGATAGATAACACCCTGGCTATACGGTAAAGAAAAAGTTCCGGTGCGGGGGTCAGCAAAGAACATCATACTGACAGTCTTTTTCTTCTGTTGAGTTACTTTAAAGGGTGAAAAGCTTTTTAATAATTTGGTATTTGTTAACTTGCGGCACATATATTAAGTGACCAAATACGTTCTTGTCGCAGTAGGTACTCAATGTGGTTTGCAGAATCGTGGCAGTTAGTGCGCTGATACATTGTACGAGGATCATTAAATAAGTTTCCAGACATTTTTCGTATGGGCACTTTTATTGATAGTAACTTTTATTGATAGCTGTTGATTTGAACCTGAAATCATAAAGATTGGTCAGTCATCTCATAAGATGTATAGCAATAACATAGTGAATTTTCAAGAGTCTACGACAATTTTAAAATGCCTGTACAAAAAAGGTCTTGAAACTTATTGAATTCACCACGTACATTGCTTCAATTCGTGTCGGATTTTAAAGCCGTAAGGATGAACATACAAATTTGTCTAATTCGGGAACTTATGCATTTAGAGTTTGATGTATGCTATTACACCAAGAAAAAACCGAAAACATTTGGTGTGCCTTGAAGACGCAGTTCATCAAAGTCAAAAGACAGCAGGAGAAATTTCGTCTGGGTCACAAGAACCTTGTAGATCGAACAAGGGCTGGTCATCCTAAACCCGACAATTCTGAGACGGCACACTAAAGTATAGAGGCAAATCTGGTGAATTCACTCGGAGAGTATGCGGGGAACTTGGTCTCGCACATCATTCGGCCAGCCTTTGACACCTGAGTATTTTGACCTCGACAAGACCTGGTCAGCATGCTACGTCATGCATATCTTGTTACATCGAGCACACTGAGTGAGATGTTAAACTTTGTCGATTCATCTTCCTTTAAGCTGCAGGCGTTTTTGATTAAACATATCTTCCAACCCCGGAGGTGCCCGTGGTGTAATGGTTATCGTCGTAGGAAATGGACACGGCGACACGAGTTCAAATCCTGGACGAGACTGATTGCATTTCACATAGCACTAATACCCTTGGGAAAGGTATGAATCCAATTATCCTCCTTCCAGCTATGGGTAAATAGTAGAACAGCTAGATGAGACAACTTGTCCAGGAGAAGGAAAATTCTGAACTCAAACCTGTTAAACTTCACTTAAAAATTTACCTTGTGTCATATCCTGCCCGAGCGGAGGGGTTGGATAAATATATATATTCCAACTCCGGTACCATGGTTACAAAGTTTTCATAAAATCAGAAGTCTATATTTTCAAAAAATTTTAATCGGCAATGAAACAGACTTCCAGTTTTCAATTCAGTAGAAAACAATACAATCACAACTCACTAAATAATCAACTATTTTTTTATGAAAATGTGGGCTTTTTTTTATATAAAACTTGACTCTTCATTTTCTATCTTTTGTGGGATCCTCGTAAAATATTCCGTTAAAATGTTTTTTCTATTTTTATATTCGCTAAATAAAATAGCAACTGGATGAGGACAATTTTGTGCTGGAGATTTCTACGAAGATTAATTCAGAATTTCCGAATTGGGATTCTTTTGTTGCTGCGTTAGCTTATGATTGGATATAAAACATTAAACCATACAAACATTCACGATTGGTGACCTTTCCGCGGCCAATGGTGAATCGACTTGCTAATTCCAAAAATAAAAAGTAAAATTAAAAAGATATCATGGACCACTTTTTCTTTTATATATATATATTATTAAATTCTCATTATCTATCTACGATTAAAAAAGGAGTACAGCATAGCGAGATTTCTATTAGCACAATACTCAACAAATTTGCGGGGTGTCCTCGTGGTGTAATGGTTAAAGCGATGGACTGCGGAATCGTAATAAGTGAGTTCGTACTCCAGTCGCGGTATTACGTTCACTTTCGGGCAAATACCCTTGGGAAAGGTATGAAACCCCTTATCCTCCCAGCTATGGGTTAAATAGTACCACTACTGTTCTTCTAGGAGAATAGCATTGGCATTAAATAACCTATAAAAGCCATTATATATGCCATTAAACAAAGAAACCAAACCAAACCAATTTCGCTCATTATGGGTTTTTCAATGCGAAAATTTGGTTTGGTTTCATTGTTTAATGGCATATCAACCTTTTTAGGTTATTTAACGCCAAAGCCATTCTCCTAGAAGAACAGTAGTGGTACTATTTAACCCATAGCTGGGAGGATAAGGGGGTTCATGCCTTTCCCGAGGATATTTGTTCGAGAGTGAATGTAATTGCACGACTGGAGCACGAACTCGCTTGTTACAATTCTGCAGTCCGTCGCTTTAACCATTACACCACGAGGACACGTCTGGAATGTGATTTTTTTGTAAATGTTTTACTGTAATTATATATATACTTCTTCTATTGCAATTTTTTTAAAATTCATAACCAATCTTTTTTGCGTAGTAATTTTATCAAATATTCCTTTTTAATACAAATAATTTGTCCACGGTGTTATTGCTGAAATAATTCCTAACATAAATAAACTTATTTGATCATAATCATTTGTTTGCGGACGGGTCTATATTTAACGTATTCTTCTCTAATATTGATAAATGGGAAACATATACTTTAGCCATATATTGAATCCTAACAGGTACTCTCACTACAGATCTGAGTGGATGTGTGAGAGATGGTAATGAAGGGGTATTTCATACTTTCCAGAGTTCTTGCAATGGCACCTGACCATAGAGCTTTCGTAAATGCCATACGGAGGACATATATGCAGCTGGGTGATAATTTCCTGATATCTGAATCTGAGCTGAATATCTTTTTTTTAATTATACAAGTTCTTGATGAATCGCATGCTTTAAATTACCTAGATAAAACCATCAACTAAATAATGAACAGCCGTAACAACATGTTTACAGGTCGTATTTTATACAACAAAAGGTTTCCTTTTTTTTAAGTGTTTACCTGTTTAGGATAATTGTTATTAGATTTTTATGCAAAACTGAATTAGGAAAATAATTCTTGGATTCACATCAGCATAAAATAACCTAAAGCAAATAAATACTTCTAACTCAAAGAACAAGAGATGCAAAAGAAAATTTACTCCGTTTAAATAGCATTATAAAGCAGAACTCTTTATTGGATAACTCTGTCCTTTTATATCAAATAACCAAATATAGTATCCTGGCTATAAAATGTGACTGCATAGGAGATTTTATAGAAATAATTGATAGCACATACGAGGATCATTAAATAAGTTTCCACACTTTTTTGGTATGGGCACTTTTATTGATACTACACACATGAAACTTTAGTCCCCTTCGAAGTAATCTCCTCCCGCTGCAATGAACTTGTTCTACCTTTCCAACAACTTCCGGTTGGCCCCATCGAATTTCTCTTATGTGAGCATGTCAATGACCTTCGCCACAGCCTCTTTCATCTTCTCAGTTGTCTCACAACGACAGTCTCTGAGCTTAGGGAATAACCAAAAGTCACAGGGAGCAAGGTCTCGACTATAAGGAAGGTGTGGAACTGTCTTGAAGCCCATCTTGGTCAAATAGTCTGTGACAAGGATAGGGTTGTGGACTGGTGCATTGTTCTGCTGGAAATGGCACTGACCCGATTGCACTGCTGGCCTCTTCCCGAGGAATCTCTTCTTGAACTCCCTTAAAACCTCAACATAGTAACCCTAACCCTTTGGCCAATCAACTCTGGTGTATTGACTTCCTTACTTCTCCTACACCTCTCATCATCCCTCACAGACTCTCTCTCTTCCTTGAATCTCTTATGCCACTCAAAAACTGATGCTCAATTCATGCATATTCTTCAAAAGCGTCTGAAGCGTTCCATACGTTTCTGTGGCATTTTTTTTCCAAGTTTAAAACAGAATTTTATTTCATATCGTTCTTCCTCACGTCCAGATTGCATTTTTGAAATTCACCAGCTGTGACAATCAGGCTTAGTAGGGTATATTCCGATTGCTGCTGTAGCTGTTCATTTGAACATGAAATCATAAAAATTGGTTAGTCCTCTCATAAGATGTACAGAAATGACATGCTGAATTTTTCGACAATTTTAAATGTCTGTACCAAAAAAAAAAGTCTGGAAACTTATTGAATTCACCACGTAAATATAAACAATTATAATAATGATAATTTATAGTTGTTGTGGTAGTATTAATCATCATCATTATCATGTCACGCTGCTTGCACTGATCTCCCTGACTCTCTCTTGCCACCCTTCTCTATCATCTATCTCTCCTAGGAGGTCTTCAAAGCTGTATCCTCTATCGCCACAGAGCTGTTGTATATAAGTTCTAGTTGGTGGTCTTGCTTTTACTCGTCCACGTAAAGGGGTCCACAGGAGTTCATCAATTATTAATTCGTCCTTACTTCTCCAGCAGTGTCCCGCATGTTTGGTTCGTCGAATTTGGATAGTTTTCGTGATGGGTGGTAGGTGACCGTACAGTTTTTGTTTTGAAGGGTGTTGCCTCCAGAACTTGTTCAAAACAGCTCGCAGCGTTCTTGTGTAACTGCTTCAAGTTCTTTCTCCATACGTTTAGCTAGCGTCCACGTGGTGCATCCATATAGCAGTATCGACACGACCGCTGCTTGGAAAAAGCTGCGTTATATTTTATCAGTCTGTTCTAACTCCCATATGACCGATAGCCTTCCATTAACTCTCCATGCCTTTACTAGTTGATGCCATGCTCGGTTGATGAGATGCTGCTTCCGATGTAGGTGAACTTGTCCAGTAGTTTCTGAGAGCCACCCTTTAGTGAGGGGATGTCACCATTTTGATTAAAGCACATGTATTCTGGGTTGTCATGGATTCCTATGCCTCCTGCTTTTCCTTCCAGACTATGTAGCACGGATTTGGCTCGGGTGGGTAAATCGCCGTACTGTTGAAGTAGAAACAGTAGTTTACTCTTTGTTTTTCCCACTAACGTTAACTGGTAATCTTTCATGGGAGCCTGAGTGACTGTGAATCTCCACAACTAACCAGAACTATTCAGAGTATTCAAGCCGATTTTATCAATTCAATAGTATGAATGATTTAGAGTCTACCTTTGATTTTCAATCCATGCAGTATTTTTGCCAAGCATTTGGGGACAGTTCAAAACAAACACATTTCAGTTGATATCACCGTCATTCTCATGTTTTACAGCTTTTTAGTTCTCTGGTAAGGTCCGTGTATTTTTTCCATTAATTCTATTTCCTTTATGTTTATGCCATGTTCAATCAGGACTACAAAATTCATAATAATACAAGTTTCTCGGCCGTTTTGCCGTGAAAGCGGACAGTGACGAGCAAGTATAGCTCTGGACCTCATTGTCCAGTTCAAGCTATAAGCAGGCATCAGGGAGGTACACGTGATGTAATGGTTATCGTCGTAGGAAATGGACACGGCGACACGAGTTCAAACCCTGGACGAGACTGATTGCATTTCACATAAGCACTAATACCCTTGGGAAAGGTATGAATCCAATCATTCTCCCTCCAGTTATGGGTAAATAGTAGGGCAGACCGGGTTCTTCAGCCTTGGAGAGGCAACTAGTCTAGAAGGAAAACTCTGAATTCAAACCTGTTAAAGTCCGCTTAGAAATTGACCTTCTGTCATATCCTGCTCGAGCGGAGGGGTTGGGTAAATAGGATAAGCAGACATCGGTCCTGGACCTATGTTTGGGTATATATCCAGCTAGGCTCATTAGGCTCAGATTTTTCTTTCGTCGTCATGTCCATGTATTCTGGTTGGCAAACTCGTCAGTTGCTAAAATATCCATATAGTTTTTTTCCCTCATTTCTGTTTCCAGGATTTTATTGTTTTTTGTCTGTACTTCTTTTGCTAATACTGTTATTGTCTCCTGTAATTAATCTTTCTTCTTCTTAATACAGTAATCGAGTTCTTGTAGTAATGATATAACGCTATCCTCAACTGTAGTGAATCCTCGTCTTCCTTTTTTCTTGACTCATACTTGCTATGTCAACTCAGATATAAAGACTTGTGCATAGTAATTAATTTTTTTGTCTTTTGGTCCGTTTTTATGAGTTCTTCCCTTGTCAGTTTTAAGAATAGTCCCGAGTATCTTACCCAGGTGACCGGCCCAGATGTTCATCCTTTGATGAGATTTCAGCCACTGAGCTTTGGTTTGTGAAGTAATCTCCTCCAGCTGCAATGCACTTGTTGTATCGTTCCAACAACTTCTGGAAGGCCCCATCGAAGTCCTCTTGTGCGAGCGTGTCAATTACCTTCGTCACAGACTCTTTCATCTCCTCAATTGTCTCATAATGACAGTCTCTGAGCTTAGGGAATAACCAAATGTCACAGGGAGCAAGGTCTCGACAATAAGGAAGGTGGGGAACTGTCTTGATGCCCATCTTGGTCAAATAGTCTGTGACAAGGATAGAGTTGTGGACTGGTGCATAGTCCTGGTGAAAATGCCACTGACCCGATTTGAAGAGTGCTGGCCTCTTCCCTAGGAATCTATTCCTGAACTCCCTTAAAACATCAACATAGTAACCCTAACCCTATCCCTTTAGCCAATGAACTCTGGTGTATTGACTTCCTTCCTCCTCCCATACTTCTCATCATCCCTCACAGACTCCCTGCCTTCCTTGAATCTTTTATCCCACTTAAAAACTGATGCTTGATTAATGCAACATGCTCCAAAAACAGGATGAAGCATTCCTATGGTATTCTTTCCAAGTTTAAAACAGAATTTTATTGCATATCGTTCTTCTAAAGTATCCTCACGTCCAGATTGCATTTTTGAAATTCCCCAGCTGTGACAATCAGGCTTTAGTAGGGTGTATTCCAATTCCTGCTGTAGATGTTCCCTTGAACCGGAAATCATAAAAATTGGTCAGTCATCTCATATGATGTATAGAAATAACATACTGAATTTTCAAGAGTCTACGCCAATTTTAAATGCCTGTACAAAAAAGTCTGGAAACGTATTGAATTGGCCACGTAAATTCTAGATAAACAATAATGAATAAAATATCACGTAAATTTTGAGGCTGCAAAATTGTGTTTCCATTCACATTGAACTTGTCAACTCCTAATCGAGAAGGACACTCGAGCTAAAATAGCGCCGTTTAAAAGTTCATTCTATCAGTAAAATCTTAGTGCAATTATTAAGTGGAGTATTATTAAATCATGTGAAATTATATATTTATAGTCATCTTTTAGTTCACAGTAAATCTTATGATATACCACAAAATATCGGAAATGAAGGCTGTATTAAATGCAGACATGACAATTATAAAATCGACTTGTATTCTCCTTAATTTGAGGATAATCTAAAGATGTTTGGAAAAATAATTCTATTTCTATGAAATTAATAATTTCTATTAAAACTTTTTATTTATTATTTTATTTTATATGCCTCCGCATTTTCAGATTGCAACAACTCCGGGCAGAGTGGACATGAGAGGTCACTTCGAACTTTCTAGAACTCCAAAAAAGGAGCCTTCTCACTTGTAGATTACTACCATTCCGGACAGAGTGGACATGTGTGTAATTGCAAAAAAAGGGTCACTTCGAACTCTCCAAAAATCCAATGCGGGAACCTCCCCACTTTTTGATCATTACCACTATGAGCAGAGTGGACATCTGAGTAATGGGAATGAAGTGGTCTCTTCAAACTTTCTAGAACTCTAAAAAAGGAGCTTCCGCACATTGAGACAACTAGCACTCAAGGCAGAGTGGACGTGCGAGTTATGGCAAAGAAGGGATCACTTCGAAATCCAAAACAAGAGCCTCCGCACTCTTCGGTCAGAGTAGACGTGTGAGTTTGGACAAAGAAGGGGTCATTGTGAACTCTCAAGAACTCCAAAACAGAACCCTTCTCACTTTTAGATTTCTAGCACTCAAGATAGAGGGTGCGTGTGTGTAATGGCCAAAAAAATAGGTCACTTCGAACTTTCTAGAACTCCAAAACATTAGCCTCCTCACTTTTAGATTGCTACTGCTCCGGCGAGAACTCTAAAAGTAAAGCCCCCGCCACTTGGAGGAAAGTGGACGCTCGAGTCATGGGAAAGAAGGGATAACTTCCGACTCACCTGAACTCCAAAATAAGAGCTTCACCATCATATGAAACCTGATTTCACACCCAGAACATGGTACCCTTTGATTTAATTCGGAAAGATTTTTGTTGATAAAATTATACTACTTTGTTTTGAATGTTGCTTAGCTTATCAAATACATTTCAGCCATTTGCATCTTAATTAGTTTTCTGAATTTCTGAGACGAAGCTTGATGATTTTTATCATTTAGGGTTTTCGGACTATTGTCTTCATCTTTATTGCTATTTCCACAACGTTTCGACCGATATGTCGTCCGGCCTTCTTCCGGTGTTTCTTGAACTCGAGAACCTACAGAGAACTTCGAACTTTTGTTACTCACCTGTAGTCAGGATTAAACCTGCAATCAGTTGATGATTGTCTCCTTAGAAGCTTAGGGAAGCTATGCCTTTAACCTGACTACAGGCGAGTAACAATGCAGGAATACTTAATACTTGTACCCGGTTATCGCTGACAGAATTAGAGCAGGTGACCCCCGTGGATTAAACGACGAAGTGCGAAATTCCTTGTAGGTTCCAAAGTTCGACAAACACCTGAAGAAGGCCGGAAGATATATCGGCCGAAATGTTGTTAAAATAACAATAAAGATGAAGACAATAGTCCAAAAACCCTTAATGATAAACATTGCATCTTTATCTTCATGTTTATTTTCCCTCAATTCATACATGAAATATGTTTGTATGATTACAATGAACATCATTTTGGAAGCCTGAATTATGTTTAAGTTTTGATTATTATTCTTTTTTATTAAAGCAATTTTATAAATACATTTTTTTTTACTTTATACATTTGTTAGAGAATCCAAAAGAATTAACAGTTAAATATTCGAGAACATGTCATCTCACAGGATGTCTGAAATCCAATATTTGCATTGAATGCAAGTTTTTAAGAATTATTTGGTAATTTCATTTCAGAGCGACGGTACAGTTGACAGATCGTTACAGTTGCCCTTAACACCCTCTGAGTTTAATGGACTTTCAGAAAATTAGTGGTTATTCAGACGGAAAAAGGTTAATTCTGCATAATCCTTTAGTGTACTGATTGTCTATCTAACTCTCATTATACGAGAAGTGTGCTCGGGTTACGTGATTAGCCGATTTTCAATTTGAAAGGGATTAGGACGATGGTATCCGCTTTGTGTTCAATCTTTTGGGGTTACTTGAAACTTTAAAGTTAAATCCTTGTAATTGTTGTGGAATATTTCCAAGGTTGATTACACGCTCGTCCGACGTTCCTTTTCGTGAGCAATTTTTCAAAAATTAGGTTGACATACTTTATGCTTGTTTTGAATGTATTAGGTTATGAAAGTCGACTGATGTATGCAAACAAAGAAGATTAACAAGGCTTCTGGCAAAAAATGTATTAGAGTTTTTTTTTTAATTATTTTTATCAATGATCATTCCTCAAACGTAGATCTTTATTACCAACATTTTTCAAATAGTTAAGTATAATATATGCGAGAAAAATTGAAGGATATTTCAAAGCTATAATCATTTACTAAGAATTATTTTGTTACTTTAAACCGTATAACTATGTGCAAGCAATTGAATAGATGTTGCCCCTTGAAACCAAATAAATGTGTTTAAATCAAAAGAATTAAATAGGAGTTTGTTTTTTCAAAGTTTAAAAAAAATATGTGCACTACTATCGATAGGTTATAGATCATATGAATGTCTGATCTATCCAATAAAATAAAATGGGATTTGTTCACGTTATGGCTGTTTCCATACTACAATATGGATGCACTAAACGAACGCTAACAAAACGGATAGAGGAAATGCTACATGGGAACTACACATGAATGCTACAAACTGTCTTGAACAAATCCTGAAAGCAACGAAACAACAGCTGTACGACTACTTACCCCCAATCTCTAAAACCATCCAAGTAAGATAAACAAGATATGTGGGATATTACTGGAAAAACAAGAACGAACTCATAAGTGAAGTTCTTCTATGAACCCCTTTGCATGGCTGATCAGCAAGAACTTATTTACATCAGCTCTTTGTGGACACAGGGTGTAGTTGGAGCAATGGATGATAAGTATGGATGGGTAGACAGAGAGAGAGAGAAAGAGAGAGAGAACGAGAGAGAGAGATAAAGATAGAGAGAGAGAGAGAGAGAGAGAAAGAGAGAGAGAGTCAGAGAAATCCGTGCTGTCAGTGTAACTTGATGATAATAAAATAAAAGTAAAAAGTAAAGTTGGCGACCATAGTCGAGGGTGACCCGAAGGCTCTCTTTTCGATAGCTTACTACACCAATGTGTAGGGGAGGGCGCTACTCCTTTCCCTGGATTGCTCCACTTTACCCTTGATCCGAACCTTATAATGCTGAGTGTTAAGCAAGGAGGCATGACTTGACCTGGGATCGAACCCAGATCTCCCGGGCCATTGGCGAACACTCTAACCACTAGGCCAATGATAATAAAATACGAGTAACAAATGATACGTATGAGAGAGATGTCATGAAGTGTTCTAGTTGGAACTTCAAAATCTAAAAAAATTACCATTTTACTTGTGCAGGCATCGTTGCACAAGGTAACCGACTGAATGGTGTTTTGGAACAAGAATACCCAGGAAAATACGAAATGAATTGATAATTACATTAAAAAAATGTCTAGTTTCAATAAGTATTGCAACTTGAGAAAATTGAAAAGAAACAAAAGTTGAAATAATAATTTCCTTTAACAATTTATTTCAACAGGAAAACATAAAAGTAAAAAATGATATACAAAAGTCCATAAATGTTCAATGAACCTATTATTTTCATCTCCGGGGGGGGAAAACATTCAGTTTTCTTTTCTTAACGGCAGACGACTTTTGTAAACGCATTCAAAAAACAAAAATATAGAAATGAACACAAAATACAAGAAAACTGTTGTTTTTTTTTTTTCCTATCGGGGAGAGAAAACCATAAATAGCCATTTCTTCTTTCTTCTGGAAATGACCGCTTCCAGATATCTTACTGTCTCAGCATTTTTTCCGATCCAACAGCCTTTAAATTTCCCCGTTCGTCTTCTTCGTAAAATCTTTCTTGTCTCTTCGAAACTCGTCGTCTACATTTAATTACATTTTCGCTCACCGCGTTCTTTGGTTAACTTAACGATTCAACGTTTTTATTTTAAATTTATCTAGTTTTTTGTTTCTAAAGAAACAAATTTTTCAAACAAACAAAAAACTTTGGTTTCTTCTTTTTTAAATTATTCATAGACTTGTTTGTTCTTTCAACTATTTTGTTTCAGCAACGACAACAGGAAAATCAGATATAACTGTATGTAAAAAAAACTCTTGAAATGCTTAAAAATGTGAATATGAACATTATTCCATAACCTATAGACAAAAACAATTAACTTTAGACAAGTTGATATAGTAAAACAATCAATCAATCTATAAACTAAAATTTAACGAACTGCATAATCTAAAAAAAGCTTCAATAAACAGTACAATTAATTAATTTCCTTGAAAATTGTTAATAAATTACCTATTCTTATTTTCATATACATGATTTTTTAAAGAAAAAGAGTTCGGAAAATCAGTTTTTTTGCGAGTGATCTTGAGTCATGAGAATGCAAATTAATTTATTACCAAAAGCGTGTAAATTTCGTAAGAGTGAAGTATGATAACTTAAAGTGTCTGATTATTCATTCAATTTTTTTAGATTTAAGTATTCTATTGGAAAATCCAAGTCAATAAGGCACACCTTACCCATTGTAGAAAAAAAAAACAGAAAAAGAAGCTTGACGCAATGAAATCTTCCCACCTACTTTTACACTTATCTGTACTCATGTCCAACTAAACTCGTCTTACAGCATAACTGTAGTGGTATTCCAGGGTTTTTCATTAAAAAAAAAAGGGTTTTTATCATAAAGATTATGATGGGTTGAAATTAACATGTTAGATAATCCAAATGGTTTAGTGGTTATCTTATATATAGAAAGACTTTTTAATGGCATATCAAACTTTGGCCATCATTGTTGCTTAATATTCTTGACGGTATTCAGTGTCCGCGCAGAACACGTTAATCTACGTTTTGACTCGTCAGCCAAAACTTCTGTATCCATGCATAGAATCCCAGAGAACGCTATTAATGAATTCTTCCTTACATTTCCAGCAGTGTCCAGCAAGACTTTTTCGTCTTACTTGGATAGTTTGTGAGATGGGAAGAAAATAGCCGTACAGCTGCTTTTTGTTGGGTGCTGCTTCCAGGTTTTTTTTCAAAACAGTAAGTAGCATCCTTTTGTAATCCCCATTTAGCTTTATCTCCAAGCACTTCAAATAGTTCCGAAATTCAATAGTACTGTCCCGGTACTGAACGCTCAGTGAATATGGGTTGTTATAATAATAAAATGAATGCCTGCTGAAAAATGATGAAAGCAAATCCCGTCTAGAAGTTTTCACTTAAAACGTCATTTAAGATTTGAAAACCGGCAGAGTACTAGTATGGGTAAAAGAACTATATTTTAGATACAACCATTCTCGAAGACCATATGGTTGTGCTAACCTGCTAGTCATTGGCGGAGATATGAATGCACAAATCGGGAAAAACAGACACAACAAATACAGCCTACACTACACGTCTAACAGGAATGGACAGCATTTAATAGATTTCATGATAGAAAATAGATTAACCTGCCTCAATACAAACTTTCAAAAAAGGGAGGGGAAATTATGGACCTACACATACGCAAATAAGAGTAAAGCACAGATAGACTACGTCCTTATAAACAGGAAATGGAGAAACAGTGCGATGAATTGCGAGGCATACTCCTCCTTCGAGGGTGTGTCCTCCGATCATCGAATAGTTACGGCCAAAGTACGACTAAGGCTAAGAAAAAACGCCACACGTAAAGCCACGACCAAGCACTATGACTGGGCCCTACTCAACAACAGAGATATTAGAGACAAATATGCATTAGAATTAAGAAACAGATTCGAAGCACTACAAGAGAAGGTAGAAATAGGCACCCCAAATGACGAATATGAAAATTTTGTAGAAGCGCACCTGGAGGCGGCAGAAAAGTGTATTCCAACAAAACCTAGAACTAAATATAGAGTCCCTTGGGAAACGCTAGCGGCTAGAGAAAAACGTGCACTTGTGAAGACTGCCTCCAAAAACTATCAACAGAACCCAACAAATACAAATGCACGAGAACTAGAAAAGGCGCAACATCAATTAACAGGAATATACCTAAAAGAACAGGCAGAATACGTACAAAATCAGATAGATAAGATTAGAGACTCGGTGGAAGATAGGCAATCCAGGATAGCCTGGCAAACAATAAACGAAGTAAGTGGAAGAAAGAGCACAGCCAAAGCAAAATTGAAAGCTGCAAGCCAACAAGAAAGAATAAAACTGTGGGAACAGCATTTCAAAAATCTACTAGGAAACCCACCGGAAATAACGGATGAACCGATCACCAGAATTATTAGTAAGCAATTAGACGTAAAACTAGGTCCTTTCACCAAAGAAGAACTCGACATGGTTCTCAGAAGAATTAAAAATAGGAAAGCGGCGGGGCTAGACGAGATCCCCCCAGAAGTGTGGAAGACGAGACAATTCGACGATATACTGCTCCGGCAATGCAACGCAGTCTATAGTCAAAATAGGATAGAACGATGGACGAAGGGATGCATCCTTCCATTCCCTAAAAAAGGCGACCTCGGACTAGCCAAGAACTACCGAGGGATAACACTTACATCCATAGCAGCCAAAATCTACAATGCCCTACTACGAAACCGCATAGAACCCAAAATGGAAAACATCCTTAGGAAAAACCAAAATGGCTTCCGGAGAAATAGATCCACAACCTCACAAATACTGACCATCCGTAGAATCCTGGAAGGCGTTCGGGCAAAAAACTTACAGGCGACATTACTATTTGTCGACTTTACCAAGGCCTTCGATTCCATACACAGAGGGAAGATGGAGCAAATCCTACTAGCTTACGGCCTACCAAAAGAAACCGTAGCAGCGATAATGATTCTCTACAGAAACACCAAAGTAAAAGTACGTTCACCAGATGGAGACACGGAATACTTCGACATTGTTGCAGGAGTACTACAAGGAGACACACTAGCCCCGTACCTCTTTATCATCTGTCTAGACTATGTGCTTAGGACTTCGATCGACAAAATCAGAGAAAATGGCTTTGAGCTGACTAAGAGAAGAAGCAAAAGGTACCCCGCAAAAACAATCACGGACGCCGACTACGCTGATGACTTGGCGTTACTAGCGAATACGCCTAATCAAGCAGAGACACTACTACATAGTCTGGAACGAGCTGCAGCTGGCATTGGCCTACATGTCAATGCAAACAAAACCGAATATATGTGTTACAACCAAACAGGCAACATCGCCACACTAGACGGAGCCTCTCTGAAACTAGTCGACAAATTCACCTACCTAGGAAGCAGCGTCTCATCAACCGAGAAGGACATCGACACACGACTGACGAAGGCATGGACAGCTATCGATAGGCTCTCGATCATATGGAAGTCGGACCTAACAGATAAAATGAAACGCAGTTTCTTCCAGGCAGCGGTTGTGTCGATACTGCTATATGGATGCACCACATGGACGCTTACGAAGCGGCTGGAGAGGAGGCTGGACGGAAATTACACAAGAATGTTGAGAGCAGTATTAAACAAGTCCTGGCGACAACACCCCACGAGACTCCAACTATACGGACACTTGCCCCCCATCACAAAAACTATACAAGTTCGACGAACCAGACACGCGGGACACTGCTGGAGAAGCAAGGACGAGCTCATAAGCGATGTACTCCTGTGGACCCCCACTCATGGATGTGCAAGTGTGGGACGACCAGCACGAACTTACATACAGCAGCTATGTGAGGACACGGGTTGTAATCCTGAAGACCTGCCGGAGGCGATGAGTGATAGGGAGAAATGGCGAGAGACGGTCAGGGATATCCGCGCAGACGGCGCGACATGATGATGATGATGATGATGTTGGTCATCAAAGTTTAAATTGCTTTCTGTTTTAAGATACAAAACAAAACTGTGCGTATAACTGAATTAAGAAAATGAACACTTGCTCTCGATATATTTGTTTATCAGAATATTTAGATATTAAATGATTATGCGTATATATGTGTCGAATCAATGCGTAGTCGAATGCCTATCAAGTCTTTTCTACCCGGTTGTTTTTGTTTTATCTTTTATACAATTTTTTACTTTTATTTTTAATGCCAAACTGAAAGGTTTCCTCCTCTTGATACTGTGTGCAAAAAGAAGAGGGCGAAGTCAATAAAGTTAATCTTGCTTAATTTGTTTTTCTCACTCTCTTATCCAAAATGCTGTCATGCAGACACGTAACCTCGACTGAGGGAGGAGAGGGTGACCCCTAGCCCTACACCCATTTTATTACAAATTTTCATTCTTTGCAGACAGAACGGCGATCGGCCATTTTGAATTTCTTTCATTGTCCTCTTTATCTAATTGTTTTATTCGCGGGGATTTTTCATTCTACCACCGAGGGGTGGAAGACGCAGTAAAAAGGAAGAAAATCTAAAGAAGAAAATTCAATCAGAGTTACGAAACCTTGCGTTCATTGAAACTTTCTATTCGGCCATCACTCCCACCAAATCTTTGATAGTTTCCCCACGTTTACATTTATTGGTACTTCATTGCGCATGCGCATAACACCAGCACTTTTGCCCTTATATGTTTATCATTTGGCTTTATAGAAATTATCACCGCATTTTTATCTTTAAGTCCTTTTTCCGAAAGTAAATTTAATTTAATTTCACATTTAAAACCTAGATTTATCAAAAAATTAATTCTACGAGTTCACATTAAAGAAAGAAAGGAAAAAAAATCTTTACTTATGTACTACCGTGTCAAGGGAGGTTTAAAATACGATTAATGTATCTGCTGCAGAGTGCTAAGACCCCAACTAAAATGGTATGACACTAAACTACGACCTGGTAGTGATGCTGCCGTACAAGAGTTCTTGGGAGTGTTATTCCTCCAAGCTTCACTCAAGCTCAAAGTGGTATCATCTATTAGAATCCCATATAAGGGTCAAATAATGAGATTTTCAAGTTTTTACTCTGCTGAATAAGAATACAAATATCATATAACAATTTGCAAAATACTTGAGAAACTACACTAATAAACGTAAATATAAACGTACAATTAACCAACTACTCGGAATAAAATCAACCCAATGATGAAAATAAAAAAAACATTAAATCAACGTGATATATTGGGGGGTGCTTGTGGTATAATGGTTACAGTCGAAAGTAATTTATCCGGCGAACCGAGTTCAAATCCTGTTTACATTTTCACATCACGTAGAAGGGTATGAATCAAACTATTTTCCCTCCAGCTATAAATAAATAGTAGGGCAGACTGTGCTCTCTAATCCTGGTATGGCAACGGATATAGGAGAAGGAAAACCCTGAATTCAAACCTGTTAAACTGCGTTGAAAAATTGACCTTGTGTACATCCTGATCGGGAGGAGGTGTTGGGTAAAATATATACATCCATTTTTTTTAGAAAGAATTAATTTTTATAATTTTCGAATATTAACCATCATTATCTGATAGTGTTTTTTTTTTCGATAAACGTAGGATTACCTAATAAACAGGTAATTCTCTTTAATTCTATTTTTAATCAGATCTGTTTACGTCCTATTATCAAGTTTGGTCGAGCCGAAAATATTTCAGTTAGCAGTTAACTTCTATCATCTCTACATAGGAAGACAAAGGTAAACAAAATAGATTCATATCGTGCCATAAGTTTGATTGAGGAAATAAAAAACATGGTGAAAAATTTGGGACACGTGTGAGATGAGGCATAAACCGAGTGAAATGACTTCATACTAACGATATATGTACTTACTTTTGAGAATACAGAAATTAGCGAATTTTGAAAGTTGAAGCAATTGAGACAGTAGTCTTTTGGGAGTCGGTCTTTAGTTGAGTTGAAATCCATAGAGCCCTTCGAGGCAATGACAGGAGAGAGGGGTTGTCTCTGAGTAGCGGCAAAGGTGTCTCTGTTCATGGACAAGTACAAGCTCTCTCTCTCTCTCTCTCTCTCTCACACAAACACACACACATATACACATACACACAGAGGCACACATACACTCTTGTGCTTCGATATTCGCATAACAAATAACATCTTCATATCAAGATAAATAAGCGACAATTTCAATAAATATTTGTACATCATTGTGTTTCAATAAATAATAGTTAAATGTTAACAGAGTTTTTCCTGTATTTGAGTTGCCAACACCCAGGCAACTTGCTCCAACGAACCCGCCCGATCTTCACAAGAAATTCCTGATGGATTTTGCCTTTCCCTGTATGTGGATCTTTCAAACACAATGTGGGTACAGAGGGGATTGACAGAAAAACTGCCTGGAAACTCATGTGGTAGTCACAGAAGCAAGGCCATAATAAAGTATGGTAATACATTTGACACTTGTATCAGTTACCAGCCATAGTGCCACATTTGGTACTGGTATCGGGTAACCGTAACCACCATATTGTTACAGTTGACATGCCGTTAAACCAATCAATCAATCAGCTAGCCTACTTTATATTGAACAGTTGAAAATATGGTGAAGTAGACCACATGAATATATAGACTTTGATTAGCGCAGATTTTTCAATCAAACATATGTCCTGATAGATAACTTGGTGAATTCCTAAACTAATTATGTATCTACCCAACCCCTCCACTACGGACTGGATATGGCACAAGGTTCTATCTGTATAGAATTAATGGCAACATCTTCCAGCATTGTAAAGCAAAGAGGTTGCAATATTTTTAAAATCACTTGAGATTTAAAAAAAGAGAGTGCACCCGAAAAAGACTTCAAAATAGAATGTTCGAAACCGTTTGATTAAATTATACGAGACACAAAGAATACGAGGAAGGCCGAAAAGTGGACTGGCAAAAAATGTCATATGATTGCATCAGATTAACTGTTAATGGCTTTTTTTTTATCAATGAGATTAAAGCAATGCAACACCGATAGAAGAAGTATACTGACCACAAGAGGGACTATTTGAAAAATTAACCTCATTGGTGCTCAATGAATCTGTGTATTTTGGTCAAGATATAAACTTTTCAACCAAATTTCCTATACTGAATTGACGAAGAAAAATGCAGTAATTGACATTTCTTCAGCTCTAAAATAGACAAAGTTGTTTGTTATTATTTATATTATTTACCCATATTGTAATTCTGACTTTATCTGAGTTCCTAACAGTATATATATATATATATATATATATATACAAGGATCATTAAATAAGTTTGCAGAATTTTTTCGTATGGTCACATTTATTGGCAGTACACACATGAAACTCTAGTCCCCTTCGAAGTAATCCCCTCCCGCTGCAATGCACTTGTTGTACTATTCCAACAACTTCTGGAAGGCCCCATGGAAGTTCGTTTGTGTGAGCGTATCAATGACCTTCGTCACAGCCTATTTCATCTCTTCAGTTGTCTCATAACAACAGCCTCTGAGCTTAGGGAATAACCAAAAGTCACAGGGAGCAAGGTCTGGACTGTAGGGAGTCTGAGGAACTGTGTTGATGCCCATCTCTGTCAAATAATCTGTGACAAGGTTGGAGTTGTGGACTGGTGCATTGTCCAGGTGGAAATGCCACTGACCCGATTTGAAGAGTGATGGCCTTTTCCGACCGACGGAATCTCTCCCTGAACTCCCTTAAAACCTCAACATAGTAACCCTAACCCTAACACTTTGGCCAATCAACTCTGGTGTATTGACTTCCTTACTCCTCGCACACCTCTCATCATCCCTCACAGACTCCCTGCCTTCCATGAAACTGATGCTCGATTCATGCAAGATGCTCCAAAAGCAGTCTGAAGCATTCCATACATTTCTATGGCATTTTTTCCAAGTTCAAAACAGAATTTTATTGCATATTGTTCTTCTAAAGTGCCCTCACATCCAGATTGAATTTTTGAAATTCACCAGCTGTGGCAATCAGGCTTTAGTAGGGTGTATTCCAATTCCTGCTGTAGCTGTTGATTTGAACCCGAAATTATAAAAATTGGTCAGTTCTCTCACAAGTTGTATATCAATAACATACAGAATTTTCAAGAGTTTACGCAAATTTAAATGTCTGTACAAAAAAAGTCTGGAAACTTATTGAAGGAACCTCGTATATATATATATATATATATATATACTGTTAAGAACTAAGATGAGGTCAGAATTACGATATGGGTAGCACACTGGCAAAAGAATTTGCGGCTGCCACTCACATAATGAATTGAGCACTCTGGTTTCCGGCAATGTATTAATGTAAACAAATAAAAACTACTACTTAATGTCTTATAATTCCCGAGCTGACATGGTTCGCTTGTTGACTGAGCAGTATGATTCTAAGTCTAACGTAAAGTTAGGCAGGTTTTTCATCCCTATTTCAAGCGTCCTACGTGTCTACCAACACTGAAGAGTTGTGATACAACGAAACAGTCGGTCTGTGGATGGCAATATATATATATATATATATAGTCAACCATTGACAGACTGTTTAATTGTATTGCAAGTCTTCAGTATTGCTAGACACGTAAGATGATTCAAGCTGGGATCGAAACCCGGCTGACTTCGCGTCAATCGATCATCTTACTCCAAGGTTATCCTCAATCTCAGCGTTAGCGAAGGGATTTTTTAGATATGCATTCATATATACGCTATCAGCTTTCAGAGAGCCCAATTCTCGAGAAGTGCACGTGGTAACCAAAAATCTCTTCTCAATTGTGGGGAGTATATATGGCCCTCCACAATTCAGCCCAATATGAGTGAGTAAGAAAAGAAAAACAAAGAATCAATGATTTGCTTAACACCAAAACCAGGCTAAAAAGATTTCCGAAATAATTGGAGCTTCTTTAGAGCCTCCATCAAGCCCAGATATTAACTCCGTTGATTATGCTATTTGGGGCATTTCAGAAAACAAATACAATTTCTTATCCAAATATTGATTTGCTTAAGACTGCTATTGTGGAGGAATTGAATAAAATGTCTGAAGAATTTTTTTGAAGGCATGCAAATCCTTTCCAAGGCATGTTGATACAATAATTGAAAACATGCCGTTTATATCGAGTAGATTTACTGTTTTGTGTCTATCTTCGTATTTTGTTCATTTTTTTAAAATCGAAATTAATCTTGTTTTATAATAGAGTTGTTTATTTTTATTCTTGAATATTCCTAATTTTCTTCCGTATCCTAAACAGTACGAAAATATACCTTCACAATTATTTTACACAAATAAATTAGTCAATTAAGTTCTAAATCATTTGAGACTTTATTCAAATTAAATCTACTTGACCCATTGATGAAAAGCTAACGGGTATTATTCCCGGTAAAAATTATAGAATAAGCACAATTTGAAAATTTCACTTGATTTTTATTGAGCTGTTTGGAAACTAATTAGAGATAAGATGAAAAATATCTATTTTATTTTATACCTGGTTATTTATTCTGGCTTCGTAATATGTACCTTAAAGAAACAAGATAAACTTATTCAAATTCATGGTGTCATTCTTTTTCCAAGACATGAAGAAGAAAATGTTGGGAAAAAATTATGGAATGGTCATGTAATTTTCATTCCTAAAACAAATACGGAAGTATAAATATGACAATCGGCTAAAAGACAGTACTTGCAGATCCCAACAACCCGTGGAGCATATCTGATGGAAAAGAAATATACCTTTAACAAAATAACAGCAATTGAAACAATGAAACGATCGTAAAACTCATTCAAGAATGCAATTAAATTACCTACAATGGTTGATATGCCATAAAACTAAACCAATATTTCAAGAAGGCAATCTACAGCGGAATTTGCCGAAGGATATGGGTTCTTCCTTGTCAATCAATCAATCAATCTTTCTCTTTCATTTATCAGTTCTTTATATCATTTAATGATTCAGTTGCTACATAATCTATTTCTGAGAACCTCACGTAATGTCATAGTTAACTCGTATATTAACATAACATTGTTAGTAAGTTTGATTTTCCTTTGATGCCTCATATTCTTGGCCTTGTGTCACAACTAAAAGAAGCTTAATAAATATGGTGATGTTCTTCTTCGTCTTTTGTCATTGACTGATTATTTTGAGGCCATGTCAAACTGCCTAGGGTTATTTTCTACTTACAAAGAAAGCGACTGCTTTTGTGCATTTGATTCTTAAGAATTTTTTTTCGGGGACCTCTTGTATACGAATGCTTTTTAAACATATCTTTTTAGCCCATAGATGGTATCCAAACAGATACTATCACTTTGTGTCAGAGTGTAAATAAGGGGTAATCCTTTTCTTCAAAGACCTATGAAACTAGACCCTCACCATCTCCTGATGTTTACTTGGTTGGTTACGTTTGATGGTATATTAACCATTGGAGGTTATTTAATGTCAAATCACACACACACACGCGCGCACACACACACACACACACACACACACACACACACACACACACATATATATATATATATATATATATATATATATGTAAAATATATTAATCATTGATAACATTTTAAACGAACGTAAACTCATTTTTTGTACACAGTTTAATGGTTTGTAGTATTGCTATTGTGACGGAAAATTAAAATAAAAAGATCCCCGGATGAGCAACCATTTAAAAGCGTATGGGGACTGGTGCATTTAAATATTGTTATCACCAAACGGGGAGAAATATTTTTTCGCACGTATGAAGACGGGGCGGTCTGGCACTTGATCCCTCGTAGAATAAGTCCTTGTTCAGAGTCCTTTCTCGGGCATATAGGAACTGGCATATTATGTGGGGGTTGATTTAGGGCTAGACTGACCGCTGTTGGCAAGGAGTTTCCTAATTTCACACTACACACACACCTACTAAGGCCACTAGCTCTTCCTACCCCTAGAACAATGGAAGATATGGACCTCTAGGTTTAGATATGATAATATTAATTATAGTAGTCGACAACTCCGGTTTCCCGTATAATATTTTTGAGGAAAGAATATAGGACAACTTAGGCGAGAATAACATGAGGCAAAAGAAACTGAAAAAGAACATGAAACAACCAATTTGATAGTAAACGACACAAATGAGCAACTTCAACACGTGGGAACATTAAAATATAACAATCTTTTTAATACTCACGCGGATACACATATTCAATGTGTCGGCTATATTATCAGCGGATAATACATGACTATAAATGTCTTTCTTCCTTTTTTCTTTTCTTCGTCTTCTTTACATTGAGAGAGAGAGAGAGAGTATCTAATTGGGTGTAGGGAGAAACAGTCTTAAAGTTTACTTATCTTTTCGACGGATTCCTTTGGAGAATATTTTCTTGTTTTATGGGCTGGCGGATTTATTTATATTAGCTCTGGCTTGAAGGCATAAGGTTCTCTTGTCCAAGATTCTTTCCGCTTCCCCCGATGATTTCGGCGGTGGTTTCAATATATCTTATAACTTCAACTACTGTTCCGCAAATCCCGGTTTTGGTCCTTCTCCCGGGGTTTGGCGCGAGATTCTCCCCATCAGTTCACGATGACATCTCTCTTCAAAACTAATTTTCTTTACCCCTATTTCCGCTGACGGAACAAGCTCCCACTTCCGCCTTAGAGTTCTAGCCAATCATTTAGCTTATATCTTCTTCCTTCTCCTGTCAGGCGATTCTTCGGGACTACTATCTCTTTCACCCGGTCACAGAATGCAACCATCTGTTGGCTTTCATTCTGACCTGGATTTGTTACTTAGGCCGTGAGGCATTGACCTATATTACTATTTCTCTCCTCTCAGTGGGACCACTTGACACTATGTAAATGTAAAAATTTAACATCCGACATTTGTTTGTATACGTTTGGTTGTTTGTTTGAGTTTTATGGCGTATCAAACTTTGTAGGTCATTTAACGCCAAATTATGTCTATATGTATATACATTCAACCAAAGATTTCTGAATGAATACTTATTAGGTAAAGTTTTCTATGAGCAGGATTTTATTTCTTTGCACATGATTAACCAGTTTTAATTCGTCATATTTTTTCGCAAGAAGGACAGAACGTCATTTGTTTTGACGTTTTCGAACAAATCAGTTAAACTATTCATTTTGAAAAATTGCTTTCTGATGTCAGTGAAAGGTCTGCATTCTATAAGGATGTGTTTAACCGTGCGAGTTGTCCGACAAGTCAAACACTGTGGTTGTGGTTCCTGTTTCAGTATGTTTGAATACATTTAAATGGATATATGTGTGATTTGTAAAGGAAAAATTTGTAGGATTTTCATTTTTAAATGAGTTAGAACTAATTTTTTTGCATACAAGTATTGTTATTGCTTCCACACATCTAAATGGTTTCAATTATTGCTCTTGAATACTAATCAGTCGATTCAATATTTATTCTTAGTTTAAACACTGTGAAGTAATTACAAGTTTTGCTGTTTAACATCGACTATTCAGTTGAAAACTATTTATTCCGTTTACACAGTGAAATGGTTTGAAGTATTGCTATATATCACTAAGAATTCAATTAAACATCAGTCATTTGTTAACACACAGTTAAATGATAAAACAGTTTTATTTCAAACTATTCAACCTAACATAAGTATTTTGTTTGCGCACAGTTAAATGCCTAACAGGTCTATCTGGTCGATTGATAGAGCCCTACCATGTGTTACTACTCCGAGTCAGAATGGACCTGGGAGCGATAGCAATGAAGGGATACTCCACTTCTCTAAATCTCCAAAACTGGAGCCTCACCGTCAGATGGTTTTGTCTCATATCAAGGACACTCTTTCCCCTCTGCAATGATGTAGTCAGTGTATTCAACAGACCCAGCCGACTCAACTGCATGGTTTAGTGTCATAACCAGGACCCATTTTTGCGAGGATCTTACCCCTCTGTAATGTATACAGTCAAGGTATTCACAGTCCTGCCGCTATAGAGTTTATTATTATTATTATTATTTATTTATATAAATTTTATCATTATTTTTTTATTATTGTTTATTTTACTTTGTCTAGTACCATTTAAATTACATCCCAATCAAAGATATCAAAGACGAAAAGAAATAAACCAAAATAGTGTAATGAAAGTCTTCTACTTTCAGTATGCAAAATCCTATCGTTATCATAAAATAAACAGTGCGATAGAAAAGAACAGAGCTAAAATGATCGCATATATCATTCATATATGCTTCTAAATGGCTGATTCAACTAGCGGAAGACAACCAACAGGCACAGCGGAAAAAAATCAGACAACAATTATCTCCCCTAGAAGCCAGTGCAATTCCAAGGCAGTTGACCTTTGTTGGCTTCCGGAGATGGCGCGTATGATGTCCGCTGCCGTCGGCAGATGTCGCTACACGTTTCTTGCTTAGAAATAGTTTTCCGCTTCCCCACTAAAACGTTATGACGATTTTCTAAAATTATGAAAGAGGCTGAGACACAAAATTAAATTGAAGTTCTTCGTTAAATTAGTCATCTAATTATTCTCGTCTTTGATGTTAAGATTATAAAAAACAGACCCGATTAACCCTGGCATTTTATTTCTCTGATACGTGCAGGTATAACCATATATGAAGACGTAAAATACTCTTTGACGCTGTGTCAGTCACCGCAGAACATAATTTTGCTATTTTCTTGCGTATTCATTAGAGTTTTTCACATCAGCCTAAGCTGATGGTCTTACATTGGAGTTTGAGTGACAGCAAGTCTCCTCAAGTCTCCAGGACTCTTCTCATTATTCTGGCTTTTCTCAATAATGTTGTAGTTTAGATGGTCTCCACTCGCCTGCCAACTTCCAAGTCCTCGAGTCTCTTTAGTAATTAGTTACTGTACTAAAAGCACCAATTACATTTTTGCCCAGTCGGCTTGGGCTGTAGAATACACCGACTGCATCTCTGCAGAGGAGTAACCCCCCCCCCAACGAGTGTCCTGATTATGACTCTAAACAATCTGATGGTGACGTTCCAGTGATGCTGGAGCTTTGGGAAATGCGGAGTACCTCTGTATTGCCATTGCTCCCGGGTCTACTCTGGCCTGGCGTGGTAGCACCTGAAAGGGCCCTATCTCTCGGTTAAATAGAACTACTTATCCTAAACTGAATTGTTTGATTAAACTGAATAGCTTGAAATAGAAATGTTTTTGACAATTAAATCATACTTACAATTAAACTGCGTGCTTATGCTAAACTGAATTATTTGAAATAAGACTGTTTTTTAACATTAAAACTCTATTTACACAAAATGAATTATTATATATAGAACTGTTTAGACATTTTACTGTGTTAAAAAATCTGTACTTACGGTAAACTAAATTAGCTGAATTAGAACTATTTGAATGAACTGAATAGTTTGAAATAGAAATGTTTTCGACAATTAAACTGTGTACTCATGCTAAACCGAATTGTTGGAAATAGTACTGATTGCTTACATAAAAATTGATTTGGCGTTAAATAACCTACAAGATTATATACCATAAAACCCAAACAACCAACTAATTACAATTGGTATAATAGTCACCTGCATGTGCCACAGTTTTTCAATTCTCTAGCAAGGTCGAGGTACTTATCCTTCTTTTCACTTTCTTTCAGTTTTATTCTGTGGTCAGCCGGGACAGCAAAGTCGACAATTTTGCAATTCGTCATTTTTTTTTTTTTTTTGTGGTTGATTATTATTATCTTATAACCGAGTTTCGGTGATCCGTGTGTATGTCAAAGTCCTATAGGAGTTTGTGTGTGTTATTTTCTAGGACAGGTGCTGGGTTGTGCATATACCATTTGTTGGTATGGTCAAATGTAAATTTCTTGCACATTTCCCAGCGTATCAACTTGATTATTATCACTATTATTTGAGTTTAATACGCTAAAGTTAGTGGGTGGTCGTTCCCTGGGTGCTGCGTGACAGCTAGTCTCTAAAAGATCTCCAGGACTAATGTGAGTATTCTAGCCGATCATAGCATTGTTGTGGTCTGTATAGTTTCGATCCTTCCTCTAGTTCAACTTCCTCAAATCTTTTTTCCAAGTCTTTGGAAATTGTTCCAATTACGCCATATACAATCGGTATCAACATTACTTTAGGGTTTCACAGTTTTTTTTCCCTCGGTTAATGCAAGATTCAAGTATTTGTCATTCTTTCATATTCATTCTTTGGTCAACTAAAACTGCAAAGTTGACTATATGTCGAGTTCTTTTTTCTTTTCTTGTTAACTAGAATAAGTTTTAAAATTATTGTTATTTACTACTTTAATTTTTTCACACGATTATTAGCTGATGATTTCTTACTGGATTTTGAGTGACAGAAACTCTCCTTAAGTCGCCAGGACTTTTCTCAGTATTCTAGTCGATCTTATTAATGCTTTTGTCCGGATAGTCTCTACTTGTCCTCTTATTTCCAAGTGATCCAGTCCCTTAACCCATCTTTAAGAATAGTCCCAAGAGCATTAACCACAAATGTTATCACCGTACTCTTCATATTTTTTAGTTCCATTGCAAGGTCAAGGAACTAATTTCTCTTTAGCTTTTGTTATTATTTACTCCTTGAAAGAGTTAGCCGATGGTCTTTCCTGAAATTTGAGTAACAGCAAGTCTCTTCAAGTCTTCAGGATTCTTTTCAGTATTTAGGTCGTTTTCAATAATGATGTAGTTTGGATGATCTCTATGCGTCTTCTAATTTCCAAGTCCTCCAGTCCCTTTGGTGACTGTACCAAAAGCACCAATCACGACTGGTATGATTGTCACTTTTATGTTCCATAGTTTTTCATATTATTACTTTTTAAAAGTTTTTTTCCCACCAGCGTTAGCTGATGGTTTTCCACTGGAGCCTGAGAGACAACAAATTTTCCGGACTCTTCTTAGTATTCTGGCCGATATCAACAGTACTGTAGTTTTGATGCTCTCCAGTCGTCAGCTAATTTCCAAGTGCTTCAGTTCCTGTACCAATCCTTTGGTGACTGTACTGAATCTACCATTTACAATTGTAATCACCGTCACTTTCAGGTTTAATAGTTTTTACTGTTCTCTGGCAAGGTCTCGTTTTTTATCTCTCTTTTTGTTTTCCTTCAGTTTTGCTATGTGGTTAGCCGGGACGGCAAAGTCCACTATTCAACAGGTTCCCTTTTTCTTTTTTTTCTTTTTTTTTCTTGACTAGCTCTTGGTCTGGTCGTCTGACCGATATTAGATGATCCGTTTGTATCTCAAAATTATTAGTATTAGTTGTATTAGTATTAGTATTTTTATTTGTATTCATTGATTTTTACTCAAATAATAACGGTGACTTCGCGGGAAATCAATTAACAGCAAGTTTCTTCGAAATTTCATGACCTACTACTATTATTATTATTTAATAAATAGTATCAAATTTATTTCTTTGATTTTGCAGCTACTTTTATGACGGTAATAAAAAAGTGTCATAAAAACAATAAACTCATATCCTTTCCTGATTCCAGCAAACCAGCCTTCGTTTTTAAGCCAAAAAGAAAGCCAAAAACATCTTTGCTAATATTTGAATGTAATAAAGCAGTTACACATTCTTTGGTTTATAGCGATGAGTGAAATGGTTATTTGTTTAGCACTATATTTTTTTTAGGCAACACAAATGAATTACGAAACTTTTCTTTAACGACATAACAAGGAAAGTTTTTATTTGCAGCTTTGAATATTTGTTTTGCTTTTGGTGCTGCAAGACTCGTGGAGTTTAGGCTTGTTAGTGTTGGAGACGAAATGGCTTAGCGGGATGTTGAGATGGCAGCGTGTTGCTGGACGTGTGAGGGATGTGTTTAAAGTCACCGTGTAGTTTTGTATCTGGTATTTGGAGGAGAGTATGCATTATCTCCATTAATGTGGGCCAGAGGTGAAATGGTAGCTTGTGTGTCGAGAGCGGAGTTACGCTCGGATCGACATAGCCAATTTTGGGGGCGACACAAAGTTGGGCCTGTCCGAGGCATGTTGTATGTTTCTAATTTATGTTCAACTGGGATTCCTTGTAAGAAATCCATAAATTAGATGGTTCCCTCGTTGAGTGTCCATGTTGCTGCTGCTAGTGTTAAAGTCACGGTGAGATGTCCACACTGGGTGGCTTGTCTAGCTAAAAAGCATCGCTAGAAGAACGTCTGTTCTGGTCACCGTCTCACGCCGAAGAGACTGGGTTTGGCCGCTCACCTGTTTTGCTAGACGGAAATGAAGGTCCGGGCTGAATAGGATAATTCATCCTGATTGGGTGAAATTCAGTGTTGAATTAAATTGCGCGACAAACCAAAATACGAGATTTTCCTCTTCTCTACAGGTTCAAGAATTTTAACGTCACAAACAGCGATGAGAATTTTAACACTTTTCTAGCAAGGTAACAGTTTTTATCTTTCTTTTCGCTTTCCTTCATTTTTACCATGGGATCAGCCGGAACGGCAAAGTCCACTATACAGCAGGTTCTCTTTTTTTTTTCTTTTTTTTTTTTTGTCGACTATCATTCAGCCTGATCATCGGGCTGAGATTAGGTGATACGTTTGTGTCTCAAAATCCTAGAAAATTTCGTGCATCTGATTTTCTGGTACGGATTACGGGTTGTGCATGTACCATTTCTGCGTCTCATTCTCCCGGACAGATGTTGGGTTGTACATATACCGTCTGTTCATACGGTCAAATTTAAACTTATTGCACAATTCACAGTGGATCACCTCCCCCCCCCATCCAGTAGTGTCTAGCGTTATAATGTCTTTGCACTAATCTACTGCATTCGCTTATTATGTGATTGATCGTTTCGACTCTATCACCACATTTATCTAGATCAGCTATTTTGTTGTCTTGTTTATTTTTGCTTTCACATAGCGTGTCTTTATGTTTGTATCTTGTGCTGATATCAGACGAGATTCAGTTTCTCTGTTATGGTTTCTGTTGCATTCTGGTTAGTGAACGCTTGTAATATTAAATAAAGGACAAACCACGATATGATAGGAAATAGAGATATATTCTCAGGAAAAAGTATATACAATAGAGAGACTATTAGTAGACAAGAACATTGGATTAGCGAATACATAATGTAATATCAAATAAAGGACAAACCACGATATGAGAGGAAATAGAGATATATTCTCAGGAAAAATTGTACACAATAGAGAAACTATTAGTAGACAAGAACAGAGGATTAGTGAATACAGAATAAAGATATAGTCCAACGATAGAATTGGCTTCCGTTATCACGGTAGCAAGTAAGGTGATCTAGTGCGATCTCCAGTCTCCAACGCTCTAATACTATTCCTATAAGAAGCTTCTCTTCACCTTCTAGTCTGCCCTGGTATTAGTAGCTACTGCTATATATGGCAGATGTACAAGTTCATTGTGTGGAAAAAGGTGGGGGATACCCAACAGTTTCGCTTTCTGAGCCATGTCTAAGTTTTCTCGTTTGAGATTTCGCTTGTTTGTCTCTTGAAGTGATCATAGAGTTGCTTTCCTTTCTATTTTTGTTTTCAGGTTATTTCTCTATTACTTATGCTTGTGTTGTCTGTATTGTTTCTGGTGACTTTTATCAGTCTTCATCCGTGCTTTTTAATGTAGTCTTCGAGTCCTTTTATCGATGCATTGACGCTAATTTGAATCTGGTGACTCCTCTTCCTTCTTCTTTTCTTGACACATACACTCTGTCTACGTCATCTCTGGCATGTAAAGCTTTATGCATCTTCTTTAGTTTTCTTGTTTTCTGGTCTATTTGTTGAAGTTCCTTCCACGTCCTCTTTAAGAATGGTTTCGAGTATCTTATAAGGGTGACAGCCTAGGTACTTATCTCGAAAGAGGAGCACCCTATGTGTTTATTCCTTTGAGGAGGTTTCTTCTATATAGTCTAGTTTTCAACAGTTTTTTCATTCTCCTGTGATACTCTAGTTTTTTTTTCTTTTATCTCTGCATGGTTGATGGCACCCGTTTTCAATATTACCAGGAATTTTTAAGTTTCCTTTTTCTTCGAGTACTCTGACTTTTTGTTAATTTGGTACTACATTTCATAACGATGTAATTGAGTAACGTCTTCACTATTACAAATAATAATAGTGGTAGTGCATCTCTCTGGGATATACATCTCTGGATTTTCCCCTCAGGTAAAGTTTTTCCTCTTGCTGTCAGTACTAATCTCCAGTTTCTCATGGTTTCCTCGATGAATCTAATGACTTTGTATACTTTGTTATACATTTTGCAAGAGCTTTGCGAAACCATATTGATTGTCGTTTTTAATCAATCCACGCCATCACGAAAATTTAGTGTCTCATTTTGTTCTCAAAGTGGATATGTTTATTAATGTATTGTATATCTCCTATTCTTCTCATTCCCTTGTGGCATATTTTATATTCTTTATGGAAAAATCCGTGGCTAGTTTGTGCAGTAAGTATTTTCCACATCACCAGTAGACACGATGGGTGTGTAGATGTTGGGGGAGGATCCTTTTTGTGGCTATTTTTGACCAGGGGGGTATTTTCTTTGGTCATGCATTCGGGGGTTTGTTTCTTTTAAGTATCTATTCATTTTGATAGTCAGTCTGTCGTGGATTAAAGTGAATTTCTATAATTTTTAATAGCTTTATTATAATTACTATTTTACTCATTGCGAGCTTTTCACCCCAGTGTCAGGTAGTTGTTATCTGGAATCTGAATGACAGCAAATCACCCCAGGTCTCCAGGACTCTTCTCAAAATTCTGACTCTTCTCAGCAATGTCATAGTCTGCATGGTCGCGATTCTTGCCCTGATTTCTTTTTCTTGTAGTTATCTTTTTAAGCGCTTGGAGAACGTTCAAAGTGTACCAACTTCTATCGGTATGACCGTCACCCTCATATTTCACAATTTTTTCGTTCTCTTGCAAGTTCCAAGTATTTGTCTATTTGTTTTTCTACTTGTGCTGGCAGGGGATCGTCAGTGGAGTCCGATGGCCTGCAAGTCTCCTTACCTTTACATAACTCTCTTAAGTATTCTAACTGATTTTAAATTGTTGTGATTTGGGCGATTTCTATTCTTCCACATATATACAGCCCTCAAAGTTACTTGTCTCGATTCTTGGGGATTGTTTCGTGAGATCCGACAATAATAATCACTCCCATGTTCCATATTTTATTTAGCAATAGAATTTCTTCACAGTCCGATCCTAGAATGTTCATTAAAGTCCCACACAGCACAGCTTTTTAAAATATTGTTAATATCCAGTACTACATTGAAATGGTTTAAAAATTATAGGAAATAAAAACGAAAGCAATATGGAGAAGAAGAAGAAGAAGAAGAAGAAGAAGAAGAAGAAGAAGAAGAAGAAGAAGAAGAAGAAGAAAATCGGGGTAGGGGGATTGATGTTTAAGGTAGTGGTCCAGTTTTCTTGTTCAGCATGCTACGCAACTATTACACCTTGAGCTTGCTTGGTGTACAACTTCGGTTAAATAAGAAACGGAAATAAGAAAAACAAATTAATTAAAATTTATAAGAGTTCTTTATTAGGAAATTTTTATGATTCCAATGACATACATTCGGAACCCTATAAAGCACTTCAGTAAATTTAAATAATTTCTTATGCATTTAACCCAGCGTTAATCTGCTCTTTCATTCAAATACAGTTGGTTTGGTCGGGTGTTTACACGGCCAAATGCAAAAAGGCATTTATGTATTTGATTAACACTTTTACATGGGC
>OY757928.1:10667984-10732984 GCA_963585895.1 Sepioteuthis lessoniana | reverse complement strand
CGAAATCTTGCCAAAATTTCTTCGTCTACTATATACAAAGCAAAGGAATTTTTTACAGACAAAAAGCTTTTTAAGGGAAAGGGATGGTAGAGGATTGAACAAACAACGAAAAGAAGAATTTTTAACTGCTCTCGCTACGGTGATTAAGAAAGACCCCACCGAGTCAATAGGAAAGTACGCTAATGAATTGAGATTCCAGGAGAAAACTGTGGGGACAGTAATTAAACAAGATTCAAACCCAGACATTAACCCCTTTGATTACACAATGAGGGGCGTTTTAGAAAACAAAATAAATGCAACATCCTTTCCAAATGTTGGTTCACTTAAGACTGTTATCGAGCTGGAGGGAAAATCGTTGGTTTCATTCCTTTCTCAAAAATCTTAGCGCTACAGTCATGTCGAAACTTAGGATGAAGACTGTTTGTTAATGTCCGAAATCTCTGATACTGTAACCCGTATACATTTACTTTTGACTTTCTTTGGTCATTGTTGAGGGTATGGGTACGACTATACGAGTATAAATTGTTACGTTTAGTATTTACAACAGTTTTTTTTTTGTTTCAAAGCATTGAAAGCTAATTTAAATATTTTTTCAGCTAGAAGTCCCTTGAAATACGCATATATTTATTTTGCATACCATTTCTTTTTCCAATTTAATTTGTTTTGTTTGCCCAAATGTTTTCAGTGTTCCTACTGGTCTCTGTAACCATTCATTCTTTGCTCTATTATTATTAATATTATTACGTCTTTGACATTTTTTCACTCAAGCGTTTGCTGATGGTCTTCCACTGGAGTTTGAGGGACAGCAAATCTCCTAGGACTCCAGGACTCTTCTGAGTATTCGAGCCGATCTTAATAATTCTGTCGTTTGGATGGTCTCCACCCGTTCTCTTATTTCTATGTTCTCTAGTCTCACTATCAATCCTTTGGTGACTGTACTAAGAGCACCAATTACAATTGGTATCCCCGTCACTTATTATTATTATTATTATTATTTGTGAGTTTTTCACAACAGCCTTAGTTGATGGTCTTTTCCTGGAGTCTGAGTAACTACAATTTTCTTTAGATCTCTTGGACTCTTCTCAGTAATCTGGCCGATCTTAACCATGCTATAGTTTATATGATCTCGGTTCGCCCTCCTATTTATAACTCTTCCAACCCCATTTCCAAGTTTCTGGGGACCATTCCAAGTGTGCGAATCATAATTAGTGTCTCCGTTAATCTCAGGTTCCACAGGTTTTTTTCTCTATTACGATGTCCAGATATCTGTCTCTCTTTTCGTTTTCTTTGATCTTCATTCTGTGATCTGCTGGGACGGCAGAGCCCGCTTTACAGCAAGTTCTGTTTTTTTTTTTTTTTAAATTATGACGAGGGTTGATCTTCTGGTCCAATTAGGGGATCTGTTTATATCTCATAATCCCAGAGAATTTTATGCGTACCATTGTCTATGACATATTCTGTTTTTTGTATATACCATTACAATTATTATTATTATTATTATTATTATTATTATTATTATTATAATTATCGGTGTTGTTTTTGTTATTTGACTTCTTTTTATGATATTATTATTATTATTATTATTATTATTATTATTATTATTATTATTATTTGACTCCGCACTGATTAATTTGTAATTTTTCCCCAGAAGTCTGTGTGACGAATTATATCTTCAGCACACCAGGACTTTTCAATTTAACCTGTTCCATTTCAGTAGTCCTGTGATCTAGATGGACAAAACTGAATAGCTTGAAATAGAAATGTTCTGGATAAAAAGGGTACTTACATTTAAACTGCGTACTTATGCTAAACTGAATTAGAATTATTTAATATAGAACCGTTTTGACATTTAACTGTAAATAAAATCTATATTTATTCTAAACTGAATTGTTTGAATTAAAACTTTTTGACTAAACTGAATAGCTTGAAATAGAAATATTTTTGACAATCAAACTCTGCACTCATGCTAAAGTCAATTCTTAGAAATAGAACTTATTATTTGTATAAAAATGGAATTGGCATTAAATACCCTACAAAGGTTGATATGCCATAACCCACCCCCCACCAATCAAACAACCAAGGATTTCGGATTATCATGGAACTGAAGAAGATGAAGCTGTTCTATTAGATCGGTAACCAAGGAAAATGTGACTAAATCAGGAATAATCTTCAGATCTTTTTGATGTTTGATGGTAAGTTTTCATCCGGGTTGCCAACCCGAAATATAAAAAAAAGTTACATTACGATTTAGATATAATTTATGGAGGTGCGCTGAGCATATGATTATCATCGTAGGAAATGGAATTAGAGACCCGTGTTTAAATTCTTGACGATTGGTTTGGTTTGGTTTTATGGCATATCAAACATTGTTGGTTATTTCATGCCAAATCCTGTTTTTATATATATTTTAAATACATTTTGTACATACACAGTCAAATGATCAAACAGTTCTATTTCAAACAATTCAATCTTGCATAAGTCATGAAAGTTAAATGGTTCCAAGCATTGCTATGTGTAACAAACAATCTAATTAAGCATTAGTCATTTGTTTGCACACAGATAAATGATCAAACTCTTCTGTTTCTAACAATTCAATTTATTATAAGTCAACAAAAATGAACGGTTCCAAGTTTTGCTGTATATCACTAACAATTCAAGTAAACATCGGCTATTTGTTTACACACATTTAAATGATCAAACAGTTCTATTTCAAACAATTTAATTCAGGATGTCATTTGTTTGCACTCAGTTTAAATGTCAACTGTTTTATTTGAACCATAGCTAGGACTCAGGTGCTGGCGTTCCGAGTCAGAGTGGAACTAGAAACAATGGCAATGAAGGGATGCTCCGCATTCCCCAAAGGTCCAGTATTGCCCTTCTCCAGAGATACAGTCGGTGAGTTCTACAACTTCAGCTAACTGGGCCACCCTTTGTGGTAGAGTCTGACCCCTCTGCAGAGATACAGCCAGTGTATTCTACAGCCCCAGCTAACAGGGCAAAATCCTGTACGTGGCTCTTAGTGAATTTCTTCTTGGTAATGCCCTTGTTAAAGAAGTGAATCCATCGGTTCTTCCCCCAGCCATGAGTGAATAGGCAGGTGGAGAGGGTTCTTTAGCTTTGGTTAAGCGACATGTTTTGGAGAAAGAAAACTTCAAGTCATCGTTTTTTATGACCTTATGTCATATCCTGCCTTTATGGGAGCGACTATTTTACTGTTGTGTTAAAATACTCTTTATTTTATAATTGGAGGTGCTTGTAGTGTAACACTTATCGTCGTTGGAAATGGATTCAGCGACCAAAGTTCAAAATGTGGACTAGGCTACATACATTTCCTATAGCCCTTTGGAAAGGATTAAATCAAATTGTGCAATCCAAGGTAGGGTAGTATAGCTTCTTTAAACTTGGTACGGCAACCTATCAAGGAGAGGTAGATCAGTTTTACTTATATAAAACTGGCCTCGTGTCACATCCTTCTTGTTCCTGAACGGTTGGGTTATAACATATTTCACTGATCTGAGTTTATATGTGCAGTTTATATCCCTAGCTTTTTTCATTTGAGAACTGTTGATATAATACCACAGATAATGCTGAAACAAGTGACGGCTATGTCATTTAAAGACATACAGAAATAGAAACAAGGCCTTCGTCGTCACGAGATTGCCTGAGCAGATCATTTCAAAGATTAGATTGATTTGTGATTGATTCACTGATTGATTTTAACGGTATATCAACCACTCGATGGAGGTGCCCGTGGTGTAATGGTTATCGGCGTAGGAAATGAACACGGCAATACGAGTTCAAATCCTGGACGAGACTGATTGCATTTCACATAGAGCAAATACCCTTGGGGAAGATATGAATCCAATTATTCTCCCTCCAGCTATAGGTGAACATTAGGGCCGACTGAGTTCTTCAACCTTGGTGCGGCAACTAGTCTAGGAGAAGGGAAACTCTGAATTCAAACCTATTAAACTCCGCTTAAAAATTCAACATGTGTCATATCCTGCTCGAGGGGAGGGGTTGGTAAATATGATAATATTATAACAACCACTCAAAGATTATTTCATGCCGAGAATTTAGGGAATGGAGTTCATAGAATGTTCATATTTTTTAATTGTTGTTTCTTATGAGTGCTCTTTTTGTGTAAGATCCAATCGAATACAAATAATTAACGAGATCTATTTGACCCTACGAACCAAACAGATATTACCACTCGGGGAACGAGTGGACGTGGAGTAATAACAATGAAGAAGTCCTCTACACTCCCTAGATCCCAAGAACTGGAGCTTCACCCTCAGATGCGATTTGAGTGTCATGCGTACAGTGCCCCTTTTTATTGTGAAGTTGATTTGTATATTTAGTTGATATTTTAGACTTCATTTCATTATTTAGAAAACTAATCCTGTTTGTTTTTGATGTACCAAACTATTTAGTATTGTATAACAGAAAGGTTTTTCTCACCTTCTCTCGAAATTCTGTTTTTCCAGAAATATTTAAAATACTTGCAGCGTACAAAACACCATCTGCATTTTCCTTATCGTGGTTTCGGATCATTCTTCCTTTTACGATCTGTTTCGATATTCCTTCAGAATTGATCTTTTCAAAGAGATCGACTCTTTTTATCTCTGGTGCAGGTTTGGGAACCATTCTGATCGGTATTATTTTGCTTTTTTTTATTCATAAATCCTTTCAGGTTGGCGTTTTTTCTTGTTTTTGCTGTTGTTGTTGTTGTTGTTTTCGATAGCCAGGTTTTTCTGATCTTCTCTTTGAACCTCGCGTTGTTTGGTCGATCAATTAACTAACAACCTTGCCCGCTCTTCCATCGTCCACCCACCCCCATTCTGTTATGAACATTATAATCATTGCTTCGTAAACAAGAAGCAGAGAAACAAACGGACACAGCTCTAACCACGGCCCACACGCTTCTTAACTGTTATGTTGAGTTGCATGTGGGGCTGCCATACCTTTCTGCTTTTGTTTTCAACTCATAAACAATTTATTGCACATCTGTGAAGACAGAAATTAAAATCTTCCGTATAAACACACACACACACACACACACACACACACACACACACACACACACACACACACACACACACACACACACACACACACAAACAAACAAACTTACCTATGTGTGTATCTATGCGAATAAAGCCTCTGACTGCATCATTTTGGCGGAGAAATGAGTAGAGCCTGGGGAATTGAAAATTAGTCTATAAGTATAATTTGGCTTGAAGATAGAAAATAGAAGTGTTCAATTTTGAGTTCAGAGAGTCACGAAGGTCTTTTTCTTTTTTTTCTGTGAAAGGAGTTAATAATTTTACGATCGAGCAAGTTGATCTACAGTGGGAATTTAGTGAAAACTGATCAATTCAGAAGAATTTATACAATCAATATAACCATAACTGTTGTTTACTTTCTCATATAATGTATATATATATATATATATATATATATATATATATATATATTTCTTTAAGAAAAATACAAAGCCGGTCACATAAGGATTATAAATTTATTTCCATCCTGTTATGTATTTTTGATATAAACCAAAAATACGAAAAAAAAATTTAACAGAACTTCTTCAGATCTTATGGAAAAAATTAATTCAGAATCACAGGAAAGAAGGGTCGGAGGGAATTGAAGAGGGGTGAAGAGTTTTCTCCTCATTTAGCCCACTAAATGATGAGAAAGCCCTTCACCCTTCTTCTATATGTAATGTCAGTTAAATTGAGCTCTTTACCAGGAAGGTTTAAATGTTCACTCTTGAATGTTTTTTTGTCCTGATGGAATTGCTCCCAACTCCGGTTTAACTAGACCGAATAATACTCTCTCTCTCTCTCTCTCTCTCTCTCTATATATATATATATATATATATATATATATTAGCATGTTTGATTAAAAAAATAAGGAAACATTTTGTCTATATAATTTTATTAAGATCCTTTCAAGTTTCCAGATAAGTGTTTTGGTTTCAGGTTGGAATTGGTAGATGAATTTACTAAAATTATCCCGAGCGCTTTCAGAACATTCGTAGGCAAACATCAGGGTTGGTTTTGAGACTCTGCCTCCAAAGAAAATAATGCGTATGTTGGTCTTACGACAACTCTTTCTAGACGGCTTATAATGCACTTTAATAACTCTAGCTCCATAGCCTTACATCTTAAAACCCACATTATTCCCAAATACAATTTCCAAAAGTTCCAGTTGAAAACACAACTATAATAGCACACAAAATAAATAAGCTAGGACTACAAATCCTGGAAGCCGTACATATAAAAACAAAAAACCTAAAATCAATAGAATTAATTTTGAAAATAGCAACAATGTTTTGAAATGCCTCTAGTTTTTTTGTTTTTTTTTAATATTCCATCTTTTCTGGATAATATTTTATTTCTGTGGATAGCGTTCTGTTTTTTAAATTCATGGAATTTAGTCTGCGACCCCTAGGTTTCATGGAGTTTTTACAAAACAACAATCATCAGGCAGTTAACAAAATGAAATGAATCGAAAATAAAAAAAAAATACGGATAAAAACCGTTGGGATTTGGTAGGAAAATTTACGTGAGGTAGTAGGTGTGTGTGTTTGTAGATGAATGTGTGTGTGTGTGTGTGTGTGTGTTTACGTGGGTTCGAGTTGCGTGTTATTGTGTGTGTATCTGTGAGTGGTATATAGTGTATGTGTATATGAAGGTTTGGGACCCCAAATTCAAAACCTTTTAAATGAATATATTTTAAATATATATTGAATAATAATGTTATCATTACTGATAATAATAAAGTTTGAACAAAGTGACTTGCTGTCACTTCTTCTAAAAGAAAGCCAATAATTTTGGACAGCACTAAATATATGATAGTAAATGTAACAAAGTTAGCACCAGTAAAGTCCAAAGAACACCCTAAGTTCTAGACCAATTGTCTGAAAAAAAAATTGATTTATGACCCCTTGTCATTTCCTGTTTCTAGCTTTGAGATTCCCCTTTCCTAAAAGAAAAGTCAGTTGAACTCAAGACTCGGGAAGGAACTATAAAACAAAGAACGAATGACGTTTAATGAAAATAACCTTGAACGATTAAATATATATCCAAAAGATTATAATTCCATTTCAGGACTTTGTAAGTAACCATATTTACTAGATGCAAAACCTTTAAAATATTCTTTAGATATAAAATTTCTTACAAGAAGAGACGAAAAAGAAAACTATTTATCTCTGTCCGTAAAATATTTTCATTGTAAACGTACTATTCATAACATCTTGTTCACATAAAACTCATATATGTATATAGACCTACCAATTCTTGTTATTGTTGTTTGTTCTTTTTTTTTTTTTGTTTAAATTTGTTGTTTGGTATGTCTATCAAAAGCCTAATGATTTGTATTATTCTATTTTACCTTCTTTTCAACTTTCGTAAATACTTATTTTATTGTATTGGGAAAACTGTTAGCGGCGACTATATATCTAACCCTGTTTATAATAAAAGTAATTCTAGTTTAGAGATAAACCGTCAGCAACAAGGTATATGCCCAGCGCGTCGTTTTTACCGGATATTAGCCATTTGTGTATCTCAATTGTGCAACTATATTGTTTTGTAAAAACTCCATGAAACCCAGGGGTCGCAGACTAAATTCAGTGGCATTAGATATATAAATCTATTATATATTCATTTATTATATATATATATATATATATATATATATATATATATATATATATATATGTAGAGACAGAGAGAGAGAGAGAGAGAGAGAGAGAGAGAGAGAGAAAGAAAGATGTAGGAATGTACAGAATGGATATCGATATCTACGAGATCTACCGTGAAACTCAGGGATTCGGGTCGTAACAGTCATCTATGATGGGTGGGATTCTTTTGTTTACGAGAGTAAACGAACAGAATTTTCTGGTTTTGTATAACAGTGATGATTTCTCAGACAACCGTTTTTATCTATTATCTTTTTCTTTCTGACTGGGGTCGTTTTGAAATATGCGTATTTTTTGTCATTATTTACTTGTGGCAACTGTGGGAGATTTTTTTTTGTACCCCCGGTAGACTCTCTCTCTCTCTCTCTCTCTCTCTTTTTTTTTTTTTTTTTTTTTATCAAAAACCGCTTCTGTCCGACAAAGTGGCCCATTATACCGGGGTACTCCGCATTCCCCAATGCTCCAGCATTGCTGGAACCTCACCATTAGATTGTTTAGTGTCATATCAGGACACTCGTTAGGGGGGGGGTCTTACCCCCCTGCAGAGATGCAGTCAGTGTATTCTACAGCCCCGGCTGACTGGGCAAGAAAATATTTGTACAACCCTTAGTATATATATTTTGAAGTATATTTGAATGATATGATGAAATAAGAAAACCCCAATCGACAGTATATCGTATTGTTAAAGGGTTAAGTTGGTCTTAAAGGGATGCAAAAAGATACCATTAGAGGTTCAAGCCCAAAGGTAGGCATAGGTGAAAAAGGTATCATAATTATGTGTCTATAACACGCACTATTTTTCCAGACTTTTCTGTTAGTTGTGCGTACTATCTATATTATCACCCTTTTTACTGACCACATGCCACACCATATTGAAGACAGAATGAGCGAAAGTAAGTCACATCTATAGTCCTAACTAATTTCTCATACTTCACACCCATTATTATTATACCGGGACATGGTTCTTTGCATTCTCCCCAGCAGACACAGCGTCACCTGCTGATAAGAGAACTTGGCGCATTAACTAGCCAGTTATGGTATCAGTAAGAAACCAACTCAAAAAATAATTTTAAAGCAAGATCACTGCAAAGAGGCTTCGTATGTAAATAAAAAAGAAGCTAGCCGGTCCAGAAAAAAATGAAAAAAAAACAGATTGATAAAAAATCTTAAACTCAGAGCCACCTGCGAACATATATAATGAATAAGAAAGAGTCGGTAGTTAAATAGAAACGTTTTTATTTTTTTACTCATGTGTGTATTACATACACCGGTTTGTGTTTCATATTCAAACTCTCAACCTTAGCAAAATAGCCACAAGACTTTATAGCCTGTAACATGCCCAGCCATTTTGGGGTGGCTCTTCTATTTCATTGAATGTCTATTCATACGAATATCATTTAATAGCAAACGCGCAGACCTGGCATTTCAATAAACAAAATTAGTTCAAAATACAAGAGAAAATGCCACCTGCTTATTCGATGACCAACTTGTAGCGTCCACAATAGAGCATTACATTTCTGTATAATTTTTTCTTTATTTTTTATATTCTAGTTTGTTTTTTCTTTCTTTTTTTTTTCTTCTTCCTTTTTTTTGTTATTTTCTTCATTCGTCCTTTTGTTCATTTTTTACTTTTGTTTTATTTTGAAAGATGCAAAAAAAAGCTGAAAAATATTCTTCGACAAAATCCAGAGATTCCTTGTGCACCTGAAGAACTCTTAAGAACACATATCGATGGAAACATGGTCCGAGAAGCAAAAATAATGTCAATCGAAAAATATATAAAATTATAAAATATAATGATTCCCTACTATTAGTAACCAGACATACCATCACTCGCCGCAAACAGAGTATTGTAAGGGGACCTCAGGTGGTGTAATGGTTAGCATATTAGACTAGCAAACCTACACGAGTGAGTTCGATTCTCATTGGGTGCCCCATTCATGCGGCCTTGTGCTACATCTAAGCAAAAAGCTTAGTAAATTAAAAACATTATTGTAAGCCTCAACAGGGGGAAGTTCTTCCTTGATTTTTCAAATCCGTATTCATTCAAATGTTTTCTTCTTTAAACTTTATTTCTTGCAAATATTAATGTTTCTAAAATACAGTATGTCTCAAATTAAATGCAACCCATTAATATGATAATAATTTGTTACTGAGACAAGCGCAATGACGGTCATTTGGAAGACATCCTTTAAAAAGGCATCTTTCAAGCTAAAGACGATAAACCAATGTCATTTTTTTTTTTTTTGGTATTATATCATCTTCCAGAACATGTCAGCTTCTTTTGAGTTTCTTGTCTCAGTAATAAATCATTATCATATTCATGGGTTGCATTTATTTTCAGACAGTTTGGAATTATTTTGTCTCTAAATGAGTAGTGACGCAAAATATTTTCCTCACTTTTCAAAGGCATTGAGATCAAGGATTAATAGTTGTTATAATATACTATTTTCAACTCTGAAACAAAATAGAACACAACATTATTAGTAGTAGAGTTATTAGCAGTCACAAGGGTCCTATGTATATTGACACACCCTATAATTTCAGCAAATCGGAGAACGAGAATAAAAGAAAGCGAAAATCCTCACAAAAATAGTTGGATATTGCCAGAGAGTTGAAAAGGATGTTGATCATGAAGGTGATGGTGGTACCTATTGGAAGTAGCATACTTGGAAAAGTCCCCAAATGTTTTTAAAGGTATTACATAGCCACAATTAACGCCATGTGCCAAATAGACATATAATGTTCATAACAATAGAACATATAAATGTAACGTTACCGCCCTCACCCCCACCACATTAGATCAGTCTTCTAACCATTCCACTTCTTACGGCCGGCCGGTGAACAACTAGTGGTTCGAGGTGGGCAACGCACATTTCTTGCCACCACAATCATACGATCGGGGAGACAGGAGAAAATAAAACAAACGAACAAACACGAACAAAGCTTGGGGTTAACCAAGAGCAGAAGGAGTTATGCAACACTACATGCATGTGCAGACTAACGCTAGCGTGGGTTACTAGCGAAAATTCCACAAGCAACTGGAATGCCGACATCTTGACTCAATCTTCTCCGCTGGACCCTATCTTCTCTGCTACCGTCTCCGGAGTCGACCGCATCTGTCCGTGATTCCACGCCAACTCTTCTGCTGACGCGCCTCTCTGCTGTCCCGTCGCCAACTGCCTGCCAGCTCCTTTGTCCAGCCAACTCTCTTTCGCCTCCCCTTACCACTTCCGGATACGGCGAGATTTCAGGTCCAAAAATCCTTTGTCTGGTTTCGCGCCAAAACAGACAAAGGAATCGTCTGCCTGGCGGGCCACACATATAGTGCTACATAAAAAACATAGGAATCTCGAAATTCGAAAACACGTAACGACTTCTTGTTCAGGTACGAAACCTTTTTATTAACTTTGAGTTAAAGGTTTCGACGTAAGGAGGAGAGACACGATCTTGCTATGCTGTTTTATTCATCTGGCCTCTATCTCGTGCGGCACCCACGGCGCGAAAATTCGTCTCGCCTCAGCGAGCCCCAAAAGTAGAACCTCTTCGTTCGGCGTCTAGTTTTCAACTCCCTAACTTTCTTTCAATTCTCCACAAACCTCTGCGTGCTTCCGGTGCGTGACGTCACTCGCACTCCGTCACCCGTTTCGTCTCGGACTATTGTGACATATCTGAGTGACACTTTCGTTAACACCTGCATCAATGTTTGTACCTAATCAACCCATGTGCCCAGCCGAAAGGTTCTCAGCCTAACTAAACCCTAAGGCATGAACCAAAATCCCTCGGCTATTATATTACAAAGGCGATTGGATCGTACAGCCTACAGCATTGTTACGATCGGCTACAATACTGTGAAAGGTCCCGAAGACCTGAGAAGACTTTCTGTTATCCAGACAATAGTGAAAGGCCTGATTTAGTGTTAATTAACAAGAAGAAAATATTTTTTCATTGAGTAGATTTTCCTATTCCTGCAGACAACAGAATGAAAATGAACGAAAGTAAAAAGACGGATGAAATGATTGGATATTACCCGGGAGCTGAAAGAAATGTGGAACATGAAGAAGAATAACGGTAATACCAGTTGTAGTTGGAATACTAAGAGCAATTTCCAAAGGCTTGGAGAAAGACTGGAGACACTGGAAATTGGAGAAAAAATCGACGACAGCATTATTAAGATCGGCAAGAATACTGAGAAGAGTTCTAAACACTTAAGAAGACTTGCTGTCACTCAAACTCCTCTGAAATACCAATACTAATGACGGTGTGAAAAACTGTAACAATAATAATAATAATCCTTTAAAATGAAACGCATAAAATTCTCTGGAATCTTGAGATACAAAAAGATTCCTAAATCCAAGTTTTAATTAACTAATTAGTTTAATTGGTTTTAATTAACAAGAAAAATTGTTCAGCAAATTGATTATACCTTCAAATAGAGGGAAAGTGAAGAAAGGCAAAAAGTCAAAGACCAGGACCTTACCAAAGAGGTGAAAAAACTGTGTAACATGAAAGTGACGGCGACACTAATTGTGGTTGGTGTCTTGAAACAATCACCAAGAAGCTAGAAAAGAGAATAGGGAACTAGAAATTTGAAGAGAACGTGAAACTATTTAGAGCATAACACAACTAAAATCGGCTTGAATACTGAGGAAAATCCTGGAAAATTGAGGAGCCTTGCTGTCTAGTAAACTCAAGTGAAAAACTACCTGTTAGATTTCGCGTGAAAAACACGCATAAAGTAAAATGATAATATTTTTTATATTGGTGTTCGTGTGTATCTTGAATCAAGAGAAAGTGGAGCAAGAGGCGACTGTTCTCTCATAATAAACAAACTGATTGCTTACTTAATTTAGTTTTTGTGTTTTGCACGTAATTGGAGTTGTCAGCAGATTTAGCTTTGGTGAGAGACACAGAGATGGGGTGGGGTAACAGTCTCGTCCGTTGATAAGACCGTTAGGTTTTGTTTTTTTTTGGTTTTTGTTTTCTTATTTATTTTTTGATTTAAAAAATAGCGTTGAGTGTTGCTTTGAGTAATGTTTGGTTCGATTATTAAAGACGTGTCTTAAACAAAGGACCTCAAACCAAATATATATATATATATATATATATATATATATATATATATATATATATTAAATAATGGTGGATTCTCAGAAGTAGATGTGTGTGAGCTATGGATAATTAATGTATTTCGTAACACATTTACCCAATAAAACTCACAGTATCATGTGTTCATATGTGCAATCACGTGTGAAGAAAGTAATATTATATTAGCATTTTAAGGGAATTTATTACCTTAACTATTATACAGAAACACAAAAAGCTCCACTCCACTTACACATGCAAACATATATATATATATATATATATATGATATTGATGAGTGTATATTAAATGTATGATCGACATCTAGGATCAAAACTATACGTATAGACACACTATAATAAGTTATAAGGAGGTGCCCGTGGTGTAATGGTTATCGTCGCAGGAGATGGATACGGTGACACGAGTTCAAATCCTGGACTGATTGCATATCGCATAGCACTAATACCCTTGGGAAAGGTATGAATCCAATTATTCTCCCTTCAGCTATGGGTAAATAGGGCAGACTAGGTTCTTCAGCCTGGGTGAGGCAACTAGTCTAGGAGAAGGAATACTCTGAATTCAAACCTGTTAAACTCCGCTTGAAAAATTGACCTTGCATCATATCCTGCCCGAGCGGAGGTGTTGGGTAAATATGATAATAAGTTATTTATAATGTTACCTTAATCCACTATATATCTATCCAATCATTTCACCGCGGGTAGTATTCGTTACATGGTCAATTTTGTTTCTGTAGAAATAGTCTGTGACAAGGATGGAGTTGTACACTGCTGCATAGTCCTGATGGAAATGCCAATGACCCGATTTGAAGAGTGATGGCCTTTTCCCTAGGAATCTCTTCCTAAACTCCCTTAAAACCTCAACATAGTATTCCTTGTTGACTGTCTGTTCAGTGGGAACCCAGTGCATGTAGATCATGCCAGTGCAGTCAAAAAAAGGGATCATCAAAAGTTTGTGGGTGGATTTGCTCAGTCTGGCCTTCTTGGGTCTCGGAGAGCCAGTATGCTTCCACTGGGAACCCTGTCTCTTGGTTTCTGGGTCATAGCAGTCCAGCTTTCATTGCATGGCATTTTTTCCAAGTTTAAAACAGAAGTTTATTGCATATCGTTCTTCTAAAGTCCAGATTGCATTTTTGACATTCACCAGCGGTGACAATCAGGCGTTAGTAGGGTATATTCCAATTCCTGCTGTAGCTGTTCATTTGAATCTGAAATCCTAAAAATTGGTCTGTCATCTCATTAGATGTATAGAAATAACATAGTGAATTTTCAAGTGTCTACGACAATTTTAAATGCCTGTACAAAAAAGTCTGGAAACTTATTGAATTCACCACGTACTATATAACCCATAGTTGGGGGAGCTATAAAGGTTCCTGCTTTTCTCGAGGGAAATATTCTGAAAGTGAATGTAATAGCGCCACTGGGGTTCGAACTCACTAACTACAATGTCTCAGTCCTGTATATTAGTAATTAGGCTACTGAGAATCAACTCTTGACAAAACGCAATTGGATTTTTATTGTATATTTATTGGAGATAGAAGATAAATAATCAGTAAATGATATTTTTCCATCGTTTATGCTTTCATTAAATCATATTGATAAAAGATGTAACTAATCAGGTTTTTAAATTTCCAAATAAATTTCTTCTTAAAATAATTATTCTTACAGCACTCATTAATTTTATCAGTATTTCTTTAAGATGGAAATGTAAAATAATTACATTGCATTGCACAGTTAAAACTGACGACTTTGACAAAAAATATATAAAATAAAAACATGTTTAAATCGATAAATCTCTTTAAGTGTCACTCAGTTGAAATTTAAATATTTTTAGATATCTCTCGGGAAGTTTACACAGAACAATGACTCCATAAGTCTATAAAAATAAATTTAAATAGAAAAGTTTTTTCTAAAATGCGAATTTATATTTTTAATAACGTCTACCGAATAGAATAAACATTTACTAAGCTACATTCTTGATTCGATTTTATTTTGAAAAATGAAATAAGGAATTGCTTAACTCCTTTTTCATTAGCCTCAGCGTGTCTATATTTTTTAGGAATTATGTAACTCCAGCAGTAATCAGAATGAAGTTGACTCAAATGGAAAATAACACGTACCAGCTAGCAGACAATTAGGAATAGGGAATTGTTTGACTGGATTTATGAAAAGTTTTGCGATTTCACCCCATATAGGTTGGTACTTCAGGTGGTAATTATATAAGGACTTTTAAGGTGACATGAAATAATTTATAAAACTATTTGAGATTTTTACTCAAGTTAGGTTAGAGTTGGCTTCCTACTGCGGAAAAGGCTAAAACTAAAAGCATTTATTACATTTGAAAATGGGTCTGCACATTTGCATCATAAAAGGGACCCATATATGAAATTTATTAAGTACTTATATATATATATATATATATATATAATTAGCGGAATTGATATTTTATTAATTACCACTAGAGATCGAACCGGCAATATAATCTAATTCCTGTCCATGAGGTTATAGCCTATGCAGATGCATAACACCGACTTGGGAAGACGTAGCCCAAGAGGTGGTCGTGTTCTCTGTAAGGTAAAAACGTACTTTCAAGATACATTAGATCATGTGGTCGCGCTTTCTTACCACGGCTAGTTGATTTGGCATCACTTATGCGTGGCATGAACTGGTGGTCCCTTGTTAGAAGTTCGGTTTCTGCATTCTAGGGTTGCCGGTTCGATCTCTAGCGGTGGAGATCACGGTATGCACTGTTCATGGTAATTTAATTAATATATATATATATATATATATATATATAATTAAATTTCGGGTACAGGAAAATTTATATAAAGTGATTAGCAAAGACACCATCGGTAATGAAAGTAGGGGAACTAATAAAACAAACGAAGGCCTTTTCGTCCGGCGCTTTTCAAGTTTTTATACACCGGAAAATTAGATAAAAACGGGGTTATATATTATATAATTTGGATTGCCAGAGGTGGAAAAAATATACATATAATCTTAAATTTGTAACAATTCTCGGAAATATATCAAATTTATATTCATACAAACACACATATTCTGTATATGAAATAATATTTCAGTATAAGAGATCTTATATTACCTCCATTTATACACATATATATTTGAAGGTCTTATGGTACGTGCACAATCAAAATATTTCATTTAAATGAGAGTGCATGGTGTTAAGAACGTTTTAAAATCATAAAACGAATTAAAATTCTTAAAAAGGGGACATTTTCATTTGGTCACTTCTCTTCAGAGAATTATCAGTAACAAACAATACTGTTCTAGAAAAAGTAATTATATATATATGTATATATATATATAAGGGAATCTGTGACCCTAATAACTGGAGTGTTGGACTGAGGTGACGATGTAAGAAAGATTGAACTCCAGATGCGCTTCTGCATTCACTTTCGAAAGTTATTAACCTCCTTATCCATCAATGTATGGGTTAGATAATCTCACTACTGTTACTCTACAAAGGTAGCCTTGTTATTAATTAACGCATGAAATATGGTTAAGTTGTAATGGATTCAAGAATTCCTTATTTAACTGCAGCCTTATGTTATAAAGATTATGAATCATTCAAGAGTCTGTTTTCACAAAATTCTTAATGAATAAAAATTGAAGTTAATAGAACTTTTCATAATCATTTCGCACTGCCAAAACGAATCTCCCACACACGCTCTTACCACGCATGTTAATCGTTCATCGATCCCGGGAGATCTTTAAGGCAACATCCTGTATCGGCACTGAGCTCTTGTATATAGGTTCTAGCTGGTAGTCCTACCTTTGTTCGTCCATGTGAAGGGGTCCACAGGTGTACATCACTTATGAGCTCGTCCCAACTTCTCCAGCAGTGTTCCACATGTCTAGTTCGTTTAACTTAGGTCATTTTCGTGATGGGTTGTGGGTGGCCGTATAGTTGGTGCATTGTAGGGTGTTGCCTCCAGAACTTGTTCAATATTGCTCGCAGTATTCTCGTGTAATTGCGTCCAAGCTTTTTCTCTATATGTTAAGTTAGCATCTATATAGTAGTATCGACACGACCGCTGCTTGGAAAAAAACTGCGTTTTATTTTATTTTATCGGTCGGGTCTTCCATATGACCGATAGCCAATCGATAGCTGTTGATGCCTTTGCTAGTCACTTGTTGATGGCATTCTCGGTTGATGAGACGCTGCTTCCGAGGTAAGTGAACTTATGCACTAGTTTCAAAGAGCCACCCTTTATTGTGGAGATGACGCCTCTTTGATTAAAGAACATGTATTCCGTCTTGTCTAAGCTGTCAAGTGTTCCCATGCCACCTGCAGCTCGTTCCAGACTATGTAGCAAGGTTTTGGCTGAGGTAGGTCTATTTGCCAGAAGCGCTATGTCATCGGCGTAGTCCGCATTGGTAATTGTTTGTGCGGGGTATCTTCTGCTTCTTTCCTTTGCTAGCTTGAACATTTCTAATATACTAATCCTTTATAACGATATTTCTCCCTTTTAAGTCATTTAAAGACCAGAACGGACCGATTCAAATCACTTATTAGGCAGTATCTTAAACATATTCGGTGTGAAACTGTTTCGGTTTGATAAGTGATCTTGTTTTAACAAAGAATGTTTTGATTCCTTATCGTCTGCTATTAAACAGGTATGATATCGAAATCGGTGAACATATTTTGATTCTGACTGCAATCAGTATCTCAGGTAGCTTAAGGTGAGATAGTGCCTTTTTAATAATAGAAAATAAACATGGTTTTTCAGCTAGGGTATATTGGTATAGGTGATTTTCTTCTTGGCTGGCATAAGTTCACCAATTCAGTTACATTGCAAAGCAAATTCTGTTATTTACAAGAATATTATTGGACAGCATGCTGTGCCTAAAGATCTTCTCCTGGCGCTGGGACCATTATTATGCAAGGTACCTTCATATATATATATATATATATATATATACATATATATGAATACACACACACACACACACACACACATATATATATATATATATATATATATAAAATGCGCCGGGTAAATTGTTGCCATTTTGGATTATCAATCTCGTGCATGCTACTTTTTTTTTAAATCAGGTTTCGTCTACTTTGCATCAAACTAGAGTCCGTTAGACACAGTAAGGAAGGCAGCATCATGACGCCATCTCCTTCCTCAAAAAATTATTAAATAGCCAAGGGGACGTCAAATTGGGACAACTTATGTTAGAAGAACTTGAAGTTGTATAGAAAAAAATTAAAAGCAGAAAATGATCCCAAGTGAACTTGACATAATCTACATTGATGATAATATTAAGTTGTTGCAGTGGTCAGCTTAATGAACTGACATTAACCCAATGGAAACCAATGGCAAGGGTCAAACGTAAAATCTGAGACAATAAGACTACAAACACCAATGATTACTATAATAATAATTAATAATTTAGGAGAAAATCTTATTGGAAGAAGAAAGAAACCTAATTAAATTCAACTCCAATTAACTGGATTTACTATTCAGCATTAAAATATATTCTTCTTTTATTTGTTACTATGTAATATTTAATAAAAACACAGCCAGATTGAAAACACATAAGGACTTTATTTTTATTAACACAGTACCCATACCCTGCATATTTGTGCATTGGTTTTTATAAGACTAAATCTTCTGTTTAAAACCATGGAGCTAAAACAAAAGAATAAATTCCTGAATAAAGGTAGCGGATACTACAATTGTTTAAAATGCCAAATAGTTTTATCTCTGAGTGCAGAAGCCAAATATTTATATGTGATGTTAATGCGAAACGAAAAAATATGGTGGAGACAAAAACGAGATCAACGATATGACGATGGCTTCCCGTCAGAGAAAGATATATATTAAACAATTACAAAAAATATTTGATCCATATATTCTTCGACCAGAGCAATGGGATCCCACCAGTTAAATATCTAATTTAGTACTAAGTCTGCAAAGTAAATATTTTGAATTGCCACACAATAAAGAAATTGTATATATATGTATATATATATACCATCTCCTGTGCGTTGACCACTCGAAGTGGGGATTTGCCGGCTGCTACATACGCGTAAATGCAAAGCTCTTCTCCTGAACAGAGAACTCCGGTAATCGATAGCGTATATGTGAAAATTTTTAAAAAATCCTTCACTTACGCTGAGAAACATAATAGCTCTGGTCTCGATCCCAGCTTGAAGAATCTCGCGAGTCGAGCCCCATTGAAGGGGTGTGAAACAACGAAACAGTCTGTAGATGACTATATATATATATATATATATATCACGTGTTGATAGAACGGACTTACCTGACTCTCTCACTCACTCGCTCTCTCAATCTATCTATCTATCTATCTCTTTCTATTTCACACACCCACCACCACCACTACCATCTGTTTTTATCTTTAATCGCTCCTGGCAGATCCTCTAAATTATATTCAACGTCTGCACTGTGATGACGTATGTAGATTTTTGCTGGTCGGTTAATTCAGGCGTTTTTATCCGTATGAATCCATAAAAGAACATTACTTCTGTGTTTTGCTTTATTGCTCCATGTATTTTCTTAGAATTTAGGTGGTTCATCCATACTGTAGGACCAATAGAGTCACACCTTGAAAAAACCTCATTTTATTTTATCAGAGAGATTTCATTATCATCAATAATCTGTCAATAGCAGTCCACGTTTTGACATCAATTTCTGTAGATGAGATATTGCTGCTTTGGTATATGATCTTGTGTAGGTTTGCCTCCCAAAGTGGAGATTTTTCCTTGTTTAAAACATAGAAATTATGTTTTATTTGCATTTAGGTAGAGGTCACTGTCTCGTGCTACATGTTTCAGTATGGATTTGGCTTGAGCAGGTGTATTTGCAAGAAGCGTCGGGTCGACTGTATAGTCTGCGTCGGGCATAGATTATGCTTCTTTTTATTTTTTGTTAGAAAACATTTTTTTTTTAGATCCATTGGCATGAGGACAACATAATCAAACCATATTATAAGGTTCTTGCTGGTCTTCCTAACTTTGCTCGTCCATTTGAAGGGTTCCACAGGGGTATTTCACTCATGAGTTCGTCCTTACTTCTCCAGCCGTATCCTGCATGTCTGGTTTGTCTTAGATAGTTTACGTGATTGGTTGTAGGTGGCTGTACAGCCGCTGTTTTGTGGGTTGTTGCCTCCTGGATTTGTTCAATACAGCTCACAGTATTTTTGTGTAATTACCGTCAAGATTTTTCTCCATACGTTTAGTTAACGTCCATGTGGTGCATCCATATAGCAGTATCGACACAACCGCTGATTGGGAAAAATATGTTTTATTTTATCAGTCAGAGAGAGAATATATGGTTACATATTTTTATGGATATAATATATGTATAGAAATACACATACACACTTATATATATATATATATATATATGTGTGTGTGTGTGTGTGTGTGTGCGTGTGTGTGTGTGTGTGTGTGTACGTATGTGTATATGTGCGTGCATGTGTGTCTGTGTGTTGGTGTGTGATATTGTAGGTGCATTTATATATATATTGGCCAAGATACAAAAATATATACAGAAAAAAAGATGAATATAAGAAAGTTACATATATAGACTTTTGGTTATATTTATCCACACACACACAAACAGGAAAATAAACACACACACACACACACACACACACATATATATATATATATATATATATATATATGATTTTTTTTATGTTTGTAATTATAAACCGTCCTTGAAAGCTAATGCAAACGAAGCGTTGCAAGCCAACAACGCCACTGTGTCTACGCAGTCAACATTAATCCGAATCTTTCACTCATCGCTAGGATCCTATTCCCGCCAAAAAAAACAACACTCCTTTCGAATCAGTATGAATAATTTCGAGGCTATTGAACCGGCGGCAGGCGTCTCTGTGTTGAACGAATGAACCTAATGTTGATTTGATACCATCGCTAACCCGACGGCTTCGAATTGAGCTGGTGGAAGAGGGAAGCATTCAAAATTCTTCGCTTGATTTTGTTTTTATTACTTGATACATCAAAAGGAAGACAAACTATCTATATTAAAAATGTTTAACATAATTTTCCGATGTTGGCACTATCCAATAACGCATCTATGAAAAAAAATATTGGTAGGTGTAGTTTGTAGAAAAGCTTTATTGCTTCCATATTTAATTCATTTTATGAAATGACGACTAAACTGTTCTGCTTCGTGAAGAAGATATTTGAAGAGATTGCCGCTAGGATAATGACGAATAACTAATGTTTCCCTTGATTTAAATAAGGGAATTTATTTAAAGATAATTATGTTAGGAAACAGCGGGAAAATGTTATGTTATTTACTATTATATTATTTACATGATGCTGATCACACGGAGTTATCTCTCTGTCTCTCTCTCACCGTCTTTATCATCTATTGGTCCAAACAGGTCCTCAAGATTGCATCCAGTTTTCATATAGAGCTGCTGTATCCATGTCTTTGCTGGACGGCAAATTCTGGTGCCTTCATGTCTTGGAGAAAATCGCTTATGAGAGTTTGTCCTAATTTCTCCAGCAGTGCCCAATATGTCTTGTTCGTCTTATTTCTATGGTTTGTGTTATAGGGCTGGGTCAGAGATCGTTTATGTGCTGTTTTTGGGGATGCTTGTTCCTGATTCGTTCAAAAAATCACCTAGCATTCTTGTGTGGTTCCCATGCCTTTGGTTAGCGTCCATGTAGTGCATCCCTACAGTAGCACTAACACAACCACTGCTTAGAAGAAATCCTGTTTTATTTTATCAAAGAGATCAAATTTCAATATGAATTAAAATCAGTCTGGAGCAGTCTACGCGTTCGCAATGCGTATTTTGACATTGCTTCCCGAAGATGAGACATTGCTGCTCAGGTGTGTTAAATGGTATACAGATTTCAGAGGTTTTTTTACTTACAATGGTGAGGGCTTCCTGTTAAAATAGAAACAGACGATATCCCATAGAAACTATATCAGACGCATACTTTGTGGATGATCTAGTGTTTCTCACAAATACATCTGCCCCCCAAAAGTCCCTTTTGTATTTCCTGAAACAAGCATCTTGAGGCATTAGCCTCTCCTTGAATGAAAGTAAAACTAAGTTCATGGGTAAATTGTATATATTTCCCAACCCCTCTGCTCAGGCAGGATATGATGCAAGGTCAATTTTTAAACGGAGTTTAACAGGTTTGAATTCAGCGTTTTCCTTCTCCTAGACTAGTTGCTTCACCAAGGCTGAAGAACCTAGTCTGCCCTATTATTTACCCATAGCTGGAGGGAGAATATCTGGATTCATACCTTTCGCAAGTGTATTAGTGCTGTATGAAATGCCATCAGTCTCGTCCAGGATTTGAACTCGTGTCGTCGTGTCCATTTCCTGCGACGATAACCATTACACCACAGGCACCTTCTTTATACCACGGACACCTCTTAAATGGGTAAATTGTTGGGCATATTTGGTTCGTTTACAATTTTAGGAAAGGGAAAACTCTGAATTCAAAACGGTTGAGCTTCTGTAAACCTTGCATCTGATGCAGAAGCTGTATAAACGTATACGTACATGGGAGCTTATAATTTCTACGACTTTCAGTTAATATCTTTTAATAGCTTGGACACTATTTACAGTTTGGTTGGAATCTCAGATTTTACAGATAGCTGATTTGCTATGCTTTCAATCAACGTTCAGATTATATCTATATTGCATACTCATATGCAGACGCATGCAGAAACATGACGACACAATGAAGACGAGCGGACACAGTTCTTAGAAAATTATACCCCTCACTTAATTTGAAAGGGTTCGAAAGGGCTACTAAAGGTTTTACTGTGTGAGAGGTGAGTTGGAAACTGAACAGAGCTGCAACATATTTCCCGTTCTCCTGGGCTGCTCAACTGGGGGCCTGGGGGCCAAGCCTCTCTGGGACATGGTCCTCATTCCAGCATCTTCTCTCCAACTTATCTGAAATCCAACTGCAACTGCTCAATCGGGGGCCTGAGGACCCCATCTGCTGGGTGCTGGTTCTCTCTACCGCATCTTATCTCCAACTGACTCGAACTTCCTACGCCCACTCAATTCAACCTGTTGACAGTCGAGGTTATCCCCTTGATACCTTCGACCGGATGCACCTGTTATTTACAAAGGTGCATTTCTTATTTTGACGGCTCGGCCGGGGTCAATATGCAACATTTATGTTTATATTCATAATCTTTAAATGTTCCTGCGGTCATTTCTATGGATCTGTATATGATGCAGTTTTTGTTTTATTACATTATTGAATTATGCCCTCCCCTACACCTCGGTGCAGTAGCTATTGGAGAGGGAGCCTTCTGGTCGCCCTCGACTACGGTGGCCAACTTATTTTACTTTTACATTAGGTAATAAAGATTTCGTTATTACGATAACAGCCTGTTTTTGAGTAAATCAATTCAGAAAATCTGCTTAGAATCGTTCTGACTTAAGTTCTTGTACGACTTACAGAAAAAGCCGAAGATTGTTCTTCAAAAATTCTTCCTTCTGTATCTTCAAACTTTGTAAAAGTAATGTGACGCAAGGGTTGTGATTTCCTCGAAGTAAATGTAAATTTTGTCCGAGAGAAATGTGACCGAAAACTGAAACTAGGAATTTTTAATGGAATCAAGATCTGAGAATTGATAATTGATATCGAAAATAAATTAAATTTTCTTGTGATTCATTAATATTAACAGCACAAAACTTTTTGATCGGTACACATATCAAATTTAGTTGCACTATACGAAATTGTTGATCTGTTTACAAATTCTTAAAAGAGATTTTTCTACTTAAGTTTCAAAATAACTTATCATCATCAAGTCGCGCTGACAGCACGTGTTTCTCTGACTCTCTCTCTCTCTCTCACACACACACACACACACACCTCTCTCTATCTCTCTCTCCTCTCTATCTCTCACCTCTCTCTATCTCTCTCTCCTCTCTATCTATCTCTCTCCTCTCTCTTTCTCTCTCTTCATCCCTCCGTATCATCCATCGTTCCCGGCATGTCTTTCAAAGTACATCCAGTGTCTGCGCAGAGCTGATGTAAATAAGTTCTTGTGTAGGGGTCCATGGAAGTACGTCACTCACGAGTTCGTCCTTGCTTTTCCAGAAATATTTCCCATGAGTTGTTTGTCTTATTAGGATAGGTTTTTTTTTGATTGGATGTAAGTGGCGGTAAAGTTGTTGTTTCGTTGTGTGTTGCTTCCAGGATTTGTTCAAGACAATTCGTAGTTCCGATCCATTTTTTTTTCTCAATGCATTTTGTTAGCATCCATGTGGTGCACTCACACAGTAGTAATGACACAGCTTCAGCTACAAAGAAATACCGTTTTATTTTATCGGATATATCAGACTCCCATATGATCGGTAACCTACTAATAGCAGTCCATGCCTTCACTAGGCGTCATTTGAAAATGTTCTCGAAATCGTGTATATATTTCTTAATTAAATGTGAAGAGATATATTGATTTACGCATTCTGGTCTTCATGTATGAAATAAAGCAATTGAATTATTTCCCGGTAAAATAATAAAATGTAGCTAATTGAATTATAATTTCTCATTTATTGTTTTACAAAGATAACAAAGAGACAATTATTTATTTTTAAGCTTGGAAATTTAAATGAACTAAAATTAGTTAAGCTCTCTGAAACTGGTAGACAAGTTCACCTACCTTGGAAGCAGTGTCTCATCGACCGAGACAGACATCGACACGCGACTAACAAAGGCATGGACAGCTATTAATAAACTATTGGTCATATGGAAGTCAGACCTGACCAATAAAATGAAACGCAGTTTCTTCCATGCAGCAATCGTGTCGATACTACTATATGGATGCACTACATGTACGCTAACAAAACAGATGGAGAAAAAACTTGACGGCAACTACACAAGAATGCTGCGAGCAATATTGAACAGGTCCTGGAGGCAACACCCTCCAAAGCAGCAGCTATACGGCCACCTACCACCCATCACGAAAATTATCCATATTAGACGAACCAGACATGCAGGACACTGATGGAGAAGTAGGGACAAGCTCATAAGCGATGTACTCCTGTGGACCCCTTCACATGGCCGAGCGAAAGCAGGGTGACTAGTTCGAACCTACATACAACAGCTCTTTGAGGATACGGCGAGTAGCCCTGAGGACCTTCCAGAAGCGATGAACGATAGGGAGAGGTGGCGAGAAAGGGTCAGGGATATCCGTGCCGATGATGATGATTATGATGAAGATTAGTTATTTCTTGTAGCAAGAAAAAAATTCCTCTTTTAATGACTTAAAAGATTCAAACTTTTATTTAGTTTCACAAAGTATGAATACAAGATTTTATATTTATATATTGAAGCTGTACATTGGTGGACAGACAAACTTTTCCTAGTTGTAGATATAGATATAAATGTGAAATAAATATAATCAAATAAAATAAAACGGTCTTTAATTGGATTCATTTTGAGATGAGGCTTCTTAATCTGAGAATTTTTTTAATTTTATTTATTGCGGACTTTTTGTGCTCATCTTGGTAGTTTTTAGTGTTGTTTCTTCTTTCACTACGTTTCGGCCAAATATCACCTCTGGCCTTCTTCAGGTGATTTTTACAGTGACCTCGGATAGGAATGATGAGTCTTGTAACAACTATGGAAGGCAGTAATTACTGGGGACACGGTTACAAGACTCATCATTCCTAACCGAGGTCGCGGTAAAAAATCACCTGAAGAAGGCCAGAGGTGATATTTGGCCGAAACGTAGTGAAAGAAGAAACAACACTAAAAACTACCAAGATGAGCACAAAAAGTCACCTGGGAGGATAAGGGGATTCAATACCTTTCCCACGGGTATTTGCCCGAAAGTGAATGTAATAGCGCGACCACAGTACGAACTCACTTACAACGATTCTGCAGTCCATCGCTTTAAACATTACACCACGTGGACATCCCCGAAAAATCTATTGAAAAACAACGAACCGCATCAAAGAGTTAAGATCGAAAACGCAAAGGGAAATGAATGTGAAAAAAGAAAATGAGAAATAAAGCAACTAAAAAATTATATCAATGTTTCTGACCAAACTGAAAAACCGGGCTATTAGCCTAATGAGTACAGTGTTCACCAGTGGTGCGGGAGACCAGCGTTCAATCTCTGGTTGAGTCATACTGAAAAAATAGTACTTGATGTTGCCTTGCTTAATATTCATCATTATAACATTAGGGTAAACAGGGGCAATGGACTATCGTCTTCCCCTATACCTTGGTGTAGAAGCTATTGAAAAGGGAGCCTTCGGGTCATCCTCGACCTCGGTCGCCAACTTTACTTACTTAATAGATAAATACAGCTTATATCAACATCTTCACAGCACGCTAATTCCATAATCTATACCAGAGCAAGTAATTTGATCTGTCAATGTGTGACAACGCGAAGGGCTTTATTTTCAATTGATCCGATTATATGATTTTTTTTTTTTTAGTTTTCTATGCACCAAAAATTTGTACTTAATTAATGTTCAGCAGATATTTTTTTTCCATATTCAAAGTAAAATAAGACCTATTACCTTTCTTCAATGTCTATATTTAAGTGGTTGGATCTCTTTGAATTTAGCTTATTATATCCCCTATAACATATTTACCTCAGCTCAATTACGACCCGAGGATTTCCACTTAAAACACACTGAAAAGACCAAGGTGTCTTCAGTAGTTAGGGTTTGTGATACTCCAATATTTTGCCACGAAGTGTTAAAATACTTCCACCGAGTTTTGTTAATTTCTGTAAGACAAGAAGAATGAATACAGGGTGGAACGATAAAATTGTCGCCCTAGAAAAGACAACATGATTCCAATTCCGTTTAATGAAAACCGGTTTTCTTTTTTTGTTGCAGACCATCTACTAGTTGGCCAGTTGTGTACAAATCCCATGACCGATAGGAGCCTTCTACAGGGTGGAACGATAAAATTGTCGCCCTAGAAAAGACGACATGATTCCATTTCCGTTTAATGAAAACCGGTTTTCTTTTTTTTATTTTTTTTTTTTTTGCAGACCATCTACTTGTTGGCCAGTTGTGTACAAATCCCAAGACCGATAGGAGCCTTCTACAGGGTGGAACAATAAAACTGTCGCTCTTGAAAAAACATGATTCCATTTCCGTTTAATGAAAACCGGTTTTCTTTTTTATGATGAAGACCATCTACTAGTTGGCCAGTTGTGTACAAATCCCAAGAGCGATAGGAGCCTTCTACTAGAAAGTTATAAACTAAAACCATGAACTAAGATCAAACGTAATCTTCTCTACAAATACAGATTTCCGCTGGACAAAGCTGAACCCTGAAAATACTTAACCCATCTTAGTCTTAGTTGTGTGTTATCTACTGAAGATCGAACGTACTAAAATATTTCAAATCAATTAGAATATCTTATTGGAGGTTGTTCAGAGTCAGAGTATATGTGCGTTTTGTAAAATTTTTCTTCTTGGGAAATGAACTCGGTAACTTGTGTTCAAATCCTGGATGAGGCCGTTTGTTTAACTTTATGGTAAGGCATCTTTCCCCCATCTATGGGTAAGAAGTTGGTAAGTTAAAGTTGTTTAGATTTTCCTGGGCCAACAATCAAAGAGAGGAATGTCTTTATGTTGTAATGGTTAAATTGCTGGACCTCGGGATCGTTGTTAGCGAGTTCGAACTCCAGTCCCGCTATTACGTTCATTTTTGGACAAATACCCTGGGGAAACTGATGAAAACCCTTATCCTCCAAGCTCTGGGTTAAATAGTACCATTACTGATCTCGAAGGATAGCTTTGGAATTAAATAACACATGATGGTTGATATGCCATTAAACAAAGAAACTCAACCAAACCAATCTAGAAGAAAATCTCTGGATTTAAATCTGCTGTACTCCGCTTAACCATCCATTTTATGACATATCCTGTCCATGAAAGATGAGTTGGATAAATATATATTTAGCTTAGTCTGAAAGGTTATAGATATATGAAATAAAGGACCATGAAGTAAACTATAGCAGCAATGGTTTGTGAGGTTAGTTTGCTAACTATTGTTCAATGGCGTGGTCAACTGTGTTGTAAAATTCATCTTATAACTTTAATTCACACCATAAGTTATTTTTCTTAATAAAATCTGTCCATATCCTCATTTTTTGTTGTATTCATTATTTTTCTTCTCTTTTCTTTTTTTTTTTTTCTTTTGCGTGTGAGTGTTGTCTTTAGAATGTTTCGTACGATGCCAGATTTTATGGTTCAGTTATCTTTTCCCTACTTCTGTTCTCAATGACATTATCTTGCATCTGCTACTCTTTCTGGATAACGCCTAATATATTTGTTCTTACAGATTTGAATTAATTTATTCCAAATATTTTTCTCTCGCATCTAATTTCGGATCTGTTATCGCTACATTTAATGGCAGATTTCTTTGAAAAGAAATGTTCAGATCTCTTTTTTGCAAATTTCTAATTCTGTAGATTCCTCTTGTCGCCCAACGTCTAGTCTGACATTTTTTATGGAGCAAAGAATGTAATTGAGTTCATTGATTCAATTGTCTTTCAAAAGTAGGTTATCTGAAATATTCCCATATTCTCTCATAATCTTTTCTTAGGTCACAGGTTTCTAAAATACCATAAATGTAGCATAGTGGTTATGTGCTGGACTTCGATATCTTTGTAAGAGAGTTTAAACTTCATTACCATCCTCTAGTAATGCTGGAGCTTTGGGGAAATCGGAGTATTCCTTCATTACCATCGCTCTTAGGTCCACACTGGCTCGGAATGGTAGCGCTTGAAATGGTCCAAGATTTGGGTCAACTAGAACTGTTTAACGTTTAAATTAAATGAAAAAAATGACTTATGCTCAACTGAATTGTTTGACATAGAACTGTTTGATCATTTATCTGTGTGTAAACAAATGACTGATATTTAAATGAGTTATTAGTTATACATGGCAATACTCAGAAAAATTAACTGAGGGCAAAAGAATAAGCTAAAGCTCGTTTAAAAACCAAAGAAACAAAATGTGTTTACAATCATATTTATTTAATATGTATGTATGAAGAGGATGTGGCATTAGATAACCTAAAACGGTTGATATGCTATAGAACTAAACTAAACCAAATCAAATAACCTATCTCTCCAGGTAAAGGTTAAATAGTATCACTACTCAACTACAAAGATGGTTTTGGCATTAAATAACACGTGAATATTGATTTGCCATTAAACATAGAAGCTGAACTAAACCAAACCAAACTTATATATATATATCATCATCATGTCATGTCGCTTCACGGATATCCCTGACCCTTTCTCGCCACCTCTCCCTATCGTTCATCGCCTCTGGAAGGTCTTCAGGGCTATATCCCGGATCCTCACATAGCTGCTGTATGTATGTTCGAGCTGGTCGTCCTGCTTTTGCTCGGCCATATGTGGGGGCCCATAGGAGTACATCACTTATGAGTTCATCCCTGCTTTTCCTGCAGTGTTCTGCATGTCTAGGTAGGTGAATCTGTCCACCAGTTTCAGAGAGGCTCCCTCTAGTGTGGAAATGTCAACTGTCTGGTTGTCACTAAATGACTTTGTGATTTGTGTCAAACAAGTGCAATATAATATGGAGAGTGCTCAATATCTAGGTTAAAGCTATTATATAATAATAATGAATGAATAAGGGAATGAATATTCATCCCCCTCGACAAGCAATGATGTTTTGCTCCTTAGCTATACTCACCTACATATACAGAAATAAAATGATTTACCAAAATTAAGATAGACCGACGAATTTACATCCGGTTAGAACAACGCGCGGCGTTTGTAACTTCACATACAATACGCCACCCACACATATACACAATAATAAGCAACTATAACCCCCCCCCACACACACTTACAATCACATGTAATGATTCCTACAAAATCCCAACGGTTGTTTTACAGTAATTTTTCAATTTTCTGTTCATTTCATTTTGCTAACTTCCTGATGATTGCTGTTTCGTAAAAAAATGCATGAAACCCAGGGGCCACAGTCTAACTTCCATGAATTAACTATATATATATATATATATATATATATATATATATATATATATATATATATATATATATATATATATATATATTTCAAAAGGAATAGTTCCTTAAAGAAATTTGAATTTTTCAAGAATTTTTAAATTTTTTTCTTACATACGTGTATGTTTCGAACTGTTGCTTTACTCAGAGAACATATGTGGCACCTAATGAGACTCGAACTCACGCGTTTATACTTATTAGTACACTAGATCTATTTTTGGTGAGCTTAAATGTCAAACCAGTGATGTTAATAATATGATATTTCTTCCTTTAAATATATATATATATATATATATACTCGTATACATATATGTGTGTATACGGAAAGATGGCATATATATACACGTTTGTAAGTGTATTTGTATATGTGTGTGTGTGTGTGTGTGTGTATGTGTGTGTAAACGAGAGAGAGAGAGAGAGAGAGAGAGAGAGAGAGAGAGAAAGGAAATAATCTTTACCCATTCCAGACACCCAAATACAAACCCAGTAGATTTGATATACTTAATCAATGAAGTCATCATATTAACGTAAGAAAGCCTGTTCCCTTGTATAATCGTAGAACAACTGTTAAGAGTTTATGACTCTAATCAATTATCAGGGAAAGTTTGTCTTGCCGTAAAAATAAACACTGGAAAATAATTGCATTGTAAATTTGTATTTCTATTTTTCTGATTTGAAATAATTAGACCCTCAAACTCACTGCAATTCTTTTATTTTTTGAAAAAGATATTTAATTTATTTTATATATTTAAAGAGCCGTTAACCATAACATACTAATCGAACGTTGATAGATCCTTCACATCCGAAAGAATTATTTGAAAAAAGAACCATCTCGCTGCAAGAAAAAAATAATTAAATAATTCGACTTATTTGTTTACTTGTCTTTCTCAACGATAACTTTTTCGGAAATGAGTGATCATTCTACATTGAATCAAAATGTAAAATTGAATGCCCCACTTTAAAAAAATACAAATTTATCATTTTGTTTGTTTCGAAAAATGAAAAAAATAATGCGGTAACTTGCGAGTTAAATTAGTTCAAATAACAAAGTAATCGCATTTTTTTTTAATATTAGAATTTTTTTCTGGGAAGATGAACAGTATTAAGAGTAGAATTGTACTCTTAAATTAGGGAAAATTTGATTTTCCAGACAATGAAATTTCACATAATTATTGAACATTTCAGATACATAAATAAATGAATACACACACACACACATACACTCACTCACACACACACACACACGCACGCACGCACGCACGCACGCACGCACACACACACACACACACACACACACACACACACACATATATATATATATATATATATATTCCGCAGTCCATCGCTTTGACCATTACACCACGAGGACACCCCCTCATATATATATATATATATATATATATATATATATATATATATATATATATATATATATATATATATACATATATATAGTATTCTTAGTCCAGTTAAACCGGAGTTGGGAGTAATTCCATCAGGACAAGAAATTATTCATGAATGAATATTTAAATTTTCATGGTAAAGAGCTCAATGTACCAATAATACAGAGCAATAATTTCTTTAAGAAAAAACAGCGAAACCAATCACAAAGGATTATAAATTTATTTCCATCCTGTTACGCATTTTTGAAATTTCCAAAAACACGAAAAAAATTAACAGGACTTCTTGAGATCTTTTGGATAAAAAAACTATAATAGACACATAAGAGTGGGAGGGGATAGAAGAGTAGGAGGGGATAGAAGAGTGGGAGGGGATAGAAGAGTAGGAGAGGATAGAAGAGTCGGAGGGGATAGAAGAGGGGTAAAGAGTTACCTCTTCATTAAGCCCACTTCCGTTTTAAATTTAAATTTCGGTTAGCAATGTTGTAAATTCATTTTTAAAATTTTTTTTAAAATTAATATTTTTTAAAAATTTACATTTAGACTTAAATTACAGATGTTTTTAATTTGATTTAAATTTTAATTAATAATCTCACGAAAAAATGCAGTAATAGATATATTAAAACAAAAACAAATATTTAATTTACTCAAATATTTTAAAATTTCAAAAATATTTAGAAAGCATTAATCAGTTACACTTTTTATGCGTAGTAGATATGTATTATGTGCTTTTTCACAATTTTCTATCTAACAATTTATTTTATTTATTCTCAAAATTAACTCTAATTCTCAAAAATAACTTTATGCTTTTTTTTGAAAAAACTTTATTTGTTTTATTATTTATAGTTTAAATTTGGCCCTATGTCTTCATCTAGTTCATTTCTCTTATTTAATAATTTTTTTGGCTCAGGAAAAAGCAAAATGTGGATTTTTTCTTCTAGACACAGGTTGCACCTACTATCGAAAGATTTTGGGGTACTAGATCTTTTCAATATGGACCATTGGATGTCAGGGGTTAACCCATTATTTTTTAATCCCCAATAATGTTTTGATAGAGCAGTTTGATTTTTTGATGCTCATGGGAGAAGGAATATTTATGATTTCCATACCTAATTTTAAAATTAGTAGATGAAACGCCAATATAATATTTCTTATCACTTATGTCCTCTTTTGGATAAATAATAGCTTGATATACCACTTTATCTAAATTACACAAACCATCCATTGGACAATCACTTCAAGATTTACAATTACATTCTATTTTTTTACTATTAATATTATTATTATTTACTCGGTTATGAAATTTATTAATTTATTCATTATTATGACTACTTATTATTTGAGAAATATTTTTAGTGCAAGAATAACTTATATATATATATATATATATATATATATATATATATATATATATATATATATATATATATATATATATATATATATATATATATATATATATATATATATATATATATATATATATATATATATATATATATATATATATATATATATATATATATATATATATATATATATATATATATATATATATATATATAGATGGACTGCGGAATCGTAGTACGCGTGTTCGTACTCCAGTCGCGCTATTATGTTCACTTTCGGGCAAATACCCTTGGGAAAGGTATGAACCCCCTTATCCTCCCAGCTATGGGTTAATTAGTACCATTACTGTTCTTCTAGGAGAATAGATTTGGCATTAAATAACCTACAAAGGTTTATATGTCATTAAACAAAGAAACCAAACCAAACCATTTTATATGAGCTGATGACAGAAGAATGGTTCACTAGTATGCTACCAATTTTTTGAACAAACACGGGTTAAATATTACCACTACTGTTCTTCTAGGAGAATAGCTTTGGCATTAAATGACCTACAAATGTTGTTATGCCATTAAACAAAAGAAACCAAACCCAACACACACACACACACACACACACACACACACACACACACACATATATATATATATATGAAAACAAATGAATGAAAACAAATATATCGCCTGAAACCTGAAAACTAATTAAAACTTTTCTTAAATTGAAATTAATATAAATAATAATAAACACTGAGAATAGTTTTGGAGGCCTGAAGACACTTACTGTCACGTTGACTCTAGTGAAAGACCATCATCTAAAACTGGTGTAAAAAACTCGCTTGGAGTAATATAATACTCTAAAGAAGATCAAGCAACAATACATCTGATAGACTCCAAAGTAAAAAAATGGAGTAGCGAAATAACAAAAATGAAATCAACTGTTATTTTTAAAGCAGTCTTATCGGAAACGGATGATGGAAACCTGGATAGAATCCGCTAAATTTAATACTTACCGACCAAAAGGGGTTAATGTTAAAGAAAAGTTGATTTTCTGACTTAAGATACTAGAAGTTTGTCAATAGGTAAATCAGAGAGAATATATATACGTAAAAAGAACACAGTAAACAAATTGAATCACTAAACAGTGAAAACCAAACTATCATAGAACGCGGCAACACCATATCAACGTTAACACAAGAAGACAGAAAAATGTAGAATTAAAAAAAAAGAACCATGAGTGAACAAAAGACTACATTACCATCCCTAAGGAATCAGTACCGGAAAAAAGTCATGGAAGAGACTGAAAAAGTGAATAAATTATTGAAACATATCCCAACGGACAACATCACTGAGCTGAACTAGTTAATCTATGCAGAAACAAAACAAGTCAGTGATAAAAAAGGTATCCCCCAAAGGAATCCGAAAAGAAATACAAAACCTGGGTTGGAACTGAGAATAGGACAAAAAAGGAAGCTTGCGACAAGTGAAACCGTTAAGAACAGTAAAACACACGAGAACCCAATGGAATGAAAAGATCCCCAAAATATAACTGCAGACAAATCTGACAATACATGAAATAAATCCAAATATATTGGTGAAAAAGAAAGAATCAAAAGGTACAGGGACAGGGTCAAGCAATACTAACAATACAGGATATTTCAAAATAGTGAAAGAAAATTCAACCAAAAAATTATTGGAGGGTTCACAAGAACAAATCAACAACCGGATACAAAAAAAAAGGAAAACAATTTTGGCATATAATACTTAAAACAAAGAACATAAAAGAAAGGGGAAATGGATAAATAACATGAAAAAAGAATGAGAAAAAAATAAAGAAGTCCATGAAATGCGAACACCCTTTCAGGAAAATACCAAATTGAAAAACACCAGGCCATCATAATATACATGGATCGTGTCAGATCGTCCTCCAATTCCCAAATCTTCAAGCCTCCTAATCAAACTTTTGGTGATCGTTCTGACTACACATATCACAATTATTCTTACCGTTACCTTTATATCCCATAGCAATTTTTAGTTCTCTGGTAAGGTATTTCATTGCGTTTTCTTTGATTTTCATAATGTGGTCCACCTGTTTGATTTGGCAGGTTCTCTTTTTTAGTTAACAATCACTACTTATGTTATTTTGACCGGGATTAGGTGATCCACTTGTATTTTAAAATCCCCCAAAAATTATGTGCCTCATTCACTACGACGGATTCCAGTTTGTACTGTGAAAGCAAATTAACTAGAATCCCAAAACGGGACTTTATTTTTTTGCACGTGTGAAGACGGGGCAGACTGGCGCTTGATCCCTGGTAGAATAAGCCTTGTTCAGAGTCCTTTCTCGGGCATATAGGAACTGGCATATTATGTGGGGGTCAATTTATGGCTAGACTGGCCGCCGTTGGCAAGGGGTTTCCAATTTTAACACTATTCATACACCCACCAAGGCCACTGGTCTTCCTACCCCTAGAACAATGGAAGATATGGATCTCTAGGTTTATATCTAATAATATTAATTATAGTAGTCGACAACTCCGGTTTCCCGTATAAGAATATAAAAGAATTTATAGGACAATTTTAAGCAAGCATAACATAAAGCGAATAGAAGCTGAAAAAGAAACATGAAATAACAGCTTCGTAGAAAACGACACAAGGAACGACTCGAGCACGTGGGAACATTAAAATATATCAGTCTTTTTACTACACATAGATACACATCTTCAAAGTGTCAACTATATTATAAACTGATAGTACAGAAACATAAATGTCTTTCTTCTTTTCTTTTCTTTCGTCTTTAGTCTTTCTTCAACTTGAGAGAGAGAGGATATATAATTGGGTATAGGGAGAAACAGTTTTAAAGTCTACTTATCTTTAGACGACTTTCCTTTGGAGAGCATTTTTCTTTTTCCTTCTTTTTGCTTTATTCACGGGTTGACGGCATTTATTTAATTTTTGGAGTCTGGCTTGAAAGTAGGGTTCCTTCTCTTACTTGTCCAAGATATTTGCGTCTTTCTTTTCCCGGAGTCTTGGCATGCGCTTCACCCAATCTGGTCCCGACAATGTCTGATCCAAGACTGACCTTCTTCCTCTCTACTTCTGCTGACGGAAGGAGCTCCCACTTCCACCCTAGGGCTCCAGCCAATCATTTGGCTTCTCTCTTCTTCTCCGTAGTCAGGCGATTCGTTAGGGCTACTATATGTCATCCGAGTCAGGTTACTGAGTATAGATAGCTTGACCCACATTTTTCTCTTCCTTCAACGACCAGCTGAAGTTGACCCAATTCTTTGTTTCTCTTTTAACGGTCAATCTTTGACGGCTTGCTAATTCAAGCACGAGTAATAGTAGTAATCTTATTTCTCCTTTCTCAATGGGAGACCACGTGACAGTACATATAACATTTGAAAGGATGGTCAAATTTCAATATCTTGCACTAATCCTTGTGGATCATCTTTCCCACCCAGTCGTGTCTCGTCTTATATACTTTTTGTGCTAATTTACTGCACTCGCTTTTAATGTAATTAAGACCAAACTTGCAATTCTGTTGTGTCTTATCTATTTTCGCTTTAACCTAATTGGTCCTTTGGGCGTGGTTTAGTGCTGCTATTGGCAGAAATTTTATTCTTATCACTATTACAATTATTATTATTGTTATTTCATTCCTTATGATTTCTTCATAACAGGGTGAGCTGGTGGTCTTTCAATGAAGTCTGAGTGATGGCAAGTCTCCTCAGATATCCAGGACTGTTCGGAGTACTCTAGCCGATTCAATTAATCTGGAAGGTCTCGATTATTCCTCATATTTTTAATCCCCCAAATCTTTTTTACTAGATTTTGGGGACCGATACATGGCACCAACTGTAAATGGTATTACTGTTAACCTCTTGTTCCAAAGTTCTTTTAGTTATCGTCGAAAGTCCCTGTATTTGTTTTTAATTTATTTTCACTCCGTGATTCACGAGAATAGAAGTCTCCTCTTGAATTTTATTCTACATCTTCTGAGGGTTTTTTTTACACCAGAATTAAGAGGTGATATTTTACAAGAGTCTTAATGGTTATAAATGTTTTTACTAACTCTTCTAAGTAATCGAGCCGATTTTAACAATGCTGCGGCCTATATGGTCTCGATTCTTTCTTTGATTTTCAGCTCCTCTGTTTTTTCCAAAATTCTAGGGACTGTTACAAGTGCATCATCTACAATTGGAATTACCATCATCCTTATAGTCCACAGTTTTTTCAATTTTTTTGCAAGGTCCAAGTATTGTTTAATCATTTTGTTTGCTTTTGCTTTTATTCTGCGCTTCGCCTTACGCAGTAGGCTGGGGTGGGGCTGTAGAATACACCGACTGCATCTTAGCAGCGGGGTAAGACTCCCCAAATGAATTTCCTGCATATTACACTAAAAAATAAGATGGTGAGTAATGCTTGAGCTTTGGAGAATGCAGAGTACTTCTTCATTGCCATCGCTCCATGGCGCAATCTGACTTGGAATGGCAAGACCTTATAGGGTCCTCTCTGTGGGTCAAATAGAACTAAACTGTGTACTAAAACTAAATTGAATTATTTGTATAAACTCTTTTTTACATTCAACTGTGAGTAAACAAAATCTTTTCTTATGCTAAATTGAATTGTTTAGAATAGAACCGTTTATATGGATAAGTATGGATTTAGTATACAAAAGTATACAAAAGTCAAACCAAACCAAACTAAACTAAAAAGCATGGTTCGTTAGTATTTGAAAACCTCCTTTATCTAGGTCCAGGATTCTGGCCTACATTAGCTGATTTGTTAGTATCTCAACATCCCCGTGAATTTTATGTGACTCATTTTTCTGGACAGGTTCTGGTTTGTGCATATACCCTTTTGTAGGAGGGTCAAAATTCATACTGGTGTTATTCTTATGTCATTCCTCGAGATTTTTCGCTCCAAAGCCAGCTGATGTTCTGTCACACGAGTTTGAGTCTCATCATGTCACCAGGACTCTTCTCAATATTCTGGTCGATCTTAATGATGATGTAGTTTGGATGGTCTTCACTCGTCCTTCCATTTCTAAGTCTTTGAGTCCTTTTACTAATCCTTAGGGGATTATTCCGAGCACATTACTTACAATTGGTATCACAGTCACTTTCATTTTCCAAAGCTTTTTAGGTATCTAGCAACTTCGAGGTTTTATCCCTCTTTTCGCTCTCTTCTAATTTTGCTGTGACCTACCGGGACAGCAAAATCCATTATACGGAAGGTTTTCTTTTTTTCTTGACTATCTCTAGGTTTGGTTGTCTGGCCGAGAGTAGGTGATCAGTTGTATATCAATGTCCAAGGGAACTTTATGCGTCTCATTCTCCAGCACGGATTTTGGGTTGTGTATATTCCACTTATTTGCACGGTCCAAATTTAAATTTCTTGCATAATTCCCAGTCAGAGTCATGTCTAGTCTTATACTCTCTTTGGGCTTGTTTGCTGCATTCACTTGATATGTCATTGATCGTTTCGCATCTATTACTACATTAGAGGTGCCGTGGTGTAATGGTTATCGTCGTAGGAAATGGAACCGGCGACTCGAGTTCAAATCCTAGATGAGACCTATTGCATTTCACATAGGAAAGGTATGAATCCAATTATTCTCCCTCCATAGTAGGACAGACTAGGTTCTTCAGCCTTGGTGAGGCAACTAGTCTAGGAGAAGGAAGACTCTGAATTCAAACCTGTTAAACTACGCTTAAAAAATTGACCTTGTGTCATATCCTGCCCGAGCGGAGGCGTTGGGTAAATAGGATTACTACGCTATTTTGATGAGTCTTCTCTAGTTTTGCTTTAACATAGTTAGTCCTTATGGTGTAGTTCTATGTTACTCTTAGAAGAGATTCTCTTTTTCTCTTAAGATTTCCCATTCTTATTCATGTGCAAGACTTGTCGATAGAGATTTTACTTGTTTGTCACTTGAAATATCCATACAATCTCTTTTTTTCTTTTTTCTTTTTTTTTTGTTATTGCTGTTCTATTGATCATTGTGTTGTTCGAGTTGTTTCTGGTCGAAGCAATTAGTCTTCTCTTTGCTCTTTTGCATGTAGTATTCGAGTCGTTGTAGCAATGTATCGACACTATCTTCAATGCAAGTGAGTCCTCTTCCTCCTCTTTTTCATTCTTCTTCTTATTATTATTATTATTATAAAAGCAAAAATATAAAGGAAAATTTTTTTTCTTGTTTTCAAGAGTATTTTTATGAGATTGCTCTTATTTATGATTATTATTCCAATCTCGACACCAATTCCTCCGCAAATGTACTCAGTTACCTGGTCAGTGAAACATAAAACGCCTATGAATAATCATTGTCATGTAAAGTCACTTTCACAAACATGAAAATGGCCGCCAGCCACTTCCTGATATGAAGTTTAAAATGCTTATCAATTTAAACTACAAGTTCCTGTCGTTGTATTGTAAAGGAAAATATTTGTGTACCCGAAAAGTTGATGCCAAAATCATCAGAGGAAATGTAAGGAATCAGAGGAAAAGTATATATATGTATATATATATATGTGTGTGTGTGTGTGTGTGTCCGTTTGTTTGGATGAGTGTGCGCTTGAGTCAACTGAACGAATATGTATATTTTCCTTCTTACATATAAGCAACACATACACACGTATACTCGCATACACAGGGGCATGCTCCCGTAGTGGAACGTCTAACTTACTGAACTGCGATGTCATGGTACGTAAGTTCGAACTCCAGTCGTGCTAGTAAATTCACTAATACCCTTATGAAGGGTTTAACCCCTTTATACCCACAGCTATTGGTTAAATTGTTCCAGTGCAGTTTAAAATGATAGTTTTTGCAATACATTACCCACGAAGACACCTATGCCATTAAACAAAGAAACCTAACCAAACACTCAAACTCATCTATATATATATATATATGTATATAAAGAGAGAGATGGGAAGAGAGAGAGATTCACCCAGATATAAATTGGTATTTGCTCTGCTGTGCTTACTTGTTATCTAGTTCTCATGTTCCCAAAGCGGATTGATCTCGTAAATGTAATTCTGACTGCTCTTCAAAATCCTATTTTCCATTCCTGTAAAACCAGACGCCGAGATTTTTTATACATCCATGTTTGTATGTAGTCATTTCCTCAACTTTACTCTGCATTTTTTAGTGTGTCATAAAACAAAATTATGGGGTATCTATTGAGAATCGATCTTGCGTGCAAATATCAACAAGGTTTCCTGACAATTACAACATAGAAGTCGCTATGTCAGAGTAAAACAGAGGTTGAATATTTTATGCAAAGATTGTTAGAATTGAATGACTTTCCATTCTCTTGAACAAATTCCTGTGCAAATGCTAGATAGAATAGTCTATCCATCTATGTTCCCATTGAGTAGAAAGGGAGAAAAGAGATGAATTCAGAAGGCATTACTAATAAACCTATATTAAACTATATATAAACCTATATAAACTTATATTAATAAACCTACTGTCTTAGAAATTTGCTGGGTATCACCCACTTTTTTCCACACAATGAACTTGTCCATCTGCAGTAGCTACTAATACCAGGGCAGACTAGAAGGTGAAGAGCAGCTTCTTATAGGAATAGTATTAGAGCGTTGGAGACTGGAGATCGCACTAGATCACCTTACTTGCTACCGTAATAACGGAAGCCAATACTATCGTTGGACTATATCTTTATTCTGTATTCACTAATCCTATGTTCTTGTCTACTAATAGTCTCTCTATTGTATATACTTTTTCCTGAGAATATATCTCTATATCCTCTCATATCGTGGTTTGTCCTTTATTTAATATTACAAGCGTTCACTAACTAGAACACAACAAAATCTTCAATGTTTGATCTCAGATTTGTCAACTGGGCTAAGAATATACCGACGGTATCTCTGCTGATGATTGTCCTGAGTAAAACACCGAACTGCTTCAAGTAATGTGGATCCAGTCCTGGTGCTCTTTGAAATGTGGAGTAACCCCGCATTGCTATTTCTCCTAGTTCCACTCAGACTAATGTTTATGTAGCTTTTAGAGTCACATTTTTGAGTAAAATATATCTATATCAAAATTAGCATTAAATAGAATCTTGATACCATATAACCGTGAGGAAACCTGCTTATTATTATTACTATTTCACTTATTTCTGGTTTTTCATACGAACGTTAGCTGGAAGTCGTTTAATGAAGTCTGTATGACAAATCTCCGGAGGCCCCTTCAACTTTTTGGGGTATTCAAACCGATCTTAACAATATTGTGTCTTTGATGATCTCGATTCTTCATGATTTCTAATTCCTCCAGTTTTTTTTTTCAAGACTTTGGGGACCGCTCCATGTGCACCAATAAGAAATGATATCCTCGTCACCTTTATCTTCCACATATGATTTGATTTTTTACTGGGTGCCGTAAAATAGATGCAAGCCATTAATATGATAATGATTTATTCCTGTGACAAGCGTAATGGCGGTCATTTAGAACATGTCTTGCAAAAATGCACCCTTTGAGCTAGAGATATAAAATCAATGTTTTTTTTATTGTTATTATATCAGTTTCCTAGATATTCGATCTTTTTAGAGTTTCCTGTCACAGTAATATATTATTATCATATCCTTTTGCCATTGGCCGGATAAGAAGTGTTCGCCAATGATCCGAGAGACCGGGGTTCAATCCCAGGTCGAGTCATACCAAAAACTCAAAAAATGGTACTTGGTGCTGCCTTGCTTAACACTCAGCATTATAAAGTAAGGAACAATAGCAAAGTGGAGCAATCCAGGGAAATAAGTAGCACGCTCCCCTACGCCTCGGTATAGTAGCTATTGAAAGGGAAGCCATCGGATCACCCTCGACTACGATTACACTGATTATAACAATGGGTTGCATCTATTTTGAGACAGTCTAAAATGATTTTGTCTCCAAAGAAGTAGTGATGCAAAATATATTTTCCTCTCTGGTCCAAGGAATTGTGATCGAAGATTAATTGTTGTTATAGTACACTATTTTAAAGTCTGAAACAAAAAAGATCACAATATTAATAGCGATAAAGTTATTAACAGACGTATTAGTCCCATGTATAATCAGACACTCGGTATCTCACATGATACAAATATTTGTCTATATTTTCACCTTTTTGAAATTTTAGTTCTTGGCCCACGAAAGGGGAAAAATTTATTTTTGTTGGGTATCACCCACCTTTCTCCACACAATGAACTAGTCCATCTGTCATATATAGCAGTAGCTACTAATACAAGGAGTCAAGAAGGTGGAGAGCCGCTTCGTATAACAGAAGCCAATACTATCGTTGGACTATATCCTTATTCTGTATTCACTAATCCTATGTTCTTGCCTACTAACAGTCTCTCTATTGTATATACTTTTTCCTGAGAATTTAACTCTATTTCCTCACATATCGTGGTTTGTCCTTTGCAAGCGTTCACTAACCAGAACGCAACAATTTTTGTTGTTGATTAACATTAGGTTTTCTATGGTCTTATCACCGGGATTAGGTGATTAGCTTGTCTCTCAAAATCCCAGAGAATTTTATGAATTTTATTTTCTTGAAGGAACTCTTGTTTAATTGTATGGTAAAAATATTATGATAATTATTATCATTAAGTAACAATAATTACTTGAAATCATATAATTGTGGATAGAATATTTTTAAATTATCACATGATAATTATCACAATTGATTGCAAAAAAGCCTGAATTCTGAATTAAATAGCTCAACATGGGTTGGCATAATATAAAACGAGCTAACCTCAATAAACCACAATGATTGATCGATAAGATCAACGGGGAAGCAACATATAACGTTAAACAATATATTTTCGTGTTGTGAATAATTTCTCAACTTTTTTCATCATTCGGTTACGGAGTTATTGCGTTAGATTCGAATATATATATATATATATATATATATATATACATCAGAAAACATTGCTAAATTAATTCCTCTTACAATATAGATATACAAATCTGCGTTTGCATATTCTTGTTATGTTATAAAAAAGCATTCAACAATTTTCCAAACTCATTTAAAAAAAAAGCATCACTCCTTATACAAGCAAGCAATCTTTGATGATGGGCTATGAAGGGTCAGAAAGCGCTCGGGACAATTTTGGTAAATTCATCCACCAATTCCCACCTGGAACCAACACAGTTATCGGGAAACTCGAAAGGATCCTCAATAAATTATTCAGACAAAATTTGTCTTTACTATTGAATGAAACATGCTTAAATGAACGACTCATGCCTAACTACACACACACACACACACACAATATATATATATATATAGATATATATTATGTGTGTGTGTGTGTGTGTGTGTGTGTGTGTGTGTGTGTGTGTGTGTGTGTGTGTGTGTGTGTGTGTGATAACGCCAATTATCTCCACACTGACAAATTACTAAATCAAAGATCTGTGATATTGAATGGATCTAGACATAGAAATAAATTGTTACCCAGTCGTTTAATGTCAATTCATTTGTATTTTCCCTATTTTATTCTTTTGTCCCAACAATCTTTCTAAGTGTAAACAGAAAAATTTATATGAAGACGTCCTATCTTTCATCTTGATGATTTTTTGACCAATGGTATTCTAACACTACAACACCGATTGGGAAAGTGTGTAGACCACAAGGGAGACAAAATAAACTGCATTTGGTTGCATTCGTTGAGAGAAGTTAGTAAGCCTCTGAACTTTTCAGCCGACTCTCGTATATATATATATATATATATATATATATATATATATATTGAAGTCTTCAATAACGACATGTATTATCAGAGTATGAATTATATGTCTGACCTAAGGAAACTTGAATCTTGATGAATTCCAACAAAAATGTACTTATTTTTCTCTTCTTCGATCATTTTATGAATTTTTCGAGAATATTTTCGGCACCGGTCCAGAACAAGCCCAGACCTACAGCTGTGTCTGCATTTTTTCTTCTAAGTTTTCTTTAATCTAGATTAATAATTGGAAATAGTTCATTTGCCTGTCCTTTATAGACAGCCCAACAGTTTGATGTAGAGCTGCCAACTTTAGTATGTCTACTTACTGAACCAAGGAGGAAATATTCTCGAATAGAATTGTTACCCAATAGGATAAGGAGCTTCTCAAAAATAAATTTCTAAATGTTAAAAGATAATTCCCAACATTAAACATTCTTTTTCTTTTTTGGTTTATAGGCAGAACTTGAAACAAGAGATATAAAATAAATTAGATTCCCTTAAATGAGTTGTAACAATCAGCCAAAAAATTTAAATCATAAAATTTGGAAGTTGGTCTTAAATAAAAGAAATTCAGCTCTAAAAAAATCCTTCTGATGACAAATCTCAGATGAACAGATTTTTAGCTGAAATCATCATCATCATCATATCGTGCTGGCAGCACGGATATCCCTGACCCTCTCTCGCCACTCCTCCCTATCGTTCATCGCCCTAGGCAGGTCTTCAGGACAACAACCTGTATCCTCACATAGCTGCTGAATGTACGTTCGTGCTGGTCGTCCTGCTTTTGCGCGGCCATGTGTGGGGATCCATAAGAGTACATCTCTTATGAGTTCATCTCTGCTTCTCCAGCAATGTCCTGCATGTCTGGTTCGCCTAACTTGAATAGTTTTCGTGATAGGGGGCAGGTGGCCGTACAGTTGGTGTCTTGTGGGGTGTTGCTGCCAGGACTTGTTCAGGATTGCACGCAGCATTCTTGTGTAATTGCCATCTAGTTTCTTCTCCAGCCGTTTTGTTAGCGTCCATGTAGTGCATCCATATAGCAGTATCGATGTGACCGCTGCCTGGAAGAAACTGCGTTTCATTTTATCGGTTAGGTCTGATTTCCATATAGTCGATAGCCTATTGATAGCTGTCCATGCTTTCGTTAACCTCGTTTCGATGTCCTTTTCGGTTGATTCGACGCTGCTTCCTAGGTACGTGAATTTGTCTACTAGTTTAAGAGGGGTTCCTTTTAGAGTGGAGATGTCCCCCGTTTGGTTATAGCACATATATTCCGTTTTGTGTGCATTAACATGGAGGCCTATGCTTGCTGCTGCTCGTTCCCCGTTTTTCAGACAATAAATTCTTGTTTCAACTTAATAACAAAACTATTAATAATTGTTTTCTGAAGGGAATTCAATTATGCGACGACAATCGTAAAAGATTTGAGTTCCATCTAAGTTCTATGCTTGTTGCCGTGTACTTGTGTTTAGTTGGAGTGATCTGTTTCATTTGCCCAAACCCTGAACGCAAAACATCAAAGATTCTTATGGTGACGGACGCTTAAACCTTGTTGTGAAAAATTCCACAGAAAACGAGAAAATATCTTTTTAGTTTTTGTAGAATGGACAGTTATCAAGTATCAGCAGTTTTAATCTGCACATGCGAAGATTTGATGAATTGCATTTAGAAAAATATCTACTGATACGCAAAAAATTTTCTATTTTAAATTTTGCGTAAAGTAAATTATGTTAAAGCTATGAGGCCGAATATTTTTGATGAACTGTAAAAACAGAGCATTTTGAAAAAAAAAAAACACCACAAATCAGCGATTTAAAACGCTCACTTTATATAAATTATTTTTAAAAAATAGTGTTACTCAATTTTTTACTGGTTTTTGATATTTTCATTCTTTTAAAAAGTTATTATTTACAAATAATTTTAATTCTTGTATATTTAAAAGATCTTTCAATGAAAAAAGTTATTCCGTTTTTTTTATTAGTGTTGCTAATTGTTCCAATGGGCGTCTTACTTTATTGTATAAAAATTATAACAAAAATATAATAATGATTTTCTTGGCTTTTGTTAAAAACTAATTCATTTCTGTTAGTTTCTATTTTTAGGAAAAACACCCCATTTTCATTATTATTGTTTTAGAAATTTTGGAAATGTAAAAATGGAAATTGTCTAGAAAATTGAACAAATATTAAGTGAGCTACATCTATATTAAATCCTCAAAACTTCAGAAATTTGAATATATGCTGAACATTTTTTATTTATTTCACTGTTTTATGATTTTTTTTTATTGATAAATATTCTCGTTAGAGATGACTTAACGAGAAGCAATTATCATTTTGACACGTATCCTTGATAACTGACATTTGCCAGCTGAAGAACAGCCTGATTGATGCGTATTTGAGAAAAAATAGCTTAAAACGAAGATACAATCCCTGAAAATTTGATATCTAAACAAATTTTTTAGAAAAAAAATACCCTTTTCCTGAGTATTACTTTGAAAAGAATTTTTTTTTTTTTTTTCAGAAAACTAACTTAAAATATAAGAAGGTAACATCTTATGTAAAGCTATTAAACATATTTTTACTATTATTGTTATTATCAATTTACTTCTTCCTAGTTTTTCACTTCAACGTGAGTTTATGGTCTTTTAGCGGAGTTATAGCAAATTTCCTCTGGTCTCGAAGATGAATCGGAGATTTTTGGCCGATCTTAACAATGCTAAAATCTGAATTGTCTCAATTCTTCCTCCGATTTCGAACTCTTATCTCTCTCTTTCTAAGCATTTGAGGTTCGTTCCGAGCGCTCCAAATACAATTTTTTCACTGTCAGCTTCTTGTCCCACAGCTTTTATAGTTCTCTGGTAGGTTACTAGTACTTGTCTCACGTTTCGCTTTGGTCTGAGTTTCTGGCCAGTATCATATGATCTGTTTGTATCCCAAAATCCCAGTCTCGTTCCAAGTATGGATTCCGGATTATGTATATAACATTTGATTTTTGGTGGAATTTCATTTTCTTGCACAATTCCAAATGGATTATCTTTCCTTCTCAATCATGTCTACTATAATATTCTTTTCTGCTGTTTTGCTATATTTGCTTTACAATGGGATAAATGTTTTCGTCTTATAATCTACTAATAGTGTTGCTTATTATTCATCTGCATTTTAATATTTTTGGTCTTATGGCGTAATTTTGTGCTACTATTAGAAGAATTTCAGTTTCTCTCCTAAAATTTCCCTCTTGTAGTCATGTCCAGGTATTTTCATGTGAGGTTTCCTCTGTTTGTCTCGTAGAATAGCTATACAGTTGTTTTTTCTTTTCATTTCTCTTTCCTAGATTTTGTTGGCTTCTGTAATTTGTCACGTTTTTCACCTTTTTTATGCAGCCTTCGACTCCTTTTCTTCAAGAATTCTAATTATTTCTTAATTTACCAGTTGTATTCCTTTTCATTATTTTTCTTTTTCCATTTCTCATTATCAGAATGGTATATTTTTCGGTGTCAAATCCCATTCCTATATACTGGTTGTATATTCTTATTGTTTGCATCAGATTTTTCAGTAATTTTTTAAAAATTTTTCGCAAACCGCTTGACGTCGTTTATGTACATAAGTTGATTAAACTTTTCTGGCGATTTTATAAATTTTTAGCCTCTGATGTCTTCCCATAGAATGAAATTAAGTGGCCTTCTTTTATGACAAATAGTAATGGGGACAACTCATCTCCCTGGAAGATACCTCTCTGAAATTCAACCTCTGCAAAAGATTTTAACCCTGCTGCCAATTCCACTTTATAGCTTAAACGAATATCTTGTTCATTTTTAGACAATTGACAAAGCATGGATCCATTTTACCTCCTCGCTTTGCTCTCCCTGAGGATGTTATGATCAATGTACAGTCAATAAGCTGTTTGACTTGTTGCTCTTTAGTATTTTCTGTTCTTTGGGAAAAAGTCTGTGGCATACCAGCGCATAATAGACCTCCTCCCTAATCTGCGATGTAAGAATTTTGATATCATACGTAGACACGTTATGGATTTATAGCTGCAGTGGATTGTTCCTTTTGGTGGGGTCAGAATAATTTTTTTCCTTAGTCATCTATTTGGGTATTCTTAGTGGGTCTAGGCTTCTAGTCAGTTGAGGAGACAGTCTGCTATCGACTGACGAGAAATTTGAAACCAGAATCCATATATGACGTCAAAGCCTAAAGTTTTCCAAAGTGGTACTTTTTGAGCATTGCTCTGAGTAATTTCAGGTGTATGTTCACCTCCGGTTCTTCTTCGAGTCCTGGTAATTTTTTTTTTCATGTTTTGCTTTTTGTTTTGTTTTCAGTTGTTATTTTGTCTTCGTACATTTTCTACCAACTTGTTGGTAGAACTTTCAAAATTAATTTTGGAAAGTCCTATTTTATTTGTATTGCTTGACCCTGTTGTTGTATCTTTTAAGTTACCTTTCTTTCGCCAATATCTTTTGATTTGTCTCTTCAGGTATTGTGAGGCATATCTGCTGCTTTGCTTTAATCTTTTCATCTCAACTTATCCTTATCACTTTTGTTAGTTGTGGCAATTTCTTTACATGTCACCCTTGCCTAATTTACCATCCAGGTTTTGTATTTTTGTTCCTGTTCCTTAGAGGAACACAGATATAATCACAGATTATTGTCACTCTCGTAAAATGAGCTCGTTTTGTTCACTGATATTGCCCGTTGGGATATTTGGTAACAATTTATTAATCTCTTCGGTTTCTGCTTTGATTTTTTCCAGTTTTAGTTGCTGAGAGATAGTAAAGTAGTTTATTTTTAGTCGAACATTTTTTTAACTCTATATTTATTTTGTTATTCTGTGTTAACATTTTTGTGGTGCAGGGATGTATGGTGGTTCAGTTTCACTGTTTTGTGTTTAAGTTCGGTTACAGGGTTCTTCCTATTGGGAATTAAATGCTTCTATTCCTAATCTTCCTTAGTTTTGTGTTTACACATTTCTACTATCTCAGGGACAGGAAGCCAACCTTTCTTTAATACCATTCAAGCTTATTCCATAAGTCTTTGGTTTGCTGCATTTAATTTTACGGATTCTGCCCAAATTCCCATCATACTTTTTCTATACACTCTTTTTATAGGGTTGCTCATAAAATAACAATAAAGAATATTTTGTTGTCTTCTATGCTCAATTTTTCAATTGGTGTCTATGAGTTGAGTGATTGCTTTGTCTTCGTGCACCTGAAACTAGAACGGCCAACATTTGCAGGTGGCCGAACGAATCCCCATGTTGGCTCTGAAGGAGCACCTGCCGACACACAAACTTTCCTGAGTCCCAGATTGAATTAGGTTTGTGCTCCTGTAATAGATGTCACCAAGAACCCTTAGAAAAAAATGGTTATTACGCGGGTCACAAAATAGTTTGGTTTTAAATTTGCTAAATTATAACTTAGAAAAGTTCAATGGTGAACATTTTTTTATAAAAACGTTTTCGTTTTATATCTTCATTCGTTACTTACACTACTACTTAGTGCTTGGCTTATAACTGACAACCTGATCATTCCTTTGCATTTCAATCATACTAAATGATTTATATCATCCACTTTTTCTTTATCGACTTTTTGTCAAAATGGTTTTATTCTAGTGACTCGGAATTAGTAAGAGTGTAACACTATGTAGTTGGTCCGCCAAGCAGACGATCCCTTTGTCTGTTTTGGCGCGAAACCAAACAAAGAACTGAGGCCGACTTTTTACATGCTTTTCTATAAGTTGCAGAACAGCAAATGTAGAATTACAGTTTGTATTTTAATTTTTTTTTAATAGAAAATAAAAACACAAATTATTCAAATTCACAGGTGAGGGCAGAGGGGGTCAAAATATTAGGTGTTAGAAGCATCAAGAAACAGGAGTGGGGTTTCTTTTGGTCAACCCATCCTAATTTACGTACTTGTCAGTGGTCCCGTAGTATCTACGATCTTGGAACGAATGACTCTCCCCATAGATCTCGATGTGACCGGAAGTGGGTAAGGGAACGCCAGTCAGAGAGTTGGACAAAAGGACTCGAAGAAGGCAGTTGGCGAAGGGTGACGCGAGTGACCAGTCGACACTGGAGAGCAGAGAGACGAGTCGGCATGAGAGTGGGTCCAGACCAGTGAGTGAAGTCCGGTCAAGATAGGTTGGCATTCCAGTAGCGTTGTAGAATTTTCGCTAGAAATCCACGCTAGCGTTAGTCTACATACGCACAATGTTACATAACTCCCCTTCTACACTTGAGTTAACCCAAGCATATCGTTCGTTTGTTCTTTTTTTTTTCCCACTCCCTCGATTGTATTTCTTTTAGCGGTAAAGAAATGTGCGATGTCCCTATCAGAACCACTATTTGATCGACGGCCAAGAATATCGAAATGGTTCGAAGAAGTTGATGTAACGTGTGACCCGAGGGGGTAACGTCACAAGAGGATCCTGCTACAATAAAAAAAAAATTATGTTTTTTTTAGCCTCTTTTATCTTTTTCCATTTTTCTTCACATCCTATATGTTTTGAGCGGGGGCTTAATTCATGTTAGTTTGGAAGTATTAGTATTGGAAAGATTTGGCGGGAGATTCGTGTAAGTCTAGTGAAGTGTAAATCATGGACACGGACGAGTATTAAAATAACATCTTACCTCGGTATCGATTCCGGAAGTAGCCTGGCAAAACCGGATGAGGTAAAGATGGTATTATATAGCAGAGGAGTGTGAATGCCCTGTTTTCATTGGCTATTTACTAAAAGACAGATTTCTATAAGAAAGGCCGAAGTCCGGACTTATTATTTTTTCTTTGCTTTGATAGAGGCACGAGCGTAGCACGTCGCGATCACGGAGGCGGCTTGGCTCTTCGAGAGTCATGCCAGGGTTACTGTCGGAGCCGATATGATGTAGAAATAATCCGAAATCGGCAATGAAGACAGCGCATCACTGAAGATCTCCCTGATGCATCTAAGATGTATGATTGAAATATATATATATATATATATATATTGTGTAATCGGATGGAAACTCAAATTTAATTATGTCGTCATTATAAATTTATTTCGGCGGAGAATATTACTATACTCTCTGTCTCGTCAGATGACTTTTTACATGCTTTTCTATAAGTTGCAGAACAGCAAATGTAGAATTACAGTTTGTATCTTAATTTTTTTTTATAGGAAAAAAAAATACAAATAATTCAAATTTACAGGTGAGGGCAGAGGGAGTCAAAATATTAGGGGTTAGAAGCATCAAGAAACAGGAGTGGGGATTCTTTTGGTCAATCCATCCTAATTTACGTACTTGTCGGTGGTCCCGTAGCATCTACGATCTTGGAACGAATGACTATCCCCATATATATTTTACATTTACACTTAAGACATCTGTCAATTATCTCAGCTCCTGTTATCCGATATATTCCTCTTAATTTGGACGCTGACTGGATATTATATATATATATATATATATATATATATATATATATGTATTAATCAGATTTAAAATCGAAAAGGAAAGTATTAAACATTACTTTGATATTATGACAAATATTTTGAAAATAACAAAGAAGTAACAATTTTCAGCAAATCAACGAAGATAGATAAAAATTAAATGCAAGATTTACCTTTCGTTTCTACTTCAACGGTTTTTCTAATCTTCTGAGAGACTGAATATTTCTAATGTTTTTGTCAAAAGAGTTCTTGTCACATGACTTTGTGAAGAAGATCCTTCTACTGCTAAAAAATTATTTTCATTTTTCCACCTTTATCTTTTTATGAATTAAAACACTTTATAGAAGGTGCAGATCAAAAAGATTATACACTCAGTAAATATATGGGGGAGATTACTTACAAAAGGATCTATTTTTCTACGTAATTTCACAATAGTCTCTTACACGACTATCCATGCAAGACTAATATGAATTCATAACATTTCGAAACAAATATCTCATAAACATTAAAATATTGTACTTAAAATTCAATTTTAATATTTGCTATAATTATTTTTGAATTTTAACCTGAAATTTGACACTTACCGCATAATAAACATTTATAAAATTGATAAATGCTATTATTCATGAACAAATGAAACAGATTTCACGTTAGAATTAAAATATTTTTGAAGCAAGAAATTGTTATCCTTATCATAGATTATTATACATTTAGATCTCCATATATTTAGTAAACCACGCCCACTTTGGTGCTTTCTTTACATTTTGTAGCCGAAAACAACTTTAAAACAAATCTAGTAAGGCTAGATATCCGATATTTGTTTAATTCACGCAGGAATTTGTTCACTTATATCCTAATAAAAGAAAGAAAAACTTCAAAACAGTATATTTACAATTTCAATTTATACTTTTTCGAATTTTACATTTTTTTTTATCGTTTGTTCATGCTATATATTCTTGTTGTTGACAGAACGAAGTCAAAGGGGACCCGAAAGCCCCCTTTTCAATAGCTGCTACATCAAAGTGTAGAGAAGGGCGCTACTCCTTTCCTTGTTAATAAATAGATATATATATATTGGTATAATGGTTAGAGTGTTCTCCAATAGCCTAGGCGACCTGGGTTCAATCCCAGGTCGAGTCATACCAAAGACTCAAAAATGGTACTTTGATGCCTCTCTAGCTTAACACTCAGCATTATAAGGTGTTGATCAAGGTTATAGTGTAGAAATCCAGGGAAAGGAATAGCGTTCTCCCTTACAACTTACAGTAGCGACTGTAAAGGAGTGTTCGGGTAGCCCTTAACTACAAACACCAAGTTTTTACTTATATAATTATATATCTGTGTGTGTGTGTGTGTGTGTGAGAGAGAGAGTGTGAGATTGAGTGCGTGTGTGTGTGTGTGTGTGTGTGTGTGTGTGTATTTACTAAAAATTCTGGTAGAAATGTTGATTTTGTTTTGAAAAATGCAATATGTGCTTCATGCCAAATGGTTGATGTGGTTAGGAATATATGTCAGAATTTAAACCCGTTCTTCCGTAATTCTGAGTTTCCTGTTTTCACACAAATCAGATGCCACTCAAAGGTGAGAATCAAAATGACTGCTTTAACAGTGCCTATTTTTTTAAAAACGTTCTCGACAATAAATAGTAGGAGGAGTTGTATATATATATATATATATATATATATATATATATATATATATATATATATATATATATATATATATATAAGGCTGATCACCGTTATTGATATCCATTTAATTACTGTTTATAATGCAGAAAAATTGACCAAATCTTGTGAAACAACTTTGGTCTATTGACACACTGTGGCTGGAAAAGAACACCAAATGATAAAATTTACATAAATTTGGTTATTTTGATTTAATTCTAAACATACAGTAAAAATAAAATAAAATGTGGGATTAATTGTAAGCAGATAGATAGATAGATATATAGACTGAGAGATCCAGGAGAAAATTTTTCATTTGCTTATAGCGCTAAAACACATGGGAAAGGTATGAAACCAACTATTCCCCCTCTATATATGGGTAAGTGGTATGGTAGGCTGGACTCTTTAACCTTGATATGGTAACCGATCAAGGAAAAGGAAAACTGAATTCAAACCAGTTATACTTCGCTTAAGAATTTGACCTACTCATATCTTGCTGTATGTATGTATGTGTGTATGTATGTATGTAAGGAGGAACTGAAAAGTGGCCAGCCCAACAAGAACAGGACTATCCAGTTTAAGGAATATTTTTGAAGGGTTAACGAAACTTGAGAAAGTATTTAATTGTGCTGAATTGTGGGATAAAAATGTGGAGGAGCATTTAGGTTCCATGTCTTTAGATAATTTCCATTTTGGTTGGCTCCAGTACTTTTCATGCTAACCATGAATATCAAACATTTAAGCATAAAATTTTCAAATATAATATCCGGTCTAAAAACAAGCCAGAATCTCAATATTTTATTTTATATGTAAATATCTATTTACTTTTTGTGTTTCCTATTTAGTTCCTCTGCATTTCCTCCCTGGTTTCAGCTTCCACGCTGTGTTTTACTGTGAACGTCTTCCGGCCAAATCTTGTACGATCTTTCAAAAATAAACTTATACATTTGCATGATAATTGCTAGCACGTATTTCCACTTGTAAATGTCTATCTATGCACTTAGAAGAGGAAGGGAAAACATGATTCTCAGTATATAAAAATATCCCATCATTGACAAGTAAAACAATTTCTATAGGCAAAATGACACCCTTAAAGCAATGGCTTTAACTAAAAATAACCTTTCTCTTTTCAAAAGGTAAATAGCACTCGCTCCTCCTATCTCTGTCAATACATATGAGAGAATGCTTAGAAGTTCTCAGTCTGACTAAGAAGAGAAGGAAAAGAGAATGAAAAAGTACAGGAGGTGCGTTTAACGTAACGGTTATCGTCCTCGGAAATGGAATCAATGGTCTGATTTCAAATACTAAATGAGGCTGTTCGTGTTTTTCTTCGTGCTAATACATCTTGGAAAATGGCCCTGTCGGCTGGAGCTCCAGAATACACTGACTGCATCTCTGCAAGGGGGTAAGATTCCCAACCACTAGAGTTCTACATATGAATGTAAACAATCGGTTGATGAGGCTCCTGTAATGCTGGAGCTTTGGGGAATTTGGAGTACCCTTTTATTGCCATCACCCCAAGTCTTCTCTGACCTGGAATGGTAGCACCCGATCGGATCATATCTATTGGCTAAATAGATCTAAACAGAGTACTTATGCCATAAGAATCGTTTGAAATAGAACTGTTTTGACATTAAAACTATGTACTCATGCTTAACTGAATTGTTCGAAAATTGGTAAAATAGAACTAAACTGTTTACTTAAGTTAAATTTAATTGTTTGAAATATAACAGTTCATTGGAATAAAAAATGGACTGAGCATTAAATAACCAACAGTGGTTGATATGCCATAAAACCAAACTAAATCCTATGTATAAAGAGGATTTGGCATAAAATAACCTACCGTGGTTTATATGCCATAAAACCAAACTAAATCCTATGTATAAAGAGGATTAGGCATAAAATAACCTACAGTGGTTGATATGCCATGAAAACCAAACCAAACCTAAACAAACCTTTGGGAAAGAAAATCGTTTTCTTCTTCGCCTGTTTTGAGGAACTGTATTGTTTACCCTTCTTAAGATAATCTAACCGAAAACCTTAGAAATCGAACCAGCAGTATTTCGCATTTAAATTGATCTTGTTTTGTATCCTACACGATGCGAAAAAATTGCCTAAATACATTCGGCCATAAATACGAACAAACTGTTCTACAAATTTATCGAACAGTCCAACAGAAGTTTTCCATAATGTCCATTAACGTGTTTTTTAAAACTATTCTAGACATTATTTCGGAAAAATAAAAGATGAATCGGACATTCACTTCCTGATTGCCAGGGAATCTTTTTAGTATAACCTATACATACACATGTACACACACACACAAACACAACCACTCACACACACACACATCAACACACCCACACACACATATATATACATGGAACATCTATTTAAATCGTATGCTTTATAATTGCAAAGAGGGTTTTTACAACTCATTTTAAACATACAGAAATATAAAGAGATGGAATTTAGTTCATGTATAACTGATTGGGTGACTTGTGCTGTCTAATGTTATACAAATTAGACTGTTAGACCATTACCAGTCAGTTTGATTTTCACTGGGTTCCCCATACTTTCAGCTTTGTGTTCCAACTCAGGAAAACATAGAAATAAGTGATTGGATTCGAGTTCGAGATGATTCTCTTTTTTCTTTTTATTTCTTTTTTTTAAATATTTTCGACAATTTTATTTTATTTATTTTTATTTTCATTTACGTAGTTATAAAGGAGGCACGATGTGTTTTTAAAACTCCTGTGCCTCCAACAATATTCAAAAACCAGCACGTTTGATCAGACACTTCGTCTTAGTTTTATATCAGATTAAAGCAATGGCCTTTTTCTAGTTAATATATTGTCTTTGACACTTATGGAATTTTACCATACCTTTCAGATGATTTCCAGTGGTCAGTCCACAGTTACCACCAGTCACGTGGTTGGCTTAAGTTCAAACTCTTCTGCCAGTAAACTTATCCTAATTCACGACATATAAATTTGGTAGGTTTGATTGCAAAATTGAATCTTTTTACTGAAACCTTTACCAAGAAAATGACAAGATTATATATTTTATGACCTGTAAAGAAAGCCGTTCAAATACGTGGCTCGTAAGTTTCAGAAAATACTAAGCTAAGACAAAATTTTGGCAATATTTTGCGCAGTTTATCTACTCCAGATGCTTTTGGCCGGGTCGCAAAGGTAACGAACCTCAAAAGACTGTAAAGTATTAAGTTAGCCTGATATTCTCCGAGTGTTACTCGTCGAATTTTCCTTTATAGCTCGAAGTACAGCCTCAGAATCCACGCTTTTAGACCTACCTGACTTTTCTTTAATCGTTGGCTTTTCTTGCAACCCAAACGAAATTACTTCAATCATCTAGTTAATCGTACCTTCACAGAGAGCACAATGATTTTTTGGTTGCTTCCGCAACGTTATGGCCAAGTTTGAAATCATAAGGCATAGATTCCAGAATTAGATAACATTGCACGTTCAACGGGGTAGCTTTCAAATCACACCCGGAAGGAAGCAATGTATTTCGTGTCAGCACACCACCTATCACTATACTACCAACCGCAGTTTCAGTCACTTGATTAACACGCCAAAACGTTACTGTAGTAATATATTCAGATTTATTATCTCGTAAATGGTTTATTCGATTGAGAGGAAGTTACTTCTCGGTATCACAATCTACAAATAATTTATTTGAAATTTAGTTTCTTCTAAAATAATAACACTAACGTATGAGGAAGAAATCAGTAAAAATGTATCATAGGAATTATATTGAAGAACGTATCTTCAACACAGAAGTTATTTTTCCCATTAGGGAAGATTTCACATACCTCTACACACCCTCTTCTCTGCTCAGGGCGATGATCTTTCCATTGTCTCTTGTGCTAACTACGCAAGAATTTATTAGTCTGCTTTGTGCGCTAATGAAAATCCTTTTGTAAATTATAGAATCCATTGTCAAACAGGAGGAGAAAGCAAAGGTTAAATAAAAGCAAACTATTCCAGTTTAGCAGGTGCTGTTGCTTTAAGCCTTTCGCAGGCAGATAATTATTTAATCCTTATAGAATGGGCGAATGATTTTCGAAAGATTTGCAAAATAGACATTTAATATATATATATATATATATATATATATATATATATATATATATAAAATGAATTAGTCTCAACAAAGAAATTTATGTATCAAAAAATTCATTTTGCTCTTACACGTGTTTTTAGTTTCCTGCAGTCATCAGAGAGTCTTTAATGATTTTAGAGGTGTCGTTTTTTGGTTTATATATTAACGACAGCTTTGATGGGATTGTCAGTCCTTTTCAATTCTGTGATAGATTTTTCGTTTTTGCTGGTGTTGGATCTTTCTATCACTTTTTCTGCTTTCTTCTTTTTCCTTTTAAAAGAGTGGGTTCAATGTTTTTGTATTCTGGGTGTACTTCTTTTCCCCAAATTAGTCTTTTTCATTCAATATGCCATAAGATTTATTGGTTGTTTTACCTTGTGTCATTGTGTGTATCTGAGTGTGTGTGTGTGTGTGTGTGTGTGTGCAGGGTGACCCAAAAACAGAACCCATAAACTTTTTTATAACTTCTACAAAAATAAAGCAAAATAATTCTAGTCCTTTTCCTTGGTAGACCAGGACAAGTTGGTGAATACTATGGTCCCAATTTTTCATGTACAGAATCTACATCATATTCTGAAAAAAAAAGAAAAGGCTAGAATTAAATTTATGAATTTCAGTCAAAAATATATGGGTTCTGTTTTTTTGGGGGTCACCCTGTATATGTGTTGGGGAAGTTTTTCTCGATATGTGAATAGTTTAGTTCTGTTTAATATTAATGTGTTTTGAAATTTAACTGCCTTTTATTTTCTTTTTTCTGAGTTTGTATGTGTGTGTGTGTGTGTTGGTTTTGTCACTGTGTATATATAGTTGATATGCCTTAATGTTTGTAAATAATTTTCTCTGTGTCTTTGTGTGTGTGTGTGTGTGTGTGTGTGTGTGTGTGTGTGTGTGTGCGTGTGTGTGAAGCTTTTCTTTGCATGTGCAAAGTTTAGCTCTGCTCAATGTTGGGTTTTAAAACCCAACTGCGTTTAGAATATTTACTTTTTTCTCTCTTTGGAAGAGCAAAAAAAAAATAATTATATATATATATATATATATATATATATATATATATATATATATAATTATATAACCAAAGAAAACGCGATAAATTGATCAGAAATTGTGCATCATACGGCAATTGCATGAAAACAATAAAGCCACTTACTTTTCATTATATTTTTCAAAAGAACATTAACACAATCCCACACCAGTTGGGCCGCCTAGCGATGTTGCCTTGCATTAACATTGAATTGGTCAACAAGAAGTCAGTAGGAAAATGACCTACATTCTTCTATTACTGAAAAAACAAATATGTTGCTCAACTCTCAAGAATGTTAGAGTCGATAAAGAAATAGACATCAGCTGTGTTCAGGAATCTTTTAGACATTTCGGCAAATACTCACAATCTATCAAGTATTTCTCGATTTCTCAAGAGGAATTTGCATTTACTGAAATCCACTAAAGATGTAATTGATAAAGTTTAAGTTTTCTTAGCAAGGAATTTTGCTAGTTCTGTGCTTTGCTAATAAATGGTGTGCACTGAATCCGTGTAAATTTCACGGAACGAAAGGAACAAGAGAAGTGATTTAGACATAAAATAATAATTTCCAATAATATTACGCATAAATCCTATTGTAGCGTTCGCAATAAATAATCAAAACATATACTATACCAATGTATATCATACATAAAAATGCATATCCTTTAAAGGGTGCGGAAGCAAAACATAGAATAAGGTAAAAACGTTTTTTTTTTTTTGGCTGATTAGTTCAATTTTTGAAAAAAAATCTAAAAATTCATGATTAGATCTATCATTCAAACACTTTTTCATTCAAATTCAGCCCAATATGAGGGATCAGGAAAAGAAGCGATAAAGAATCTATGATTTGATTAACACCGAGATCAAGCCAAAAAGATTTTGGAAATAATTGGAGTTTCTTTATGGCCTCTAAAGTTCAAGCCCAAATCTGAAGCCTCTTCATTACGCTAGGTGGGGCGTTTCAGAAAACAAAGCAAATGCAATTTCCCATCCAAATATTGGTTCGCTTAAAACAGCTATTTAGGAGGAATGGAATAAAATATCTAAAAAAATGGCGGCCATATTGAATAAATTTACTGTTATGTGTCTATCTTTTTATTTTGTTGTTTTTTTTTAATTAGAATTAATCTTTTTTTTATAATAGAGTCGTTTATTACTATACTATAATATTTTTAATTTTGCTTCTGAACCCTGTTGTATTTAATTCAACTGAAATTGCAAAATCAATATATAGTAGAATATTCTATTTTGTGGATAAGAATATTGCTGGTACTGAAGAATGTTCGGGCCTTTTTTTCTCTTTTTCTGCCTTTGAGAGTACGTTGTTGGGGCTTATCAGAACTTCAAAATACATGGTATACTTGGATCTCTTTATATCTTCCGCAAACCAATATAGAATAACTCATGTTTCCCTTATTAAACTGTGGTAATAGATGAATATAGCACAGGGTAATAGTAGTGGAGTTAAAAACACAGTTTGATATCAAGAAGCAATGTACGAGGATCATTAAATAGGTTTCCAGACTTTTTACTTATGGGCAGTTTTAAAACTCTAGTCCCCTTCGAAGTTATCTCCTCCAGCTGCAATACACTTGTTGTACCGTTCCAACAACTTCTGGAAGGCCCATGGAAGTTCGCTTGCGTGAACGTGTCAATGACCTTCGTCACAGCCTCTTTCATATCTTTAATTGTCTCATAATGACATCCTCTGAGCTTAGGGAATAACCAAAAGTCACAGGGAGCAACGTCTGGACTATAGGGAGAATGAGGAACTGTGTTGATGCCCATCTTGGTCAAATAGTCTGTGACAAGGATGGAGTTGTGGACTGGTGTATTGTCCTGGTGGAAATGCCACTGACCCGGTTTGAAAAGTGCTAGTCTCCTCCTAAGAATCTCTTCCTGAACTCCCTTAAAACCTCAACATAGTAGCCCCAACCCTAACCATTTGGCGAATCAACTCTAGTGTATTGACTTCCTTACTCCTCCCACACCTCTCATCATCCCTCACAGACTCCCTGCCTTCCTTGAATCTCTTAAGCCACTCAAATACTGATGCTAGATTAACGCAAGATGCTCCAAAAGCAGTCTGAAGCATTCCATACGTTTCTGTGGCATTTTTTCCAAGTTTAAAACATAATTTTATTGCATATCGTTCTTCTAAGGTGTCCTCACATCCAGATTGCATTTTTGAAATTCACCAGCTGTGACAATCAGGCTTTAGTAGGGTGTATTACAATTGCTGCTGTAGCTGTTCATTTGAACCTGAAATCATAAAACTGGTCAGTCATCTCATAAGATGTGTGGCTATAACATACAGAATTTTCAAGAGTCTACGCAAACGTGAATGACTGTACAAAAAATTCTGGAAACTTATTGAATGTACCACGTATATGTAAAACAATATTCCAGTTGAGAGAGAATATTCGAAACGTATACCATTTCGATGTGAGAAGAAGATGTTGAAGTATAGCTCACTTGGAGGAAGATGGGAGAAAATCAATACTGACAGCAAAAGACAATGAAGAATTACGATATAGATTTATGATATAATAAATCACAAATACAAGCAAAATAAAGTCAATTAATCAAATTTATAAATCCTCTTATTACCGAGAATTCTTCTAGGAAATTTCCAAATTTTATATGAGGATTGTTTCGGAAGTTGGCTGGTTAATATTTTATTGCATAATTTTTTGTTGGTTATTCAAAACCAAATCCTTTATATAAATATTTATATATGATTGGTTAGAGAATAGTTCGTAGGAAATGTTTGTTTTTAAAAGATTTGTTGGAGCTAATCTTTCTGCAAATTTAAATGGTTTCATGTATTGCTATCTAATACTAATAATTCTACTTAATATAGATCTTTTATTTGCGCACAGTCAAATGGTTCCAAATATACCAATCTAACAGTAATTGTACAATTTATAACTAATCATTTGTTCACCGACAGTTAAATCGTTTTATATATTGTGATTTAACATTAGTAATTCTATTTATCAAGTATTCTTATATGATAAAAAAATTGCACGCAGCTATATAGTTTTAAATAATTATCACATATAATCCTTTGCAAAATACGCAACACTTCTATTTCACACAGAGACAGGACCCTAACAAGTACTACCACTTCGGATCAGAGTCGATCTGGGAGTAATTGCAATGAAGGAGTATTGCACATTCCCCAAAGCTCCAGTACTGAAGCCACACAATCAGATGTAGTTCAGTGTCGTACACAGCACAGTCAGAGAGAAGCCTTACCTCTTTGCAGATGAAAAGTCGACGTAAGTTTTTTTGATTAAGTCAGACACAATTAAGAAGCTGCTGATTTCTTTCTTTTTTTCTTTTTTTTTTCTGAAGTCGAGAAGTTCACCAACCACAATAGACTGTGAGATGTCAAACTAGCCTGATACCCTCCTGGTGCTACTCACAGGATTTGCATGCATAACTTGAACCATGATCTCGGATTTTTCGCTTTTAGACCTACTTCACCTCGTCTGATCAGTGCCGGTCTTTAAACCCAAGCAAAATTTCTTCATCCGTCTTGTTACTGTACTGTGATTAGATTCACCGTCACCTTTAGCAAAATGGAGGTATTCGGTTGCTTTCACGGCGTTATTGCCCAGTCCAAACTCACAATGCATAAATTAGTGAATTAGAACCTATTGGCCAGATTTTACCTTGAAATAATAACTGATTACAATCTCCCCTGAGTTCCAGTAGTGGAGCTTCACTTCCACGGATGCTGAGTAGGACCATGCCCAGAACACTTTGTTTTGCAATTGTCTAACTCTGAAGTGAATGTAGTCACTGTAGTCTATACCCCACCGACAGGACATTTTATCTTTGAGAAAATCAGGGGAGACAAATCTGGACAGAAGGAGAGAGCAGAGGCTCATAGACGGGAATTTAATTATTTTCTAATTTTTCAAAATCATGTTTAGAACCAATCAAGAAGATTGAAAAGGCGAATTCATATCGCTCTTTGATTATATTTCCACATTTATAAGTTAAACTGTATCTTCCTCTGATCTAAAATCCATCATCATCATCACCAAAGCGTGCCGATAGCATGGCTTGCTTTGTCGCTTGTTCTTTTTCATCCCTTTTTACTATCCCACTTGGAACGTCCTCTAGACGACAAACAATATTTACACAAACTAAATGAATATGTCTTGGTGGTTGGATGATACTTGTGTATCCATGTGCCGAAGTACAAAGAACGTTGAGGTACCCATGGGGAAATGATTATAGTCAATAGAAATAAACACGGTGACCTGCGTTCAAATCCTGGACTAGTCTGTTGCATTTCACAGAGCGCTAATACCCTGGCAAAAAGGTATGAATGCAAATATCTTTCTTCTAATTCCGATGAAAATTGACCTTTTGTCATATCCTACTCATGTGGAGGGGTTTGGTAAATAATATACCTCTTAAAAATTGACCTTGTGTCAGATCCTCCTCGTGTGGAGAGGTAGGTGTATATATATATATATATATATATATATATATATATGTGTGTGTATATATATTCGAGAATCTCGTTTACAAATTCATCCTTACTTTACCAGCAGTGACATGCAGGTCTTGTTAGTCTTACTTGGATGATTTGAGAGATGGATGGTAAATGACTGTCCAGCTTTTTCTTTTTTTTTTGTGGGCTGCTGCTAACAGTATTTATTCAAAACAGCACGTAACATTACGGTGTGAATCTCTTTATAACAGGACAAAAATAGCTGGATCATAAAAACTAATTTCCAGATATCTTACAACAAGCAGAATGCCTGATTGGGTGGGATGAACACTGATTGTAAGCTTTTCTCTAGTGGATTGTATTAAGCTCTTTGGTAGGGGCTGTAGAATGTACTGACTGCATCTCTATGAAAGGAGGTGCCCGTGGTGTAATTGTTATCGTCGTAGGAAATGATCACAGCGATACGAGTTCAAATCCAGGACGAAAGTCATTGCATTTCACATAGCACTAATACCCTTGGGAAAGGTATGAATCCAATTATTCTCCCTCTAGCTATGGGTAAATAGTAGGATAGACTAGGTTCTTCAGCCTTGGTGAGGCAACTAGTCTAGAAGAAGGAAAACTCTGAATTCAAACCTGTTAAACTCCGCTTAAAAATTGACCTTGTGTCATATCCTGCCCGAGCGGAGTGGTTGGTAAATAGGGTAAATAGGATAAAGAGGAAAGACTCTTCCAATGAGTGTCCTATATATGACATCAAACAATCTGATGGGGAAGCTCCAGTAATGTTGGAGCTTTGGGGAATGCAGAGCATTCTCTCATTGCCATTGCTCACTGGTCAACTCTGGCTCGAACAGGTAGCGCCTGATAGGATCCCATTTATGGGTCAAATAGTACTGTTTGACATTTAAACTGAGTGCACAAAAACGACTGATGCAAAATGGAATTTTTGAAATAGAATTGTTTGATAATTGAACTGTGTTTAAACAAATGACCGATGTTTAATTGTATTATTACGGATACCCTGCAATACTTGGAACCATTTAACTTAGTTGACTTAGGCTAAACTTAATAGCTAGAAATAGAACTGTTTGATCCCTTTACTATATGTATCTGAAAAATGTGTAAACAAATCATGTATTCAATATATATGTAAAAAGAAAATGTGGCATTAAATAACCAGCAATGGTTGATGTGCCATTAAATCAAACCAAACCAAACCATTAAGCACTGATAAATTAATTATGTTTAATAATCTATTATTCCATTAACTTATTTAGGGTGAAGAGAAATTTATTATGGCTACAAGAGGTGCATCAAATACAAAGTTCAAGAAGATCTGTTCTAGGATAATACTATTGACATTAGTGTTCAATTCTTGCAACCGCAATGTCGGTTCTCCTTTTAAGGCTTCTAGATCAAATCTGAACATGATTATAGAAGTTGTCTAAATTTCTGAGACGAAGCTGGATAATTTTTATTATCAAGGGTTTTCGGAAAATTGTCTTCATTTTTATTGTTATTTCTTCAACGTTTCGGTCGATATGTCCTCCGGCCTTTTTCAGGTGTTTGTTGAACTCAGGAACCTTCACAGAACTTGGAACTACGTCCTTTTCTGAATCCACGGGGGTCACCTGTTCTGATTCCGTTACCCATAATCGGGTAACAGTGTTAAGTATTCCTATATTGTTACTCACTTGCAGTCAGGATTGAACCTGTAACCTCCAGATAGTTAGTTGTCTCCTTAGAAACCTAGGGAACGCTTATAACTGTTACGCCATGTGTCCCAAGTTCAAAAAACACCTGAAGAAGACCGGAAGACATATCGGCTGGAACGTTGTGGAAATAACAATAAAGATAAAGACAATAGTCCGAAAACCCTTAATGATAAAAATGACTATAGAAGGCAAAAAAAAAAATTTGAAGGAATTATTGACAATTCAATTCTGTGGCAAAATTCTTCTTAAGATATTTAATAGACTAAAACATAAAATATAAGTAAATCAATTCTTTGCTGTTCTAATTGCTATAAATTAGACTTCTTCTGTAATATTTCGAGTTTACCAAAACAAAATGTTAAGTTATATTCTCAAGTATAAGAAATGCTATGCGTGTTAGAGTGTGTATTGAAATACATTGTCAAGCATATATATATATATATATATATATATATATATGAAAGTAAAATTGAAAATAAATCTGACATTAAGAATAAAGAAAAAAACAAAATAATCAACATCTGATGATATTATTATGATGGATAGCCACGTTAAAGGTTTCAGTTTAATGACAACCTTAAATTCTTGATGATTATTTAAACCAAAATGTTTATCATTGACTTTCCATCATAATAGATTCATCAAATTTTGATTACTTTGTTTTTCTACTTTCTTCTCACACACACACACACACACACACATGTATATATATATATATATATATATATATCTTTAAAGAAAAAACCAAACACCGGTTATTTTAGGATTATAAATTTATTTCCATTCTGTTTTTCAGTTTCAGGATGGAAATAAATTTATAATCCTAATATAACCGGTCTTTGGTTTTTTCTTTAAAGAAACTATTGCTCTGTAAAAAATTACATTGAGCTCTCCACCAGGAAAATTTAAATGTTCAGCTCCTGAATGATTTTCTTGTCCTGAAGGAATTACTCCCAACTCTGGTTTAACTGGACTGAATAATACTATATATATATATATATATATATATATATATATATATATATATATATATATATATATACTCGTTTTAATTTAGTATGTACACAGTTTTTTTATGTTTTCTGGTTTAATTTAGTAAATACTTTTTAAAATGTTTTCTGGGTAAAAGTTAGAGATGTGTACTATAATTCAGAAATTTATGATTAACGTTTTCCGGTTACTTACCTCGTTATATTCGAGATGGGATGACAAAACTAAAACCCGAACTGAAGTATTTACGCCT
>OY757928.1:10590484-10665484 GCA_963585895.1 Sepioteuthis lessoniana | reverse complement strand
TGCTGAGTGTTAAGCAAGGCGGCATTAAGGACCATTTTTGAATCTTTGGTATGACTCGGTTTTCAGGACCATTGGCGAACACTGTAATCATTAGGCCAATGGCCCGGTGATTTAATCCATTGATTTAATCCATTGATTCATGGATTGATTCTAATTCTATGTAAACCTGTTTGGACCAATTTTCTGTCGTGAAGTTAGGGATACAGTCAGCATATTCTAAACTTCGCATACAAAGCGGTTGATTTAAGCAATGTATTTACTATAATTAAATGGGATCTTCAAACAGGGCATATACTTATTTTTAATGTTTCTTTCAAACCTGGTAAGGGAGATCTCAAAAAGTAAATCCATCAGAAATTTAGTCTTTTTCTTTTAATATCATATTTCTTTTTTTTTTTAAATACATTTTCCAATAATGTTTACAGTGGCAAGTTTAGAATATTTTAAGAATGATCTGTATAAGTTTCGAATCTCTCGAAAGAGCTGAGGCTTACAAGAAAATTTTGAACATGTTAGATGAAGGTTTCAAGATAATTCAAACAGTGTATTTGAAAACAATAACAGAGACGGCCAGATTATCTCATTATCCTTATAATCCGTCCCTATCAGATGGCTGAGTTCTCATAGACATGTAAATTTTAGTCACGGGATTACAAAGATAGTGTCGTATTCATTTTCGTATTTGTATACTATTCTGCTAGCCGGCATTAAACTTCTTTTATTCGTTATCTAACATTCGTAGCGTAGATTATCTTTTCATTGATATGTATAAATATAAACATATATATATATATATATATATATATATATATATATATATATATATATATATATATATATATATATATATATAAAGGCATAAAAACACAAAAGCAAACACTAAGAGAAGTGTATCAATGTGATTTATTAATTTACTTATGTCTTAAATATTGTGTTGCACGAAGCTCGACATATTGAACATTAACAGGTATTTTTTTTAGAAGGCTTCTTTTTTTAATGTTATTTTCTCGAGTTGAATAATAAAATATCCGTTTGTTTTCGAATGACTTGTTTTGGTTTCTTGGTTTAATGGCATATTAAACCTTCTTGAGTTATTTTATGCCAAAGCTATCAGTTCCGTAGAAAGATAGTCGTGTTGCTATTTAACCAATAGCAAAGAGGTATGAGGTCCGTACCTTTCCAAAAGTGAACGTGATATCGCACTTGGAATTCGAACTCGCTTACTAGGATGTCACAGATAGGCACATTAGTGACTAGGCAAGGAGTAATTCCTCATAATGAGTTCAATATTTAAAAAGATAGTTGTATAATGCTGGCATGTAAAATACTCGGAAAGATAACATTCTCCACGTTTACTGCATGGCGAAAGTATCATACAGAAAATTGTTATCCATTGTAAATTTGGTTACTGAGCGATGAAAACAGAACTGACCCCTTTCATGCTCATTACGTTTGATTTAGTTTTCTTGTTTAAAAACATGTCAACCTTTGGTGCCTATTTAAAACCACCCTTCTGGAATAACATTTCCGGTCGTATTTAACACATAGTCGAGGGAATAACCCTGTTCATCCCAAATGGCGCAACCATACACGTATACAATTTCAAGCTTAATCTTTTCCCAAACAACAAAATATCATACACACACACACTTAAATAAATATGGTACTTGATGCCTTATTGCTTAACACTCAGAATTATTAGATACTGATCAAAGGTAAGTGGAGCAATACAGGGAAATAAGTAGCGTTCTTCCCTATATATTGGTGTGGTTGCTAATAAAAAAAAATATTTTTGGGTCGCCCATGACTAGGGTCGACCAACTTATATATATATATATATATATATATGTATATATATATTGACTCTGTCTGATGAATATGGAAAGCATGAAACAATATATATATATATATATATATATATATATATATATATATATATATATATATATATATATTTATAAATATAGATAGATAGATGGAATTTCTATACGTAAAATCTTTATCATTGACATTAAGCTCTATTTGATAATGCGGCAACATTAGGTCCTCAATTAACTCATCAAGGGAGCATGATATACGGGATGGTTTTCAAGAAATTGATGTTTTAAGATATAAATATCTGAGTGTATGCATTGCCTTAGCAAATGAATCGAGAGAGATCTAACGTTGAGCAAAAATTTTTTATCAATCAAGATTTGAATAATAAATACCAATGTTAGTGGATTTATTGAAAGATTTTATAAGTTTTATCAAGTTTATTAACCATAATCTAAGATACAAAATGCCTTTTCTTTCCAAGTGAATAGCATTTCTATATCTGAAAAGAGAAAACATAAAACGTTAAACACAGAATTTTGCATTGATTTTATACATCCAGTTAAAGTCTGCCATCATTTGAATGAGAATTGGTCAAGTTATTAGAATGCGATATGATGGGAAAATTTTCTTAAACATTTAAGGTGTGAGTATATATATATATATATGGATATCGGTTGAAAAGCCAGACCAAAATATTCTCATGGAATGTGATCAAATGGGGTATATTTTTCAGCATTGTACCCCTTGTGGTCCACATGCTTTTCCACCGGTGCCGAGGTCACATTAGTAAAAGAAGTCACCAACAGAGGTTATGGCACCATCATATGAACTTTTCATCCAATGAACTTTTCAGCCCAGCCTGGTGTATATATATATATATATATATATATGGATATCGGTTGAAAAGCCAGACCAAAATATTCTCATGGAATGTGATCAAATGGGGTTTATTTTTCAGCATTGTACCCCTTGTGGTCCACATGCTTTTCCGCTGGTGCCGAGATCACATTAGTAAAAGAAGTCACCAACAGAGGTTATGACACCATCATATGAACTTTTCATCCAATGAACTTTTCAGCCCAGCCTGGTGTATATATATATATATATATGGATATCGGTTGAAAAGCCAAACCAAAATATTCTCATGGAATGTGATCAAATGGGGTTTATTTTTCAGCATTGTACCCCTTTTGGTCCACATGCCATTTCCACCGGTGCCGAGATCACATTAGTAAAAGAAGTCACCAACAGAGGTTATGACACCATCATATGAACTTTTCATCCAATGAACTTTTCAGCCCAGCCTGGTGTATATATATATATATATTTATATATATATATATATGGATATCGGTTGAAAAGCCAGACCAAAATATTCTCATGGAATGTGATCAAATGGGGTTTACTTTTCAGCATTGTACCCCTTGTGGTCCACATGCCATTTTCACCGGTGCCGAGATCACATTAGTAAAAGAAGTCACCAACAGAGGTTATGACACCATCATATGAACTTTTCATCCAATGAACTTTTCAGCCCAGCCTGTTGTATATATATATATATATATATATAGGAGTATATCTTAGAGCAGTTCTCTAACAAATGGGCAATAATAGTTCGATACAAAGAAAACAATCAGAATGCTTGCAAGAAAACATGAGATCATAAAAAATGAAAGTTCCGTGACCTTTAATCAAAACTGTCTAATATATATATATATATATATATATATATATATATATATATATATATATATATATATATATAAGGAATTTATTTAGAACTGTACAAAGCAGTAGGGCTATCATTGAAGATGGAACTCACAGGACTAGTGAATTGGTCTGTCAGACGAAACTACTAACCAGCGCGCTACATGAGACGCTTGCAATAATCCAATTACTATTTCTCCTTTTAGCTCGAATTTATTAACAGCGAGTGTTTTCTTCCATTACATCGTGCATCTTTCTAAGCACTTAGCTCTCCACGTTCTTTGAAAGATTTCTTTCTTCTTTTTCTCGATTTCTATTTTTACTATTTTCTTTCATTCCTTCTTATTTTACTTCTTCGGGCTATTCGTGTTCGTATTATTATTTTATTTTCTTTCATATTATATTCTTATTTTCCTTGGCTTCTTTTTTTCTTGAAAACATTTTTCTGTCGTTCAATTTTTTTTTTACTAACAGACTTTATTCATTTATTCAATTATTTCAAGGTTTGGTTCTTTCTCCATTCTTTAAAATTTTTTTTTTTTTAATTCAGCTGTTCTTCATTTCTTTTCATGTTTTTTTCTTTCTCTCTCTCTCTCTCTCTTTCGTTCCTTATCTGTATCAAGATTTGCTTTCTTTTCCTTTTGCTTTCTCACAGTCTTGTATTTCCGAGTTTATTTTTCATTAATTCCTTTTTTTGATTTGTTTATTTATTTGTTTGTTCATTTTCATTCCCAAGATTTTTCTTTCTTTCTTTTTATTTTAACTAACTTTTTCTTTCCTTTTTTTTTTCGTTCTTTCTATTTTTAATATTTTTTTCTTTCTTTCTTCTTTTTTTTCTTTCTTTCTTTCATTGAACTTCCAATAATTTTGTTTTTTTTCCTTCTTTTGTAATTTCAAGATATTTTCAGAAATTTCATAATTTCTTTCTTTCTTTCTTTGTATTTCAAGCGATTTCTTTCTTTCTTTTTTCTTTCTTTCTTTCTTTGTATTTCAAGTAATTTCTTTCTTTCTTTCTTTCTTTCTTTCTTTCTTTGTACATCTTTCTTTCTTTCTTTCTTTCTTTGTATTTCAAGCGATTTCTTTCTTTCTTTCCTGACTTATTCATATTTTAGACAATATTTTGTATTATTTTGAAATCTCCTCCAGCATTTGTTATTCTCTTCAGCTGTTCCTAAAGTATAGTTAATAAAAATGTTTTCTTTTTCCTCATTCTAATCTATTTTCTAACCACGTTTTGTGCTTCTTTCTTCCATCCCTTTACACGCCTAACTTTCGATTATATTCCCCACATACGTTTCGTTAAAGTTTTTAGCATTTTAAATTATTCTATACATCCAGATTTCGATTTTTATTTCCTTTTACATTTTATTCAATTCCATAGCAAATTCCGTACCAACTTTTTCTATTTACATTGGATTTCTGTTATTGCAATAATTTACAGTTTTTCCTTCGTTTCTCGAAATTTCTCTCCTTCGAATAGCAAATAATATTATCATTTTTATGCACAGATTGGGGTGATTTAAAGTTCGCAATTTCACTTTTCTGCTCTGGTTTTATATCTTATATTGTCAAATGGTAACCCCTAGATATTTGATTATAGCTACAATTTATTACAATCAAATCATTTTGAAAATATTGTTTCTCGTTCGTTCCCTAAAGTTAAGCAGTGTTAAAATGGAGCAAAACATAAAGATTGAATGTCCCAAGGCACCAGCCGTAGAGTCATAGAAAATTTGTTTAGCAAAGCTATTGCAGATGTAAAGACTTCGAACTTGTGTTGCCCATCAAACTTAAGATACTTAATTTTAACGAAGACTTAACATATATTGTAATGTATTAGAGATGTGCTTAGCGTAACGGTTAATGTCGTCGGAAATGAACATATACAAGGTGCATACGATAAGTTTCCAGACTTTTTTCGTATGGGCACTTTTTCTTGATAGTACACAGATTAAACTCTAGTCCCCATCGAAGTAATCTCCTCTGGTTGCAATGCAGTTGTTGTACCGTTCCAACAACTTCTGAAAGGCCACATGAAAGTCCTCTTGTCTGAGCGTGTCAATGACCTTTGTCACAGCCTCTTTCATCTCCTCAATTGTCTCGTAACGACAGCCTCTGAGCTTTGGGAATAACCAAAAGTCACAGGGAGCAACGTCTGGATTAGGGGGAGGCTGAGGAACTGTGTTGATGCCCATCTTGGTCAAATAGTCTGTGACTAGGATGGAGTTGTGGACTGGTGTGCTGTCCTGGTGGAAATGACACAGACCCGATTTGAAGAGTGCTGGCCTCTTCCAACCTACAGAATCTCTTCCTGAACTCCCTTAAAACGTCAAAATAGTAACCCTAACCTTAACCCTTTAGCCAATCAACTCTGGTCTATTGACTTCCTTACTCCCCCCACACCTCTCATCATCCCCCACAGACTCCCTGCCTTCCTTGAATCTCTTATGCCACTCAAAAACTGATGCTCGATTCATGCAAGATGGTCGAAAAGCAGTGTGAAGCATTCCATACGTTTCTGTGGCGGCTTTTTTCCCAAGTTTAAAACAGAATTTTATTACATATCGTTCTTCTAAAGTGTCAGATTGCATTTTTGAAATTCACCAGCTGTGACACTCAGGGGTTAAGGGTGTATTCTAATTGCTGCTCATAATCATAAAAATTAGCCACTCATCTCATAAGATGTATAGCAATAACAGAGTTAATTTTCAAGAGTCTACGACAATTTTAAATGCCAATACGAAAACAGTCTGGAAACTTATCGTATGTACTTCGTAGGTCATGTTCAAGTCCTGAACGAGTATGTTTTATTAGGTTCAACTTCATTTTGGAAAGGCCTGAATACATTTGTTCTCCCCTCTATTACCGATCGGAAAATAGTCGGAGAGACAAGGTGTTAGAAATAAATATTCCTTCAATATAATTTTGCAATATAAAACAAAATTACAAAATTTAAATAAATAAATAAATAATAATAAATGAATAAAATAAATATAACTTCTCAGAAGTATTAAATTCTAAGAATAATGAAAAGGACGCTTTTTATTGGTTGAGTATAAAAACCTGTCTTTGTGTAAATATTAATTTTATGACTATAGATAAGCAGACGTTGTTTAAAAGACACGTATGACAAATAACGTCACAATCAACAAAGACTTTTCTACATCGAAAGATAGCGCTTTTAAATGACGTCGTTTCAAATTACCAACATTTAGAAAAGAAGGAATAAAACTTCGAAGTCAACTATTCTTCGAAAAAAGATAATAAAAACCTAAGCTAAGTATTAACTTAATTGTGCTTTTATTTAGGTTTATATATGTATATATGTGTATTAGTACTTGAATGTGTGCTGTTAAAAATTGACTTTATCTAAGTGTTCACTTTTCTTATAAAACCTTACATAAAAGTAAGAATTACGTTGGTTAAAAAAAAAAAAGAAAATATTTTAAGTTGGATTATATAAATTTCCAATATTGGTTATTTTTCCATGTTTAGGCTGCAAGTCTTGTAGAAAAACTCTGAATTCAAACAACTTTATTCAACTTAAATATTTGGCCTTATGTTACAACCTGTCCTTTGTAAATTGAAGGTACCTTCTGTTGCTTAATTGATGCCGAAGTGCCCTCGGTGTAATGGTTATTGTCGTAGCAAATGGACTCGGCGGCACGAGTTCGAATACTGGACGAGGTTGATTGCATTTCACATAGAACTAATACACTTGAGAACGGTATGAATCCAATTATTCTCCCTCTGTGAGTAAATTGTCGGGTTGAGTTCTTTAGTCTTGATTCAACAACCACTATAATTGAAGGAATACTCTGAATTCAAACCCGTTAAACTCTCCTTTAAAATTAAACTTGTGTCACATACTGTCCGTGCGGTGGGGTTGGGTAAATACATTCTGTAGGTTCATTCTTTGACAGCTCACACATTCCAAACCTTTTTTAGTACCAGACCATTGTTAGAAAGTTAAATAACCTAAAATTGTTGATATAACATCAAACCCGACTAACCAACCATTTTTGTACATGCTTTAGTTTAAAGAAGGAAGTTTAAGATTGGTAAATAGATCAATGTTTCTTTGATTTGCAGTTATAATATTTATTGGTTTGGTGAATATGTAGGCTAATGATGACTCTATGTCTTAGTTTGGATCATTTTTGTCAGTTTTTATAACTTAAAAGAAGTGGTCAGCTATCAGTATTAACTTTTTTAAATAGTGTGTTCTAGGGAAGTAGTCAATAGGTAATTCTGAAGTTTTGTCTTATGAAATTTTGATTTGGGGTATTACGTATAGGATTCGACTCAAAGTCAGGTTTCAAGCCCACAAATAGACGCCATAATTCTCCTGTTGGAAAGCGTATAAAGTAATGTCTGACCTCACCACTAATTAAAGTACTGCCTGAAGGAGACGAATATATGGTATTTTATTTTACTTATGACTGTCCTCCAGTGAAGACTGTGGTTTTCGAAATATAAAAAGCTTTTCTCCCAACGGAAGCTGAGAGAAGAGACGAAAGTAAGTTCTATTGGTTTTGTATCAGGTAATAATCAACGGGAGTTCACAGGAGTACATCACTTATTCACCTGGACGAGCAAAGGCAGGGCGACCAGCTAGAAACTATATACAGTAGCTCTGTGCCGATATGAGATGCAGCTCTGAAGATCTGCCGAAAGTAATGGACGATAGAGAAGGGTGGCGAGAAAGGGTCAGGGATATCCCTAGCTGATGGCGCTACATGATGATGATAATGAATAATCAAGGTCCTGGTGAAAAGGGATAAAATAAAGGCTGCTTGATGATGATTCACGCAAACTGTTGTGGACTAACCTATCGTACCTTTTCTACGAATAGTGGAACTGGTCCTTTACTTGTAGTTCAGTGTTGTTTAGAGCTGTGCAGAACAAGTGAATCCGAAACCTTTACGCCAACAGTCTATGTAATACAAATTCTTAGCACTCTTCTGCGATTTACTAATTCTTACGTACTAGGATACCGAACATTCTAGGTTCCGGTGTACAAAGCATAAAATAATCTATTTCTGCAACTTTACGAAAGCATTCTCTTGTCGTCCTCTCCATGGCTAATTATTTAATCGAAAACAGAATATATTTTCATATAAAAGCATCATTTGGCTCCCGACCAATATTCACTCTTTTCATGTTTTTTTTTTTTATGTTCCTCTACTGCTGTGCTAAAAAGAAATGAATAAAGAAAAACATTCAACACAAAATATGACAAAGAAAAAAGAAAAAAATATGGAAGATTAAATGTTTTTATTATCTTTGGAAATTCAACTTTGATATGATAAATATTCATCCAGACACATAAAACAGAATATGTATCCCCATAAGAAAATTGATGAATGAAATCTCTTACAGGTTGGCGTCAGGTAGACTGGTGATAGAAACCTGTATAAGCATGTATTTGGTCGTATATTCAGTTTAAATATCTTTAGTGTCTGCTGTGTGATGGAATTGAATATAATGTTCGTTGATGATGAAAACTATATCTGACTTAGGCAAAATAGGGTAAAGAAACACTGATCTCACTGTAAGAAGCGTTAAGTTCATACAGGTTAGGAACCGTGTGTACTTTCCCAGATTTACAATTATAGACTTCCGGTTGATCACGAAATTTTAAAAAGCGTTTAAAGATCAAAATGTGTGATAGGATACCAAAGATAAAGTTGCCGTGTGCAAGTATATCAAAAGTAAACAAGAAGTATATTTCATTTATGTAATAAAAAGTGAATAAAATTTGGGAAAACGTGTAATACTAAGAGGAAACTATACTGAAAAATTTACAAACAGAAATAAGTTTACTTCATTTTGATGTCAATATAATACTTCTGCCAGGCCTAAAACTTGTTTTATAGATTTACAGATCTTATTCATCAATTGGTTCTTATACCTCATTTTGATATTAGATCTAGAATTTTTTTATAAGGACTGCACACCGTATTTATCTGGCAACAATCATCATTCATTTCATCTTTGCATCTGCTCTAAAACTTGTTGTGAAAGGTTGGAAACTTAATCAATCACCCATCATTCTTTATTTTAATAGCATTTAATTATTAGTTATCAGGTATAAAACTTCTTTAATCTTTAGAACAAAGCACAAAAATATAAATATGAATGTATAATGATCGTGATTCCCAAACCTCTAGTCATTAAATAATCTAGGACGCGTCGACACGCCGTCAAAATCTATCAATCAAAAATAAATAATCTTATTGGTTATTTTTCAAAATGAAAAAATAAAAAAGTAAAGTTGGCAACCGTAATCGAGGGTGACTCGAAGGCTCCCTTTTCAATAGCTACTACACAGAGGTGGTAAGGGAGTGCGCTACTCCTTTCCCTGTATTGCTCCACTTTACCCTCGATACGTACCTTATATTGCTGAGTGTTAAGCAAAGAGGTATCAAGTACCATTTTTAAAGTCTTTGGTATGACGCGATTGAACCCAGGTATCCTGGACCATTGGCGAACATTCTACCTACTAGCCCAATGAGCCGGAAAACTCAGTATTAAATTCTTATATTTGATCACCAAGATCTGATCTAAAATAGATAATATCGTTTCTAATTTCTGGGGAAAAATCTAATAAAGCAATTTCATTATAAAAGTGATCATCAAAACAATCATTCGTTGATAATGTTCACTTAGACTAAATTAGAAAAGAAATAGATATTTGTCATGATTTGATTTTTTAGACTGAATATACAGATTAATAATCCCGATTAAGAAAGAACCGCTAAATTTGCCCTCGTATAATAGACATTCTCTTAAACATAACGGCTAAGTAGTGTAAAAATGACAAGTCACTCACTTAATCGGCAGTTATTTCTACAAATCAATTTTACTTAATATCTTCACACACATTCACGCACGCACAGATATAAGTGGACTAACAATCAATTTTACTGTTGGGTTTATTTAATTTATTTAATGGCATATCAACTCAGAATGGGCTATTCAATGCAGAAATGTAATATTTCCAATGTTCCATTGAATTTACTTCCATATGACCATTTCATCACATACGGTAATATGATATCAAGCACTTCTCTCTTATAAAAATAGTTTGCCAACAATTGTATGGTTTCAAGTATTTCTATCTAATACAATTATATGGTTTCAAATCATTACGAATCCAGTTCACTAAAAAAAAGTGAATTTCACATTAAAAGTTGGGAATAGGAAGCATTGTTTATAGTTGAAGAATGTTTAATTAGATAAATAGAAAAATGTATTTTCATGTTCCATAACCTTCTGTATTGACCACTGCACCGGGCACCTTTTCTTTACCGGAAAGTCAGAGTGTTTTCATTATATATACTGATTTTTCTACTCACGTTTATAGCGGTATAATCATGTAAAACTATTTGTAAAAATTCTGGGGCGCAGATATGCTACATTACACATTCTTCTGTTAATTATACATGGTTTGGACATCTCAGCCACCAAAGAATTCATGACAACCTCTGTTTAAGCCTTTAGCACTGTTTAATTTACTGCAAGTATAAATAACTTCAAATGAAATATTCTTTCGGTATTAGAATAATTTTTGCTATAAACCAATTCCAAACGATGCAGTGTTTGAATTTATTAAAGAAAAATTCCGAAAAAATGTAATTGTCCTTTAAAAAATAATTATCTTATTTATTGAATGATTCTTGTATTTATATATGATAATTATCATTTGCTTGTACATAGTTATATAATTTCAAGTAAAGAATTATAATATTTAGTAAACAGGTATAGCATCAAATAACTTTACTTAATATAAATAATTTGTTGCCGGTCATTAGGTGACTGGATCTGAACAAATTCAAATGATTATAAACAGGTCTATTTGAACAATTGAATTCTGAACAAATTCAAATGATTATAAACAGGTCTATTTGAACAATTGATAGGATTATAACAAGTGTTTCCACTCCGAGTTTGGGCGGGGGGAGAGAATAATAACAATCAACGTATACAATCCCCACAGCACCAGAACTGGAACCATACCACAAAATGCAGTTTAGTGTCATACCCAGAACACTCAGAAGAGGACAAAGTTGAGGTGCTCTTAGCCTCACCAACAGGGCTCTAGTTTTATACATAATGATATGATTTATACAAAAATAATAGTAGTAGCAATTCGTAGTTTTCTCAGAGACGTATCTAACATAGTAACATAGAAACATGTCCAGTGATAGATTGTTTGAAAAGTGATCGATTTGATCAATGGGGTAAACTTCGATCCGGTATCAACCACATTGGTCCTGAGCGAACGGAAAGTTTGAGCAGTCAATGACTGCTAACGAAAAAGTCGGGTAAATGTAAACATAAAAGAACACGGCAAATATATTGAAGAATTGTAATTCATGTGTGGCTGATATTGATCGAAATTTTGGTGATTATCCCAAAAATTATATGGCCTAACATTCCCGCTGAAATTTGGCACTAATCCAAGGAAAATAAAACAAATTGGATTTTTTTAAAAATATGCAGTAAAATATTTCAAATTGGGAAAAATTAAAACAATTTTCAGAATCACGTATTACAAGAGAAAGACTGAAAATGTGTATGTTTGTTTAGTTGGATTTTATGTCATACATCCTTGTGAGTGAATTAAGGCGTAATCCTGTTTACATACATACATACATATACGAGGATCATTAAATAAGTTTCAAGACTTTCTTTTGTATGGGCACTTTTATTGATAGTACACACATGAAACTCTAGTCCCCTTCAAAGTAATTTCCTCCGGCTGCAATGTATTTGTTGTACTGTTCCAACAGCTTCTAGAAGGCCCCATTGAAGTCCTCCCGTGTGAGCGTGTCAATGACCTTCGTCACAGCCTCTTTAATCTCCTCAGTTGTCACATAACGACAGCCTCTGAGATTAGGGAATAACCAAAAGTCTCAGGGAGCAACGTCTGTACTATAGGGAGGGTAATGAATTGTCTTGATACACATCTTGGTCAAATAGTCTGTGACAAGGATGGAGTTGTGGAGTAGTGCATTGTTCAGCTAGAAATGCCACTGAGCCGATTTGAAGACTGCTGGCCTCTTCCGAGGGAATCTCTTCTTGATCTCCCTTAAAACCTCAACATAGTAACCCTAATCCTAACCCTTTGGCCAATCATTTTGGTGTACTGACTTTCTTACTCCTCCCACACCTCTCATCATCCTTCACAGACTCCCTGCCTTCCTTGAATCTCTTATGCCACTCAAAAACTGATGCTTGATTCATGCAAGATGGTCCAAAAGCAGTTCGAAGCATTCCGTACGTTTCTGTGGCGTTTTTCCAAGTATAAAACAGAATTTTATTGCATATCGTTCTTCTAAAATGTACTCACGTCCAGATTGCATTTTCGAAATTCACCAGCTGTGACAATTAGGCTTAGTAGGGTGTATTCCAATTCCTGCTGAACGTGAAATCATTAAAATTAATCAGTCATCTCATAAGATGTATAAGTAAAGTAAAGTTGGCGACCAAAGTCGAGGGTGACCCGAAGGCTCCCTTTTCGATAGCTACTACACCAAGGTGTAGGGGGGGCGCTACTCCTTTCCCTGGATTGCTCTACTTTACCCTTGATCCGCACCTTATAATGCTGAGTGTTATGCAAGGCGGCATCAAGTACCATTTTTTGAGTCTTTGGTATGACTCGACCTGGGATTGAACCCTGGTCTCCCGGGCCATTGGCGAACACTCTACCCACTAAGCCAATGTCCGAATTCTTGGCCGAAAGTGAATGTAACTCTGCCGTCGGATTTTGAACTCTCTTATTTCAAGGTGGAAGTCCAGTACTTAACTATTCAACCCTTTGGATCATCTAATCATCATCTCATCATCTTGTTGTGCCACCAGCACGGATATCCCCGACCCTCTCTCGCTATTCCTCCCAATCGTTCATCGCTTCTGGCAGCTTCTCAGGGCTACATCCAGTATCCTCACAGAGCTGCTGTCTGTAGATTCGAGCTGGTCGCCCTACTTTAGGTTGGCTATGTGCGGGGTCCATTGGAGAACATCCCTTATGAGTTGGTCCCTGAATGTCTGTTTCGTCTAACTTTGATAGTTTTCGTGATGGGATGTTGTTGGCCGTACAGCTGCTGCTTTGTGGTGTGTTGCCTCCCGGAATTGTTCACAATTGCTCGCAGCATTCTTGTCTAGTTGCCGTCAAGCTTTTTCTTCATCCGTTTAGTTAACGTCCATGTAGTGGATCATCTAATACATACATAATATGCGTACAAAAAGTATTAACACATATATACAAACGTGATATGTGTACGTATCAATAACAAGACTTATTTGACGAAGAAGAACAATAGGGTACGAAGGCTTTACATTTCAAAGACAAGACGAAAGAAAACGTCCATCAGCACGATTGGAAAACAGAAATAAAAAGGTATGTCTTAATTGCCCAAAGGGCAGAGACACAAAAGATATCGTCTTTATTATCCAAAGAACAAGGACGAAAAGACCAAGATAGGTTATGAGATACTTATGTAACTATACAGTACCCTAAGAACACGCCTCCGAAATCAATGGGAGACAATTACTTATTGCCTTCTCTACACTTGCTAACATATCAATGCAGTTCTATACTAGTTGTCTTTTGACTCCATTCGTCTGCGTTTGGAAGCAAGTGACCTCTGAGTACAAGGAACCTATGCAGTCATAGTTTCAACTAGATCGATATTAATAATGGTACTACTAATGAACATTCGATACAACACATTATGCATTGTAATAAGGATTTGCTTGTGTTCTATTTATAGTAAAAGTGTTATATTTTGACCTTCCACCCGGCCCAAAATGCCATTCCAAGGTGATGCACCGGAAGGAGGTGACACATTCTAATGGCAGTTATGAGAGAAAACCGCGTGGGCGGAAATTAGCTGATGAAATGGGACGAGCTAAAAAATTCCCATGGTACACTCATAGACTGATGCACCGGGAGAGAGTGACCTGTGAACTGCATGACAGTTATTTCCGCTTGATGACGATTAAACATTCGATTTCAAAGATCGAGCGGGCGATCGTGTGGGCGTTGAATTATTATATAACACAGTCAAGATGGAAGTCAAGTGCCAGTTGAGTTGAAGATCGGACGGAGATAGACGAGATGTGGTAGGGAAAACCACATCAGGCCAAAGGAGCCTTGAGGCCCTGATGAGTTGGGGTCCTGAGAAGATACTGATAATATGCAGTAAAGAAAGCCAGCACCCAGCAGAGTGGACCCCAGGACCTCCTGTTGAGTATCAGGAGAACGAGAACGACACAATGCTGACGGCCATAAGTTTGGGGTCAAAATATTGCAGTTATGTTCGATCTCCAGCTCCCTCTCACACGCAAACCTTGAGTAACCCTTTTCGAACCCTTGCAATAAAGTGAGAGGTAAATATTTTGTAAAAGAAGTCTTCTTGCGTCTATCTTTATTATTGTGTCGTTATGATGCTGTAGATGACAATATAACAAAAGCACTGTCAGAAAATTCTTATTCCATAGAAAAAGGTCAATGAAATACATTTACCAAAGCTAAGTTAACCAAAGAAAAATCCATATTGTTTATGTTTATTGTGTTTAAAATGGATAGTGTAATGATTTTTTTTCGGTTGACAATCATCAGTGCTGAGATCGAAACTAGGCAAGGATACTGCGAGTTATTTTGGAAAAAAATTTTGGAAGCAAAATCCTTCAAAAGAGCAATTGTACATCTATTTATCTTTCAACTCATGAACCATCCAAGACATACTGGACATTGCCCCATACGTAAAGACGAGCTCATAGGCGAAGTTCAATTATGAGGTCCTGCACATAGACAAACCCGTGTTAGACGAAGAACATAAACATATATCCATCATCTTTGTGTGGACCCTGGATGCCGCCAAGAGAAATTGCCGACAGCGATGACCGACAGAGATGGATAGTGATAGAAATATAAATAGCGAGAAAGGGAGAGAGAAAGAGAGAGAGGAAAGAGAATCAAAGGAAACAGTGCAGTTGGCACGTTTTATAATGATCAAGATAATGAGAATTGGTTTGGTATTTTTACTTTGGGTTTAAAGCATATCAACCACTGTAGGTTATTTAAAGAAAAATTCTATTCATACATATATTTTAAATATATATAATTTGTAAACACATTTTCATGATAACATTTTTAAATGAACCTAAGAGCATTTTTTGCACAGTTTAATAGTTTCAAGTATTTTTATCCAATATAAATAATTCTATTGGCTATTAATCATCTGTTTTTACGCAGTTATATGGTTTCGAGTATTGCTATTTAACACTAATAATTTTATTCAATATCAATCATTTGTTTATATAGAGTGAAGAGGATGCAAGTATTGCTATTTAACACAAATTATTCAAATGAACATTACCCATTTGTTTGCATACAGTTAAATGAGTCCACGTACTGTTCTGTATCACTAACAATGGATTCAAACCTCAGTCATTTGTTTACATACAGTAAAATGATCAAACAGTTGTATTTCCAACAATTCAATTTAGCATAAGATATTTGTTTGCCCTCAGTTTAAATGCCAAACAGTTCTATTTGACCCATAGGTAGGACTCAATAAAGTACTACCACTCTGAGCTAGAGTGGACCTGGGAGCGATGGTATTACTGGAGCCTCAATATCAGATTGTTTAGTGTCGTAACAGGACACTCATTGTGAGGGGGGGTCTTACTTTTCTGCAGAGATCCAGTCAGTGTATTCTACCGCCCCAGATGACTGGGCATCAGAACACTTGTTGGGTAGATTATTGCCCCTCTACAGAGATCCAGTCAGTTCATTCTAATGCCCCAGCCGACTGCGTTAGATAATGAGGAGGAGAAAGTAAATTTGTCTTACTGCGGTGCCGGATTGGAATGTATTTTATACTTACAAGACTAAATTCAAAAATTATTTGTTTGTTTACAACAATACTTGAAGTTTTGAATATAGCATAGAAATCCATTCAAATCTAATTGATAAATACTAGTTGCCTAAATTTCTGAGACGAAGCTTGATTATTTTTATCATTAAGGGTTTTGGGACTATTGTATTCACTTTCATGGTTATTTCCACAACGTTTTGGCCGATATGTCCTCCAGCCTTCTTCAGGTGTTTGTCGAACTCGGGAACCTTCACGGAACTTCGAAATACGTCCTTCATTGAATCCACGGGGATCGTCTGCTCTGATTCCGGTAGCCATAACCGGGTACAAGTGTTAAGTATTCCAGTATTGTTACTCGCCTGCAGTCACGATTGAACCTGCAACCTCCAGATTATTGTCTCCTTAGAAGCTTGATTTATACTACTTACAAGCAATATAATTTTTTTTTTAAATTTGACGACATTTTAGTAAATTATAAAATTGCAAATCTAATGTGACCAAAAGCAAACTGAAGGAAATACAATGATTGTGATATTTAAAGTAAATAAATTTTACTTTTGGAAATTATCATTCGAAATTCTCATTTTATTGAACTCGCACATAAACATCTAAAAGAACTGAGCTGAAATGATTGACAGATTTTTACGGCGTGTCAACTCGTCTAGGTTATTTCATGTCTAGAAATCAGGGAATTACATTCATTCTATAACTCGATAGTTTTCTAAAATATCAAATATTCTAAAGATAACAACAGGCAACTCTGTTAATCAGATACGAAAAAGTCCTTATTTTGACTGCATATAGTTTCCTTGCAGTTTTAGAAGCACGGAGGGCTCTGAAAACGACTCGGCTTTGACTCTAGCTTCACTGAATTCTCAACTGACTAATTTTGAAATCCTCTAGTATTTATATATTCTAAAAATAGGTTTTTCCTTGGTGTGACGTCATCTCACTTAAATCATTGCATTACATCATCATGATCATCACACGTGTACCATAACTTTTATTATGTTTTTATTTAATTCCCATTCAACTTAAGACACCACATGAATTCATTTTATTGATATTTGCCCTTCATGTCCTGAGATGACAACTGTCTCCTGTCACGTCCTCACACAAGAACGCGTGCACCATCCGACCTCGGTGCAGAGTAAAATTGAACTAAATGGTCTCTGAACAGTTAACAACCTCACCTAACTAAATCATGAAATAATATAATTAATTATCAATAAAATAATTAATATAATTAATTACCACCCTTATTATTTTACAGTTGTACATTTCTTTTTACGTTTTTGTTTACTTGTTTCTTAAGATATTTTTTTTTTTGTGGGGGGGTGTTTTTTGTCCACCGTCGTATCGAATACACATTATGTTGGAACAAATTTGTTTGACCCATTGATGGCAAAAGAAAAAGTCAGAGAAAAAACGTTTTCATCCAATAATTCCGATTTTCGCAAGATTCCACGCATATAGAAATATGAACTTGTGTAATATAATTAAGAATGTTAATTATATTAGTTAATTATTTTATTTGAAGAAACTACCTTCTGAGTTAGCTTACAACTTTGAATTGAAGACATGATGTTTGAAATAAGCAATGACAGGTTATTTAGATGACGGTTTTATGAAAAGTTTCTAATGACACGTGTTCTTATCATCCCTAGTTGATAAGAGGATTAATGATAATATATAAGAGATTTATTTTGGCTGTCAGGCAGTCCAGAGTCCGGTCGGTCATAGAGAGTTGCTGCTGGTCGAACAGTTTCGGGTCCAGAGACGATATATATGTGGGGTGACAGGGTGAAGTAATGAAGTCGGTGATTTAAACGTTCGTCTCCCACTAACGGAAACATTTGCGTTTCTCATAAACACTAGCTATTTTTCAACCTATCTTTCTCTCTAGGTTTCGGTAACGACAGCTGTGTGAAATGTTGTGGTCAGAAAATAAATTCTCGTATTTAAAGAAACAACGAAATGTAAAACTCTTCATTTTGGGTCTCGTTGGGTAACATCTTTTAATTATATCTGTGTAAGTCGTGTAAAGTTATCATATGTGATTCCCCAATGTTACACATGGCATAAACAGACAACAAAAATTTTTCAACATTAAAAATTCTGAATAGTTCTTCAGAACTATGGACAAGGTTTTGTTATTCCGTCATCTTCAAATATGCCGAGTACTTTTTCACAACATACACATGACCATCCAACATGAATCTGATATTGTTTCGTCTCAACATTTGTGAGACATTAAACTTAATCTTTAAGAAATCGCTCGCATTGTCCTTGAAATATTTGGGGTGGTGAAGTGGCTAAGATTCTGGACAAGTGATCGAGTTCAAACACCAGTCGTGTTGTAACGATCATTTCGGACTATACTAGTGAAAGGTATAAAACCCCTAATCCCCTTATACTACGTGTACTGTTCTTCTACAAGGAGGGGTTTGGTATTAGATTAGCTACGAAGGTTCATATTCCATTAAACAAAGAAACATTAAATAGTACCCCTAATATTCTTCTAAAAGGATGGATTAGTCATTAAATAATCCACAAAGTTTGATATGCCATTAATTAAAGAAACCAATCGCAATATTTGCGATATTATGAGTGATCGATACGCAGCTTGATAAATTGTGGATGTGAGGAAGAAATTGAGTGTACAAATTCTTTCGGTTTGTTTGTTTTGTCTTATTTTGATGAGGTTAATGAACAGAAAAAGCTGCTCGTAACCTACATGATTCTGGGATTATAAATCAAGTACAGCATACATGCTTTACATATGCAAATGTTGCCATCAATTTTAGCAGATGAGATGCTTCTACCGAGTTATATGAAATGGTCAACTAATTTCAGAGGCTAGCTAATTTTAGTGCCTTCTTTCAAGCTGTAGTTATGTGAATACTATCGTATGGGTGCACCATTTGAACTCAAACGAAACGCTTGGAGGAAAAGTTCGATGGGAATCGCAAAATGATGTTGCGGGCTGTTTGAACGCATACTTAAAGCAGTAACCGACAAAACAGCAGTTGTATGATTACTTACCACCAATTTCACAAACTGTACAAGTCAAACGAAAAAGACAAACTAGGAAGGGTTGGAGAAGCAAGAATGAATACGTAAGCAAAGTTCTATTATGATCCCCTATATATGAACACACCACTGTTGGCCGGCCAGCAAAAACAGGCATTCATAGGTTCAATGTGGATGAAGTAAAAAAAAATTCTTTGTTGACAAGTGTCAACAATCAAGTCTAACGCTTACCGGCAGAGTAATCTTTCTTCTCCTTTTCCTCTCTTCTCTTCTCTTAATTCTACTTTCCTTTCTTTCTTCGCTTCGCCTGTCTGTCTATCTGTCTGTCTGTTTCACAACTAAGACTAACAACTCACGGCTCTTCCGACGTTTTGTAGACGGATTGTGTCTCATAAGAAAAAGTGTTCTTGTAATTTTTTTGTTATAAATATACAGATCTGCCGATGATTTCTCCATTTATTATGGCCAAACCTTACCCATCTGGGCCCTTAACGACATAATACCAGAACAAATCAAAATGTTGCGTAGCCATATACACGAATATGGCCATGTGCGAAATAGACATGTAATGTTCATTACTACAGAACATATAAAGAACAGGAATCTCAAAAACACGTAACGACTTCTTGTTCAGGTACGAAACCTTTTTATTAAGTTTGAGTTAAAGGTTTCGACGTAAGGAGGAGAGACACAATCTTCTATGCTGTCTTATTCATTTGGCCCCCAACTCGAGCGGCCCCCATCGGGCGCACGTTCGCCTCGCGCCTGCGAGCTCCAAAATCGATCCTTCTCGTTCGGCGTCCAAAACCCGACTCTTATTTTCTTCAAATTCTCACACAAACTTCCGCGTGCTTCCGGTGCGTGACGTCACCCGCACCTTGTCACCCAGTATCATCTCGGACTGTTATGACATCTGAGTGACACCTCCATTCGCTCGCGCGCACCCGCGTTAACACCTGCTTCAATCTTACACCCAACCAACCCATGTGCTGAGCCGAAAGGTTCTCAGCCTAACTAAACTCAAAGGTATGAACCGAAATCCCTCGGCTATTTCATAACAAAAAGAGGGTTTTTGAAAAGAATGGACGTTCTCTTCCTCTGCCATAAATCGTTTGTTTCTGGTTCAATTCTGAGTCTCCCTCTGACAGCGTGGCCCTTATTCCTGTTTGTCGTGGGTTGGCATAATGACTGCTACAGCGGACACTAAGTGGGGTCTAGAGGAATTATCAGAGGCGATTGCTTTATAGAAATGGATGGCAAGAGAGAGTCAAGGGAACCCTCACTGTCCGAATGCCTTGCTGATGATCATGATCTTGATGTTAATATTTGAGAGTGGATTTAGTCAGCTGTTTTAATTTCATAAAGTTTATAGAATGTTTAGAAATAGGATAGACACACAAATACTACTTTCACATTAGTACTTTTTTTTTAATAACCTCTAAGGTTCACCATTAGGAGATCGTCTTATCTTTCCATCAATAGTATCAACCTATTTGAATTCTAATATCAGTTTTGGTCCTTTTTTTAGCCTTTCAACTCGATAAATTGAAACATACGCTATTGTGATACTCGTCTTTATTTCTTCTTTTTGGAGATTTAAGAAGACTTTTTTATAGGTTTATTGAATGCTGACATGCTGGATTATTAGTGAATTTTTTTTGACTCGTTTTTTATTCATTGCTTGGATTGCTTTTCTAGGTTTATTTCTTTGCTAGTTGACTCGAAAGTTTCAATTTATTTCAAGTTGTAAAACCAAAATTTCAATGAGCAAGAAAGTACAAGGATAAGAGAAGTGACAACTGAAGTAGAAATTTCAGAATGCCAAAATTAAATATGCTGCTGTGTGAATAAATCTAAGAAATAAGATATAAAACAAGAAGTTTTATTGAAAGACGTTTAATTCTCATAAAGTAGTGGTTATCCGTTGTAAAACAAGTGATTCTTTAAGTGGATTCAACTTTTTATTTCCAACATAATTTTATCATGTTTTGTGAGGATTTTTTAGTTAAAATGTGGCTACTATTTCCATTTCTTAACTGATAAAGTATTTTAAGTCTTTCTTCATTTTTTTGCTTCGTTTTATATCTTGATATACTTTTCATATTATTCAGAGAATCTGTATTTTAATTTTTCTTTTGTTTTTATTTTATTATGTTTTATTATAATTATTTTGACTTTATTTTTTTAATAAGAGCTGTCTTTTATCATTCTCTTGGATCTCTCTCATTCGTTATGGAGATCTTCAAATTTTAAGACTTGTCTTATCATATTGCTCACCTCGATTATTTTTTATAAGACTATTGTTGCTTTCTTTTATTTTTGTTTTTCTCATTTGATTTGAAATTCACTTTTTATTCTCATTTTTCTATTTTTTTTCCTTCTCACCATTTTATTTACTTTTTCTTTCTAACAGTTATTTACTACTTTAGAGTTTTTTACATCAGCGTTAGCTGGTGGTCTCTCACTGAAGTTTGAGTGACAGCAAGTCTCCTCAAGTTTCCAGGACTCTTCTCAGTATTCTAGCCGTTCTCAATAATGTAGTAGTTTGGATGGTCTCCACTCGTCCGCCAACTTCCGAGTCCTTCAGTCCCTTTAATATTCCTTTAGTTACAGCACACAATGCACCAATCACAATTGGTATAATCGTCACCTTCATGTTCCAATTTTTTTCAATTTCTTAACAAGATTGACGTATATATCCTTCTTTTCACTTTCTTTTAGTTTTATTCTGTGGTCAGCCGGTACTGCGAAGTTCAAAATTTTGCAAGTTCTGTTGTTTTGTTGATTGGTGTAAGGTCTGGTCTTCTGACCGAGATGAGGTGATCCGTTTGTATATCAAAGTTTCATAGGAATTTGTGTGTCATTCTCCAGAGCAGCCGCTGGGTTGTGCATATACCATTTGTTCTTATGGTCAAATTTCAATTCTTGGCATATTTCCCAGTGTATCACCTTGCCCAGCCAGTCGTGTCTAGTCTTTTACTCCTTCTGTGCTAATTTGCTACATTCGCATATTATGTGATTGAGCGTTTTGTCTCTATCGCCACATAATCTACATTTGCTATTTTGTTGCGTCTTATCTATTCTTGCTTTGATTTGATTTGTTCTCAAGGCGTTGTTTTGTGTCACTGTTAGGAGAGATTCTGTTTCTCTTTTAAAGTTACCTTTTTCTTAGCCACGTCCAGGTTTTTCGTGTGAGATGTTGTTTATTAGTCGTTTAAAGCACCCGTAGATTTTTTATCTTCCCATTTTTGTTTCCTAGTAATTGTCATTCTGTTCGTCATCATGTTGTCAGTATCGTTTTTGATGGCTGTAATCAGTCCTCCTTCATGTTTTCCTATGTGGTCCTCGAGTCGTTGTATCGATGCGTCACCACTGTCTTCAATGCTGACAAATCCTCTTCCTCCATTTTTTCTTGATACATATAGACTGTCAACGTCGTCTCTGGAATATAGTGCCTTATGCATAGTCATTAGTTTTCTTGTTCTTTGGTCCATTTGCTTAAGTTCTTCTATGGTTCACTTGAGAAACACATCCTGTATCAGTACAGAGCTATTGTAGATAGGCTCTAACTGGTCGACTTACCCTTGTTTATCCGTGTGAGGGGTCTACAAGAGTATGTCGCTTACGAGTTCGATATCTGGAAAAAAAAAATGAAATTAAATTTGACGGGATGAAAATGTGTGAAAATAAAAACTCAATATCTTCAGAGGAATATTTTATTTACAGAAATATTTGACAACTTTAAACGCTTTGGATTTTAGAAATTTATCTTGTGTTTTTTTTCTTTGCTATACATTTTCAGGATATATAAGTGTAAACCAGGTTTGGCATTAAATAACCTACAAGAATTGATATGTAATAAAACACAATCAACCAATCTTCTGGAATATTTTCCTTCGTCTTCTTCCTCCTTCTGCTATTCCTTCTAATTTCTTTTTCTTCCTCTACTTGTTCTTTTTCTTTCTCCTCTTCAAATATTCTTTTTAAGCTTCTTTTTTTCTAAATATTATCTCTTCTTTTTCTCTTCCAACATCACAATCAATTCTACTTCTTCTTCTTCTTCTTCTTCTTCTTCTTCTTCTTCTTCTTCTTCTTCTTCTTCTTCTTCTTCTTCTTCTTCTTCTTCTTCTTCTTCTTCTTCTTCTTTGATTTATATACCATCTATTTTTCCATCCTTCTTTCATCCTTTTCCCTTGTATTTATTCTTATCTACCTCCTTCGTCTTTTTCTTTTCCTTCTCAGTTGTCTTTCATTTAATTTCCTCTTTACATTTTTCATGATGTTCACACTCTCTTCTTTCCCTATGTACCTCCTTGAAAGTATCCTATATACTTCCGTTACCTTACTGTTTCTTCTTTTTTCATTCCTCTACCCACTTCTTCTTCGTTTTTTTATTCTGTTTTCTTCATTGTTTTTATTCTAATTTTCTTGATATCCCCTTTACTCAAACCCTAATTCATTCTCCTTATTCATTCTTTTAGCTCTTCTTCAATCTTTTCCACCGAGACTCCCCTTCCACAAATATTTTTTCGCTCAGAGTCTCTTCTAAAACGTCCTTTTTTTTTCTTCTTCAAATTTATTGCCTTACCAAGCATTCATTTATGTTACTTGAAAGAAGCACGTGATCTCAACTTCCGTTGTGCGTTTACCTGATCATTATTCCTGTTCTTTTAAGAAGTGCTCAACTTCTACTAGCCAAACAAAAAAAAAAAAAAAGAAAAGAAAAGAAAAGAAAAGAAAAAAGCAAAAGTTGGCATCAAAAAATGACCGCTGGCTGATGTCTAAATTGGTTCCATTTTTCCTTTTTTTAAATTTCCTTTTCCTTTAAACTTTTCTTTGAATTTGTCCCTTTATTATCAAAGGCCTTTAATGGCCAAGCATGGCATTACAATCATTGAAGATTTATCCTCATTATACCGTGGGAAAAAAAAGGCAAAAATGATCATTTTTTTGTTTTTGTTTTCGTTTTTTCCTGGCCAAGAAAATTTACGCTGTAAAAAATGCATTATGATTAACACAGAATCGTGTACATATTTGTATAAACACCCATATATATGTGTATACAATCACACTTATTAGGAGGGAATCACGGATTATGCAAGTACGGAAATGTACAAAATATCAAGATGATTGTATAGCGCCAAATTTTCATGTTAGAGAGTGAGAACTATGAAGCTCATTATTAGGAAACTTGGCATTTGATAACATGAAAAGTTCGTAAGCCAAGAAAATTGGAAATTCCTTGACCATTTTTAGAGCATAATTTTATATAAATCCTTGGGAATTACATTAGAAAGAAAGAAAGGGGAAAAAAGAATGAAAGAAAGAAAGAAAGAAAGAAAGAAAGAAAGAAAGAAAGAAAGGAGAAAATGAATTAGAAATAAAGGAATATTTTAAAAAGAGAAAAGAAATCAAAAGGCATGAAGAAAGGAGACTGAAATATTTTTACAGGAATTTCTATACAAATCTCTCTCTCTCTCTCTCCCTCTCTCTCTCTCTCTCTCTCTCTCTCTCTCTCTCTCTCTCACGGAATCTATCTATATATCAATCTGAAGTGGTTCTTATATATAGCAGTCAAATATAAGTCTATAATGATACTCTATTAATATCTATCAATCTCTATGTCTGTGTATATAGATCCCTATAAGTTACTGGGATTCTCCACTTAAGAACACTTGAGAAAACTGAAGAAAGAAAGAAAGAAAGAAAGAAAGAAAGAAAAATTAAAGAAAGAAAAATATTACGACGAACGCAATGAGAGAATAATTTTGAAAGAGAAATTGAAAAAAAGAAAGAATAAAAATTCACCGATAAAAACGAAGATTATTCGCCTAAGCAAGAATAAAGAAACCAGCCTACCTTATCATTTTCCTCTAGTTTAAGAGAGAAGAGATGAATTCATCCATTACCCAAGACCATTATCGCGAAGTGTAATGCAAATATCCTCATCTAGGATTTGAACTCGAGTCCTTGATTCCATTTCCTACGACATTAACCATTATGCGAAGTGTTAAAGTCTCGATTCTTCCTCTAATCTTTTTTTCGCTTCATCCCAGTATATTTCCCAGGCCTTTGAAGAATGTTCCAAGGACACAAACTACTATTGGTATCACCGTCCACTCATGTTTCACATATTTTCTACCTTTTTGATGTGATATTGGTATTTATGTATCTTTTCTCTTTCTTTTACTTTTAATACATGGCCCACTAGTAAACTCTAGTTGATGACAATTTATTTTCTTTTTGTTAAATAGCACTAGGTCGGATCTTCTGATCAGGATTTGGAGATCCGTTATTTTTTTCAAAATTCAAGAGAACATGATACATCTCATTTTCCCGGATAGATTTTGGTTTGTGAATGTCATTTGTGAGCATAAACAAATATTTATCTCTTCTAGAAATCCGCGTAGACCATTGTTCCCACCCAGTCATGTATACAATTGTATTCCTTCTGTCTATTAATTACATTTTCAGAGTGCTGCTCCAGCTAAAATAAAGCACTAAAATTAAAAGGATGATTTGTTCTTTCTGTTCATAATGTTTTTATAGAATCTGCCTCAATGCAATGCAATATTTTCTACTTCGAGTAGTTACAGTTACAACTGGAAGAAGTCTTTTCCGAGATTAGTGATATCCGGGACGTGTTACGTGTTGTGTACTGTTCATCTGATTTTATTTCAAGAGAAAAGGGGCAAATACGACATTCAAAATCTGGATATTTTTATTCAAATCAATATTTACCAGATTCGATCAATGGATTATATAATATCACACACACACACACACACACACACACACATATATATATATATATATATATATATGGAGAGAGAGAGAAAGAGAGTGAGAGTTAAAGAAAGAGAGGGAGAGAGTATGAAGAGAGAAATGTCAAATGTATTAAAAGAAGAAAGAGAATGAAGCTGTATTCAGTAAAACACAAATCAACAATTAATAAGACCTGACGTTTATTCAAAATAGTCCTGTTGGCATTCATCGCACTTATTCCAGTGACTTTTATTGGTGGAAGCACCTCTCAAATTTATTGATATGGCCTTTGGTTCGCTTTTGTTTGCTTTAGTTTTATGGCATATCGATCATTGTAGGTTATTTAATGTTTAATCCTGTTTATATATATATATATATATATATATATATATATATATATTGAAGTAAATAATGGAGTGTGATCCGACAATATGTGAAGAAAAATTGCTAACAAGGTAATCCAAGTAGAAAGAGAGATTTATTGAGAAGCAAAGTCGGCACTATAGCGTTTCGGTTCTAGTGAACCATCATCAGGACTATGAGGGAGGATATTAGTGATGTTAAATCAATGATGGATGTTTAAAAATGCAAAAAACAAAAACCTAGGGAAATTTTGTATTACAAGAAAAAGTTGGCCGTTTAATTAGTGATTTTTTTCTTCATATATATATATATATATATATATATATGATTTGTAAACACATTTTGTTAATGATATTCTTAAATGAGCCTGGGCTCTTTTTTGCACACAGTTAAATGGTTTTAAATAGTACAGTATAACAGTCATAATTTAACCTCAGTCGTTTGTTTTCATGCAATTTGTTCTTTATGATCCATTGATAGGAATCTCTCAGATGCTACTACTCTGGTTAATGTGGACTTGGAATCAATTGCAATGAAAGCGTACTCCACATTTCCCAAAGCTCCGAGGCTGGAGCCTCGCAATCGGATAAAATTTAGTATTATATCCAGGACAGTCGTTGAGGTGTGGGGGTCCTATTCCTCTACAGAGATGTTGTTGGCGTATTCTACATCCCCAGTCAACTGAGCTTTGATGTAGTACAAAGCTGCACCATCTTATATATTTTTTATTTCCTCCATGTCCTCAAATCTTAATTTTAAAACAAATTTCCTCGTTCATTTATCCTAAGAAAAAATTCATGGAGCTATGTCTGATGGGTTTGGTGAAATCCCGTATTTTATCAAAATTCATTAAGTCAAACCTGAGGTTTCTTCCAGTCAGCGATCGTGTCAATACTGCTATATGGATGCACTACATAGACGCTAACTAAACATATGGAGAAAAAGCTTGACGGCAACTGCACAAGAATTTCTGCGAGCAATATTGAACAAGTCTTGGAGACAGCACCCCACAAAGCAGCAGCTGTACGGCCACCAACCACCCATCACGGAAACTATCAAAATTAAACGAACCAGACATGCGGGACACTGCTGGAGAAGTAGGAACGAGCTCATATGGGATGTACTCCTGTGGACCCCTTTACAAAGGCCAGACGATCAGCTAGAACCTGCATACAGCAGCTCCGTGCCGATACAAGGAGTAGCCCGGAGGACCTGCCAGAGGCGATGGACGATAGGGAGGTGTGGCGAGAAAAAGTCAGGGATATCTGCGCTGATGGCGCGAACTGATGATGATAATGATGATTAAACAAAATCCCACCAGATTTCTTATTAAATGTTTCCTTGACTTATCAAAAAAAAAAGTTATATACCTAGTGAGGATCTCCTTGTATTGGTTAGCAAAATAAGATGTCTGACCATTGGACAAGTACTGGCAATCAAGAATAGTTGCACACAGGTACTAAGGGATTTGATTGCAAATCTCTAAACAATAACTGCTGTTATAAGGGCCAAATCATAACAAAAAATAGTATGGCACAAGGTCATAGATATGGAGGAGACAATCAAGTTTCTTTTTCTTTACTTTTTACACATAAACACATCTTCTAATGAGGTATATATCTGTTAAAATATGTGGTCAAGAAAATCACTAAGAATAATCATGAGAATCTCAAAATTTCAAGCACCAGTTCTCAACAGTTCAATTATGTTTGTTTAATGGCATATCAAACTTTGTAGGTTATTTCATGCCAAAGCCATCCTTCGAGAGGAACAGTAGTGGTACTATTTAACCTGTAGGTGGGAGGATAAGACGGTCCATATCTTTCCCAAAGATATTTGTCCGAAAGTGAATGGAATAGCGTGACTGGATTACGAACTCGCTTACTACGATTCTGCAGTCCATCGCTTTAACCATTACACCACGAGGACACCCCCTCAACAATTCATAAGAGGTTTATAGTGACGAGCCTATTCAGTACTAAAATTAGTGAAGACTAAGCAACAGTAAGTTATCTTGTCAGCTGGGGCTGTAGAATATTTTCACTACATCTCTACTGAGGGACGAGGCCCCCAACAAATGTCCTAGATATGACACTAAACTGTATCTGATTGTGTGGCTCCTGTCCTAGACCTCTGGAGAATGTGGACTACTCTTTGATTGCTATTACTCCCAACTCCACTCTAACCTGGAGTGGTCGTACCTGATTGGGCCCCATCAATGGATCATTTTATGTTGTTTAACAAATTAATTGTATGCAAACAAATGATCGGTGATAAATCGAATTGTTAGAATAGCATAATTCTTGAAGCCATTTAACCGTGTGCAAACGAATGTGTAATGTTGAATAGAATTATTAGTTTAGAATAAATAACTGTGAGCAAAAATTAGATTATTGGTATTACAGAGCAAAATATGGTGTGCAAATGAATGGTGTTGTTACGTATCAATACTGGTAACCACTTAATTCTGTGCAAACAAACTATTAATATTATATAGAATTATTAGTGTTGGTTAGCAATACTTGAAGTCGTTTCATTGGGTGAAAACAACAGCAGTTCTAAAAGATGGGCCAACAATTAGCTCTTTCTTTTTTAAAATATAAAAACCAACAAACCATTGACTTAAAAATTTTATATGCATGTCTATTTAATTGCGTGCAAACAAACGACTGATTTTGAATTAAAATGTAAGTTTTACATAGTAATATATGAAGATATTCTATTGTTTGCAAACAAATGATTTATATCAAATAAAATTATTTCTATTAGATAGAAATACTTGAAACCTTTTAAATGTAAGCAAAAAAATGAGCTCTCGCTCATTTAAAAATGTCTACAAACTATTCATTTACAAGTTATATATGTATATACTGGATTTGGCATTAAATAATCTACTATGGTTGTTATGCCATAAAAAACAACTAAACCAAATCATATATATTTAATATATATGAATAAACAGGATTTAGGATTAGATAACTTCAAATGGTTGACATGCCATTAAACCTAACCAATCCAAATCATATATATTCAGTATATATGTATAAACATGATTTAACATTAAATAACCTACAAGGGTTGCTGTGCCTTAAAAGCCAGCGGAATCGACCCACACACATACGCTATATGTAAAGAACAAGTTACTGTAGCCATTTGATTCTTATTTCGACCTGGAATTCCAATTGCCACACCTTAAAATCTATCGTGGGTTGGACATTAAACTACATCCAGTTGAGGCTCCAATTCTCAAGCTTTAGGGAGTATCAACTGACCCCTTCATTGCAGCTATTTCCAGACCCACTTCGACCCGAAATGTTATTAACGGCTAGAATTAGATATAAAGGTCAAATGAATCTGTTTGCAAATAATTGATATTTGATACGAATACTTGATATCATACGACGGCGTGCAAACAATTGATTATAGACAAATAAAAATATGCAATTCAAAATAAAAATCCAACGAATCTAATTTCTGCATTAAATAACCCATAAGTAGATGATATGCCATTAAGCAAAAAACATTAAAAATGTGGTGAAGTAATGTTTCCTGGAGTCTCTTCAATCAGTAGACTTTCAAGATTCTATCGTTAGCTGAACATGGAAATAAAACAAGTTTATTCTTTTTATCTTTTTATACCAAGGATTCAAGAAAGAAAGTCTCTTTGATTCTGTCTCTGGTTTCACTAATGGCTTACTGAGGTCATTTATTTTGTAAACCTTTTCATATGAGAAATAGCCCAATAAATATATAAGACAGAGATGAAACTGCTAGAATTTTTCTTGTCCTAATTGCAGAACATTTATTTACTATACTATTTTTTGGCAGTATCTTTTCCATAATTTCCTTTCTCTAACGGTTAAAGAACTGACGCAGTCACGTTTAATCAAAGAAAGAAGTGCTATTAATGTAACGGTTATCATTGTAGGAAAGAAAATCGGTGAACAGGGTTCAAATACAGGTCGGGTCTCTTTACGTTTCACTTTGTGCAAATGCGTTTGGGAAAGGAAGGAATCCATGTTCTCCTCTCAGCTGTGGGTAAATAGTAGGGCAGGCTGGTTTCTTTAGCCTTGGTAAGGTAACTCGTCTAGGAAAAGTTTAAGTCTAAAACAGTTTCATTCCGTTTAAAAATTGGCCTTGAGTCGTACCCTGCCCGGGGTAGAAGGGTTGGATAAATATATGTGTATATTAGAAGAAAATGAAAATGTCCATTGGTGAGTATTTTTAATGCGTTTTTTTTTTATTACGCAGAAATTTCTGGCCAACTCGTTCAAGTTTATTTAACTTTTAGAATAGTTCCCGAATAAATCTCAGATATGATACAAACCTGAATTGGATGGTGAGGCCCCCGTTCTTGTTAAATGTAGAGTTGCTCTTTCAATGCTTTTAGAGTTGACATGGGAGTCATGGCAATGTACGAGTACTCAACGTTCCTGAGAGCTTAAATTCTGGAGCCTTAACATCGGATAGTTTAGGGATATATCCAGGAAAGCTTTTTTATTGAGGTGCTCAGTGATCATACTCCGCTGCTGAAGATACAGTGGGCGTATTCTAAGACTCACAGACGAGTCAATTCATTCATCGTATATGGAAATGTTTATATCCATAATTAAGTAAAACAAAAACAAAAATTAATATTCAATTAGAAGTGAACGACTATTTGGAGAAAAGTAGTCATTTCTTTACCCTATGAGACCATCATTGATTGATTGATTGATTGGTTGGTTGGCTTTTTTGGCATATCAACCTTTGTAAGTTATTTAATGCCAAATCCATTTTTATATAAATAATCAGTTCTATTTAAAACAATTCAGTTTAGTATGAGTACACAGTTTATCAAAAACATTATTCAAGCAGTTATATATAACTCAGTTTAATGTAAGTACAGTTTCAATGTCAAAAACATTTCTATTTCTAGCACTTCACTTTAGTCAAGCAGTTCTAATTCAGCTAATTCAGTTTAGAATAAGTACAGATTTTGTATACACACAGTTAAATGTCAACAGTTCTATGATAGACAATTCAGTTTAGTGTAAAAACAGTTCTATTTTAAATAATTCAGTTTAGCATGAGCACGCAGTTTAAATGTAAGTTAGGTTTCAGTTTAGCATAAGTATGCCCTTAGTTCTATTCAACCCATAGATAGGGCCCAATCAGGTGCTACCACGCTGGACCAGAGTGGACCTGGGAGCAATGGCAATGAAGGGGTGCTGCGTATTCCCCAAATCTCAAGCATTACTGAAACCTCACCATCAGACAGTTTCGTGTCATATCCAGGACACATGAGACCATCAGTTCTGTACGCTAACAAAACTGCACTGTTATAGTCGTCCATGTTTGTATATAACACAAAAACACTGTCCATCGTTTATCGGCCTTCCTCTAGCAAATGTCTTTGGCATCTGAGCAGCTTACTGCAAAACTTATCAGTAGCACAAACTACGTCTTATCTCCAAAGCTTGGCTGTGTATTTATGTGAACTTAGATAACTATTGGCAAAAAGATGGTTTCGATTTTTATATCACTGAAACGTCGATAAGCCGGGGGAAGAAAACAATAACAAATAAGGAAATAATAAGCGGGGAAACTTTTCGCAATGAAAAGAAAGAAAAAAAAAGAGAAAAGGGGCAAGAAAGGGAATGATGAGGGAGAGAAATTTTAGGGGTGGTGAAGGAGAAATCATTTGCCAGGAAAGAGGAAAAGCGAAGTTGTAAAAGAGTGAGAAAGAAAGAGAGAAAGAGAGAGAGTGAGAGAGATTGATAGAAGAGACAGCTGTAATGAGATTTAGACTGCCCGTTGAGAGATATCCAAAGAAATGCTATGGATTTAAGGTTCAGTTTCTCTGTTTGATGGCAAATCAACCTTTCTTAGTTATTAGATTTCAAAATCATCATTGTAGAAAGACAACAGAGATATTATTTAACCCATATCTGGGGGGGGATAAGGGAGTTCTTTCCTTTCGCTAGTAATTACTGCGAAAGTAAAAATAAAGGCGTGCCTGGAGTTCGAACTCGCTTATTGCGATGTCGCAGTGGAGCAAGTTAGCCACTAGACTACGAGGACTGCCCCATGGACTGAAAAATTTATGCTTGGAATACTGATCATAAAAAAATATCACAAAACGAAGAATTTAGAGCAGGGTGATGAGTATATACATATATATATATATATATATATATATATATATATATATATATATGTAAGTTGGACGACCAAATTCGAGGGTACCTCGAAGGTTCCCTTTTCAATAGTAACTGAACCAAGGTGTAGAGACTCTAATCCTTTCACTTGATTGCTCCACCTTCCCATGATCTGGATTGTATAATACTTAGTAAGCAAGTATTTTGAATTTTTGGTATGACTCGACCTGGGATTTAATCCCGGTCTTCCAGATCATTGCCAATGTATATATATATATATATATATAATAGGAAATTCGGTGCATATGTATAAGCTTCGTTGTTTTCTAAATAAAACATTCATATAGAGAATAAGATTCTTGGTTTCTTGCGAGTGCGATTATCGGACGAAGTGGTCCCCACGCGGTGGGTATCCTTTTTAGATATAACAAATATTGCATACGCTTTATTTTTAAATTCAACAAACTATATATATATATATATATATATAATGATGTGAAATATTGGGCTTGTTTGTAAGATCTGTCAGTCCTGCACTATCTTCACCGTGTAGGTTCTTTTGTTAGTTTTTTTAATGGCATATCAAACTTTGATTGTTATTTAAAGTCAACGCCACTCTTATAGAAGGACAGGAGTGATCCTATTTTCGTTATAGCTATGTATCGTCATGAGCTGCTAACAGGTGTAGTATTGGCTTATTAAACCCCTCTAGATTTAGGGCCAGTCTCACACCAATGTTCTTTTTATTGGGCTATTAACAAGTAGCTTCAGATCAGTACTGGAAATCGGCTTCTGAGCTAATTTAAATCATTACAAAATGTTACCAAAAGGAACGGAAAAATGATCATTCTTTCATAGGGTGCCTCAAAATAGATGCAACACGTTGATGAAAATGATTAATTACAAGTTCAATGGCCGTCATTTGGAGCATATCCTGTAAAAAGTGTATCCTTTAAGCCAAAGACATCGAATTAAAAAAATAATTATATATCAGCTTCCAGGACATACTAACGTTTTTGAGTTTCTTGTCTCCGTAATAAATCATTATCGTATCAATGGGTTGCATCTATTTTGAGAATGTTTTGAATGATTTTGTCACCAAATAAGTAGTGACACGAAATATTTTTCCTCTCTGGTCTAGGGCTTTGTGATCGATTATTAATATTTGTTATATTATACGATTTTCAAAGCTGAAACAAAATAAAACATTATTAGTAGTAGAGTTTTTAGCAGTCTAGGAGTAGAGTTTTTAGCAGTCACATGGGTCCCATGTATATTGAGGCAACCTATATTTTAGCCATTTTTTTGTTACAGAAACTCAGTCGATATAAAATAGATATCGTATTTGATACTTTCAAATTGATCATATATTGAATTGAAACTTCTGTTACAACGAGAAAATAGCAAATACTTATATCGCCGGCAAATAAACTCAACAGGAAGTTTGCGTGGCGTAGGTGTTAACGAGCTGGACTCTGACATTGTATAAGGGAGTTCGAACTCCAGTTGCGCTTAACGTTGGGACAGTTATGATTCCCCTAAACTCCCCTAGCTCTGAATTAATAGCACCACCATAGATCTTCTACAAGGAAAACTTTGTCATTAAATAACCCGCGAAAGTTGATATGCCGCAAAAACAAACCAAAGGAAGTGAGCAAAAGAGAATGAATCGATGATAATATATTTCGATGTCAATATTTTTAAATAAACATCAACTTCATAATGAATTGAAGAAAGATGTTCTAATTTTATGTATCGCTTTAAGACAATTTAGGCCGTGATTTATAAGTCAAACAGAATTGAAAAATGATCATTCTATTTTTTTACATAATCCTTTATTGAAGAAACTCAACCCATATAAAACGAAATATAGAGTCTGATCCTGTTTATTAAGACATATAAGGTGATTAAAAATAATTTTAACACGTTTATGATAGTACCTTATGTAATTTCAAAAAATCACTATACGATCACCATCTCTGTCGACACGTTATTGGAATCTCATACAGGTGATTAAAAATGTTTATATTTCTATTAGAGTATCTTTATTAGAAAATCAGAACTGATTTGAGAGATCACAAGGGGAAGATTTCATTAGTGTGTTGATTGGGATTGAAAAGGAGTTGAAACTGACTTATAGTCCATACTCGAAAATTGCCATGCACCCATCTTACTTTATATCATTCTTCGTCTTCTCTGACATCTCGAGTTGTCCTCCTTGTGTCTCTTTCGTGTCACCATCTTTGTTCTTGTTTGTTAACAGCTGTCATCTCGTTTTGCCTTGAGTTTTTTTCTGGGTTGATGAATAACAACACAAGAAATATTTCATATGGACATTCATTTTATTTCTTGGAGTCCTTTTAAATTCCTATCACTCGTCCAATTAAATAGGAAGTTAGTGATAAGAGATGGAATGATATAGATGGAGAATTTCAGCCGTTCGGGTCGAGCGTTTCTCACAAACATATTCAAAACTTTTTTGATCATCCAAACACGTAATCTGTTCGTCCAGTCAACGCCATGTTCTCAAAATTACTTCGGTTTTATTACACATCAATCAAACGAGACAACTGAACATTTTTCGACATCATTTTAAACATAATGCTCAACCTAACTTATAATAGATTCCACCATTATATTATTTAAGATAAACTTTAAAATCATAATATCCCAAAGAAGTGATAACATATTTTTACACACTCTGTATATTGAATTGATATTTCCATTACTGTCAAAAATTCAATACTGAAAGGGTCACCGAATTAAACAGGCTCAAAAATCGGTGACGATTTTAGTATATTGTAAGACTTCTACAACAAAATATTGAATCTTTCATGAAAAGTAGAAAAATGAAAATGAATGAAATGAATTTTATTATTATTATTTTTTGTTTCGGAGTGTTTTTTTTTTTATATAGGGGTATTTTCTTTTTTCCTTTGCAATAGTGTTAAAGAATTATTCGTCATTAATGCTATGCAATTCCTCTTCGATCTATGCAATGGCGTCTTTCAGATCAATACAGTCTGATTTTTCGCCGAAACATGTAACAATTCTCTCCACAGCAATTCATAAGAATTTTGTTAGAAAGGCAAATTGCACCGGCATCGAAATCGCATTGAAAGTCGTTCCATGGGAATCTATTGTTCCGCAGATGTTTCATTTCCGATAAGGGCAATGAATCGGACGCTGCCACGTTACACAATAGAAGATTAAATAGTCCCTTATTTTCCGATTTGTTAACTAGTTATGTCTGGAGTGAATAAACTTATCAGCTGACATGGACAAATCGAATAACGTTCTTTAATCAGAGGTCATTTCATCTAAATCATGATTCTCTTATTTTATAAATATTATTCGAGTGAAATGTGAATATTATATCCAAGCAGAAGTTTTTGGTGATGCCCAGGAAAAATGATATACTAGAGTCGAGTAAAAAGTTTTGCAATATTTGGTACGTGCTATTTTAAAATCAATCCCAGATCGAGTCATACCCCTAGACTCAAAAAATGGTATTTGATGTCGCCTTGCTTAGCACTCAGCACTTCAAGGTTGTGACTATTCCTGTTGGCCGGTCAAAACTTTTTATTTCAGCTCATGGCCATTCGATAGTCTAGTGGTTTCTCTCATCTCCAGCCAGTAGCATTTCACATATCTTACAAATATATAACAGATATAATATATGTAACCGAGAGTGGAAGAAAGAAGAACAAACAAAAACGGACTTGGGTTAGCCCTAAGCGTAAGAAGGGAATAGTTTTTGGCACCTTTCCGGCATTCTGTGGCTATTGCGAGCATGATCTCTGACAAAATTCCTACACAGCTACCAAGAACGGTGACTCATCCTCTTGCGCTCGCCGACCCGGTCTCTAGGTCCACAGGTCCCAACTTCTCCTTCAGCAGCTGCTTCTCTCTAACCGTCTCCTTTTTCTGACTGTCGCTAACTCCCCTCTTTTGTTGACTGCCCTGGGACCTTGCCTTTCCTCGCCTTCTTCCGGTCTCGGAGGAAATCTCGCGCGAAAGCCCTTTGTGTGAGTTTCGTGCCAAAACAGACAAAGGAATCCTCTGACTGGCGCTCACCCACACCCACAGAAATGAATGTTCACTATCGTTCCACGAAGGTAAGGATCATGGGTAAAGTAGAGCAATCCAGAGAAAGTAGTAGCGCCTTTCCCTACGCCTCAGTGTAGTAGCTATTGAGAAAGGGCCTTCGGGTCACCCTCGACTAAGGGTGCCAACTTTACTGATTTTTACATGCGCCTTTAACGTATCTGAGTCAATTCAATCCGTGAAAAGTATTTGCTGTAATTGTTAGAATAGTTGTTGTTAATGCGCTGACATGTTGAGCACGGCTTCACTTCGTGTGTGATTTGAAAGCAGTACAGGAGAACATGGAAGATAATCTAATTCGAGAATTTATGCTTTACGACGTCAAACGGGACCAAAGCGCTGTGGAAGCAACCAAAAACATTTGATGTGCAAAATGTATAGGTACAGTTGATCAATGTTAAGTAAACTGGTGGTTGAAGAAAATTCATTCAGTTTGCAATATATTTGATGATCAAGCGAAATTAAGGGAGATCAAAACCGCGGATTCCGAGGCGGTTCTTTAATCCATTAAGGCAAATACTGCTAGTTGTAATCTGAGAGTTTCAGACTAGCTTTGTATCTTACTGTCCAGTGGGATTCGTCGTTTTTCCTTCCTTAGATACAAAATCTAGAACTACAGAATTGTACCACACATTACCAAAATATTTCAACACTTTTGCATCACTTTTATTTTTATTAAGATTCTGACAACGAATTAAAGATAAGTATTCACATGAAATTGATATCCATTGATCTTCTTGGTCAACAATAAATGGAACCAGGTTTAGTTTTCGTTTCAACCTTCATGGGTTATCTATTGCCAAACCATTCTTGTTTAAAAATAGCAGTGAAACTGTTTAAGCCAAGGGAATAAGAGGATTCATGCCTTTCCCAAGAGTATTAATCCGAAGGTGAACGTCAAAGCGCGACTGATGTCCTAAAATGCCGTAGTCCAGTTTATTGGCCATTATGCGGCGGAACTACTACCTGAACAATGTTTAGTAAAGCTTTGACACAGGACAAAATTGATTGAAAATTACCCCACAGATTCGACTAATGTAGATTTAATTTCATCTCACAAATAGAAGTTATTAGTCGCAAAGGAATAAATCAATTTAAATTGACGCATTTGTTGTTTGTAAAAAAATATGAATTTTATTAGTTTTGGTTCTTACCGAAGTACAATTTTTTTAAGTTACTAAATTGATTCAAAGCTTATATATCACTCCCTGCTCTCGGCAATAGGGATTGATAAAGATATTCTCAGTGTATAACGTAAACATTATTTATCTGTTATATCAAGCAGAAAACCTCCTACATTTTAGCCAATACCAATTTGTGTTTAATGGCATAGCTTTAAAAATCAAATTTGAAAATTGCAATATTGAACAAGTCCTGGCAGCAACACCCCACAAGGCGCCAACTGTACGGTCACCTACCACCTGTCACGAAAACTATACAAGCTAGACGAACCAGACATGCTGGACACTGCTGGAGAAGCAAGGACGAGCTTGTAAGTGATGTACTCCTGTGGACCCCGCATATGGCCAATCAAAAGCAGGACGACCAGCCCGAACATACATACAGCAGCTATGTGATGATACGGGATGTAACCCTGAAGACCTGCTAGAGGCGATGAATGATAGGGAGACGTGGAGAGAGAGGGTCAGGGATATCCATGCTAGCCGCACGACATGATGATGATGATGATTGTTGATACAGTATCACCCTTATATGAATGACTTTATGTCATTCTAGGCTTTATAAATACATTATTACCCATGAATAAGTACACCCCTTCTAAATTTTTATATCGAAAGTTTGTTTTCTTTTAAGTAAAAATGGCAGCATTGTATTTGTTGTCCAATATTGTATTCTCTATTTGGTTAGAAAATGCTTCGGTTGAAATTAGATGACCTTCAATGAATATAGGTAACATTGAATAGTCTGTATGCCCCCACACCCGCACAGCCGTACACGCACACATACATAACCCATACTTTCAGTTCGGGCTGTAAAATAATCTGACTGTGCGTCCCGATATGACGTTAAACTGCATCTGATAATAAGGCTACAGTTCTAGAACTTTATTGCAATTATTCCTTTTTTCTTCTCCAACCCGGATAGATACTACCTCTTAGGATTATATCTTTGGATCAAATAGAACTGTTCAATAACATTCTCTGCTGTATGCAAAATATTCATATTACATAGGAAAATGTGACAAATAAAATTACTAATGTTGAATGGCAATATTTAAAACCATTTATCAGGACGGAAACAAATGATTGGCATTAAATAGTCATTAGAGTATGATAAAAATTAAATATTTTGTGGGAGGTGTCCTTATGGCGTTATTCCTAACGTTCTGGATTGCGGCCTCGAAGGAAGTATGTTCGAACTCCAGTCGCGCGATTACGTTCACTTTCGGACAAATACCTTTGGGAAAGGCAATCGGTTAAATAATATAACTAATGTTGTTCTATATATGGATTGCTCAGGCATTAAATAACCTGTGAAGGCTGATATGCTATTAAACAAAGAAACCAAAATAAACCTTGAAACAATCTAAATATGTGCAAAGAAATAATATCGAACTACTCGTTTAATTATAAAGTTACCTTTCAAACTTTTAGCTTACACATCTTATTTATGTATTAGCATTAAATAACCCAAATGGGCCTATATGCCTTAAAAATAACCAACCCACAGTGACACATGCAACGCTAATTTACCGAGATGTTCAAATAAGAGTAGTTTAATAAATAAATCTTTATCCAATCTCTCCTCCATGCAAGGATATTCATTGAATAATTTTTTTTAAATATCATAGAATTGCGCACAAGACCCCAATCCTCCGCCATGATTGACACAAGATCAATTTCTAAGGGACTAAAGCTGGGTTAAATTCCGAATTGTTTTCAGCTAGACTGTTTTCCCAACAAAGGCTAAAGAATCCAGTCAACCCTATTTTTCCCCATACCTGAAAAAATCCTCTTCGTAGGTACCAGTCGAGAAATCAATGTTAGAAAGTCATTTCTCAAACGATTTCGCTTGTGTCTAATTATCTACGGGTGCTTCTCTGGAATGATCTTGAATAAGGCTAAGTAAAAAATCATATTAAGCTCTTGGTTCAAAAACTAGTTTTGCAAAAAGCTTAGCTACTATAGTGACTTTAATTTTGCCCCATCATTGCAGGCTTGTTTCGGACTATAGATAAGTTAGTAGATATTTAGGTTGGAACGACAGCGCTAAAATGTTTTTAGCAAGCTGAAATCACAAACCTCCTATTTCAAAGAGTTCGATTCTCAGTGGTGGCTTGCCCCATTAGAGGGGCTTAGAATAACATACTTTATCTCTTACTGGTGGGTAAGATCCCCTGCAATAAGAGATGTCCTAAGTATGACACAAGGCTGCATCTAGTGGTAAGGCTTTAGTTCTGGATATTTGGGAAGTGCAGAGAGCCTTTTCTTTGCCATTACTCCAAGATCCACCGATTGACGTGGTAATACCTGTTAGTTACTTTTACTGAGTCTAATCGACATTCTTGCAAAATATTTGTATTTGGAATACTTGATATCAAATAACGAATTATGTACGTAATTCCCTAACATCTAATCATAAAATAACCCAAGACTTATTGACATACCATTAAAATCAGTCAATCAATCTTTTCAAATAGAACGCTCTTATCCCAACCTAATCGTTTTAGTGATCGTTACCGCTTCTGCCTAATTTCTAGTGTTTGATGTTTGGACGCTGAAAGGATGATTTTCACTGGTTAGTACTTCTCTGTCGGGAATCATTCAAGTAGATAAGTAAGTTTTAATTTACAAAGCTTCTTGCTAAGATGTGGCACAAGGCCATAGGGTTGGGGCACCCAATGAGATCAGTAAGTTACATCTACTCACATGCTGTATTTCAAATGTCTTCATCTTAAATATAAGTTTATATTTTCTATTGGATGAAGAATTATGATCCGTAAACTCTTAGTGAGTATTTATTTTGTCTTATCTCAGGATCTAGTGTTGAAGATTCAACTTCGGAGGACAATCCCAGTAGGTGCAAGAAAAGGTCACACACGAAAGCTGGAAAGGATCTGTTAGTTACGGGAAGAGCCACAAGTAGCAACTGAAATAACTGAGGCTCTAGGGACAGCCTGCCTATTTGAATTCAGCTACAATTTGTCACAGAACAGATGTCTCCTGGTTCGACAAGAAAATACCACTTAATCTCTTCCTTTTTTTCAAACAGAAACAGCGGGGTTTATGATATCGACAATAAAGTGAGTGAGAGTTTTCTGTGACTACGTGTCTGATTTTCATTTCCTGAAATGAACAACGCCATGTTCCCGTCATTTCTTCATCTTGTCCTTGACGTCAGGGTGAGAGGACCCCAACGTACAGATGTTCGCTGATAATAATAGTTCAGTTTCATTTATCAATCTTTTTTGCTTTTCTTTTACTTGTGCAATGTGGTCTCCTCATAAAAGAACTTTGATTACCCTGTATCTTCTAAATAGAAATGAGCAGACAGGTAAAATATATAGCCAAGTGTAGCTTAGATTCAGGAAAATACTCCGAGTGTAGAGTATTAAATAATGATTGAACTCACTACTCAGTTGAAATTGATCTGCGACATGAATTGGCTAACAGTTATGAAAACTGCAAAGTATCAAGGATTAAAATAAAATCTGATGAAAAATAGATGTTCAATCCAAAAGTAATACCTCCTATACCAGAGGTAAAGCAATAAAATTTTAACCTCCCACAAATAAACTATGACTTTTAACTATATAGCAGTCTGGAAAATCGTATTAAACATAAAAGCTGACGTGTGTGATTGAATCTATCTTCATTCAATAGATATTGTATCCATTGACAATGATGGTCATTTGCTTAAAATTTATAGGGTGCGAAAAGAGAGGGTATAAATGCGATATGAAATGCCAACAATCTCATGCAGAGGATTAGAACTTGTGTCGTCGTGTCCATTTCCTACGACGATATCCATTACACCACGATTACCTTCTTGTGGATGTTTGTGTATCATCATCATCATTATCAAGTTGTGTTTTCTGACTGTCTCTTTCAAACGCCATCCAACCCTATCGACCAACACTCCTGGCAGGTCCCGAAGACGGTATCCATATTTACCGACCCCTCCGCTCGGGCAGGATATGACACAAGGTCAATTTTTAAGTTGAGTTTAACAGGTTTGAGTTCAGAGTTTTCGTTCTCCTAGACTAGTTGCCTCACCAAGGCTGAAGAACCTAGTCTGCCCTACTATTTTACCCATAGCTGGAGGGAGAGTAATTGGATTCATACCTTTCTAAAGGGTATTAGTGCAATCTGAAATACAGTCAGTCTCGTCCAGGATTTGAACTCGTGTCGCCGTGTCCATTTCCTATGACGATAACCATTACACCACAGGCGCCTCCAAGACGGTATCCAGTTTCTCAAAGAGCTAATGTATGAAATCCTTGATGGTCGAGGAACACTGGCGTGTCCATATGAAGTATCCCATGAGAGAACGTCGCTTTTGTTTTTTTTTCCTTGTACAGCAGTGCCCCGCATGTCTAGTTTGTCTTACTTGGATGGTTTGTGCGATGGGAAGTACGTGTCCGTACAGTTGCTGTTTTGTGGGATGCAGCTCCAAAACAGCACGTAGTATTCTTGTGTAGTTCCCCATCGATCTTTTTCTCCATACTGAAAAATAGCAAATGTGTATATTGTATTATCGAAATGATAACTAAACAAGTAAATGTTTGCTTTGCTTTGGTTTTATGGCATATCAACCATTGTTAGTTAATTAATGCCACATCATCCTTATACATATATATTAGATATATATTATTAATAAAACAAAGTTAAATAGTTCCAAGAATCGGTAAGTACCAATGGCAATTCAACCAAACATCAGTCATTTGTTTACACACAATTAAATGTCAAACAGTTCGATTTAGTCATTTCTTTGCACTCAGTTTAAAAACCAAAAAGTTCTACTTGACCCATAGATAGAACCTTTTCAGGTCGTACCACTCCGTCCCAGAGTGGACCTCGGGGTGATAGCAATGAAGGGTTAACCCGCATTCCCCAAAGCTCCATCATTAGGGGAAATTCACCATCAGATTGTTTAATTTCATATCGAGGACCCTCGTTAGAGGTGGGTGTCTTACCCATCTGCAGAGAAGCAGTCGGTTTATTCTACAGCCACAGCCGACTGTAACCAACTAGTGAAGGAGACGAATAGTTTTTATTTAGAGTTGAACTTGCTTTTCTGAATTACACCGACATCAAAAATACAGGGTGGAACGATAAAATTGTCACCCAAGAAAAGACGACATGATTCCATTTCCGTTTAACGAAAACCGGTTTTCTTTTTTTTGTTGCAGACCATCTACTAGTTGGCCAGTTGTGTACAAATCCAAAGAGCGATAGGAGCCTTCTATCATGTCTGAAAGTGACACAATGTTCAACGTGCGAGATCGGAAATTCGCTGCTGTACAACTCATGCTCTCTACCGATCCAAGTTATGACAACAGGACTATTGCCAGCACCCTCAAAATGCAAATCTGGATTGCCACGAATAACAGGGACCTGCCCAGGGTGATGAAAACAAAGTTTCCGGCTACAGTTATGGTCTTTGGTGTGGTTTCAAGTGAGGGCCACATCATGACACCTCACATCTTCAAAGTCGGCTTAAAAGTCAATACCAAAGTGTACCTGGATGTGCTGAAGAGTGTGGTGATCCCCTGGTGCAATCAGGTGGCAGACCCTGGATGTGGCAGCAGGACTCAGCGCCGGCCCGCAAATCCAAAGAGACCCAGGCTTGGCTTCAGAAGGAGTGCTACGAGATTTGTACCCTTCTCTCACTGGCCTTCCTCCTCCCCCGACTTGAACCCGCTGGACTACTTCGTTTGGTCATACGTCGAGAACATCACCAACATGACCTCCCACAACACCAAAGCCAGCCTGATCGCCACCATCCACCGAGTATTAGCCGAGCTCCTGCACGCGCTTGTGGAAAAGCATGCTCCCAGTTCCGGATCCGTATTGAGGCGGTGATTGAGGCTGAAGGCGGCAACTTTGAATAGATGTCAACTCTACTACATACTTAAGTTAGCTGAATTGATGTTTTCAATAAAAGTTTTTAAATAAAGCTGTAGCGTTGTTTTCTTTATGACGACAATTTTATCGTTCCACCCTGTAGAACGCTTAGTTTTAATGATACAATCTTCGACGTAAACGTAATATTCTCATTGACTGTTTATGTTTTTATCAATCACTGTTACTTAAAGACAAAAAATGTTCCCAACTAATGAGATAGAATTGTTTTGCTGACTTCAGATCGCCCTTATCTCAGTCGGCTAATCATCTGACCTATAACATCCGTTACTCTAATCCAACAGATAATCCGATTGGCTTTCAGATGATCGGAATTAGTCCTATCTTCTTCGGGTCAGAATTATCGATAGAATAATCAGCAAAAGAAACCTGCTTTATATATCTCTACCTTTTACTCTGTGTCGAAGGGTCTTATTATACGGCCCCTGTAGAGAAGTAAACACCTCCACTAAACAAGTGCTGTCCTGGGTAAATACTTATCCCTTTCTGATGGTGAGACTCCAGTCTTGAGGACTGAGAAGTATAGAGCACTCCATTATTGCCATAACTTCCAAGTCCACTCTGATCAAGTCAAATGAATTGGTTTCATATTTTATTAATGGATAAGAATAACCTAGTTCACAAATCATTACACCACGTGACATACCTCTCTCTGTCTCTCCGTCTCTCTAAATAATATATATATATATATATATAGAGAGAGAGATAGAGATGGAAAGTAACATTATGTTCCACATATATGAAGATAAAAATAACATGAAACGATGATGATAATTTAGAACTATCAAAGACGGTAATTTTTTATCCAGTATATATATTTTATCAAATTGCTTAGTTGGTAATATAAAATGAGAGAGATAAGACAAAAATAGTCTCAAACTGAAGCAGATAACGTTCAAACAAAAATAAAACAATGTCATAAAAGAAGCAGCAATAAAAAAAAAGAAGCTGCAACAAAAAAAAAAAAGATAAAAAAAAAAGAAGCAGCAACAAATAAAAGAAATAGCAATAAAAAAAGAAACAGTTAAATCTACAAGCTGGTCTGCACTTGCAGTTCATGTTTTGACCGTAACACTAGCGCATAAAATTCTCAGTTCGCCCACATCTGCATTTCTGGTCGATGAAGAGGAATTTCACATGACCAGGCAAATGTTATCAACCTCGTTTTTACTATTGTTATCACTTGTAGCATAATACCCGTCAGTTCTGACGTGGTTATCTCTGTGTCTTTCGACATTTTCTATCTCGGATCAAAGCATAGTATCTGTGTGCTTTGCTTAGCATCAAAATGTTTTAATACATTTCTATAGTTTTTTGCCTCTCCTAGATGGAGTCTCATGATTAATTTAATAAAAGTTCTAAACATTCTCGCTTTAGATTAATAAAAACTATAATTAATCTGACATGTTTAAACAGCTACAAACTAAAATATATATTGTAAAGTTGGGGACTGTAGTCGAGGGTGACACTTTTCAATAGCTTTTAAAGGAGGGGTTAGGGAGGGCGCTACTCCTTTACCGTGTTTGTCTCACTTTACCCTTGATACGGACCATATGATGCTGAGTGTATCAAGAAACATTTTTTGAGTCTTTGGTATTACCCAAATTGGGATTGAAACCCGGCTTCTCTGGCCATTACCGAATATGAACGATTAAAAATGAGAAATGAAATGACATCAGCAGAACAATCGAATTTTTCAAAACTGAGTGTTGAGGCAAGTCGCTTATACATTGAAAACGTCTTCGTATTCAAATGTGTAGGGGGGATGTATGCACGAGTGTGTTTGAGAATGTATGCGTGTATGCAAGCGTATACAGGCGTGTTTAAAGAATGACACAAAAAGAGAAGGTGGGGATGGGTTGAATATCTTGAACACATACAAGCGCACACATTTATATATGGACATGTGAGTGTTTGGCTATTTATGTACGTGTGTTAATTTACACACTGCTTATTATATATATATATATATGTATATATGCATATATATATATATGTATATATATATATATATATATAGTGTCATCCACAGACAGACTGTTTTGTTGTATCACAACTCTTTAGTATGGCTAGACACGTAGTACGCTTCAAGCTGGGATTGAAACCCGCCCAACTTTAACTATTATTTAGTATCATACCGTTCAGCTATCAGTCGACATACGTCAGCCCGGGAATTATAAGATAGACACTCAACTATATATATATATATATATATATATATATATATATATATATATATATATATATATATATATATATATATATATATATATATATATAAAGAAAGAGAGAGACAGAGAGATTTCAGTTTGAATAACGTAGATAGCGTCAGAGGATCTCGCTGACATAATCTCGTCTATGCGATCGTCACACCAAACTTAGATTTATCATTATGAAATACTCTTTTCGAGTTTTTCACATCAATGACATCCGATGGTTTTTCACTGGAGTCGGAGTGACAGTAAGTCTCTGGTCTCCTCAGGTCTCCAGGACTCTTCTCAGTATTCTGGACATTTTCAATAATGCTGCCGTTTGGATGGTCTCCACTCGTCCGCCAACTTCCAAATCCTCCAGGCCCTTTAATAATTCTTTAGTTACTACACCAAAAGCAATAATAACAATTGGAGCAATCTTCACTTTCATGTTCCATAGTTTTTTTCAGTTCCCTAGCAAGGTAGAGGTACTTATCCTTTTTTTCACATTCTTTCAGTTTTATTCTGTTATCAGCCAGGACAGCAAAGTTGACAATTTTGAAAAATCTCTTTTTTGTTGTTGATTATTATTAGGTCTATTCTTCTAGCCGAGATTAGGTGATCCGTGTGTATGTCAAAGTCCCATAGGAGTTGATGTGTGTCATTTTATAGAACAGGTGCTGAGTTGTGCATATACCATTTGTTCTTAAGGTCAGATTTAAATTTCTTGCTCATTTCCCAGTGGGTCACCTTACCCACCCAGACGTGTCTAGTCTTATACTCCTTCTGTGCTAATTTTCTGCATTCACTTATTATGTGATTGGTCGTTTCGTCTTTTTCACCACATAGCCTACATTTGTTATTTTGTTGAGTCATATCTATTCTCGCTTTGATATGATTGGTTCTTATGGCGTTGCTTTGTGCTGCTATTATTATTATTAATAGTAGTAGTAGTAGTAGTAGTAGTAGTAGTTTTAAATAATATATATACGATGAAGACATTCTTGTCCACACAGCTGTTTGTTTATTTATTTGTTAAGCTGTTTCTTTTGTTGTTTGGATGATTACTTTGTTTGTTCTGTCTTTTGTTCTTAGCAGCATTAGCAATTTTTGTACCCAAATAGTAGATTGGTTACCACAAATACAATCAGTACAACTTAAAAAAGAACAGGGACATGCTATGATATTATAGAATATGATCTTCACTTCAACCAAAAGTACAGAGCCTCCACAATAAAATTGGTCTTCTGTGACAATAATCGTGTAAATCTCATCGTAAATCAACCGAAGTCATCCAGCCAAGAGTTCTCTAGAGAATGCAAGGTTTCTTTGTGGATACGCGTTACCAGTTTAGAAATGGTCGATTAAAATTATACCAAGTAGAATGTGGTCTCGACTTTCCCCTGAATTTGACGTGATCACTTCTTTAAATTGTTTAATTGACTACTTCATAACCAGGGTCGACATGATTTCAAATTAACCAACCAAACATTCAAATTATTGTCAATATTTTTTCAAAGTTCTATTACTATTATCATTAATTCTAATATTTAAAAATCCTTTAATTCCTGATTCGGAACCAGACAAATCGTTTCAAACTTTTCTTTTCAACACTAATCAACTGTTGGAAAATTTACCTGGGAGAAAATAAAATATAATAATTAAATTATTAGTGATGCATAGCAATAATTTCACATTAAACTCTGAACAAACGAATGAGTAACGTTGAATAGAATTACTACAGTTAAATAGCAATACTTAAAATTCTTCAACTGCGGGCGTAAATTGATTTATGTGTATTATATAGCATTACCTAGAAGCATTGGACAGTTTACAAATAAATGAATATTGTTCAATTGGATAATAAGTGTTGAATAGCAAGATTTGAAACAATTCATCTGTGTACTAATAAAAATGTTTTCAACAATGTTTAAATATCATATATGTCAAATACATATGTATAAATATAATTTGATATTAAATCACTTACAACGGTTGATATGCTGTGAAATCAAACCAAGCCAAATCATATCTATTTAATACATGTAGATAAAGAGGATATGGCATTAAATAACAAACAGTGGTTGCTGTTTCATAAAACACAATCAAAACAAATCATATGTATTTGATATTTATGTATAAAAAGGATTTAACATTAAATAACTAAAAATCGTTGATATGGCATAAAACCGAACGAAACGAAATCATATGTATTTAATATAAATGTATGAAAATTGATTTGGCATTAAATAACGTTCCGTAGTTGAAATACCATAAAACCAACACGAAGCAAACCAAATCAAATATATTTAATATATATGTATGAACCGGATTTGGCATTAAATAACCAACAAAGGCGGATATGCAATAAAATCAAACAAAACAAAATCATATATATTCAATGCATATGTATAAAGACGATTTGGCATTAAATAACCAACAAGGGTTGATATGCCATAAAATCCAACTAATCCAAATCATATATATTTAATACATATCTATAAAGACGATTTGGCTTTAAATAACCAACAAAGCTTGATATGCCATAAAATCAAACTAAACCAAATCATATATATTTAATACATATGTATAAAGACGATTAAGCATTAAATAACCGACAAGGGTTGATATGCCATAAAACCAAACCAAACAACACTAATACGTTCATAATTTGCGTGATTACAGCATAAATATTCAAAAAGCAAGAGAAAACAAAGTTGAATAGAAGAAAATATTTTTTTAGATATTAATATAATAAACCAGGACAAAATCCCAAAGTTCAAGTCAGCCAAGAGTCCTTGGATTCCAAAAGGAAATCTCTCTCTAAAAATAAATAACAAGCAATGGTCAGGCCTAATGAGCCTATTTCAATATTCTTTAAGTATTTAGCTTTATTAGAGGAGCCATCGTCGTCTTGCTGACGAGATGCCCCGCCTCATAAATCCGTACATCCCTCTCTCACCCGACCATCGAGATGGATGCAGCAGGTGCCTTGTGAAAACTTAGCTAGATCAGGTTGACTGACTAGCCGAACTACATAACTGCAAGTCTTCACTAATCTCATGGTCGGCTTCCCGAAAGCCCAGGGTAATTAAAACTGAGTATGCACCTGCGGCGAGGACTTCAGCATTACAAACGATGAAACTCGTCTCGAACAGGAAATACTGGCTCAGTAGCTTTGCAATTTCTTTTTTTAAGCAGCAGAAAATACAGCCTCGTTTCCATGTTACAAGGGTATCACAGATTTAAAGTGAGCTTTAACGTTTCTCCTTGTCTAATGCCTTTCTGCAAGAATTAATCAGTGCTTACCAAAGTGAAATATATCTTTTTTGTGATTATTCCTCTTCTGTCTCAAAAGGTTTCATTGCTGGAATTTATAATGTTAAAATTGCAAAACTAAGAATCTTTTTTACATTCCTTCAGTTCTTTTGGTTCAAAATTGTTTTGTTCTTTTTACTGTGTTGAACTGTGATAACGAGTCGGCTGAGTTATCCCCCTTTGCAGTGACAGTGACAACGACCGTCATAAGTAGACTTAATTGATAAACGGCATCAACACTTATTGAGAAGACTGTAATGTATGTTCTCTTAAAAATATTAAAGCTTTTAGATTGACAAGTAGAAGGGGCTTAGAATATGCTGATTATATCCACTGCAGAGGCGTAACCCTCTTCTTTAAAAAAAAGCGTATACTCTAGGTATGACACTAAACTGTCTCTGATGATGAAATTCGAGTTCTGGAGATCTGAGAATGTGGAGTACACATTTATTGCCATTAATTCAAGACCTACTGACTCGGAGCGGCGACACGTCTTAGCGTCCTATCTATGGCTCAAATAGATTCGAAATTATTGCTATTAGATAGGAATACGTAAAACCATAGGGAAGTATGAACTACATTATTATCATTATCATTATTATTATTTACTCCTTTAGAGTTTTTCACATACTTGTTAACTGGTGGTCTTTCACTGGAGTCTGAGTGATGGAAAGTCTCCTCAAGTCTCCATGACTCTTCTCAGAATTCTGGCCGTTCTCAATAATCCTATTGTATTGATTGTCTCCACTCGTCCACCAACTTCCAAGTCCTCCAGTCCCTTTAATAATCCTTTAGTTACGGTATGAAAAGCAGCAATCACAATTGGTATAATTGTCACCATTGTGTTTCATAGTTTTTTTCAATTCTCTAGCAAGGTCGAGGTACTTATCCTTCTTTTCATATTCTTTCAGTTTTATTCGGTGGTCAGCCAGGACCACAAAGTTGACAATTTTGCAAGTTCTCCTTTTTTGTTGATTATTATTAGGTCTGGTCTTCTGGCCGAGATTGGGTGATCCGTCTGTATGTCAATGTCCCATAGGTGTTAATGTGTGTAAATATGTATCAAATACATCTGTTTTAAAATTATTTGAATTCTATGGGAACACTTAATTTTGTATAATTTTAAACTGTTTGTATTGAGAAAAATTACAGGAATTGTTTAGGATTATTAAAACTTACTTAAAACCATATAATCCTGTGCAAATAAATCACTATTATTAAATATAAGTAATTGACACTATATGATTATTAGTATTTTATAGGAATCGTTGAAACCATACAACTGTGTGCAAATTATTTGTATTTGATTTGTATAAGTAAGTAAAGTTGGCGACCGTAGTCGAGGGTGACCCGGAGGCTCCATTTTCGATAGCTACTACATCAAGGTATAGGGGAGGGCGCTACTTCTTTCCCAGGTTTGATATACTTTAACTTTGATCCGTACCTTTTAATGCTAAGTGTTAAGAAAGGAGTCATCAAGTACTATTTTTTCAGTCTTTGGTATGACTCGATATGGGATTGAACCCAGGTCTCCCGGGCCATTGGCGAACGCTCTAACCATTATGCCAATGTCCGGTACATAAGTTTAATTAATATCATATATCTCTATGCAAGAATCTCTTGAGTAACAACAAGAAAAATTTACAAACAAATGTACAATGTAAGCGCTTCCCTAACCTCTAGACATAAAATAACACTAAACGAGATGACATGCTTTATAATCAATCAATTGACACAATATCGTTTCGGAGTTAAAAACGGATTTGTCAGCTTCAGACGCTGTGGGGAATATTTAAAATGTCAATGGAAATAAAATTTTAAGAGTCGTTAAAATGCTAGAGATGGTTTAATTGAAGAATCTTTTTTGTATGTTAAACTCCAGTCGACAATCATTTGAAAAAAAAAACACGACAGTAACCTGACAGTATAAGAAATGATCTAACAATAGAGACCATGCAGCAATCACAACCTTGGCCATATATTTCACGTGAGCTAACCTTTTTCAAGTAACTGTTTCAAAGATAGAACATATATCCATAATTAATTAAAGGACCTGTTACCAAATCGTTTCTAAAAAGGATTCTCTGCAGTTATCAAACAAAGGTTCTTTATAATTATGTCCAGCATAAAAAAAAAGAAAAAAAAACGAAATCGTGCTGAAACGTTTATCGTTGCAAAAAAATGGACTCAGTGACTTCAGTTCAAATCCTTTCCGAGTTTGTTTGCATATCACATCACGTTAATAAAAATAAGAATCCAGCAATGTTTTTTTTTCCAGCTATCCATAAATAGTCAGTAGACAGACAATCTGGTAAGAAAATCCATGGAGGAGAAGGAAAACTCTCAATTCAATCTAGTTGTACTAAATTATAAAATAGATCTTGCAAAACAATATCACAAAGTTATCTGAATTATTAAAATTAATCATATAACTTTTCACTCAACGATGAGTTATTCTTGTCAACATGGCCGGAAAAAAATTTGCCATAGATTTAAATTATATAATCAAGCTTTTTTAAAGAAATTTTATGTTCAGCTATCAAATAAAAATATATGCATCCAAACATTTGTTAGTTTATACACTGCCAAATAAAAATCAAGATGATTCTCAACTAATCGTGATAATTTTTTTTCCATGGTTATTTTATATATATTTAATAACATGGTTGCTTATCCGTGACCACTGATTTCATGCACGTTATTACACGGCAAACTTCAGGCAAAAAAGTGGTCTACCACTAACCCACCAAATGACATAAACTGTTGTATATATATATATATATATATATATATATATATATATATATATATATATATATATATATATAAATATATATATATATAAATATTCGATAGACAATAAATAAATATGAAGATATAAACTGTTATAATATATATATATATATATATATATATATATATATATATATATATATATATAACATCAACAGCCGAAAGTAAACGCGTTTTTTTTGTTTTGTTTTGTTTATTTTAAATCACAAACTGCACACCAAAAATGAAGATTAACGTCCAATGTTGTCTCTGCTCTTAATTGATCTGGCGTATATATATATATATATATATATATATATATAATTCTCTTAATATTCTGTCCGGTGGCAAAAGCCGCTTGGTAGCGTCTGGAGTGGCAGTACCGCCTTGAGCTACTAAAACTATGTTATCACCCCTGGTTGGCGGCTGATGAGGGCAGGGTATGGCGCGTGCTTTCACACGTTGTATGATGAAAACATTTCAAAAGATAGAAAAAAAATATACGAGAGGCAATCAACTAATATGGTGTTTTGCCTTAGGAGTTGTCAATTAGAATAACAATTTACTGTTGAGACTTTTTAAAGGAAATCAATAGAAATGGGGTTTTCATGTTCTAAAAACTGGCGGATGAGCTTCTCAACTGAGCACTACGCCCAGAACTTTTTTACTGGAGAGTAAATGTACTGTCTTTTCGAATCGAGCTCGAGTTTAACCCATTTGTAAAGATTTTTCGCAAAAACATTCATTTCCACACACATTGCACTTTCTTCTGTATATTTCAGACAATTTGCAATTCTCAGCCACCAGGAATGGGATGAGATATGTCTGTTTAAGCCAGAACACTGCTTAATTTCCCATAATTTTGAATAAGTTTGAAACTAGTATTTTTGCAAGATTGAACATTTTTTTCCTATAAATCAATTCTAAACACTCAAGAGATTACATTTATAGAAATGAAATATCACGAACGCACACTACGCAGATGATGTGGTGCTTCTGTCATATACACCAGCCCAAGCCGAATCTCCGCTGGATTGCCTTACGTAAGCAGCAAGAGGTTTAGTCTCCATTTGAGTTCAGATAAAACAGAGTTTATGTGTTTCAAACAAAAAAAGCTTTCTCTACATTAGATAGGTATTCCTCTGAAATTAGTAGTCTACCTCGGTAGTAATATGTCATCTACAGTAAGTGATGTCAGGATACGCATAAAAAAAGCATAGATTGCAATAGACATCTTATCTCTCTGATAAATTTAAATGTTTATTCTTCCATATCAGTACCAATGTTTGATTGATTTAGTTTGGTTTGGCTTGGTTTGGTTTTATAGAACATCAACCACCGTAGGTTATTGATGCCAAATCCATTTTATACATACAAACAGTTCTATTTCAACCAATTTACATAAGTATGCAATTTAAATGTCAAAAGAGTCCCATGTCAAACAATTCAGTTTAGCCTACTGACACAGTTTAGTTCAACTTGACCCATAGATAGGAATCTATCAGGTGCTACCACTCCGGGCTAGAGAGGACCTGGGAGCGATGCCAGTGAAGGAGTACTCCGCATTTCCAAAGCTTTAGCATTACTGAAGCCTCGCCCTCAGATTGTTTAGTGTCATATGCAGGACACTCGGAGGGTTTGGGAGTCTTACCCGTCTCCAGAGATGCGGTCGGTTTATTCTACAGCCCAAGTCTACGGGGAAATGTATGACTGAAGAATAAAACTCTGACGAAACGCTTGGAGAAAAGACCGCACCGTGTTAGTTCTAAACAAATCCTGAGAGCAACATCTCACAAACTACTGCTATGCAGAAACTTACCAACTATCTTATAAACCATCTTAGATTAACAAAAAAAATCATGTTGAAAACTGCAAAAGAATTTATGAACGAACACTTACGCGACTGTGGACTCATTCATATGAATGCACACGTGTTGATCGAAAAGTAAAAACTTACATTCATTAGCTCCAAATAACGTTAAGATGACCAGCTAAGATTGAATGCCGATAGGGATGTATTGCGAGAGAATGTTTTGTGAATCTGTGCTCTCAGCATAACTTGATGATGATGTTTGTGATGTTGATAAAAGTCCCCGGGTCTTGCGTGATATAGCTGGATAAATCTTATCTCAACATAGGTCAGTATACTTGCCCTGATAAATATTTCGTTCAGTAATCAAGAGTGGGTTTTCCATCACAGTCGGAAGTTCAGTGCTACATTTTCTTTCTAAGTTTCGTTTGACCTCGTAACATACTAATCTGATAGATATCTATGCATATGTATCACAAATTCGTTTTCTTTATCATATTGCCAACAGAGATACAAACTTGGCAAGATCTGTTTGTTCTTAATTCTTTATTCTATAAAAATGTACGCTACTCACCGATACCAGTAAGTTGTCAAACAGAAGAAAATAATCCATGGGATTAAAGATTAAAAAGACAGTTTTAATGAAAAAAGAATATTTGTGGTTTGGAATTGATTGGTAACAAAGAAAATGCCCTCCTGCGTTGTTGAACAAACTTTGTTTAAACGATATACATTGTGTCATAGAGTATAAGTCTCAAAAGAATAATCTCTTAAGAATTGCGATTGAAGCTGCCGGATATATTAAATTCTTATTGTCGATTTTGAGAACATTTATCATCTTTCTGACTATATATATATATATATATATAGTCAGAAAGACCTGACCGATAAGTGAAACGCAGTTTTTTTCCAGGCAGCGGTCATATCGTTACTGCTGTATGGATGCACTACTTGGACGCTAACTAACCGGCTGGAGAAGAAGCTAGAGGGCAATTACACGACAATGTTGCGAGCAATATTGAACAAGTTCTGGTGGCAACACCCCAAAGGGCACCAACTATACGGCGACCTGTCTCCCATCACGAAAACTATCCAAGTTAGACGAACCAGACATGCAGGACACTACTAGAGAAGCAGAGACGAGCTCATAAGTGATGTACTCCTATGGACCCCCACATATGGCCGAGCAAAAGCAGGAAGACCAGCTCGAACATACATACAGCAGCCATGTGGGGATACGGTATGTAGACTTGAAGACCGGCCGGAGGCGATGAACGATAGTGGCGAGAGAGGGTCAAGGATATCCGTGCTAGAGGCACGACCAACCGGGTTTCGATCCCAGCTACGGGGAGATACTGTCTAGCCACACTGATGAGTTCTGATAGAACGAAACAGATCTGTCTGTGGATGACTATAGATATATACTTCCCTACCCCCGTAGGGTTGAGTTCTCTAGCGAAGAAGTAATCGTGTTGCCATTAGCGCCTTTGCAAGTCTCTTCATATTCGAATTGAGATCTCGGCGGCCGTTTGAACGGATGTATGTAAAACAATAGTAATTGTGATTCATAACTGTTTAAAAAAGTACTTCGTAGCAAATATCTCCTCGTGGCTAAATGGTTAGAAGCTTTGGCTTGGTGTTTCAGTCAACCGGGTTTCGATCTGAGCCATGGGGAGATACTGTCTAGTCCCACTGATGAGTTCTGATAGAACGAAACAGATCTGTCTGTGGATGACTATATATATATATATATATATATATTTAACACACACGAACGCACACCCAAATATATATTTGTGTTTAAATGTAATATCCATAATCGTTATTGAATATATATAAATGTGAGTGTGTGTTGTGAATATGCAGCCAACATAAGGATTTGAAGAATGCACTGACACCAAAACTGGAAAATCGAAGATAATATAACATTATTGTCGGAGTGAAATGCTGTAATTTTTAGTATTAAAAAATATATAATTATATGCGTTTTTTTACGAGAAATTATCTTATAATTTCTCGTAGAAAAACTCATATAATTATATATTTGGTACATTTTGGTTTAGTAAAAAATTGCCTATATATATATATAGTTATATATATATATATATATATAGTTATAAAAAAAAATTGCCTATATATATATATAGTTATATATATATATATATATATATATATATATAGTTAGGCAGCAGTAGTCGATTTAAGCATGTTTCATTAGATAATAAAGACAAATTTTGTCTGTATAATTTATTTAAGATCCTTTCAAGTTTTCTGATAAGTGTCTTAGTTTAGGGTTGGAATTTGAAGATGAATTTCCCAAAATTATCCCTAGCTCTTTCAGCACCTTCATAAGCCATCATCAGCGGTTGCTTGCTTTTTTTTCACCCGTATTCCTTCAGTATTCTATTTCCATAGAGAGCGTTGCCTTTTAAATAGAGTTGCCTTTTTAAATACACCAGTTACCCTGTTTTATCCAACTCTGCGTTCCCATATTTTTGTTAGAAGAGTAATCAGTCACCAGCAGAGGTCAACTGAGGTCATTTTGCTCCGTGGCAGTGGTGGTGGGGTGGGTTGGGGTGTCATATAAGATTTTTTGAGGTCCACAAAAGCAGAATAGTTAATTTAGTTATATGTTTTAAAAAAAATTAGAAACAAAGTCTGGAGGTTAAAACTCTGAATTCACGCTTTCAACCGTCCTCTCGGTGGGGGAGGGGCGGTTTAGAATACGCTGACTGTATCCCCTTCAGAGGAGTAACACCCAGCCCAAAAGGATGTCCTGTGTATGAAATAAAGCTGCATCTGATCGTTAAGCGCCAGTTCTGGACATTTGGGGAGTTTGGAGTATCCCTTTTATTGATATTACACCCAGGTTCACTCTCACCTTGAGTAGTAGTACCTGTTAAGGTCTAATCTATTTGGCAATATATATATATATATATATATATATATATATATATATATATATATATTAACTTTATTTGCATTCGAAAGGACAACTTGAAAAAAAATGAACTTAAGAAACCACAACACAAAAAATGTAGAAATGAACGTCATCCCCAAAACTTTAAGCATAGAATAATCCTAAACAGTTTGGTTTCTTTGTTTAATAGCATATCGACTCTTTTTAGGTTATTTAATGCCGAAGCCATTCTCCTAGAAGAACAGTAGTGGTACTATTTAACCCATAGCTGGGAGGATAAGGGGGTTCATACCTTTCCCAAGGGTATTTGCCTGAAAGTGAACGTAATAGCACGACTGGTGTGCGAACTCGCGTACTACGATTCCGTAGTCCATCGCTTTAACCATTACACCACGAGGACATCCCCTAGACAGTTAGATATGCCGTTAGAATCGATCAATCAATCAATCAATCAAACCCGCTAATAATTCCTCATAAGCTAATGTAATGGTGTTAGACTTATAACTTTCATTATTTTACAAATCTTTTCCAAAGTCTGAGTTCCATAATAAGCAGAGAAAAGGGCTGGTGGGACTGAGAGTATATAAGTTCAGTCAATATAATATGAATATAAATATATCGAACTCATAAATAAATCATTAAAATGCCATATTGGTCTTTAAACCTTGGGGCTTGTTTCAAATTAACCCTTGAAATTTCCCAAGGTTTAGTAAGTATGTATAAAAGCTGGAGGCATGTTTGTCTAAACTGAATTTTCTCTTAATAGCAAATAGATAAATATATTTTGTTGAATTCTGTTATTTTGGGACTTAATTTTCTGTGGTAGGGAATGTGATTGGAGATTAAAATATTAATCGAAATTGATAAAATTATAGAAGAAAAAATACTAAAATATTAATATCTCCAACTTCTAAATGACAAAAATTCGAAAAAAATTGTTCTTACGGAGTTCATTAAAAAAAGAAGCCAACATACCATTTTCTTCGTCTCTAAGTGATTATCTCTGAAAGATAGGCTTGCCAAATACGAACATGTGTTTTGGTGAAAGCTACTGTTAAGACTTAGAGTACGTGCATGCGTGTTGAAAGAAAAAGAAATAAGAAGTTATGCTTGGCATTGGAGAACCTGGATCCAGAAGCGGATAACAGGGTGTGAATTTGACATCACTGGCACGACGATATCTCTGTAACACGCACCCACCCCAAATTAATTTTATCTAAATTGTTAATATCACCTTTAATAATACGGGAGGTTGTTGCACGTGATGGTATAAAAAAATGCTGATCTTACGTCAAATCATAACCAAGATTCCCACTCATGCGCTAGCTTGATGGTGCAGCATAAATTCAAAAACACGAAGGTTTAACAGTGCAGTATTTGTTCTCGGGAAGAAGCATTGATATTCAGTGAAAATGTTTCGTTAGTATTGATTTTAGTAAATCATTTAAAAGTTAAATTTCTTTATAATTATCATGCAAAACGTAGATATTCCTTATGATCAAAGAACTTGATAAGATACGAGGATCATTAAATAGGTTTCCAGACTTTTTTCGTATGGGCACTTTTATTGATAGTACTCACATGAAACTCTAGTCCCCTTCGAAGTAATCTCCTCCGGCTGCTATGCATTTGTTGTACCGTTCCAACAACTTCTCAAAGGCCCCATGGATGTCCTCTTGTGTGAGCGTGTCAATGACCTTCGTCACAGCCTCTTTTATCTCCTCAATTGTCTCGTAACGACAGCCTCTGAGCTTAGGGAATAACCAAAAGTCACAGGGAGCAAGGTCTAGACTATAGGGAGGTTGAGCTACTGTCTTGATGTCCATCTTGGTCAAATAGTCTGTGACACGGATGGAGTTGTGGACTGGTTCATTATCCTGGTGGAAATGCCTCTGACCCGATTTGAAGAGTGCTGGCCTCTTCCGACGGAATCTCTTCCTAAACTCCCTTAAAACCTCAACATAGTAACCCTAACGCTAAGCCTTTGGCCAATCAACTCTGGTCTATTGACCTCCTTACTCCTCGCACACCTTTCATTATCCCACACAGACTCCCTGGTTTCCTTGAATCCCTTATGCCACTCAAAAAACTGATGCTCGATTCATGCAAGATGCTATGCTCCGAACGCAGTCTGAAGCATTCCATACGTTTCTGTGGCATTTTTCCAGTTTAAAATAGAATCTTGTTGCATATCGTTCTTCTGAAGTGTCAGATTGTATTTTGAAATTCACCAGCTGTGAAAATCAGGCTTTAGTAGGGTGTATTCCAATTGCTCCTGTAGCTGTTCATTTGTACCTGAAATCATAAGAATTGGTCAGTCATCTCATAAGATGTGTAGTAATAACATATTAATTTTCAAGAGTACGACCATTTTAAATGCATGTACAAAAAGGTCTGGAAACTTATAGAAAGCCCTTCGTATCATTATCATCATTATCAACATTATGGCATGCCGCTGGCATGAATTTCCCTGATCCTTTTCCGCCACTCGTCCCTATCGTACATCGCTTTCAGTAGGTCCTCCATGCTACATCCTGTGTTTGTGCAGAGCTGTTGTAGCATGGGTCGCTCTACCCTTGCTTGTTCGTGTGAAGGTGTCCACGGGAGTACATCGTATATTAACTTGCCCTTATTTCTCCCGCAGTGTCCTTCATATCTTACTCGTCAATATTGACCTACTGTGATAATGGTAGAGGAATTAAATAAATGTGGTCGCATGGTGTTTTATGTCACTAATAGGAAAGATGTGATGGTTGGTTGGTTGGGTTTTATGGTATATCAACCTTTGTAGGTTATTTAACGCCAAATCCATTTTTATGAAAATAGTTCTATTTCGAAAAATTCAGTTTAGGGTAAGTACGCAGTCTAATTTTCAAAACCTTTCTATTGTAAGCTATTTAGTTTAGTCTGACAGTTCTAATTCAACTACTTTAGTTTAGTATAAGTGTTTACTCACAGTTAAATATCAAAACACTTCTATATTAAACAATTTAGTTTTGTGTAAGTAGAGTTTCAATGTCAAAAACAGTTGCATTTCAAACAATTCTGTTTAGCGTAAGTACGCAGTTTAAATGTAAGCATACAAGTTATTTGTCAAAAACATTTCTATTTCAAATATTCAGATTAGTCAAACAGTTCTAATTGAAACAATCTAGTTTAGCATAAGTAAGCAAATATTTCTATTTAACCTTTAGATAGAGCCCTACCAGGTGCTTCCATTCCGGGTCAGAATGGACCTGGAAGCAGTTGCAATGAAGGGGTGCTCAGCATTCCCCAAAGCTTCAGCATCACTGGAACATCACTATCAGATTGTTTAGTGTCATATCCAGGATTCTCATTGGTGGGTGGGATCTTATCCCTCTGCAGAGGTGCATTCTGTTTATTCTACAGCCCCAGCCAACTGGGCAAAACAGGAAAGAACGACCAATGACATAACCTAAAATATAATTATTGAGATAGAATGTCTTTCTTTGATTTCTTATTTTTTTAAATGTTATAATAATCTTTGAGACTAATTTAATTCCAATGTCATCTTTGCAGAAGAAAATCAGTGATATTATTTTACCTATAGCTGAAGGAATAAAGGGATTCATATCTTTCTCAAGGACATTAGTCCAAAAGTGAACGCAGTAGGGCAACTGGATTTCAAACTCCCTCGCTTCAAAGCCGTGGTCCAGTACTTTACATATAATGCTACAAGGACTTCCCTTGAATGCCTTTACAAGAAGAAGGTTCTTAGTCTGTTCTTTTTACCTATAGTTTCAAACAGTTCCATGCCTTTCTTAACGGAATTAGAAGGAAGTAAAAGTGAACTGTCACAATCGGAGATTGAAGTCAATTTACTAGTTCCATTCATTATGCCAAGAACACATCTATTTAAAAAAAAGCTACAAAATTCATGATTAATAATTTTGACTAATCTTAACCAACATCTCTCTCAAGGCTTGTTTTTTTATTTTTATTTATTTATTTATTTATTTATTTATTTTATTGCAGTTCACTTGGGTGGTCACTTTTATGATCACAAGGAACCTGATAAATTATAAGGTTCGATTGAGCTTCATCTAAAAAATTTAGAAAAAATAAAATTACGAAAATTATCTGATATGAAAAGTTCCTAAATCGGTAAAACATCTTTTAAACTGGGGGGAATTATAAACTTAGCACCAAAATTACGTAAATTTATCATTTTTCAAATGTATAAATTTCCTTTTCAAGAGTTTTCTCATCAGTTTATGTGACACAATTTTTTGCATGTTTAACATCATTCAAACCAATGACCCTTTGATGAGACTTAAAAAGCAACTAATGCGGAGCAGTAAGCCTCCTACTCTCCAAAGATTTTGTTCTTGGTATCATCCTAAATTTCTGCCGTTGGTGAGACCCTCTTTCTGGATTTCTGCAAATTGCAGAGTTACTTCTTTATTGCTATTACTTCCAGATCCACTCCGATCTGATGTAGTGATACATGCTAGGGGTCATATGTTTTATGGATCAAATTGGTCAGTTTGAAGATTGTTTGTATCAAAAAGGAAGAAGGAAACCCTATAACAAAGTGCAAGCAAATAATTCTTAAACAGGAATATTTACTTAAAAACATATAATTGTATACAAATCATTCATATCACATAAGAATGACTGAAATTATAAGCACAAATTATGATTATTAAGATTAATGTTACTTCAAGTTATAAGTATTGATTTATATATTCTTTAAACCATAGGGAAGTGCTAGTGATAAAATGATTATCGCCGAAGGAAATGGAGATGATGACCTGAGTTCAAATCCTGGACGAGGCTGTTTGCATTTCACATTGTTATAATACCCTTTCGGATAGTATGTAACCTACTATTCTGTTTTAGTAAGTAAATTTGGTGAACGTAGTCGCGGGTGACCCGAAGGCTCCCTTTTCGATAGCTACTACACCAAGTTGTAGGGGAGGGCGCTTCTCCTTTCCTTGGATTCCTCCACTTTACCCTTAATCGGTACCTGACAATGATGCGTGTTAAGCAAGGTGGCATCAAGTACCATTTTTGGAGTCTTTGGTATGACTCGACCTGGAATTAAACCCAGGTCTCCCGGGCCATTGGTTAACACTCTAACCGTTTTGCCAATGGTCGGGCAGACTGGCCTCTTTAACCTTGGTACAGCAACTAGTACAGGAGAAGGAAAATGTCGAATTTAAATTTGTTAAACTCCGTTAAAAATTGAGTTTGAGTTATACACTGCACGTGCATATGGGGTTGGTTAAATTCATAAATACATTTTTTAAACCATATAAGTTAAGTGAGAAAGTTGGCTGACCGTCGTCGAATGTGACCTGAAGGTTCTCTTTTCAATCGCTATTACACCACAGTGTAGGGAAGGGTGCTACTCCTTTCCCTGGATTTTTCCACTTACCCTTAACCCTTACCTTATAATGCTGGGTGTTAAGCAAGGAAGCATCAAGGGCTATTTTTTAGTCTTTGTTTGGACTCTACCTGGGATTGAATCACGGACTATTGGCGAACACTCGAAACATTATGTCAATAGTTGCTTGACATACTTGAAACCATATAATAGGCTTGGTTTTATTTGTTTAATGGCATATCTACCTTCGTGGGATATTTAACGTCAAAGCAATCCTTGTAAGAAGATTACTAGTGGAAGTATTTAACTCATAGATGAGGGGGATAAAGGGATTCATACTTTAACCAAGTGTATTAGTCCGAAAAGGAAGGTTGAACCCGCTTACTACGATATCAAAGTTCAACACGTTAACCACTTCGCTACGGAGACTCCATCTATAATTACTTTTAATACATGAAACCATGATATTGTGTAAATATGTTTTGTATTAGGTAGAAATACTCAGAATCATATCACGGTGTACAAACTATTAGTATTAGGTTTGGATTCTATTTGCTTCATGGCATATCAACCATGGTAACTTACGTATCCTCTTTATATATATATATATATATATATATATATATATATATATATATATATATACTAATTAATGGTTTCAAGTATTGGTAAAAAACAGTCACCATATATCATCACTCATTTGCTTGTACATATTTAAATAGATATCATCATCATCATCATCATCATGTTATGCTGCCTGCATGGATATCCCTGACCCTCTCTAACCACTCCTCCCTACCGTTCATCGCCTACGGCAGGTCCTCAGGGCTACGTCCCGTATCTGCACAGAGCTGCTGTAAATAAGTTCGATCTGGTCGTCCTGCTTTTGCTCGGCTATATGACGGGGTCCATTGGAGAACATCACTTATGATATTTTGGGTTCTATGCAGTTTCGTAATAGGTCATTGTATATATTGGCTGCTATGGATGTAAGTGTTATACCGAGGTCACCTGTTTTAGGGAAAGGGAAGATGCATCCCATCTGCCAGAGATTAGTTGGTCGGTAATTCAGTTTTTAAAAGATTTACAACTAATTTGTTTGCTCACTAGTATTACTGTTGTTTCTGCATAGTTGAATGGTTTCAATAATTGCTATCAAACACTTATAACTCTATTATGCAATTTGCTTGAAGTATTATTAAAATTATTTCATTTTATTGTATTGTATTAATTTAGACGGCTATTGCAATGTAGAATAATTATTGTTTGAGTATAATTAATTTCAAAGCAAAAACTTCATCGTCAGAGATATTTTTAAATGATCTAGGTGTTGTATGTCCAGAGTTTCGGGGGGACGTTGTAATCAGTCACATGGGGTGTCAGAAAGCCATGTTAGGTGTTGTAACCATGGTACCACGTGGGGTCTTTAAACACCATGTGGAATAGGCATGACTTCAAATGTCTTAATCAATTTCATTTTATTTCATTTTTTAAAATTTTATTTCATTTTTATTTCATTCGATTTATTTTATTTTTTAAATTTAAATATGTATTTAAAATGTGCATGTTAATTAATCTGAGGATGTAACTTAGATATTAATTAAGCCTCCAGCGCAGGTGTTCTCCTGGTGTAATGGTTTAAGCGATGGACTGCGGAATCGTAGTAAGCGAGTCACGCTATTACGTTCACTTTTGGACGAATACCCTTGGCACAGGTATGAAGCCCCTTATCCTCCCTACTATGGGTTAAATAGTACCACTGCTGTTCTTCTTGATGAATGGGTTTGGCATTAAATAACCTACAAAGGTTGATATGCCATTAAACAAAGAAACCTAAAAAAAAACTCCTTAATTCTGAGATTACCAACATTCTCTTCTATTTTAATGGAATTTTTTTTTTTCATTATTTTTGCATTTAAAGAAATGTTTATAGAATGAGGATGCACATGTGTTGAGCTGTTCTTTAATTCTGATTTGGAGGGGTCTGATTGTAATTCCTAAATAAAAATGGCATTTTAAGCAAATTAAACGATAAATAGTGTCAGTATTTTGGCATATATTGAGATCTCTTAGTGGGCAGTTGGCTAGAGTGTATGTTGTGACAGTATTGTTATTCTTATTCGTTAGGTATTGTTATAGTGAGGGTCCGGAGTAGGCCAGTTGTATATCTAGCCCTCCCTTGTTAATAGCCCAGCGTATTTCTTTGCTGATGATTTCGCTGAAATATAGTAAATTAAGGAAATAGGTGTAAGAGCGTGTATGTAGTTTCCACGATTTTTTATTATTTAAATGTTGTGTGATTGATGATGGATAATCAATGTTTGTGAGGATGTTTATAAAGTGTGTGGTGTGTGTAATTTTGACTTTCCCTTCCCTGTATCTAATGTGAATCAGTTTAATTTCATTTCTTATGTAATTTATTTTGGTAGTGAGTGGAAGTGCTAATTTTAAATGCACAAAGAGATTTTTAGTGGCGGATTTTCAAAAGAGAAAAGTGTAGATTTTACCAGTTGGTGATATTTGGATTTTAAGATTCAGGTCATTGATGCGCTCACACAAGAGGACTTCCATGGGGCCTTGCATAAGTTGTTGGAACGGTACAACAAGTGCATTGCAGCCGGAGGAGATTACTTCGGAGGGGACTAGAATTTCATGCATATACTATCAATAAAATTCCCCATAAAAAAAAGTCTGGAAAGTTATTTAATGATCCTCGTATAGTGACTAATTGCTTGAACAAAGATTGTTGATTAGAATTAGCGAAGAAATATAAAATTTTCTATAATCAATAATAATAAACTGTCGTATTTTAAGGATTTTACTTTTTACAAATAATAAGACCAACAATGACACAAACAAACACACAAACAAACAAACAAACAAAACTATATACATTCAGGGAGAAAGTTTTTTATTTATCTTTGATTCATTTGGTAAAAAGAGGTTGATCATTTACCACCTCCTGTGATGCCTAATCGGCAATGTAAAATATATATAAGAAATGTGAATTTACTCATCAAATACTTTCATCTTATTTCTACAGCAGCCTTTAGTATGTCGAGCACTTGGTGTTTTTTTTCTTTTTTCGTTTATTACTGTAAACACATTGTGTGGCATCGTCTGTAATTGCACCCTGCATTTTTGCTGGGATGTTGTGCGAACGGCCGACCCTCTACATCCAAACCGTCACTCAACTTATATAAGTAGAAATAACGAGACAGTTTATCAACTGTCACCCTATCTTGTATCTCCCCTTATGAAATACGATATTTTTCATGTGGGGTAGTGTGTTTTTGTTTATGTTCTGTTTTTTACATTGAAGATTAAAGGAATTGTTTAGCATTCAAATAAAATCAAGAAAAAAAAAAAAAGAAATCTATCTTCATACTATGCATCTTTCTTAGTTCCAAGGGGGCCTTTCCCTCAGGCAACATCTGCCAACCTCATCTAAAAGATGTAGGTTTATCAACCGGTGCCTAAAGATCCACTCAAGGAGAATGCCGACGGAAGCTAACCAATGACTACCTCTATTCCGCAAGAGTTTCGATTCCTGCAAGGTAGACACTCACAATTGAACTTGTGTTCCATTTTGACTTCAAGAGGAGCCAAATAAATATATACGAGGATCATTAAATAGGTTTCCAGACTTTTTTCGTATGGGCACTTTTATTAATAGGACACACAGGAAACTCTATTCCCCTTCGAAGTAATATCCTGCGGTTGCTATTCACTTGTCGTTCTGCTCCAACAACTTCTGGAAGGCCCCATGGAAGTCCTCTTGTGTGAGCGTGTCAATGACCTTCGTAACATCATCCCCTCAATTGTCTCATAACGACAGCCTCTGAGCTTAAGGAATAACCAAAAGTCACAGGGACCAAGGTCTGAATTTTAGGGAGGCTGAGGATCTGTCTTGATGCCTATCTTGGTTAAATAGTCTGTGACAAGGATGGAGTTGTGGACTGGTGCATTTTCCTGTCGGAAATGCCACTGACCTGATTTGAAGAGTGCTGGCCTCTTCCGACGGAATCTCTTCCTAAACTCCCTTAAAATCTCAACATAGTAACCCTAACGCTAAGACTTTGGCTTATCAACTCCGGTGTATTGACTTCCTTTCTCCTCCCACACCTCGCATCACCCGTCACAGACTCCCTGCCTTCCTTGACTCTCTTATGCCACTCAAAAACTGATGCTCGATTCATGCAAGGTGGTCGAAAAGCAACATGAAGCATTCCATACGTTTCTGTGGCATTTTTTCCTAGTTTAAAACAGAATTTTATTGCATATCGTTCTTCAAAAGTGTCAGATTGTATTTTTGAAATTCACCAGCTGTGACAATCAGGCTTTTGTAGGGTATATTCCAATTGCTGTTATAGCTGTTAATTTTGACCTGAACCCATAAGAATAGGTCAGTCATCTCATAAGATGGATAGCAATAAAATTCTGAATTTTCAAGAGTCTACGACAATGTTAAATGCCTGTACGAAAAAAGTCTAGAAACATATCGTATGCACCTCGTACACGGTGACTATTGAATTTTTATTTGTTACCTTAACTGAACCAGAATTAAGTTCTACTAAATAATGTTTTAAGTAAAACAATTATTATTTCTTTTTCGTTATAGACACAAAAACTTTTAGCATAAAACCACATCAGTAATGGTTTTTTCTTGATTTTTTTTATCACAACTTATTTATTTTTATCTCAGGAGAAACTCTACTTAGTTTTCCGCGTCATTTGCTTTACTATTTAAGCTACAAAAATGAGTTTTATTGCAAATGCGATGATTATTACGTTTCCTGTTGGTAATGTAACGAACTGATCGATTTATTTTAACAGCCCATCAATATGTCAATCCATTTGGGGTTATGTTATTTCAAAAAATACGGTATCGCGTACATTTTATACGGGTTTTGTATACCAGGGTAGTTCAAAAAGTAATAAGCCTCAGACTGAAGGAGTCGGAGAAACAAGACAGTTTTTCATAATTTTCACTATGTTCCCCTTTATCGTCAATGCACTGCATCCAAGGATGCTCAAGCTTTGCAATAAGAAGGTTGCATCATGAGCTCCCAATAACTCCTCCACAGCATATATGATCCCAATAATGTTTCCAAAATTGCGACCTTACTGGTTGGATTTGATGAAGAAAGATGGAGCAAAATCTTGTGAGTAAGGATGATGAGATTGCAATTCAAAGCCACATTTGGCTGCTTCATCTTCTGCAACTCAAGCAGTGTAAACATGCATGTCATACTTGAGCAAGATCACTTCTTCAGCTTCCCTCTGCATTTATTAATAGCTTTTTTCAGCTATCTTAATTCAAAATGTTATTTTCCCTTTACCAGCTTCTCTATCATGATTACGTCTTCAGAATAAAAAAAAAAAAAAAAAAAAAAAAAAAAAACAGAACCCTTCACGTTGCCAACAAACGCTGCCAGCTTGAATTTCTACAGGGTTTGAGAACTGGAGTGTTTCTCCTGTTTGATTTGAATCTTTGCTTCGGGTTCGAAGTGTTGTATCCAGGTTTAATCTTTAAATAGTAATCTGTGATGAAAGTTCTTAGAGTTGGCCTGGAAGCCATTCAGAAGTGTCATGGAAATGCCAACCATTTACAGCTTGTGCTTTAGCATCAGCATTCTTGGGACTCATCATTCAGAGAACTTGCTCATCCCTAAGATCTCAGTTAAAACAGTATGGAACGAAGAAGAATCAATGCCTACAGTCTTTGAAATTTGCTGGACAGTAAGGTGTCTATCATCCAAAACTTGATAAATGGCATCATCAGTGGTTGAGTTTTTTAGCCAAGCTGACCGAGTGTCACGTTTTGTGCTGTCTTAGAGCCGCTTGAATTCTGAAGTTTACATCTGTGTCATAGGAAGAGGAGTCATCGGCAAATATCTGTTGCATGTCTGTATTTACCAACTCCTCCGGACGGGTTGGATGTAGCAAAAGGTCAATTTTTAAGAAGAGTTTAACAGGTTTCAATTCAAAGTTTTCTTTTTCCTAGACTGGTTGCCAAACCAAGTCTGAAGAACCCAATCTGTCCAACTATTATAGCTGGATGGAGAATAATTGGATTCATACTTTTACTAACGGTATACGTGCAATGTGATATACTATCAGCCACATCCAGGATTTGAACTCGAGTCACCGTGTCCATTTTCTATGACGATAGTCATAATGCCACAGACACCGCGTAGATTTTTTTTTTGTGTGTCGTGCCTTTCTTTTGTAGATAAGGTTCGGGCCTCTGCTCGGTCAATTTTGAGATTTGTAACACACTTCCCACCGTCTTAGTGGGAGGAAGGTTAGAAGTTTTTAACTACCCATCCATATGTTATATGAATGCAAGTATTCTTGACTAATTGACACAGCTCTATAGCTTCAGTCACCTTTATTAACTAATAATCTATACACAATCAGATTGAGCAAATTTGTTATATGGTTGTGAGCCCGATTTTGTTACACCTGTACGAACCATATTTCGTTTCGCTAAGATGAACCGGATTTTCTTCCACTAAGATGAAGTAGATTTTGTTGAACATAAATGAACTAGATATTAGTGCACCTAGAAGATCGAGATTTTGTCACACCCAGATGAAGCAGGTATTTTTGCACCTACTAGTGTTGTATAGTCTTTTATGCATTAATCAACGAGATAATCAGACATGATTTACGAAAATCAATTAACGAAACGAAACACACTTCTTTATAAAAATATATATTTCTCATTTTATTTTAAGGGGCACAGAGAACGTTATAAATTTGAGAGATAGAGGGAGAGACACATACTCAGAGAGGAGACTTCTTCTAACCCCGTATCTTCTTTCTGGGACCAGGAGGTGTCAAAGCTTGCACCTCCTTGGAAGCTGTATCATCAGAGACGACATTAACGCCTCTGACTAGATTGTCTGTCTAAATCTGTCCACGTGGTTCTCATATCACGTGGTCTCCTTCCTATTACAGACCTGCACGGACGGCCTACTCCAGCGCATTGCCATCCCCCTGTTTACTAATCACAACGTGACAGCTTGTCAAAGCATACGGGGTCCCCAGGAACGAACCCCAAATCCATGTCAACAGCCATTATATAACAATTGTAATTTTCATTAAGTCATGCTGATAGCACGATTTTCCTTGACTGTCTTTTCCCATCCGTCCTTATCATATGTTGTTCTTAACAGTTCCTCCAGACGGTATCCAGTATCTACCGCAGAGTGTAAGCCTTTGTTTGTTGTCCAATCCTGCTATTTATGTGTAGGTGTCTATAGCAGAACGTCACTTGTATCTCTAGCATTGCCTGGCATTTCATGTTCCTCTTACAAGGATACTTTGTGAGATGGGAGGTAAGTGGCTGTACACCTGTTATTTTGTGTAGTACTTCATCTAGGATTTATTAAAACCAACACGCAGCAGTCTTGTGTAATAGCCATCGATATTTTTTTTTCACGCGTTCATTTTAGTTTTCATTTTTGTATAGTTTCTTAAGATTTTTTTCGCATTTAGTTCAATGTTATCTTGTATTTCTATCTAAAAAAAATAATTTGCAAACCAATCAATTTATCCGATTGATGGGACTCTATTTGGTGCTACCACTCCGAGTCAGAGTGGACCTTGAATTTATGACGGTGGAGGAGTATTCACAATTCCTAGAACTGGAGTTGGTTGGTTGGTTGGTTGGTTGGTTTTACGACATATCAACCCTTTTCGAGTAATTTAACGCTGGATTGAATTTCAAACTATTCAGTTTTCTGTAAGTATAGTTTTTGTTTACAAAAATATTAAATGTCAAAACAGTGCTGTTAGATGTCATAATAATTCTATTTCAAACAATTCAGGTTACCTAGAGTATGCAGTTTCAATATCAAAAACAGTCCGATTTCAAGCAATTGAGTTTAGGAAAAGTCAAGCCAGTTTTATTTCAAACAGTCCAGTTTAGCATAGATACACAGTTTCCATGTCAAAAACAGTTCTTTTTCAAACAATTCAATCAAACGTAAATATAAAATTTAGTTCTATTTAAAAACACTTCTATTTCAAACAGTTCAGTTTAACATAAGTACGCACATTCAATGACAAATTAGTTCTATTTCAACCAATTCAGTTTAGCATAAGTTCAGAGTTTAGTTCAATTTGACCTATAGATAGGACCCTATTAAGTGCTACTACTCCAGGCTTGAGTGGACCTGGGCGCTATAGCAATGAAGGGGTATTCAGCATTTCCCAAAGCTCCAGCATTACTGGGACCTCACCATCAGATTGTTTAGTGTCATATCCAGCACATTCGTTGGGGAGGTCTCACCCATCCGCAAAGAGCAGTCAGCATATTCTACAAACCCAGCCGACTGGACAATCAGAACTAGAACCTTACCGCCAGATTCAATTTAGTGTCATACGCAAGCCCTTCCTTCTAGGGTGGGGGTGGGGTTGTTTTCTTCATCGCAAGTCATTTATGCTATTAATAATAGAAATGATTGACAATACTTCATCTATAAAATATGAAGGTACAAGTAAAAACCTTACGCAAAATACAGATTTTTTTTTTAAATTCCAGATATTTTAGTTAATTTTATTCCTATCTTTCCAAAAGTTTAGACACTCATCCTCCCTGTTAAATAGAAAAGTGATAATTATATGCATAAAATATAAAGGAATTGTCGAAACTGGCAGAAAATAAATTTATAAAAGACTGTTGATATTATTTAGCCGTTTTCTTTAAGGCTACAGGTCGGCCTAATTTAATCTAAATTCATTTCTGAAACCTGTAGTTAATTTAGGAGTGTTATTCAATAGCAATCTCGAAAATCGATGAACTTTTTCGGTTACCAAGATGCAAGTTTAAATGAAACCAGGCATTTCTAATCGGTTTAAAAAATTACACATTCTGTATTGATTCGGTTGGACTAATATTCCCATCTCAGTCGTTCGATTTCTACTCGTCTTTTGGGGATTTTCAGAAAAAATTTGGCAAACATGTGATAATTTTTAATGATTAAGTAAGGGGAAAATCAATATTTAAAAAAAAAGTTTCAATCGGTTTGATTGATGGTCATTATTAGCATTTTTTGGGATAATCCATTTTCACTTACGTTTTTATAAATATAACTAATATTTCCAAGCGCGACAGTCAACATCTACCCAAATTTCTCTCTCTCTCTCTCTATCTATCTATCTATCTATCTGTGTGTGTGTGTGTGTGTGTGGTAAATTGATTGATTGATTTTTACGGCATTTCAACTCATCTTGAATTACTTTATGCCTAGAGGTTAGGAAATTCTATGTTCATATTTATAATCTTTTCTGTTGCAGTTTTTTTTTAACGTCATCCTATCGGAAAATACCAAATGTATTTAACCCATAGGTAGGACTGTAACAGGTACTTCCATCCAGGTTTGAGTATAGCAGAGACTTACAGCAGCGAAGATATAGTCCACACACCACAGATCTCCAGAATTGGAGTCTAACCACCAAATGGAATTTGTTGTCATATCTAGAACACCTATTTTGTAGTCGCATCTTACTCCGATGCAGAGGATAGATTCAGCTTAATCTATACCCTTTCAACTAGGTTTCAACAATATATATATATATATATATATATATATATATATATATATATATATATATATATAGTCTTTATTTTTTTGCTAATTTTTATAACTCAGACAGTGCAGAAAATAGATGATGCAATTTGTAAATTAAAAAAAAAAAATATTTCACAAACTGATATATAGGGAAAAAAATTAATAAAAAAAAGAAAAGATTGAAAACTTTTTTACTGCTTGAAAATAATCAACCAACACCGCAATGTCAAGCGAAGAGAAAAAAATCACCGTCAGAGTTACCTGAGCTAACACGTAAAAGGGGTCAAGACACTAAGTATAGCAATAAACAACCTACGAAGTAGTTTTACAGACATCTCCAAGGAAATTGGTGGAGACTAAGGGACAAATACAGGATAAAGAGATAACAACGAGTTTGTATCTAGAAAGGAAACGTCAGACACGTGGTCTCTGAAAACTTTCACTCTGTCTATAGTCGATGTTACTACTTCTCTCTGAACACGCTTCAAAATTAGGATGGCGTGAAGTGACATTTTTAAGTCGACTGAGAAAAGAACCATTCTTTGGTGAATCTTAGCCCAACCTCAGTGGGATGGGGCACTTTGGTTTCGCCCCGAAATTTGTGTTATTTCTAGTCGGTCTTGTACTAACTGGCTGACCCTTTTTTGTAAATCTCCTAAGTCTCATGAGCGTCAGTCTCTCACATTACTGTAAAAGTTTTCGTGATGGGCCGTTTAATTTTACCCACAAACTCGGGTACCAGGGTCAATTATTGGGATTAGATAAGAATTGTTTAAGGGATATATACATGCCCAGACCCTCGTCACGAGCTGGTAACAACAGAAGCCCAGTTTATAAAGCGGTATATAGCTAATTTGAATTTAAATTTTCCTCTTTCTAGATGGTTAAAAGAGCCCAAACTGTCTTAATATTTACCCATATCTGAAATAAACGGACTAATAAATACCTTTTAAAGCTGAAGCGCGAGGTAAAATGCTGTCACCTTCGTCATAGTTTTGATTTTCTTGGGTGATAATCGTTACGCAAAGTACGCAACTGGTTGTGAAGATACTATTGTTTACCTTCAGTTATCTATAGGAATGATTATGAGAAAGCATATCATTGCTTGACAAAAGACTGGCTTCTGGGTTCAATAACTCAAGCGTTAAAATCCGTAAAACCAAGCAAACAAACTTCGTCGCAACCCTTCTTCAATTTCTCCATTCTCTAACTCACAATTATCTAATAAAATTGTCTCTCACCTCTCACTACCAAAACCCACAATTTCAGTTATCCTGTTTTATTGCAGTCATTTTTCTTTTCTCTACGAGTCTCTTCCCTCACGTCTCTCTACTTCTCCCATCACGTGTCTGTAATACTGCCTGCTTTCAACTCTCCACTCTCTGTGTGACCCTCTTCCTTTATACTCGACTAAAAAAATACAATAAAAAGAATCTATATTAATAACATGGAAAAGTTTGTTTGTCTTTCCTACAGAGATAGTCAATGGTTGGTGTAGAACTACTAAAATTGATATGAATACCTGTTGGACTCTGCAGGAAGTTTTAACGTTACACAAATTTCTCTCGTTGGAAAAGATCCTATAATCGAGAGGGGGTCTTCAACAATAAATAACAATTACTGGGAAGCCATGTCTTTGGAACTTGTATCTAATCATACTGAATTTAGATTTCCAAAGTTTAAAAAGTGTCTGCTTTAAAAACTAAAAGAAAAACCTAGAATTTGTAACTGGTTAAACATTATTAATTAGCTTTATAGATAGTTTAAAAGCTGATATTTTATAAAATTACCTGATCAAAATTGATCTGGTCTGTCTGCTTAGTTTTGATTAAACTGTCTGTATCAACTACAGCGGTATCAAACCCCCAAAGAAAAAAAGATGTGTCTTGGGTATGTCACTAAATCAACATCTGATTGTGAGGCGCTATTTCTGTATATCTTGGGAAAGTAAAGTAACCCTTTATTGCCGTGACGAAGTGGCTAATGTGCAGCACAAAGACATCGTAAGTAAGCGAGTTCAAACTTCTCTTGCACTATTACATTCACTTTTGGACTAATGCCCCTTGGGAAAGGTATGAACCCCCTCATCTACCAGCTATGGATTAAATAGTCCCACTGATGTTCTTCTAAATGATGGCACTGGCAGTAAATAACCCACAAAGGTTGATATACCATTAAACAAAGAAACTGAAGTAAAATTTTATGATTATTATTTCTATTCCCACTCTGACTCATTGTGATGGTACATTTTAAGGACCCATTGTTTGTATAAATAGATCAGTTTGAAAATTAATTGTATCACATAGGAATACATGATGCCATATATTCGTATATTTGCATCAAGTTTGCTACTTGAAGTTATAATTAATGCAAAGGATTATTATTATTAGTTGCCTCAAACTATATAAGTGTGTGCAAACAAATATATGTTATTGAAACAATATAATTATATGAACTTGAATATTTATTCGTATATGAGAGGAATATTTAAAACCACACAATAGTGTGCAAATTATTTGTATTACATAGGAATACTTGATAGGATTCTGTTAAATGTTGACCGGAAGATCCCTTTGACATGCTGCATAAGTTACCTGGGTAGCATAGCAGGATAATCACCGGTTTTCTAAAGTTAACAGGATGCAAGTGCTTTCCCAGCGGAAATGATGCGTCAGTTACGTGGCATGCTAGACAGGATACGTGTTCACAAACGAAGCAGAGGTTGGAGGTGTGAGGTTGATGATTATATAAAGTAGGAATGATTTTAACCCAGAGAGAGAAATAAGACCGCAGAAGACAACTGCAAAACACCATGCCGGTCTGAGCTCTGGCCTTGTGCCAGACTGCATAAGGTTGAGCAATAGAGAAAAACCTGAGATATACGAGACTCATGAATGTAGAGAAGCGAAGAGATGATTCGGTGTTTTGAAGTGGATTTGTACTAGCCTCGCGAAAGTAAAGAACAAGGCAGAGAGGTTCCACCGATGAACTGCACCATCACCCCAATGTGTGAGCATCACGGCCGTCTCCAACTCTCTGTCTTTCACTCTGTCTCTCTCTCTCTCTCTCTCTCTCTGTTTTTCTATCTCACACTCACTCTACCCATACGTACACTTCGGGTA
>OY757928.1:10402984-10585484 GCA_963585895.1 Sepioteuthis lessoniana | reverse complement strand
CCGATGAAGTAGCAGAAGTACCCAATTAAGCCGGTTTGCATAGCTTAAAATAAATTAATTATATTCTCTACCGAGGGGTAAGAACCTACCAAAAAGAGTGTGTTCAGAACAAGACACAGAATTGTATATGATGGCGAGGCTCCAGTTCCGAAGATCAGGGTAGTATAGAATACTCCTACATAGCAAATTACCCCTATTTCCACTCTGACCAGCAGTGGTACAACCTGTTGAGGTTCCATCAGTGGGTGAAATAGATCACTATAATCATCTTATCTTGCCATCAGAACGGATATCCCTGACGCTTTCTCGCCACCTCTCCCTATCATTCATCACTTCCGGCAGGTCCTCAGGGCTACACCCCGTATCCTCACAGAGCTTCTGTATGTATGTTCGAGCTGGTCGCCCTGCTTTTGCTCGGCCATGTGAAGGGGTCCATAGGAGTACATCACTTATGAGCTCGTCACTACTTCTCCAGCAGTGTTCTGCATGTCTGGTTCGTCAAATTTGGATAGTTTTCGTGATGGGTGGTGGGTGGCCGTACAGCTGCTGCTTTGGGGGTGTTGCCTCCAGGACCTATTCAATATTGCTTGCAGCATTATTGTTTAGTTGCCTTCAATCATTTTCTCCAGTCGTTTTGTTAGCGTCCATGTAGTGCATCCATATAGCAGTATCGACACGACCGCTGCTTGGAAGAAACTGCGTTTCATTTCATCGGTCAGATTCGATGGGAATACTGCGCATCGTATAACTAAATATTATTTGTATCAAGAATAGTTACTGGAAGATATAATTTAGAGTGTTCTCCAATGGTCCTGGAGACCTGGGTTCAATCCCAGTTCGCGTCATACCAAAGACTTTAAAAATGGTACTTGATACTTCCTTGCTTAAAACTCAGCAATATAAGGTATGTATTAAGGGTAAATTGGAGCAATCCCGGGGAAGGAGTATCACCCTTCCCTTCACCTCGGTGTAGTAGCTATTGAAAAGGGAGCCTTCTGGTCGCCCTCGACTAAAGGGAGACAACTTTATTTATTTACTATAATTGCTTACTGGATATTATTATTAGTTACTTGAAACTATATAACCTTCTGCGAATAGATGGTGATTATTTAAGTAAAAATAATTTCTTGAAACCATATAATTTTTAGTATTAGATGGGAATGCTTGCAACCATACAACTGTGTAAAAATTATCCGTATTAGATAAGAATACTTGAAACCATAAACTGCGTGTAAGTTATTATCATATATCTGTGTAAAAATCTCTTTAGAAACAGCTCAGCAAAAAATGTAACTTTCAATGAACAATGGACGCAATTCCCTGGATGCAAATTTAAGAAAGCAACGGGAGTGCAAAGAAAACTTTAATACGCGGTAGATATATCATTATTTATAATACGCGCAAGAAACTTTAATCTAAGGAATACATAGTAATGAAATGTATATAGACATTGTGAAGGAGCAATGTAAAAATAGGAAGAAAATACTTTTTAAAAATTAATTATGATGTTTCTTTCTTAATGACTGAAGGCTAAATCATTCGTTGTTTTTTTTAAACATGACATTGTTCATGTCCTTCAAGTGATGTGATCTGACCAATCATAAAATCGATATTTAACACACTGAAGTTTAACTAAGGTTGGTTGGTTTCACGGTATAAAAACCTTTCATGGTTTATTTAAAAGCAACTATACAGTTTCAAGTAACTATTCCTCTTTAATAATAACTCGAACGATAAAAGGATGCTATAAGTGGACAAGAGGTCTGGGGAACTACTATATATTGACCAACACTTATTCAATGAGGGCAAAATGAGACAAAAAATCAAGCTAGGTCGTGAAATTGATTACATAAAAAGTTTTCGATATGGTCCACCAAAGTTGGATAATCATATTTACCCAACCCCTCCGCTCGGGCAGGATATGACACAAGGTCAATTTTTAAGCGGAGTTTAACAGGTTTGAATTCAAAGTTTTCCTTCTCCTAAACTAGTTGCCTGACCAGGGCTGAAGAACCTAGTCTGCCCTACTATTACCAACCCCTCCGCTCGGGCTGGATATGACACAAGGTCAATTTTTAAGCGGAGTTTAACAGGTTTGAATTCAAAGTTTTCCTTCTCCTAAACTAGTTGCCTGACCAAGGCTGAAGAACGTAGTCTGCCCTACTATTTACCCATAGCTGGAGGGAGAATAATTGGATTCATACCTTTCCCAAGGGTATTAGTGCTATGTGAAATGCAATCGGTCTCGTCCAGGATTTGAACTCGTGTCGCTGTGTCCATATCCTGCGACGGTAAGCATTACACCACGGGATAATACACTGTCTCAAGACGTATAAGATATCAAAGTCATAAAGGTTATCGAGAAAACCATTTAAACCTGGAGAGTGGAACTGACTGCAGGAGGAAAAAGCTTAGCACAGATAAAGATCCAGAGAGGTATATTCCAGGGAGATGCACTATCCCCATCACTATTAGTTATCGGGATAAGGCCACTCAACCACAAACTCAGGAAATGAGCTGGATAATACAAATTTACTAAATAAATATCAATGACTTAATGTACAAGGACGACGTCAACATGTTTGCCAAACCGAAAAAGAATTGAAAGCCGTAACACAGGCAATGTGAATATACAGTCAGGACATAGGAATGGGGTTTAGTATAGAAAAATTCACCATAGTAGTAATGAAAAGCGGGAAATCACACATGATAGAATAAATGAAACCACCGAATCAAGAAAAAATAAGAACGATCGGAGAAAAGGAAACCTACAAATTCTTGGGAATATTGGAAGCTGCACAATCAAACTAGTGGAGATAAATGAAAAAGTTATAAAAAGGTACCTCATGAGAAACCTCCTCGAAAGCAAACTATATATTAGGAACCTAATAAAATTGATAAATACCTGGGCTGTCTTCCTCATAAGATACTCGTACCATTCTTGAAGAGGACCGGAGAAGAACTTAAACATATGGACCAGTAAACAAAAAAGGTAATGACGATGATGAGGGACTTACATCAAAGAAACGATTATACATAAATGTCAAGAAAAGAAGGAAGAAGAGCATTGAGGATAACATTGATGCAACAATAAAACGACCTGAAGACTACATAAAAAAGCGCGGAGGAAGACTGATTATAGCCACCAGAAGCAATACAGAGAACGCAAGGATGAACTAGAAAACAAAAATGGGAAGAAAAACAAATGTATGGATACTTCAAACGAGAAATAAGCGGAATTTTACACGAGAAATCTTGGACGTGGCTAAGAAAGGGAAACCTTAACAGAGAAACTGAGTCTCTTCCAATTGCAGCACAAAACAACGCTATAAGGACCAATTATATCAAATCAATAATATATAAGACACAACAAAACTGCAGATGTAGGTTATATGGAGATAGATACGAAATGATCAATCACATAATAAGCAAATGCAGCAAATTTGCACAGAAAGAGGATGAGACTAAACAGGGCTTGGTGGGGAAGGTGATCCCCTGGGAATAGTGCAAGAAATTATATTTGACAATGCAAACAAATGGTATATGCACAACCCAACATCTGTCATGGAAAATGAGATTCACACACTTCTCTATGATTTTGAGATTCAAACGGATAACCTAATCTCAGCCAGACGACCAGACCTTATAATAATCAACAAAAGAAACACAACGAGCAGAATTTTGAAATTTGCCATCCCGGCTGATGACAGAGAATATTGAAAGAAAGTGAAATGAGGAATAAGTACCTCGACTTTGTCAGGGAAATGAAAAAACTGTGGAACATGAAAGTGATGATTATACCATTTGTAATTGGGGCTCTCAGTATAGGCACCAAAGGATCGATACAAGGACAGAAGGATTACGAAATAAGACGACGAGTAGAGACCAACCAAACTACTGCTTTATTGTGATCGACTAGAATATTGAGAAGTGGCCTTGAGACTTGCGTAAACTTGCTTTCACGCAAATATCAGCACACGCTAATGGGAATAACTTTCAAGGAATAATAATAATAATAATAGACCTTTATATACACGGATCACCTAATCTCTTCTAGAAGACCAGACCAAATAATAATCAACAAAAAAAAAAGAGAACTTGCAAAATTGTCGACTTTGCTGTAGCAACTGACCACAGAATAAAACTGAAAGAATGTGAAAAGAAGGGTAAGTACCTGGACCTTGCAAGGGAATTCAAAAAAAAATTATGGAACATGCAGGTGACAATCATACCAATTGTAATTGATGCTTTTGGAACAGTAACTAAAGGATTACTAAAGGGATTGGAGGACTTGGAAGTTGGCGGACGAGTGGCGACTGCCCAAACTACTACATTATTGAGAACGGCCAGAATACTGATAAGAGTACTGGAGACTTGAGGAGACTTGGTGTCACTAAAACTCCAGTGAAAGACCATGTGAAAAACTCTAATGAGTAAATAATAATAATAATAATAATAATAAGAAGAAGAAGAAGAAGAAGAAGAAGAAGAAGAAGAAGATACCTGGTTGTATAAAATATAACAATTGAATTTTGCTGAACTGCTCGACTTTTTCGTTGAGTAAAAACGATATGACTGAAAAGTACCACAGAAAAAAAGCAGCAACATCACAAATACAGAGAGAATCTGGTATTTGAGGACGCATATATTTTATATAAAAAATGTTTTCTGTCAACTTTTACTGCTAACAAATGAAATGAAAAGGCATACAGTAATTGTGGCATCAAAGCCTCCTTATGGGGATTTAGAAATTTCAATTTTGCTCTATCACCTCTAGTTTTCTGGCTTTTAGATAGTCTCATTTTAGTATAAACAGAGAATATATGTGCATATTTCAAGAGTTGCAGCAGCTTATAACTGATAAAACAGGATAGATAAAGAACACTGATTGAATCAATATACTTGGATGACACAATTACACATTTCATAGTACCACAGACAGTCAAAAGTGTGTTTTCTTAGATCTGGTGTATTTTCCCTCCGGGATGTCACGCAAGAGCATCCAGCAGAAATCTCCCATCATGCCGGGGTTCCATTTGCCTTGGTAGTTGCTCTCCATCTTTGTAATGTCTTGGTGGAATCTTTCTCCATGCTCATCACTCACTGCTTCAAAGTTTGGCGGGAAGAATTTGAGGTGGGAATGGAGAAAATGAATCCTGAGTGACATTCGGCACCCCATATCCTCGTAAGACTTTAGCGACTTCTCAATACAGGCTTGGTAATCTGGTACGCGTGTGTTACCAAGGAAGCCACTATAGACTGACTTGAATGCTTCTTATGCTCTCAGTTCCTTTAAGTTAAGAAGCTCCTCAAAATCAGTATCCTTCAGCACTTCTCGGATCTGAGGTCCGAAAAAGATGCTCTCTTTGAGCTAAGCAGCACTAAGATCTGGGAACACAATAGACAAGTGTTGGAAGGCAGCATCATTTTTGTGCAACGCCTTCACGAAATTCTTCATCAAACCAAGCTTGATGTGAAGAGGAGGAGGAAGCACCTCATGTCTACCAGAGGATTCTCCTTGAGGCTGTGTTCGCCAAGAACAAAAGTACTTCTAGACCCCCAGTCTTTCTGCTTGTAATGATGGGATACAGCTCGACTATCCCAGAGACATAGAAAACAACAGTACTTTATGGAGCCGCTTGCATGCCCATAAGAAGACCAATGACCTTTTTTGTTCCGATTCCTAAAACTGGTGATCCTTACATCTTCCTGGACTAGGTTCCACTGTTTAAGCCATCCAAACCATCGGGACTGCAAAGTTGAAAACCGCTTTCTTGCTATTAAACCATGCAGTTAGTCCATTGAGGCAGGGTTTATAACAGATTTGTGAAGCCCAAGACTTGTCCTGATCACCAATGTTACCGTCAAAATAGTGAAAGTATACGGTTCTGAGGAGGGAAGTGAGGGTTGGACGCTGTGCAACTGCTGTGAAGTCCCCACACACGTAGCAGAAGGAATTGGCCTTGTTGAGGCATCCTCGATATTTTGACGTGCTTGAAGCCATTGGAGAATCTGAAAATATAACAAAGTAAAACTAGATGTGCATTTGAAAATGTAATACTAATATTTAGTAACCCAAAAGATGTGTAACACGATAGTTGAGGGACACCAACCTCCTGCGCCGCCTGCGAGACAACCTCTTCCAATGACTGCCAGAGTGTGGATTGAGACCTGCTGCCTTAACTCTCAAAATCCGTCTTGATATATAACTATATATATATATATATATATATATAATGTAATGCCATCACTTACATTTAGTGCATAATAACTCAAAAATAAGCCATAAGTTTCTCAATATTAGAATTAACCCTGAATTCATATACGCATTTATGTACCGTATATGCACAAAATGCACACTATGCATATTTTAAAAAAAAACTAGAGGTGATGAGTAAAAACGGATTTCAAATTTAAATTCAGCACCCTCAAATTAGGGAAAAATGGGTATTTTTGTTCTTGCCTCAATGTAAACCAGTGTAATCATTACCTCCCTTTACCCTGGGTCTTATGAAAAGATTTGGTGAAGAATTCTAAGAAACCAGAAGTAATACTAAAAATTAAATCTAAAATGATAATAGACTGTTTGCAAAATAGTTCTGGGATCTCAATCATTTCACAGTTATATTGTTTGAAATATTTCTATTCTATACAAATAATTTACACACAATTATTTGGTTTCATCCAACTATTTCGTTGCCCAGTCGGCTGGGACTGTAGAATATACCAACTGCATCTTTGCAGAGTGGTAAGACCCTGCCTAACAAGTGTCCTTGATATGACACTAAAGAATCTGATGGTAATGTTGGAGCTTTGGGGAAAGTGGAGTACCCCTTCATCGCTATCGCTCCATGGTCGATTCTGACCCGGAGCGGTAGCACCTGATAGGGTCCTATTTATGGGTCAAATAGAACTAAGCTGCGTACTTCGGCTAAACTAGATTGTTTGAAATGGAACTGTTTTTATATGCTAAACTGAATTTTTTGAAATATAACATTTTTTTTCATTTAACTGTTTGTAAACGAAAACTATGCTTATACTAAACTGAATTGTTTGAATTAGAACTGTTTTTGACGATTAAATAGTGTACTACGCAGTTCCTCCAGGCAGCGGTCGCATCGATACTGCTATATGGATGCACTACATAGACTCTAACAAAACGGCTGGAGAAGAAGCTAGACGGCAATTACACAAGAATGCTGCGAGCAATCTTGAACAAGTCCTGGCGGCAACACCCCACAAGACACCAACTGTACGGCCACCTGCCTCCTATCACGAAAACTATTCAAGTTAGACGATCCATACATGCAGGACACTGCTGGAGAAGCAGGGACGAACTCATAAGTGATGTTCTCTTGTGGACCCCCACACATGGCCGTGCAAAAGCAGGACGACCAGAACGAACATACATTCAGCAACTATGTGTGGATACGGGATGTTGTCCAGAAGACCTGCCGGAGGCGATGAACGATTGGGAAAAGTGGCGAGAGAGGGTCAGGGATATCCGTGCTACCAGCACGACATGATGATGATGATTCTAAACTGAATTGTTTGAAATAGAAGTGTTTATTGTATTAAAATAGATTTGGCATTAAATAACTTACAAGTGCTGATATACCATAAACCCAAACAAACAAGCAAACAAAAAGGGAAGTATATCAATGCTACATAATTATAATTTTGTGGCACAGTATTGTTTTCACATAGTCCTATTTAATATTAAGGATTTTCTAAGAGACCTAGAAAGGACTCCAAAAGTTACAACCAATCCGGATCAAAGTGGATCTGAGAGAAATGATAAAGCTGGAACCTTAACACCGAATACAGTATAATGACTGGCACTAGACAGCTGCTTGTTGTTTTCTTGAATGAGAAAAACTATAAATTGAAGCGCTATGTTATCGTCAGAAGAGAACGTGACGAGCCATGTGCAAATCCTGCACGAGTTATTGGTAAAATGGTTCCAAATAAAAAGGGTCTTATGAAATGAAAGAATTGTCGATATCAAATTCAAGAACCCCGCACGCTTAATTCATTTTGTCCTTGGTGCCCCGTCTGTTGACTTCGGAATGGCCTGGCATATTTTGCTATCTGCCAAGCAGAAGAGCACTTCTTACAGCACCGAAAAAAAAATGTCGACCTTAAAAACCGGGGTATAAATTCCAAATCAACGGCACAATACATTTTGGTTCTATTTGTTATTTCAGGATGTGGTTTCCAGTGTTAAAGGAAACATAATCTTGAAAACTTTCGAAACGAAATTCGTCAGGAAGCTTAGAAATATTCTGTTTCATCAAATTACTCACTCGTTGACACAGATAATTTCAGATTCATTTTACGCATCACTGCGTTGATAATGACCCCACTTCAAAAAAAAAAAGGTAAAGCATTCAACTAAATTCAATGACAACTTCTACATTTGTGAGTAATAGGTTTTCGGTTTGAAACCTAATTCAAACATTTACATATATATATATATATATATATATTGAACCAATAATTTGTCCAAATAAATATATATATATATATATATATATATATATATATATATATATGTGTGTGTGTGTGTGTGTGTGTGTGTGTGTGTGAGTGTGTCTAATGACAAAACCGTACTGAAGGCAACTAACTCCGAAATCAGAACAAAAGAAGGAATCTCAAGCATCAAATCTTTTAGGTATCCTTTGACGAAAAAAGTTAAACATTTCTATTCGGTATATTTCTTTAATGGCGTATCAATATTCATGGGGTATCTATTGCCAAATCCATCCGCGTAGAAGAACAGTAAGAGTACTATTTAATCAACAGCTGGGAAAAAGGGATTTGAAATAAAAACTACAATTTGCATCATTACCAGTTATCTTGCTACGCTTGTCACTGGACTGGAGCTTGGGACACCCAGATGATCATCAGTGTCATGCTATCGTATGTAACTATAATCCAATAACGTACAAATGTTTTTTTGTCTATGGCTTGCTATGTTTTTATCTTATGCTTCTTGTATATTTATTAAGTTGAAATAGTTATTAATCAGGATATTTGAGTTGTCATTTTGGTGATGAAAACCGCTGTCATCAGTCGCGATGTGGTAATGTTTATATATATATACATGTGTGTGTGTGTGTGTGTGTGTGTGTGTGTGTGTGTTTATTTAGCAGTTTTACGTCTATTCACGTCTGATTAAAGACTATTGAAAACGATTTTTTTAGTTTTAGATAAAAAATTTTGTTCACGGAAATGGAACGCACTTTTTCTAAAGACCGGCTCATTAAGGGTTAATGAAGATAGAAAGGAAGAAAGAAAGATCCCGCATTAAATCAGAAGTAGCAAGAAGAAGACCCAAATTAAATCGCCCTTATTCCTCTTTCTAGTAATGTAAGTTGACTTTAGTTGAGGGTGACTCAAAGGCTCCCTTTTCAATAGCTACTACTTCGAGGTGTAGGGGAGAGTGCAACTCCTTTCCCTGGATTGCTCCACTTTAACCTTGATCCATGCCTTATAATACTGAGTGTTAAGCAAGGTGGCATCAAGTACCATTTTTGGAGTCTTTGGTATGACTCGACATGGGATTGAACTCAGGTCTCTCGGGCCATTGGCGAAAATTAATCCTAATCTTTATAATCTCTCTGTTCGTTTTGATTCTTTGAACAGTAGAAACATTCCATGGAATGTTTAAAAAAATTACTATTTTAACTTCACTTGTCAAATCCATCTTTTTTTTTTTTTTTTTCATTTTTTTCACACTTTCACGTATTGTTTGCACAAAGAACAACATATTTATAATTCTTCCATTGGACGCGTGTTTGTATTCTAACTTTAATACAACTTTATTTATATTTATATGTTAAAATGTTAAATGTTCTTATATGTGTAAAAGAGCCTGTCATACCTTTCGTTATGTTAAATACTACTCTATTTGAACAATTAAATTCTGACTCATTAAGAATTCAGGTAGCCTATAACCTCATGTTTGATAGTAATGCTAATGTTGGTCCTTGGAGAGTGGGGAGGTAGACTAAATATCTTCTTTAACGCCAAGCATACCAACAATGCTATCCAACATTAGGTCATAGACAACCGGAATTCTTAATGAGACTGAATTTATCTGTTGTAGAATTAATTCAAAACCAAAATGCCCCAACCGAAGAATATTTTACCTAGTTTGGACTTCTTGATTTTATGATCGTAATTTTAACAAACTAATCCTATAATTGATTCTATATCGAATAGATATAATCTTTACCAGTATTTAATAGAATACAGCGGCATGACTAATTCTTTGCTGTCTATCTTAATATGAATTGAACTTTCACCTGGTACATAATAAAATAATATACTGGATATCATGGAAAAATCGAACTACCAAATCAAGTAAAAATAGGAACGATCGGAGAAAAGGAAACCTACAAATACTTGGAAATATTGGAAACGGACACAATAAAACAAGTGGAGATAAAAATAAAAAATAAAAAAGAGTACCTCAAAAGAACCAGGAAGCTACTCGAAAGGAAACAATATATCAGGAACCTTATAGAAAGGATAAATACCAGGGCTGTCCTCCTCTTAATATACTCGGATCGTTCTTGAAGTGGAGCAGAGAACTTAAACATGTGGACCAGTAAACAAAAAAGCTAATGACGATGCAGGGTGACTTACATCCCAGAAACGACTTCATATAAGAGTCCAGAAAAGAAAGTAGAAGAGAAATTACCAGCATTGACTATGAAATCGATGCAACAATAAAAAGACCCGACGACGACATAAAAAAGCGCGGAGGAAGACTGATTATAGCCACCAGAAGAAATACAGACAATGCGAGGATAAACTTTACAAAAAATACTTGAAAACAAAAAACGGTAAGAAAAACAAATGTATGGATACTTCAAATGAAAAATAAGCGGGACTTCACACGAAAAATCTTGGACGTGGCTACGAAAGGGAAAACATAATAGAGAAAATGAATCTCTTCTAATTGAAGGACAAAACAACGCCATAAAGAACAATTATATCAAATCAAGAACAGATTAGACACAACAAAACTGAACATGTGTGTTTTATGGAGATTGATAGAAAATGATCAATCACATAATAAGCGAATGCAGCAAAGTAGCACGGAAAGAGGACAAGACTAGACTCGATTTGGTGGGGAAAGGTGATCCACTGGGAATTGTGTGAGAAATTGAAATTTTAAAAAATGAATTTTAGAAAAAGAAATTTAAAAGAAACACGAATCCCATTGTTTAATCAAACTTGGAATTTTTCTCACAAAAATCTCTAAATAAGCAAATGTCTTAATTAATTATTTAATTAAAGCATTTACGGCGAATTTGAACAAATCTCTGACCTTAACGATTGCTTTCTCGGAATGGCTCTGAATGTCAAGTGGCTCTCGTAGGTAGAGGTTATAAAACGGTAAGCTCAAAACATTTGTATTTTGAAAAAAAAGACACTTATTTAATCAATTCACACGCTCCAGTACGGGTTCAGTTTCTGTCTCTTCTTCTAATGGTATTTCCTCACTTTTAAAATCCCTTCAAAATAGTTGAAAACTTTTCTTTCGACGACAACCAAAGATCTGAACAACCTGAAAATAATAAAATAGAAAACAATTTAGATTAAAAATAAAATGAATTAATAAGGTATTTTATTAAGAAATTTATTCTTTACTCTTTTTTTTTTTTTTTTTTTAGAATTTTATGGAACTGGTTGAAAACCAAATTCCTTTTAATCTTGCAAAAATTTTGTTCTGAGGCAATTCAAAAAGGTTTTAGACCAGAGTGCTCCAGGCTTGAATAAAAATCTGTCAACAAATTTTTAGTGGCTGTGAAGTGCCAACCATGAGAAATTTACCGAAGATATGTGTGATATGTACGCAGAAGCGTGTTTTAGATTTTGAAAAATGTTTATGTTTGCCATTACGAGCTTGAATCTAAAAGACTGCCTTCGGAATGGAAACATACTGACTCTCCAGTGAATAAAACGTTCCGCGTGCTGCTGTCAGTAAAGGAGGTCATGCTGATAGTCTTCTGTAACATGAAATTACCATCACTATTGATTTCCTTGAAAAATGTGCCACTTTAAACGCTGCTTCCTATCGCTATCTCCATTGGAAACATTCACTTTATTTCCTGAATGGCTTTCATATATATATATATATATATATATTGAACAGATCCTGGAGGAAACATCCCCCTAAACAGCAACTGTACGGCCACCTAATACCCATCTAAAAAAAACATTTAAATCAGACAATGTACTACTGTGGACCCTTTCACACGGGTAAGCAAATGTTGGGCAATCAGCTAGAACCTATCTGCAAGGGATCTGTACTTATACAGGGTGTAGCCTGGAAGACATGCCGGGAGCAATGGACACTAGAAAAAAATAGCGAGAGAGGCTCAGGGAAATCCGTATTAGCTGCAGGTCATGATATATATATATATATATATATATATATATATATATATATATATATATATATATGTGTGTGTGTGTGTGTGTGTGTGTGTGTGTGTAACGAGAGTGTGATTAAAACAAAAAAAAATATTGGTGCTAGATATTAGCGACTGTCAGGCGTAAAACTGATAATAACAATTAGTGTATCCTTATTTTCTTTTATTTTAGAATTGAATATATCAGCTGATATAGAAGCAGTATTGCTGTAAAAGATGCTGACCTACAGTAAAACTGCAAATTATTTTTAATAAATAGTTCAATTGTTTGATAAAGACTACCACTGGAAGTGACTTAATTTCATTCATTTTTATGACACCTTAACTTTATGCAACAGTATTTGTAACATTTAATGTAGAGGACTACTCACACCACCAGTGAACCTGGGGTTCGGCTGTGTTACTGAGAATCAAGGGAATTCTTGCGCTAGATGCGAGAAATGTCAATTCAAGATAGTCGGGGTTATTTGCAAAACATCTTGCTGTTAGAACGACAAGAAACCACTTGGATTAGTAAAATCGTCCTTTCTCATAAGAAGTGGGCTACGATTTAACGAACTATAGATCTACCTTCATCAACTCCAGAATATATCATTTCACGTTTTCTTCATTTTGAGAACGATCATGTGACTCTCTATGCTAGGAGGTGTGTATGTGCGTGTGTGTGTGAGTGTGTAAGCTAGGGATAGAGGGAGTGTTACCACACAGAAATATATGAAAGTGATTTTCTGTTTATTCTTAAAAATATAACCATCTTTAACACAGCACACATACACTCATACACATCTATCTATTTATCTTTGAATGCTTCATATGGTGGGAATTCAAAATATTTACTTTGCAAAGTTAGCACCACATTAGTTGGTTGGTTGTTTGGATTTTATGGCATATCAACCCTTGTAGGTTATTTAACGCGAAATCCATTTTTATGAAAATAGTTCTATTCTATACAATTCCGCTTAGCATAAGTACACAGTTTAAATATAAGTACAGTTTAATTGTGAAAAACATTTCTATGTCAAGCTATTCAGTTTAGTCAAGTAGTTCTAATTCAGCTAATTCAGTTTATTATGAGTACAGATTTTCTTTACACCCAGTTAAATGTCAAAACAGTACAATATTAAACAATTCAGTTTAGTATAAGTAGAGTTTCAAAGTCAAAAACAGTTCCATTTCAAACAATTCAGTTTAGCATAAGCACGCGGTTAAAATGTAAGTACGGTTTAATTGTCAGAAACATTTCTATTTCAAGCTATTTAGTTTAGTCAAACAATTCTAATTCAAATAATTCAGTTTAGTATACGTATGCAGTTAGTTCTATTTAACCCATAGATAGAGCCCTATCAGGTGCTACCATTCCGGGCCACAGTGGACCTGGGAGCAATGGCAATGAAGGGGTACTCCGCATTCCCTAAAGCTCTAGCATCACTGGAACCTCATTAAGCACCAGGTTAATAATTTAACTGGTAGAATAATGTTGCCCAGGTCGAAGATTATCTGGTTAAATATTTTTGTAAGTGTTTAATATATATTTTTTCCTGATGTAATGTCATCGTTATCTTGTTATCTTGTCTTTGTCTACACCATATTTTTTCGATACGCTTCAACACTACAGATACATATTTGGTTTCAGCACTCAGCGACAAAAAAAGTAGCTTTTTAAACTATTGTGTCATCCGCTATCTTTATTCGAGCATCCATTCATTTGTGTTTGCTCTATGGTTTTAAAAAGATTTAGTCTTACAAAATCCAACCGGTACACAAATGTACATGGTACGGTATTGTGTTAATAAAAATGATACACTCAGAATGTGCATCCAAATTAACTTTGTTTTCAGTGAATTTTACATAGTTAAGAAGGCATATATTTTAATGTTAAATAGTATATCCAGTCAATTAGAGTTAAATTTAATTAGGTTTATTTCTTCTTCCAATGAGATTTCACCCTAAATTATTACTTATTATTACAGTAATCATAGGCGCTTGTAGTCTTATTGTCTCAGATTTTACGTTTGACCTTTGACATTGGTTTTTCATTGGGTTAAAATCAGTTCATTAAGCTGACCACTGCAACAACTTAATTCTATCTTCAATGTAGGTTGTGTCAAGTCCGCCAGGGGGGCTCGTTTCATTATCGAGCTGATATTCCTTAGACTGACCCAAAAGGTTTTCATGATATGGCAGCAAGACCTTATCAAACAGTTCTATATAGACCCATAATGTATCTCTCTTTATATGAATAAATATATATAAAATTAATAGTTGCCGTCGTAGGAAATGTACAAGGTAAAACGATTTCAAATGCTGGACCTGATTGCTTGAATTTCTCATAGCGTTAAGACCCTTGGGAAAGGTTTGAATCCAATTATTCTCACTCCAGCCAGGGATAAGTAGTAAGACAGACAGAGTTCTTTAACCTTGGTCTGAAAACAGTTGTTGTTGAGGAAAACCTCAAAATTGAAACCTGTTAAATTCTGCTTAAAGTTGACCTGGTATCGCATCCTAATCGGCATAGCTGAATGTATACATAAAATTACAAAAATATATATTACTGAATAATTCCATATACTTGTAAATAGCATAAGGACGTGGCACATAGGAATTTATTTTTAAAACGTAATTAATTTAAAAGAACAGGGTATGAATTAATTTCCACTCTAAATGCTGGTTATTTTATTGTTATTGGTGCTGAAATGTATACATAAAATTACAAATATTTCTTTAAGAAAAAAACCAAAGACCGGTTAATTTAGGATTATAAATTTATTTCCATCCTGTTTTTCAGTTTCTGGTGTAAACCAAAACACGAGGAAAAATTTATAATCCTAAATTAACTGGTCTTTGTTTTTTTCTTAAAGAAATATTGCTCTGTAAAAAAATTACATTGAGTTCTCCACCAGGAAAATCTAAATTTTCAGCTCCTGAATGATTTTTTTGTCCTGAAGGAATTACTCCCAACTCTGGTTTAACTGGACCGAATAATACTAAAATTACAAAAATATATATTACTGAATAATTCCATATACTTGTAAATAACACAAGGACGTGGCACATAGGAATTTATTTTTGAAACGTAATAAACTTAATAAAAGAACAGGGTATGAATTAATTTCCACTCTAAATGCTGGTTATTTTATTGTTATTGGTGCTAAATATTCAGTTATTTAAATGACTAAAATGCGTTGCCCAGTTGGCGGGGGCTACAGAACATCCCGACTGCTTTTCTGCGGTGGGATAAGACTCCTCCAACGAGTGTTCCGGATATGACACCAAACAATCTGATGGTGAGACTTCATTAAGGCTGGAGCTTTGGGGAAAGCAGTGTACCCCTTTATTGCAATCGCTCCCAGGTCCACTCTGACCCGCAGTGGTAGCACATGATTGGCTCCTATCTATGGATCAAAAAACTAAACAATGTACTTATACTAAACTAAATTGCTTGAAATAGGACTGTTTTGACATTAAAATTATGTATTTGTGCTAAACAGAGTTGTCTGAAATTCAACTGTTTTTATATGCTGAACTGAATTGTTAGAAATAGAAATGTTTTTGACATTGAAACTGTACTTACGCTAAACTTAATTGTTTGAATTAGAGCTGTTTGACTGAATTGAATAGTTTGAAATAGAATTGTTGTATTAAACTGTGTACTCATGCTAAACTGGATTGTTTGAAATACACTTCTTTATTTGTATAAAAATGGATTTAGCTTTATAACTTTATAAGGTGGATATGCAATAAAATGCAATCAGCCAAGCAAAAAATATATATATATATAAAATGCGTATTAGTATTGTCTACAACTTCCTTAATCAGCGAATTCATATTAAAATCGACAGACACAAAATCGGGAATCCAGAAGAATCTAATAAAATTATGAAACAAAGAAATTATAAACTTCCATAAAGAATAATTCTACAATATTATAATCTTTAAAGCATTTATTTTAACATTGGTATAATTTGAAAAAAAAGACCAATAATAACACAACAAATAAAACACGAAAATGAATAAACATTGAAAGGAGAATTTGAATCCGCTGTAATGATATTATAATGTGGTCAAGGTTAAATCGTTTTTTGCTGAAAATTACTTTTGGGACATTGATTTGCTAGTTGGTCTGATAAAAAATAAAGAGAAATAGAGTTGATATGGTAATCGAATAACGTCACGTGGTGCAATAACAACGGTATTTCTCATTATTTAGTTGTGAGACCAGATTGTGTGACTGATCTCATATATATATATATATATATATATATATATATATATATGTGTGTGTGTTGGAAGGAGATGTGAAACGATTCCGACTCACGCCATTTTTTCGAGTAAAGGCGTCTTTATGCCTTACGCTATAACGACATTTAAATGACCATTTTATCAAACTCACGACTAAAGAGTGTGTAAAACGCATAAAACCTAAAGTAACAAGACGTATGTGTCCATAATTCTATTATTTATAGATTTTATACATTTTTTGTCATAATAGAATTGGGTGTTCTTTTTATGCTAACACCTTTCTTTTTTGCAGCTCTTTTATTAATATATTTACGTGGTGCCTTCAATAATTTTCCAGACTTTTTTGTACAGGCATTTTAAATTGTCGTAAGCAATTGAAAATTCAGTATGTTATTTATATACATCTTATGAGATGACTGACCAATTTTTATGATTTCAGGTTCAAATGAACAGCTATAGCAGCAATTGGAATAGACCCTACTTAAGCCTGGTTGTCACAGCTGGTGAATTTCAAAAATGCCATCTGACACTTTAGAAGAATGATATGCAATAAAATTATGTTTTAAACTTGGAAAAAATATCACTGAAACGTATGGAATGCTTCATAGTGCTTTTCGACCATCTTGCATGAATCGAGCATCAGTTTTTGAGTGACATAAGAGATTCAAAGAAGGCAGGGAGTCTGTGAGGGATGATGAGAGGTGTGGAAGGAGTAAGTAAGTCAATAGACCAGAGTTGATTGGCCAAAGGATTAGGGTTAGGGTTATAATGTTGAGATTTTAAGGGATTTCAGGAAGAGATTCCGTCGGAAGAGGCCAGCACTCTTCCAATCGGATCAGCGGCATTTCCACCTAGACAATGCACCAGTCCACAACTCCATCCTTGCCACAGACTATTTGACCAAGATGGGCACCAAGACAGCTCCTTATCGTCCCTATAGTCCAGACCTTGTCCCCTGTGACTTTTGGTTATTCCCTAAGCTCAGAGGCTGTCATTATGAGACAATTGAAGACATGAAAGAGTCTGTGACAAAGGTCACTGTCACGCTCACACAAGAGAACTTCTATGGGGCCTTCGAGAAGTTGTTGGAACGGTACAACAATTACATTGCACCGGGAGGAGATTACTTCGAATGGGACTAGAGCTTCATGTGTGTACTATCAATAAAAGTGCCCATACGAAGAAGTTCTGGAAACTTATTTAATGATCCTCGTTTGTGTGTGTGTAAATATATATGTGTGCGTGCATGTCTTAAAATATTGGGAGCTCTACATTTAATAAAATCAAATTTATATTTTTGATTTAATTTTTTATTTTAGTTAAAAGGGTCGTACCTTGTCTCCGAAAATAAATGTCAAAGTTCGGATAAATCTGAGTTATCGATTCTGCTTCTTAGTAAAACAAGTTGGGGGAAAACATGAATACCTACACTTGAAAACATTCAGAAGAGCCCCCTTATCCCCACTTCTATGGGTTAAATAATATCACTACTGTTCTTCTTCAATGATGTCTTTGACATTAGATAATATAAAAAGGATGATATACAATTAAACAGAGAAACGGAACGCAACCAAACCATGCAAGACACTGCTAGGTCAGGAAGGAAGGAATAAGTGACATTTTTTATAGACTCAAACACATGTACGGGCCATGGTTAGCCAACAGGCAAAATTTCCACACCCAAGTTCTGTGTGGACACCTGATGCAGTCCCGACGGAGAGTGAGAGAAATAAACAGGGAAATCCTTTTTATCAGTAAGACTTGATGATTATGCCGAGATTCGAAATTTGATCGATAAACCAGAATAGTAGTCATTTTTAATCGTTATATGACAGCAGAATTTATCTGGATTACAGTAAACTATCCTTTTTGAATATAAAAAGAGCCTATTCTTAAAAACAGTCAATCAACTGATTTCATACTGAAGAAGTTACAGAATCCTTCTGAAAAAAAGACAATATCCCAGATTGATCTAGGAAGAGAAAGAACGCGTACAAAATGACAACAGTCTTCAACATAAATATCAGAGAGCAAGCTTTGATAAATGACACTCAGTGAGGATCCACAGCTTATAAATTAATATGCCATAAAATGCAAACTACTAGATGCCAGTTCCAGGCCTACTGGTGGGGTATAGAATACGCTGACAGCAGAGAGGTAAGACCCCCGCAAAAGAAGGTAAACTCGATATGACTCTTAGCTGCATCTGATTATGAGACTTCCGTTCTGAAGTTATACCTAGTAGTTAGGGAATAGCGTACATTGTGTGTGTTTATTTACATTCCCATGTAGTTTCCTTGGAGGTTTTTGCACAAGTATTCATACCCAAAACAAATAATTTGCAAAATGATCTATTTCACCCATAGATAGGAACGCGAGAATAATGACCATGAAAGGGTATTTCACAGTGCCCGGAATTGATTGTACCTATAAGGGTCCAATATACGGGTCAAATAGATCAGTTTAAAAAAGAATTGTATTCAATAAGGTAGTGAGCTCCCCGCCAAAAAAACTATAGAAAAATTTAAATAGCCACAACGATGAAGGTTATACCCTCACTTCTAGACATAAAATAACCATCGACGGGTTGACATGCTGTTGACATCAATCGATCTGAATAAATCTCACAGAACTGAAAGCATTTGAAATCCTTCCAAGCGATGTCCAAGATTGACCTTGAGAGAAAAAATACATACAGGATGACAACAGTGTCTAAATTGGTGGATGGGTCAAACGTTGGACAATAATTAGGTAACAAAAGGCACAACTCCGTATGCTCTTGACGTAGTCGTGAAGGTAAAGAACAACCCTGGACCGGTAAATTCTGAGCTTGCAAGATACTCTATGAGTGCTACTCACCGAATTTCCATCGGTGTTTTAGATTACCGACCCGGAATCCACCTTTTAGTCCAGTAATTTCGACGTGAAGTCCATGTCCCACCGGTCGGGTTTGTTTTTAGACTGAGTTAATGGCCTTTTAAGCTTCCTTCTCGTGAATTGCAGTAAAATCTTAAATAAGTAAGAAATAAATATTACAGGGAGGCATCAGAATTTTAGAAATTAGAAAATTTAGCATGGCCCAAAATTGGTTAGGAATAACTGTTTTAAGCCAACGTGATTTTTTCTCAAGGTCGAGATTCAACGAAATTTCTGGGACTGTCGGGGTTATGGTTTAGTTCGAAATTGTAAAGCATAATTTCCCGAATTAGATTATGTTGCCCATTCATAAAACGACTTTCAAATCTTCAAAGAGTGAAGTAAAGCAGAAAATATCATGATATGAACAACCACGATACTAACAACCCTTGTGGGTACCCACATCAGCTCAAACTACTTCGGTCACGTGGTAGACATGCCAGCATCTTACATGTATCAAAATATTGCAAAACATTTGAATCAACCGAGTAAATAGCAGAAAGCAGCCTTTGAATAGTGATAGTCTGTGACAAGCAACTGTTTACAAATCAATAGGCAATAGCATACAAATTACTCGATGCCTGTTCGCTGGTTTGAACACGAGATGCAATATTCAACTCGACATGACTAATTAAATAACCTTATCAGATGAGCCATGATTCCTTTCCCAGTTGTTTGCGTCTATATTCGGAATGATAATGTTCCATAATTGATATTCTGGAGAATCAGTGGCTCTATCCCAAGAATGTAAAAATGGAGAAATCTTTGCTAATTATATTTGCGAATTAACACCGGAGTTAATTGATGCGTTTCTCCTCGGCAGACAGATCTCGATTGTTGTCTCTGATCACACCCAGGCCAAAACCGTTCGTGCTGGGGAAAAATCTCATTCTTTTATCGAAGCAGGTCGATCGCTTTCGTTGCCATTGTCTTTTAATGTAGCAGTACCAGACAAAAATTACAGATTATTGCTGGTGTGATGAGGAGATAGAGAGGATAAATACAGGTGAAAAGAAAGATAGAGAATGAAATAGAGATAGATAGAGAGAGAAAGGGAGAGAAAGGGGGTATGAATAGAAGACAGTGGACTTAATGCTGCCAGAGAATTAATTACGGTACAATGCTGTTGTTCAAGTGAAGAGAGCTTCATTACTTTAACCACTCCACAGCGCAATGAGATGAAAACAGTGAATTAGTTACACGTTATTTTCAACAATTTTGAGTCTTTCTAGTGTTAGGATATTTTCTGCTTAAATTGTGTACAGGAAGACAAATGTATTAACAAAAAGGTATTTAGATTATTATTCTGCTGTTATTTCCATTGTTTTTTGGTCAGAGTCCTAAAAATAATAGCAAAAATAAACTCATTCAAAACTTGATTTAAAATTCATTTTTAATGAATATTGGAATCTTATGATGTAGACTCAAACAGTAATTGTATCTGTATTAGAGGAATATTTTGCCAGCGAATTGTCGATAATAACAGCCCAAAAGAAGTTTCAATCGAATCATATGAAATCTCGGGCTCTATCATCAAATTCCACGGGAATAGCTTAGTGAAGTTATCAACATTTCAACCGAATCCCTGATATATATATATATATATATATATATATATATATATATATATAGGAAGAAATGAGTTGAATCTGATAGAATGTACATAGAAAAGGTAAAACGGAAGAAAAATAGATTTGATTGTTTGTTTATTTGCCAACGCGTTTCAACTTCAATCTTTTTGTGAATGCAAAAATGTTTTATCGAAATTATTATCGAGAAATAATTATGATAGATAAATTTTGATTCAATTATAAGTGTTCACTTTTTCACATAGCAAGATCTAAAAACCCTGATGAAGTCTTCTAATTGAATCAAAATTTATCCATCATAATTATTTTTCATACTGAAATAATTTTGATAAAATACTTTTGCATTCAAAAAAGACTGAAGTCAAAACGCGTTGGAAAATTGTTCGCCAATGGTCCGTGAGACCTGGGTTCAATCCCAGATCGCGTCATACCAAAGACTTTAAAAATGGCACTTGATACCTCCTCGCTTAACATTCAGCAATATAAGGTACGTATCAAGGGTAAAGTGGAGCAATCCAGGGAAAGGAGTAGCGCCCTCCCCTACACCTCTGTGTTGTAGCTATTGAAAAGGGAGCCCTCGGGTCACCCTCGGGTCACCCTCGGGTACTGTCGCCAAATTTACTTTACTTTTACTATATATATATATATATATATAGAGAGAGAGAGAGAGAGAGCATAATACATTCATACATCAACGCATTTGGTTTATTCTTTTGAATATTATACATTCTTCTAAAATTCTAACAAAATGCGGGACACTACTGGAGAATCAGGGACGAACTCATAAGTGATGTACTCTTATGGACCCCCACACATGGCCGTGCAAAAGCAGGACGACCAGCACGAACATACATTCAGCAACTATGTGAGGATATGGGATGCTGTCCGGAAGACCTGCCTGAGGCGATGAACGATAGGGAAAAGTGGCGACAGAGGGTCAACGATATCCGTGCTACCAGTACGACATGATGATGATGATGATGACATTACCGTAAATTTCAGCTTACTAGTCGACTTGGCATATAAGTCGTCCCAAATTCTAACTGTGAATTTTGCATAAGATCTCTAGCTGCAGTATAGATTAACACTTAAACATATGTTGCGGTTATACAGTCAGGTTATCGGCTATTGAAAATGGCGCTTCGTTTTGCAGCATTACTTCCTTTGTATAAATCTCTGTGTTAACTTAATAAATCTGTTCAACAAGCACAATATTAGGTTGGAAAAGTTTGTAGAACTCTGCTGGACGTACTTTAAATATGGTGATTGTTAGAATATTATTCTACTAAATGAACACTCAGTTGAAAGAGTTTGGGTTTTATACCTGCGTTATAAATCGACCCAATGTTTTTCAGGCTTAAATTGTCAACTCGTTCGTTACAATTTACCGAATGTTTACACGGAAAACTAAAACTTCGCTTTCATTCAGTAGTTCAATATTCCATCTATGCATGGTAGTGAAATTGTCAATATAACTTGTAATTTAACTCGATGATCAATATATATCGAACATATATAAGAAACGTAGAGAGAAATACGATCATTTTTTTTTTGATAATCTTAAGTACATTTTAATCGTGAAAATTCATGCTATAGCCTCGTTTGTGAGAGTTTGGAAAACCAAGTTAAAGTAAATGGGTAAGAAGAAAAATGTTCCAGATCTCAGTACCAGCGTTCAAAAATTCTCCCATGTGCAACTTTACAGAATCCACGACAGAGAAAAACAGAGACTGTATCGATTAAAACGTTATGGCTGCAAAAATACAAAATAACAAATCATTTCTTGTAGTTTAGTATGATGTATTTATTTAATCCGGGTCATTGGCCAAATGAGTAGAAAGTTTGCAAATTGTCTGGGAGACCAGGGTTCAATCCCAGGTCGAGTCATACCAAAAACTCAAAAAATGGTACTTGATGCTGCCTTCCTCAGCACTATAAAGTGAAGATCAAGGGTATATGGGAGCAATCCAGGGAAAAGAGTAGCGCCCTCCCCTGCACCTCGGTGCAGTAGCTATTGAAAAGGGAGCCTTCGGGTCACCCTCGACTAAGGTCATCAACTTTACTTATTTATTATAACAGTTGTGTTCAGAATACCCTAACTGTATCCTTTACAGAGCGATAAAAAAGATTTTTAAAAGAGAGTCATTCGGAAGACACAAAACTGCATTTGGTGTTGGGGTTTCAGTTCTTAACAGACGGGAAGAGACCTGTACCCCATCATTTTTAAGTTTCTATCAATGAATCTAATAAATTTGCTTAAAAAAATCCGTTTTCGATAAAAATACTTGATGCCATGTAACTGTAAATTAATTGTATTAAGGATGGTTACTTGAAGTTATCATTATTACAAAGGATAATTATAAGTTATTTTGAATAATAAAAGTAAGTAAAGTTGACGGCCGTTGTCGAGGGTGACCCAATGGCTCCCTTTTCAACAACACCGAGGCGTAGGGGAGGGCGCTACTCCTTTCCCTGGATTGCTCTACTTTACCCGAGATGCGTACCTAACATTGCTGAGTGTTAAACAAGGAGGTATCAAGTACCATTTTTAAAGTTTTTGGTATGATTCGTTCTGGGATAAAACCTAGGTCTTACGGACCATTGGCGAACACTCTATCCGCTAGGCCAATGAGCCGGTTGTGTAAATCATTTATATTAGGTACGTATACTGAGTAACATATAACTTTGAAGAAAAAAACCCTTAAGCCAGAACGACAAGAAAAATATAAATATCATGTTTACCAACTCCTCCGTTCGGGCAGGATATGACACAAGGTCAATTTTTTAAGCGGAGTTTAACAGGTTTGAATTCAGAGTTTTTCTTCTTCTAGACAAGTTACCTCACCAAGGCCGAAGAACCTAGTCTGTCCTACTATTTATCTATTGCTGGAAGGAAAATAATTGGATTCATACCTTTCTCAAGGGTAATAGTGCTATATGAAATCGTCCAGGATTTGAGCTCGTGTCGCCATGTCCATTTCCTACGACGATAACCATTACACCACGGACACCTCCTAAAAGAAAAATATAAATATAAACGTTCACGGCAAAAAGTAACCGCAGATGGTTTGACCTGCCGTTTAAAAAAATCAATGAAATAATCATATCATTATTATATTAATCTTTGCGAGTTTTTCAAACCATTCAGCTGGTTAACTTTCTCTGGGTATTAATCGAAAGCAAGTTTCATCAAATCTCTAGGATTTTTTCTCAGCGTTCTGCTCGATGTCAATAGTTATGTTGTTTGTATGGCTTTGGATCATCCTCCGATTTCAAGATCTTCCAGTCCCTCTAACAAACCTTTGGCGATCATCCAAGCGCACTAAATGGAAATGGTATCACCGTCACGGTTATGTTCCATAGCTTTTTAGTCCTCTGAGAAGGTCAAAGTGTAATATAATTAAGGACTACGGTTGATAGTGAATTGTTTCCTAGCGAATTACTTGTCGACGACGGGACGGTAGAAAGTAGAGGACCATATATGAGAGAGATAATCGAAATAAACAAAGAAACAGAGACGGGGACAAAGACGGAGAGAGTGGCACGATGAAAAGGGAGGAATGATTAGGAAAGAGAAAGCTAGGTTCCCGAAACTCAGCTCATCATAGCAGCTTGAGCCCAACTTAAAAATAGAATTACGAGGATCATTAAATATGTTTCCAGACTTTTTTTGTATGGACACTTTTATTGATAGTAAACACATAAAGCTATAGCCCCCTACGAAGTAATCTCCTCCAGCTGCAATGCACTTGTGGTACGGTTCCAACAACTTCTGGAAGGCCCCATGGAAGTCCTCTTGTGTGAGCACGTCAATGACCTTCGTCACAGTCTCAATTGTCTCATAACGACAGCCTCTGAGCTTAGGGTATAACCAAAAGTCATAAGCAGCAAGGTCTGGACTATAGGGAGGGTGAGGAACTGTCTTGATGCCCATCTTGTTTAAATTGTCAGTGAAAAGGATGCAGTTGTGGGTTGGTGCATTGTCCAGGTGGAAATGCCTCTAATCCGATTGGAAGAGTGCCGGCCACTTCCGACGGAATCTCTTCCTGAACTCCCTTAAAATCTCAACATTGTAACCCTAACCCTATCCCTTTGGCCAATCTACTCTGGTGTATTGACTTCCTTACTCCTGCCACACCTCTCATCATCCTTCACAGACTCCCTGGCTTCCATGAATCTCTTAGCTATTCCTTTGCAATTGAAATCATAGAAATTTGTCAGTCATCTTATAAGATGTATAACAATAATATACTGAATTTTCAAGAGTCTACGACCATATTTGATACCCGTACGAAAAAAAGTCTGGAATCTTATTGAATGCACCACGTATCTCTCAGTAGCATGATAAAATTTAAATCTCTTTCTCACTTTCCACTGGATCACCTTCCCCAAAATATCGTGTCTAGTCTTTTATTCTTTTTTGGTGTATTCAATAATTATACGATAAATCGTTTCGGCTCTATCAGCCCTAATTTACATCTGCTATTTTGTTGCATCTTATCTATTTTTGCTTTAACGTAGTTGGCCTTATGGCGTTATTTGTTGCTGTTATTAAAAGAGATTCAGTTTCTCTCTAAAGTTTTCCCTTTCTACGTCACGTCTAGGTATTCTCGAGAGAGATTTCGTTAGTTCGACGCTTGAAATATCCATACTGTCGTTTTTCCCCATTTCTGTTTCTGAAATATCATCATTCTGTTGATCATAATTTTAAATCACACACACACGCACACAGGGATTAATATAAAAGAATAAAACTGTCATATAAATTATATATTATATTAATGTTATATCACATGATGTTTCCAACAGCTGATTACTTGTTTGATTGGTTGGTTTTTATAGCATATCAACCCTTGGCGGGTTATTTTAAGCCAAATATAACTGGTTCATTGGCCTAGTGGGTAGAGTGTTCGCCAATGGTCCGGGAGACCTGAGTTCAATCCCAGGTCGAGTCATACCAAGGACTTTAAAAATGTTACTTAATACCTCCTTGCTTAACACTTAGCAATATACGGTACATATCGAGGGTAAAGTGGATTAATCCAGGGAAAGGAGTAGCGCCCTTCCCTACACCTTGGTGTGGTAGCTATTGAAAAGGGAGCCTTCGGGTCACTCACGACTGGGGGGTCGCCAAGTTTACTTACTTATTGTTTATACATATATTAAATATATGGTTCGTAAATGAATAGTTTGTACGTAATATTTTAAACAAGCCGGAGCTAATTTGTTTGTGCACAATTAATTTGGTTTACTTTGGTTTGGTTTGGTTTGGTTTTATGGCATATCAACCATTGTAGGTTATTTACTGCCAAACCTATTTTTATACATATAGAAAGTTCTATTTCAAAAACATTCGGTTTAGCATAAGTAAACTGTTTAGTTTATTTTTAACGTACGGATAGGACCTTATCAGGTGCTACCACTCCGAGCCAGAATGGATCTGGAAGCGATAGGTACTAACCATTCCCCAAAGCTCCAGCTTTACTGGAGCTTCACTATCAGATTGTTTTGTGTCATAAACAGGACACTCGTTGGGGGAGTCTTACTTCTCTGAAGAGATGCTGTCGGTGTATTCTGCAGCCCCAGGTGACATACATTTAAATAGTTTGAAGTATTCTTATCTAAGACGAATAATTTCATTTAGGATTAATCATTTGCTGGCTCGACGTTAAATGGTTTCAAGTATTGCTATCTAACACTAATAATTCTATTCAACATTACTCTTTCATTTGTACACGGATTTATGGCGATGTAACACTAGCAAATCAATTTAACAATAGTCATTTGTTGCCACACAATAAAATGGGTACAGTTCTATTTGATCTATAGATGCGACCCTAACAAGTACTAGACCTCCGGGTCAGAGTTGAACTGGGAGTTTTGGCACTGATAGGGTACACCAAAGTTTTAGGAGCGAAGCCTCACTATCAGATGGTTTTGGATCATATAGTCCTTGGAAAATCCTACCCCTTAGCAGACGTACAGCCGACTGGGCCAACCAACAATAGATTCACTGTTATAAAGGCAAACTGGAATGTCACAGAAGTCAGTTGAATGCTTGAGGGTCGATTTATATAACAGGTATATGTCTAACACTGAGTTTTGAGCAAAAAATCTTGGTCGATTTATGTGTCAGATCGACTTCTTCACTGCAATTTACGATAATATAAATCTCTATTTCTGCTCGGTCTTTAGAGGTATCTATTATATTCAAATGAATAAACCAAATAGAATGACATATGAACGTATGATGTACAATACATAAATAAAAACATCTACACGTAGAGAGAGAGAGAGAGAGAGAGAGAGATATGATACAGCGAAACAGTCTATCTCTGAATGACAATATATATTTGTTCCCCGCCTCGTGATTTGAGCACTCTCGTGAGAAAATGTGCAGGCTGCCACATACGCTGAAATTCAATAGCTCTTCTCAAGAATCGAGCACTCCAGGTAGCTGATAACGTATGTGTAGAAATATATAGTTAGAAAATTCTTTCACTTAAACAGAGAATGACGAACGCTCTGGGGTAACAGTCCAACTTACGTAAAATCAGCTGGGTTTCGATCCCAGCTTGAAGCATCTAGTAGGTCTAGCCACACTGAAAAGTTTTGATACAATGAAACAGTCTATCTGTGGAGGACAATATATATATATATATATATATATATATATATATATATACGAAGTAGTAATTTACGAAAGTTCTGATACAATGTGGAGGACAATATATATATATATATATATATATATATATATATATACGAAGTAGTAATTTACGAAGGTCTTTACTTCGAATGAGCACAAGGCCAAATGAATGGGGCACCCAATGAGACTCGAACTCACTCGTGTAGGTTTGCTAGTCTAACTTGCTAACCATTACACCACCAGAGGTGCCCTAATATATATATACGAAGTAAAGCTGAAAATTTCATAGGCTAATCAAGATACTCACATAGAATGTGACTAAATGAAGTTTATTTTTCAACATCTTCCCTTTTGTAGTACAAAGACTTCTTCCATCGATGTGGCAATGCTTACCTCCTATTGATATAAGACAACTAGCGTAGCAACGGGTGGCCTTCACTGAATTCTGAGTGACTGCAAGTCTCCTCAGCTTACATTATTCTAATAAATTCTAATAACATCATGGTCTGGTTGGTTTCAGTTTTTCCCCAAAATTATGTTGCTTTTTTTCTGGTTGTTCATCTATGGTCCGTCAGACCTGGTTTCAATCTCAGGTTGCGTCATAGCAAAGACTTTGAAATAGTACTTGATGCCTCCTTGCTTAACACTCAGCAATATAAGGTAAGTATCAAGTGTAAAGTGGAGCAATCCCGGAAAAAGAAGAAGCGCCCTCCTCTACACCTCAGTGTAGTAGTTATTGAACAGGGAGCCTTCTGGTCGCCCTCGACTACGGTCACCAACTTCACTTACTTTACTACTTATATATGGTTAACGTTCCCATACTTGCACGGTTCACCGTAGATATTCTTCCTCATTTAGTGGTATACCTCCCGTGCCAGTTTTCTTCATTGACTTATACCGTCGTTCACTAGTTATTCCTCCTTACCGACAGAGTTTACACTTGATATTCTCCCAAGCCTCATCAATTCCTAGTTTTGTATAATTGGTTGTTATATCGTTATTCTGGGACTCTGTTAATAACGATTCAGTTTCTTGCTATTCATTTTTCAACGTAGCCTTGTCCGACTCCATTCATGCACAATTTCATTAGTTTGTCTTTTGAAATGTTCATGTAATTGATTTTCATTTATAATTCCTATTTTCCCGTCTTTTCCAGAGTTATTTATCATTTATTTATTTTTATCTAATATATTATTATTACGATTATTATTTCACTGCTTTCGGCTGTTGTAATTAGCCTCTCGTTGTTCTTTCTTGTGCATACTTCACTTCGAGTCAGAACTACTGTATTCACACAATCCTTAATACTAGTGTGATCTCTTCCGACATTTCTTGCAAAATTCAGAGATGTTTGTATGTCTCATTTTCAAGAAAATATGCTGGGGTGTATATATACCATTTGTTCGTATGGCCAAATTTCAATTTCTTGCACAATTTCCAGTTTATCACTTTGCCCACTCAGTCGCGCCTAGTCTTATAGATTTTCTATGCTAATTTGCTGCATCCGCTTATTATGTAACTGATGGTTTCGTCTCTATCACCACATAATCTGGAGGTGCCCGTGGTGTAGTCGTTATCATCATAGGAAATGGACACGGCGACACGAGTTCAAATCCTGGACGAGACTGATTGCATTTCACATAGCACTAATACCCTTGGGAAAGGTATGAATCCAATTATTCTCCCTCCAGCTATGGGTAAATAGTAGGACAGACTAGATTCTTCAGCCTTGGTTAGGCAACTAGTCTAGGAGAAGGAAAACTGTGAATTCAAACTTGTTAAACTCCGCTTAAAAATTGACCTTGTGTCATATCCTGCCCGAGCGGAGGAGTTGGTAAATAGTATCACCACATAATCTGCAACTGCTGTTTTGTTGCGTCTTATCTATTCTCGCTTTGATATGTTTGGTTTTATGGCGTTGTTTTGTGTTGTTATTAAAAGAGATCCAGTTTCTTTCTTAAAGTTTCCTCTTCTTGTCCAAGTTCACGTTTTCTCACGCGAGATGTCACTTGTTAGTCACCTAAAGCATCCATAAAGTTGTTTTTCTTCCCATTTTTCTTTCCTGGTGATTTCCGTTCTCTTGGTCCTCATTTCTTCAGATTTTCGTTTCCTTCTCTCTTGTACGATGTCCTCGGTATGAGAACAAATTCTATCGGATAGTAAGGCCCCTATTTCTGGATCCCTGGGTAGGAAGTAAGATGCACTTCTTTCTTTGTTATTACTTCCAGGTCCACTCTGAAAAAGAATGGGAGTATCTATCATGATATCCTCTCAGGGTCAAATAGATCAGTTTGAAAATTAGTAAAACAATTATTATTGAACAGGACTGCTTGAAGTCAAGTGCTTGTTTTCTAGGAAATGATTTTTATTAAATAAGAATAGTTACGTGAAACCATATTATCGTGTTTAAACTATTTGTGTTTAAAAGGAACTCTTAAAGCCTTGTAACCGTGGGAAATTATTTGTCTTTGATAGGAATACTATATACTATAGTACAAACAAATTATTATCATTGGTAAATAAAAGAGTATGATGTAAAAATATTATTGCAATGGAACTTTGAAAATACAAGTAGTATTTATTATTATGACTATATATATATATATATATATATATATATATATATATATATATATATATATATATCTTCTAGCTTGTTTTCTATGCACTTAGTGTCCATGTGGTGAATCTACGGACTATATTGAACAAATCTTGAAAGCAGCTGTACTGCCACATACCTCCCATCTCTAAAAACCAAACAAGTACGACCGACAAGTTGGGCACTCCTGGAGAAGCAAGGACGAACACATAAGTAACTTTCTCTTATGGATCCCTTCACACGAACGTGCCAGTGTTAGCCGAGCAACAAGAACTTACCTAAAACAGTTATATACTGAAACGGTATGAAATCTAAATGACTTTACCGGAAGCGATGGATGATAGGGACGAATGGCGAGAGAGACTCAAGGAAATCCGTTCAAGCAGCAAGTCATGCTAAATATATATATATATATATATATAAACGCATCTATCTCTATATATATAACTGTATTTCTGTGTGTGTGTGTGTGTGTGTGTGTGTGTGTGTGTGTGTGTGAATCTGATCACAAATGGAATGTTTGTAAAAGGTTCATAAGGCTATAAAATTTGTACGGTTGAATTGAAAAAAATATCGCGAAATCTCATGAATTTATTCAGAAAGTCTGTATTCGTTTCACTAATGTCAGCTGACATTTCATATTAGGCAGAAAAGCTGAGATATTTTCCAGGAACAATCTACCGACCACCAGGGAATGGTTGTAATAAGTAATTCTGGCTCGTGCGATCGATTCGTTCTGCCCATGTGCCCCAATAATAACACATTGAACTTTTTAACTTTTTTGATCTGTCAAGAACTATATATATATATATATATATATATACATTTATTTATAAAGAGTTCTCAGTATTACTGAAAAATCTATGTATGTATGTATGTATGTATGTATGGGAGAGAGATAGAGGGAAAAGAGAGTTAGCGTGAAAGAGGAGAGAAAGGAGTGAGATAGATATAAAGAGAGAGGAAAAATAATATTCAAAATAATATTAGTGCTGTACTAAATAAAAGGAGATTACTTTTCAGACTAGTGAAGGTTCTATTTAGAGGATCCCGAACCGAAATTACTTATTTTTAAAGAAGTTGGAAAAATTCAATAAATACTATCTAAAAATTACCTTCTAAGAATTTATGAACTATCTGTTGTATTTCACGCTTTTAGTAGTAAACAGACTGACAGACAAGTTCACTGGCAAGTAGATAGATAGATAGATAGATTTACTCATCGTGAAAATTTGCTTGAATGCATAGAAGTGACCAGGAGAACAGAAGTAAAGACATTGGCAGACTCGAACTGAAGTAAACAGATAGATAGATAGATAGATAGATAAGAACCTTTGAAGATATATATATATATATATATATATATATATATATATATATACCTTTAAGAAAAACAAAACCCGGTCACATTAGGATTATAAATTTATTTCCATCCTGCTATTGGTAGTAATATGAATCAATAACACCAAATTTAACAGGACTTCTTCAGATCAAATGGATATAATTAATAAAACATATATATATATATATATGTGTGTGTGTGTGTGTGTGTGTGTGTGTGGAGAGAGAGAGAGAGAGAGAGAGAGAGAGTGAAAGTGAAAGCGACTTGCTGGCCATTGTTTCTGATAATGTATCGATGATTTTTTTCTCCAGTTTTTTTTTTCGATTTTTTTCCTGGTATTGCCAGTTATCTAAATGAATGTTCATGAACCCCAGATTTCTTTTGATGCTGTCATTATGCCTGAGTCTTGGTCTACATGTCTACGAAACCCTTTTCTAAGTTGAGAGTACAGAATCTGTTTTAGTGGTCTCTTGTTCTTAAGTCTCTTTAGGTGGGCAGCTCATTTTAGCTTGAGTTTGGCGAGTATACTGTACTTACCAGGGAGTTTATATCTCTCCAGGATTAATTTATTTCGGATACGCTGCCATCACTTAACCCAGACTCACTTTTTCAGCCCGCTAGAGGCATAGGAATGATTTGAATTCCGTGTATATAGTTCCGAATCAAGTCAGTTATTTTTGGCAACTATGGAGCATAGATATTTAAATTTGATTACTCGGGTTACAACCTGACCCTCTCTATGTATGTCTGGACCAATGTTTGGAGATCCCGATGTGGGTTGGTGTATAACCTCGGTTTTCCTGAGTTGATAGATAAAATCGTTTCAGATAATATACATATATTTATATAAAAATGTTCCTAATCTTTAAAAACGATACTTGATTACTCCTTGTTTAACACTCAGCTATATACGGTATGTATCAAGGGTAAAGTGGAGAAATCCAGAGAAAGGAGTAGCACCCTCCCCCACACCTTAGTGTTTTAGCTATTGGAAAAGGAGTCTTCTGGTCGCCCTTGACAACGGTTGCCACCTTTACTTATTAATATACAAAAGAAAATTTGGGGACCGTAGTCGAAGGTGACTCGAAGGCTCCCTTTTCAATAGCTACTACACCTAGTTTTAGTGGAGGCTACAACCCTTTTCCCTGAATTGCTCCACTTTACCCTTGATAAGTACCATATAATGCTGCGTCTTAATCAAGAAGGCATCAAGTACTATTTTATAGTTTTTGGTACGACTCAACCAGGGATTGAAACTCGGCCTCGTAGGCCATTGGCAAACACTCTACCCACTGGACCGATGGAAAAGATATAGATAGATAGATCGGTAGGTTTGAACAGTTTATATATATATATATATATATATATATATATATGTGTGTGTGTGTGTGTGTGTGTGTGTGTGTGTGTATGTGCGTGAGTGTGTGTGTGTGTGTATGTATGTGCGTGAGTGTGTGTGTGTGTGTGTGTGTGTTTGCTTGATGTATGAATAATTTTCATATGTTAAAAGCAAGTTGGAAACACAAATTTAAATCTGTTTTAAACGCGAACAAAATTTATCCGATTAAAAAGTACATGCATGGGTCATTCTTTTTTTTTTAGTAAAGAAAGCGTGCTCATTATTATTGGAGCTATGATATCACTCACCTAAAATGGAGGAACTGACAGTGCATAATTCACATGTAATGGTGTGTAAGTTTAGGAATAACAAAAACGATAGAAAAACAGCAAAGAACATTAATAGTTATTTTTTTATGGCCAACGTGTCATTACAGACCGCCAAGATTGAAATTGGTCTTCAAAGTTTCAATGTAGCGATACGTCATAGGGAAATGAAACCCGACCAGAACGCTCATCAGGGGTCTATCAAGATGATTAAAGAGAAATAGTGGAATCCAATCTGGAGAAAAGTACTCAAGAATTAGCACTTGATCTAAACACATCTCAATCCACAATCTGCTGCCACTTGTAAACGATAGGAAAAGAGAAAAGCTGGGTATAATGATTATTTATGCAAGTTGTAAGAAGAATAATGAAGATTTCATATCCTTTGAGACAATTCTTCTTTCAAGGCAAAGATAAGGTCCGTTTCTCAAGAACATCATTACAAGTTACAAAAAATGGATCCTTTATCAAAATGTTTTATGCAAGTGACAATAGATTGACAAGGATGAATATCCGTCGTCTACTAAAAAGGTGGAGATCCATGGAAAAATTTATGCTGGGTGTATTGTTGTTTCACCACAGTATCAAACTGCAATTAAGTAAATCAAAGTATATTCACGTTCTTAACTCCAGCAATGTGCGCATGAAAATCTTCTTATAAAATGCTCCACAAATCGTTAGTAGAATAAACGTTGTGATTCTCAGTGATAACGAACGGTCACATTCAATAAAAATTATGCAGGAAAAATTTAGACTGATCTGTTCCATGCCATCTAATATAATCACTTTTATAGCGATTTTCATCTTTCCCCTTCTCTTCAAAATGCTCTGAATGACAAAGAATTTTCTCAAGAACAGAGGGTAAAAAGGTTTGTGGAAAAGTTCTTCAACTCAAAACCAACTGATGGTTGTTTGTTTTCTTTGTTTAATGGCATATCAACCTTTATAGGTTATTTAATGCCAAAACTACTCTAGAAGAACAGTAGTGCTATTATTTAACCCATAGCTGGGAGGATAAGGGGGTTCATATCTTTCCCAAGGGTACTATTTACCAACCCCTCCGCTCGGGCAGGATATGACACAAGGTCAATTTTTAAGCAGAGTTTAACAGGTTTTGAATTCAGAGTTTTCCTTCTCCTAGACTAGTTGCCTCACCAAGGCTGAAGAACCTAGTCCGTCCTACTATTTACCCATAGCTGGAGGGAGAATAAGGGGGTTCATACCTTTCCCAAGGGTATTTGCCCGAAAGTGAACGTAATAGCGCGACTGGAGCACGAACTCGCTTACTACAATTTCGCAGTCCATCGATTTAGCCATGACACAACGAGGACACTCCATCTAAAATAGCAACTTATTTTTTAGTTGAAAGGAATCAAAAATATACCTAATGAATAGCCGGGTTGATTCAAAATAATAGTTGATATACAATTGATTGCTACCTTATTTATAAATAAAATATATTTTATTAAAATAGAAGGTATTTATTGTTTAATTCACTCTCTAGAAACACAAAAATATATATCGTCATTTTACTACCTGTGTGAAAAAAGAAAATCGTTGAGCGCTGATTTTTCACGTGGTTGATGCATGCAATTAACTGCCTAAAACCCAAGCATTAAACTGGAATCGAACATCGATCACTGATGACGATTTGGTTTGGTTTGGTTTCATGGCATATCAACCGTTGTAGGTTATTTAACGCCAAATCCATTTTTATATAAATAATCAATTCTATTTAAAACAATTCAGTTTAGCATGAGTACACATTTCTATTTCAAACTATTCAAGCAGTTATATAAAACAATTCAGTTCAGTGTAAGTACAGTTTCAATGTCAAAAACAGTTCAATTTCAATTAATTCAGTTTAGCATAAGCACACAGTTTAAATGTAAGTACGGTTTTATAGTCAAACACATTTCTATTTCAAGCTATTCAGTTTAATCAAACAATTCAATTTAGCATAAGTATGCCGTTAGTTTTATTTAACCCAGAGATAGGACCCAATCAGATGCTACCACGCCGGACCAAAGTGGACCTGGGAGCAATGGCAATAAAGGGGTACTCCGTATTCCCCAAAGCCCCAGCATTACTGGGACCTCACCATCAGACTGTTTAGTGTCATATCCAGGACACTCATTGGAGGCAGGTCTTACCCGTCAGTAGAGGTGCAGTCAGTGTATTCTACAACCCCAGCCGACTGGGCAAACTGATGACGACTGGATATTCAAAAATATCTCAGCTACTAAACAGTTCCAAGTTAGATAGAAATCACTGCGTAATCTTATATATGTATCTATCCAAATGCACTGCATTCTTTAATAGAATCGAAGAATAGAAAACTATTAATATATTCACATTTATCTTATAAACTAAAGAGTAAAATAAATGGTTAAAAAATACGAAAGATGGCGTAAAAATAATTAAATGGACTTGCGAAGTAAATTCAACCCTGGAAGGAAAAGTAGAGCATTTTTTAATATTTTTTATTTTTCATTCTTATTTTTTTTTATCTAAAAATAGTAAATAGATTTATTGGCATTGTAAACGCTTGCTCTCAATCTGAGTGGTAAACTGATTAAAATTCGAAGAAAAAATTGTCGACTTTTATTTTTGTCTTTTCTTATAAATATATATATATATATAGTTTCTTCTGTTTCTTTTTTCTTTTTGAAAGAAATAAAGGCAACTTCTCTGACGATGAAAAGCGCGGTAGAGAGGATAGTAAAACCAGTGTAGCGAAGAATTCGTCAGCCAATATCCAAAAGCCAGGATTAGTGAGAATGAATGTGTTGTAGATAAGCACAACGGTTGGTGGGAACAGAGATATCGAGCGCGAAGCAAGTTTTAATTTTAGTGCAGAGGGGCAAAATAGGATCATCAATCAATCACTGATATTGATTGTCTCAAGTGGTCAATAAGACTTTTATTTCTCTGTGTTAATACTTACACCTTCTGTTCATCTTTTTCTTCCTCTGGATTTACTCAGAGAAACCTACTATAATTTCTTGATGTATGTGTACACTGTTATTTCTTCAAAGAAAGAAAGGTTGAGAGTTAGAAAGAGACTGATATATATATATATATATATATATATATGGGGGGGTAAGGGTTAGCGTCGTTGAAAAACGGTTGGGCAACCCAATTTCAAATCCTGGGCGAAGGTGTTTGAATTTTTCCCAACCTTTGGCAAAATTATGAATCCAAATATTCTCCCTCCAGCTATGGGTAAATTGTAAGGCAGATTGGGCTTTTTAACCTTGGTATATTAACCGAACTAGGTGAAGGGAAACTGATTTCAAACCCATTAAACTTTATTGTAGCAAACGTTTTACATATATATATATATATATATATATGTGTGTGTGTGTGTGTGTGTTGTAAGGGTTAGCGTCGTTGAAAAACGGCTGGGCGACCCAATTTCAAATCCTGGGCGAAGGTGTTTGAATTTTTCCCAACTTTTGCCATAGTGATGAATCCAAATATTCCACCTCCAGCTATGGGTAAATTGTAGGGCAGATTGGGCTTTTAAAACTTGGTATATTAACCGAACTAGGTGAAGGGAAACTGATTTCAAACCCATTAAACTTTATTGTAGCAAACGTTTTGGACCGTGATACCCTAGAAAATGAGTTTGAACTCCAGTAGCACTTCACTAATACTCATATTCAGCAACTATATATTAAAACGTACGACTACGATTCTTTTAAATATGTGCCATCCGTATTTGATAGCCCATGAAAATTGATATGCCATTAAACTAAGAAACCGACCAAACAGAAACAGTTATGACGAAGCAAAAATCATGCTCATGTTTCGACACGTAGAGAAAAGCTACCTTCCGATTGTTTCACGAAGAACACATATTAAACTGATTTCTAAACTAAGGTCAGAGGTTATAATGAAATATATTCATGGTAATAGATATTTATGTTGCCCCTAGCCTCCAGATTGCGCACTCTTAAATTTCGATTAGTTTGTCAATGGATTTAAGTAAGTAAAGCCAGCAACTGTAGTCGAGAGCGACTCGAAGGCTCCCTTTTCAGTATCTACTACACCGAGGCGTAGGGGAGGCGCTGCTCCTTTTCCTGGATTGCTCCCGTTTACTCTTGATACGTACCTTATAATGCTGTGTGTTAAGCAAGGGGGTATCAAGTGCCGTTTTTTTAGTCTTTGGTATGACTCGACCTGGGATTGAACTCAGGTCTCACTCTACCCACTAGACCAATGAGCCGGTTGTAAATCACATACTTTGTCGGTAATATTTTTACATGAGCCAAAGTTTATATGTTAGCACTCAAATGGTTTTGCGATCAAACACTTCAAGTTGTATTAATATGCAGTAAAATGGATACTAATCATGCTGTTCACCATTACTAATTCTATTTATCAAGTATTCCTATCTAACTTCATACCAATAATTTGTTTGCACACCATAAAATGGTTTCAAGTATTGCTATTTAACACTAATTCTATTCGACGTAATTCATTCTATTACAAATGGTTTTAAGTATTGCTATATAATTACTAACAGATCAATTAACTTCAGCAATTTATTTGCCTATATCTAAATGGCTTCAAGTATAGAAAATATTTAAATGTACTTCTATTTGATCAGTGCCTGCTTCATACTGAGGCTTTTCAACGGACTGTCTGGCATTCGTGCCGGACGGTTAATTTCCTAGTGCCTCAGAGGGCCGTCTCCCCAGGCTTTAATTCTCCTTGGAGGTGTTAAGGTTTTCGCCGACTGAGCCACCGGACGCGTTAGGGTCACATCTCTGCGCCTGGACCCACCTAAAAATGGCCTAGAGGGTTTATCCACTTACTTTTACCTCCACCATGCTGCTTCCCATGACTTCGAGAAAAAATATTTCATTTCTCCGTTTTTTTCATATTTAGTTTTAACTTAGTTAAAGTCCACGACTACTTTTTTAAAATGCTTCTTAGAATCCTTATAGGCATTTTATTTTACATTTACTTTGGTTTATCGGGTTCTAATTAGACCAATAGAGTTAGCGTTTTGGGTGAGGTTTAAATTATTTTTTTAAAATATTGGGTAGTAAGGAATAAGCAAATGACCCTTTCTCTCCCATCCCTCGGTCAAACAGTAGAGCGACCAAATGTATATGAATGCTCATAAAAGCTGAAAAATAATACTAGAGACAATTTGAAAATAATATAGGAAAGAACGGGAACGTACACTCCAAGACAATCCCAAAAACTGGTTACTAATATATTGTCTTTTACTAAATTGTCATCTAAAATGTGTGTATGATTTTATTTAATTTTTTCATTGTAAAATCAGTGCTGTATACTTTCTGTGTCTTAAATGGAAGCACAATTTAACTGTAAGTCGAAAATTGAAATTTGAAACTTGTCAAAAAGCTAATACTATTGCAACGTGAAAGTCTATTTACAGAACAAGAGTAGAATCATTTGACTCCCATAGTATCGAATTTTCAGTAGAAAGAAAAAAAAGGTAGGGTAGTAACGAATAAGCAAATGACCATTTTCCTTCCCTCCCTAAAACAATAAAGCAACCAAATGTATACAAATGCTCATAAAAGCTGAACAATTATACTAGAGACCACAAACACACACACACACACACACACATATATACATATATATATATATATACGCAGAAATATTGACGGATGATTGCTAATATGTGAAGCTTAAAATAACGACACAAATTCATCATTATATTTTGATATTTTCAGTTACTATTTTGGGATCTATAAACTTAATAAGGCAACAAGTCTAGGAGAAGTGTAAAACTCTAAAGTCAGAACTAAGGCAAAATCATTTGTGGTTTACCAATGCACCATTCTTTTGTCTTCTACCGATTTAAAAAGTAGGGCTGAATCTATACAGACCCTCACCACTATTTACAAATCATCCGTGCGGCAGTTTACACCTCATACGTCAAGATAGACGGGAGAGTACATCACATGTAAACAAAAGCACACTTAATTACGAAGACACGTGTATATGTGTGTGTGCGTATATATATATATATATATATATGTGTGTGTGTGTGTGTGTGTGTAGGTTATACATCGATTCATTCCAATAAGCCTGCACACGCACGAACACATAAATATGCGTGCAGGTGCTGCTTGTAAATGCTTATACATGTGTATTTACTAACTCTCTCCAATGATAATTTCTCAATTTTCAGATATATTTCTTTGGCTAAATGTAATAATTACGGTACAACAAATATATATATATATATATATATATATATATATATATATATGAGAAAAAATGAGAGAGAGAGAGGGAGAGGGATAGAGAGGAAGGGGGAAGTGAGGAAGACATATTTATCTAACTCAGTAGTAAAGGTTGTTAATCTACCTTGCTGAACATCACACATACATCCACACATATGCACAGGCTCTCTCTCACACATATATATATATATATATATATATATATATATATATATATATATATATATATATATATATATGTGTGTGTGTGTGTGTCTGTCTGTTTTTTTATCTGTGTGTCTGTGAGTATGTGCGTATTGATATGTATGTATGTATGTATGTATTCATTTACAACCTCTTATATCATTTCCAAATTTTTCGTATGAATTTCATCCGAGAAGTTTAACGATTAATGAGGAACAGGTATATATATATATATATATATATATATATATATATATATATATATATGTGTGTGTGTGTGTGTGTGTGTGTGTGTGTGTGTGTGTGCGTGTGTGTGTGCGTGCACGTGTGTGTGCCCAGGAGAGAGTGAGAGGGGATTGGTTATATTTTCACTATTTTTTAGCTGTGGCATTGCGTTGGTCCGTGTTTGATGCATGTAGACATATTTAATTTTTCCTTGTTGAACGATGTTTGCAAAAACACCTGTCGAAAATCCATTTACTTGTGAATCTTCAAGTGCAGTCTTACGGTTTTTCCTTAATCTGTTCATTAATTATTATTTGTTTGTGTATTCACTGTGGGTTTCCAGCGTTAATCTGCCTACCAAAGCGATCAAAAGTGTGAGTTTGTGTATTCATCGGTTTGGGGGAATGTGAGAGGTGGAAAGATGGAGAGATGAATATCTTGCCTCGTCCATGGCTTCGTTTCTAGCATTTTTTTTTCTTTTGCTTTCTGGCTATCATTAAAATCGAATACTGATTGCATTCGTGCGTATGTCAAACATGTTACTACATTAAATAGAATTATTATTCTAAAACATACAGCATAAAAGAGAGAGAGAGAGAGAGAGAGAGAGAGAGAGAGAGAGAGAGAGAGAGAGAGAGAGAGGCCAGTGAAAAAGAAAAAATAATCGTGAAAGACTTGATCTCAGATTTCTGCCAATAAAAGAAGTAACAAGAATTGCCAACAACTTGAAATTTATAATATTTTACTTCGAAATTTCCACTTCATTTTTATTCTCGTTCGTCAGTTTTTTGGGGTTTTTTTTTATCGTTTATGTATTTGTTTCTCTAGTTATCAATTTTGAAGATTAAAAATTAATATATTAACTTGACAGACATCGTCCTTGCTAAACGGACTTTTCGTAAGGTTTAACACCGAAGAAAATGTAATTTCCAACTTGAATTCAAGTCCTGGACAGGGTTGTTGGCATTTCATTTTGGGCTCATGCTCTAAGTAAAACCATGAATCATTTTCCCCTCAACACCAATTTTCAAAGAGTAGAGAATACTGTATTCTTTAGCTATAGTAATGCAACCAATCAAGGAGAAGGAAAACTCTCAATTGAAACCAGCTGTACTCCATTTAAAAATGTCATTGTATTGCAGACAGTTTGGTATGGTTTGGTTTGTTTTTGTGGCATATCAACCATTCTAGGTTATTTAATGCCAAATCCATTTTTCTACATATAAACAGTTCTATTTCAGACAATACAATTTAGTATAAAAGTTGTTTTTGTTTACGCACAATTAAATCTAAAAACACCTCTATTTCAAACAATTCAGTTCAGCATAAGTACACAGTTTTGTTCTATTTGACTCATAGATAGGAACCTATCAGATGCTACCACTCCGGGCCAGCATAAATCTGGGAGCAATGGCGGTGAAGAGGTACAACGTAATTCCCCAAAGCTCTAGAATTACTGGAACGGAACCATCAGATTATTTTGTGTTATAACCAGGACACTTGTTGGGGGGGGGCTTTATCCCTCAGCAGAGACGCAGTCGGTGTATTCTACGGCGCCAGCCGACTAGACCAATTGTGATTGTTAGTTAAAAGCATTTAAATTTTGATAAATTTTAGTATTTGACTTTAAACAGTTATATTTTGACTTCACATGTTCGAGGTTCCATGCCGACTTACGTGGTGCTTTCAATAAGTTTCCAGACTATTTTGTACAGGAATTTAAAGTTGTCGTAGACTCTTGAACATTCAGTGTGTTATTGCTATACATTTTATCAGATGACTGACCAATTTTTATGATTTCAGGTTCAAATGAACAGCTACAGCAGGAATTGGAATACACCCTACTAAAGCCTGATTGTCACAGCTGGTGATTTTTAAAAATGCAATCTGGACGTGAGGACAGTTTAGAAGAACGACATGCAATAAAATTCTGTTTTAAACTTGAAAAAAATGTCACAGAAACGTGTGGAATGTTTCAGACTGCTTCTCGACCGTCTTGCATGAATCGAGCATCAGTTTTTGAGTCACATAAGAGATTCAAGGAAGGCACGGAGTTTGTGAGGGATGATGAGAGGTGTAGGAGGTGTAAGGAAGTGAATAGACGAGAGTTGATTGGCCAAAGGGTTAGGGTTAGGGTTACTATGCTGAGGTATTAATGGAGTTCAAAAAGAGATTCCGTCGGAAGAGGTCAGCACTCTTCAAACTGGGTCAGTGGCATTTCCAGCAGGCTAATACACCAGTCCACAACTCCATCCTTGTCACAGACTATTTGACAGAGATGGGCATCAACACAGTTCCCCACCCTCCCCATAGTCCAGACCTTGCTCCCTGTGACTTTTGCTTATTCCCTAAGCTCAGAGACTGTCATTATGAGACAATTGAGGAGATAAAAGAGGCTGTGAGGAAGGTCATTGACGTGCTCACAGAAGAGGACTTCCATGAGGCCTTCCAGAAGTTATTGGAACGGTACAACAAGTGCATTACAACCGGAGGAGATTACTTCGAAGGGGACTTGAGTTTCATGTGTGTACTATCAATGAAAGTGCCCATACGAAAAAAGTCTGGAAACTTATAAAATAATCCTCGTACTTCTTTTCATGACATTTTTCCTTTCTACCCTCATTTGTCAGATCATATTGTGATATATGGTATGAGAACAAAGAACGATCACTTGGTCAACCTATGCATGGATTTACAGAGGAGATTGTGATTTAACGTTTATCCTAGTCGGAAATGGAGACGGAAAAACGATTTCAAATCCTCCACGAGGATGTTTGCATTATATAAAGCGCTAATACACTTTGGAAAAGGTAGAAATCCAACTATTCTCTTTCCAGCTATGAGTAACCATTAGAGAATTTTAAAAAAACAGTTTTTAAAATTTGGTGTGGCAAACGGTTTAAATCGAAAAATCTGTATCAAAACCCGTTGAACTCTGAAAAAATTAAACATTGATTCGCATCCTGCTGGTAGAGAGGTTGGGTAAAAACATAAGTATGTACTTATCCAATATCTCAACCAATAGCCAAGATATTTGAGTGAAAAACAGCTGGTTTGAATTCAGAGTTGATTGGTTGCCATACTAATGATCTCAGTCTCCCTTACTATTTATCTATTACCGAGCACTCATGCCTTTAGAAAGAGCAAATACAAATAGACTTATCCAGGGTTTAAATTTGAGTCACTGAGTTCATATCTTACGGGGAGAACTCTTCCCCCAACCGTGATCCTTGTCAAAGTTTCTTCATCCAAAAATTAGATTAAAATTTAATTTCTAACTGTTGGTTTACTGTATTACTGTAAAACTCCCCCCGCCTTCTCTCTCTCTCTCTCTCTCTCTCTCTCTCTCTCTCTCACACACACACACACACACACACACACACGCACACACCCTATATATATATATATATATATATATATGATTGAACATCATAGACATTTTTTGTCTACATATTTCCCTGTTAATCCTTTCGAGTTGCCGTATCGATCTCATGATATCCTACGGAAATTGGTTAATAAACCTTCCATAATTAGTTATTTTCCGAGTACTTTCTGCCTAACGTTGGGCCATCATCAGAAGATGGGATGTATAACAAAAGTGATTTAACTTTTTTATGTACATTACTACTTTGAAAAATGAGCGTTTATACTGGTGTATACATTCCCCTCCTGACGATGGCCCAGAATTGGGCAAAGAGTACTTGGGAAATAACTAATTATGGAACGTTTATTAACCGGATATCATAAGATTGGTTCGGCAGCTCAAAAGGATTAGCAAAACATATAGAGAGAGGAAAAAAACGTCTATCAGGTTCAATCAAATATGTATCAATAAGAAAATGCGGCCCAAACATATATATATATATATATATATATATATATATATATATATATAGTGTGTGTGTGTGTGTGTGTGTGTGTGTGTGTGTGTGTGTGTGTGTAGTTAGGAATCAATGTTTTTACAGTGGATTGCAAAATTAGCTAATTTTTACTGAGCAAAGCTACAGTGACGAGATTTTTTTTTAAAATCCTTTAACCGTGATTTTACGGCAGAAAACACATACAACAATTACGGAGTTGAATTAAGTTCTCCAGCATAAAGCCTATTCTTGAGACCAGAGTTTCTTAATCTAACATAGAATTTCAAAGTTCCTGGGGCGAACTACGACCAAAGATAATAAGTATCATGAACTGAGCATAACTATAATCTGGGCGGTAAAGTTCAAAATATCTTACCTACAGACAAAATAAACCGCATTTATGTATTCATCTCCTCGCACAAACAGGATGAGACACAAGGTAAAACTTTGAGCAGGTTTGAATGCAGAGTTTTCCCTTTCCTAGATCGGTTGTTATACCAAGGTTAAAGAGCCCAAACTACCTACTATTTACCCATAACTTGAAGAGGATTAGTTGTATTCATAGATTTCCTAAAGGTGTTTACACAATGTGAGATGCAAATAAACTGTGTATGCTTTAAACAGTGTGTGAGAAGAGACAAGAATTGTGGCTCGACAAATCATGGCTGCTTCACCACAATAATGCACCTGCTCACTATGCCCAAAACATTTGGCAGTTGCCAGTCGAGCGAAACCTCACCGTACTGGAACAACCACCCTATTCACCTGAGCTTGCTCAGTATGACTTTTTTCTTTTCTCTAAGCTTAAGAGGATTATCAAGAGGACTCGTTACTGTACTTTCATTCAAGTTTTAATATCTATAAAAATTTCTATTGCATTTGATTTTTTAAAAATTCTCACTACATTAGTTTTTTTTTAATAAAGAAAAAGAAAAATTATGGGGAAATGGTTTTATGGAAAAAAAAGGTTGAGCGATATTTAACTGACACCACACCGTACCAGATTATGGTACGGGGTCGTATATTAAGGATTCTACGATGTCTTAATAAACGCTGGAAACTTGTACACCAGTTAATTAGATAAATCGATAAATTGATTGATAGACTGATTGATGTAGATTAATAGATAGATATTACTAGACGAAGATAGACAATGATAAAAAATTGTTGCAAGAAAACATTGTTTATTAATAAATGAATATCGCCAATGAAATTAACAGGATAAAACTCAATCCAACTGAATTTATCAACATCAACTAGTGATCAATTTATGAACCTAGAATTTTGCAAACTTAACATCGATTGACGCTCAGTAGTTTTAGCCTTGTGCACACTAAATTCTGTAAAATCATGGCTGCCTAAATACGCTGCAATAATTGTTGACAGGTTATAACGGCAACAAGGATTTAGATTTAATTGAAATCCGTACCATCTCTGGTTTTTGTCAGACTCAGGGAAGCTTAGTAAATAATGGTTTCTTTTGTTTGACTCAGAGAGAGTAACAGGCACATAATCCTTATAACTTCGAATAGTTTCCCTATATTTGTATATGTGTAACGGTGACCCAGCAGTGATATATTTACTTCAGCAATAGAAATAAGAATAAAGCAATTTCCATGCGATGTCATTTGGGCTTAGAATATGTTAACTGTATCCCCTACAGATATATAAGACCCCACCAAAAGAGGGTTTCCTGCATCTGATGGTCGGGCTCCAGGTCTAGAGATCAGAGGAGTCGGGAGAAAACCATCTTTCCCATTACTCTCAAATCCACTCTGATTTGTAGTGATCATACCACTTATGGTTCCATCTATGGGTCAAATGAATATGTTTTAAAAACTATTTCTATTCGATAGGAATATCTAATGCCATAGAATTGTTATTAGAATTAAGAATAGTTTCTTGAAGCTGTATATTGTTTATTAAGGATTATTTTTAGTTATATGAAACCATTTAACAGTGCGCTAATGATTTGTATTGGTTGGTTGTTTGGTTGGTTGATTGGTATTTTTTTAATTTTTTGGCATATCAACCTTTGAAGGTTATTTAACGCTAAATCTATTTTTAAGTAAATAATCAGTTCTATTTCAAACAATTCAGTTTAGCATGAGTACACAGTTTAATGGTCAAAACAATTCTATTTCAGGCTATTCAGTTTAGTCAATTTCATCTAATTCAGTTTAGTAAAAGTACATATTTTGTCAAAACAGTTCTATGTATAACAATTCAGTTTAGTGTGTACAATGTTTAAATGTCAAAAAACAGTCCCATTTCAAACAATTCAGTTTAGTATAAGTACATATTTTGTCAAAACAGTTCTATGTATAGCAACTCAGTTTAGTTTAAGTAGAGTTTAAATGTCAAAAACAGTTCCATTTCAAACAATTCAGTTTAGTATAAGCACACAGTTTAAATTTCAGTGCAGTTTAATTGTCAAAAACATTTCTATTTCAAGCTATTCAGCTTAGTCAAACAGTTCTAATTCAAACAATTCAGTTTAGCATAAGCATGTAGTTTAGTTCTATTTAACCCATAGATAGGGCCCTATCGGGTGATACCATTTCGGGCCAGAGTGGACCTGGGAGCAATGGCAATGAAGGAGAGTTCCGCATTCTCGAAAGCCCCAGCATCACTAGAACGTCATCATCAGATTGTTTTGTGTCATTTCCAGGAAACTCGTTAGCCGGGTCTTCCCCCTCTGCAGAGAAGCAGTCGGTTTATTCTACACCCCAGCCGACTGGTCAATATTTATAATAGATATGAATACTAGATATCAAATAAATGTATAAACATGTCTAAAGAAACAGCAGAAAAACGTAAATATTAACGGACAGTTAACGTAATTTCCTAACCTCTTAGTATGAAATAACCCCGACAGGGGATGACACGCCATTTAAATCAACCAATCAAAACAATTCCCAACTAAATTTACAACTGAACAATAATTTTGTGAGTTCCGAATTAAGCTGAACATTATCCAAATTCTTGATATAACGATAATGTTTATGAAATGGAATCCTTCACTTATAAGAAATAGAAGTATTCATTTCATTATGTATTGCTTTTATTAGTGGAAACAAACGGCTTCACTTGTTTTCTGGTTATATATCAATTTTCAGGATTATTGGAAACTTGAAATTTAGACCAGGTCTACATTATGACTACAAGCTATCAAATTGACGTTTGATGATTGACTGATTAATTTTAATGACATATCAACCCATCTAGGGTAATTTTATGCCTCGAGGTCAGAAAATCACGTTTATTGTACACTCATATTTACATTTTTATGCAGTTGTTTCTAAAAAGATTTTTTGACCCATCGAAAACGAATAATATTAAAACAAATATTTGACCCATTGATAGGACCCTAAAAGGTACTACAATTCCAAGCCAGAGTGGATCTGGGAGTAATGCCAATTAAATGATTCTTTGGGAAGTGCCCGTTGTGTAATTGTTATCGTCGTAAGAAATGGACACGGCGACTCGAGTTCAAATCCTGGACGAGAATGATTGCATTTCACATAGCACTAATACCTTTGGGAAAGGTATTAGTGCTATGTGAAATGCAATCATTCTCGCTCTAATTATTCTCCCTCCAGCTATGGGTAAATAGAAGGACAGACTAGGTTTTTCAGCCTTGGTGAGGCAACTAGTCTAGGAGAAGGAAATCTTTGAATTCAAACCTGGTAAACTCCGCTTAAAAATTGACCTTGTGTCATATCCTGCCCGAGCGGAGGGGTAGGTAAATTGGATTAAATGCTTCTCGACACTCCTCAGAGCTTCAAAAACGGAGCCTAATTATCAGTTGTTGTTACGTGAGATATTCAGGGTACTACATTTTTGGGATTGCTGAAGTGGGGTCTTACACCTAAGCAAGGTATATATCCGGTGTATTTCAAGCCCCGTCTACAGATTTTTTTATAGATTCAGTTTCAAACTATCAATTTCTAATCAAATTTGTGACTGAAGGATAATTTTGCGAAAACCATCCAAATTCTTTGCAATAACGATCATAATTATAAAGAATTAAGAATTCTTCACTCATTCCTAAATCTTACAGACTGAATAGCTTGAAATAATGTTTTTGATTATAAAACCGTACTTACATTTAAACTGCGTGCTTATGCGAAACTGAATTATTTGAAATAGAACTGTTTTTTGATATTGAAACTGTATTTACACTAAACTCAATTGTTATATAAAGAATTGACATTGAAACTGTAATTACACTAAAATGAATTGCTATATATAGAACTGTTTTGACATTTTACTGTGAAAACAAAATCTGTACATACGTAAAACCGAATTAGCTGAATTAGAACTGTTTGAATAAACTGAATAGTTTGAAATAGAGATGCTTTTTACAATTAAACTGTGTACTCATGCTAAACTGAATTGTTTAAAATAGAACTGATTATTTACATAAAAATGGATTAGGCGTTAAATAACCTACAAAGATTGATATGCCACAAAACCAACCAACCAACCAACCAACCGACCATTCCTAAGTAGAAGTATCATTATCATGATGGTCATATTTTACTAGTGGAATCCAACAAAGTATTCATTGGTCTTTAAGTATGTTAATTTCTGGGAATATTGGTAGCTTAACGCTTACACCACGACTAGGTATTAGCAAATAGATTTAAGTTTAAACGACCATTCAACTGTTTATCAAACGATACTACTATCTGAAAGTTTTTGGTGTCTATTCCTGTTGAATCAAAAGCAAATAAATCAACAATGAGGAGATTAATCCTTAATCGAAAAAATAAAACAAAGCAAGCGATAAATGAACAAATATTTGGTCCTGATAATCCCTCTTTGAAGTATGACTATTGTTGATTGCAGGCAAATCTTTAATTATGTTCGAAGACGGACATTTGTGTTTTTGAGACGAGACATAAATATTTATGAACCCAAGAGGAATTCATATATATATATATATATATATATATATATATATATATATGTGTGTGTGTGTGTGTGTGTGTGTGTGTGTGTGTGTGTGTGCGTGCGTGTGTGTGTATGTATTAATTTATAGAAAAAATTAGCTTGATTTTTGGCTGTTGTCTGCAATTAATTGGAAGAAAACTGTCGATTGATTTGGTCTTTTATGCCTATCTCATGTTCTTTTTTTACTTCTAGTTTAACGTATATCTTCTTTTTCTCTCTTTTTCTCTTTATCTTTTTCTCCCCTTATCCTCTCTTACTCTCTCTCTCTCTCTCTCTCTCTCTCTCTCTCTCTCTGATTCTTCTTTATCTTTTCTTCCTAATCTTCTCCTTTCAACCATATCAGCTTTTTTTAGTAAATTAATTAATAATCTCGACTTCTACTATTCAAAAATGATCTTACAGAAGATTTTTTATTAATATTCAATCGAATTAAGTTATTTGATTCAGATTTAAATTATTTTTAATTGCTACCTGATCTAAGTGTTTTATGAACCAGCGTCTAATTTAGACATTTGAGGTTCTTTTTACTCATTAGATAATATTATAAAACTGTCTAAAAGAAGCATGATGATCCCTCCATGGGATTTAAAGTTCAGCGGCCATCTTTTCTAAACAATGAGAAGGACAGAAAATATTTTCTAGCTAGTCCAAGAAAAGAAAAAAAATCATTTTTTTTTTCAATTTGCATAGCTCTCAGCATTCTTTTCTTTTGTTGGTTGGCTAGTTTATTCGTTAGTTAATAGTTTTTACGGCAAATCATCACTTTTGCGTGTATTTTATGACAAGTCACTTTTTTTAAACATTATATTGTTTCAAATCATTTTTTCTATTTAATAATTTGTTTGCACTGTGATATGGTTTCAGTGATAATCCAAATAATAATAATAATAATAATAATGAAAGAAAATTCTATCAACAATTGGGAGGGCATAACGCAAAAACATACCAACAACCGGATGCCAAAGAAACCGAACGATGTTGGACTAAAATATGGCAACCAAAAAACATAACGAAAAGGCTGAATGGATAAACAATATGACAAGAGAACTTGAAGGACTCAAAGAAGGCCCGAAAGCGGAAATACACATCGATTTACTCAAAACGACACTAAGAAATATCTAACTGGAAAACCCATCAGCTAACGCTGATGTGAACAATTCTAAATGCGTAGATATATTAATAATAATGAGTGTGACAATTATACCTAGTGTAATTGGTGCGTTTGGAACAGTTACTAAAGGATTACAAAAGGGACTGGAGGACTAGGAAGTTGGCTGACGAGTGGAGACCATCCAAACTACTACATTATTGAGAACGGCCAGAATATTGAGAAGAGTCCTGGAGACTTGGGGAAACTTGTTGCCACTCAAACTCCAGTGAAAGACCATTAGCTAACGCTGATGTGAAAAACTTTAATGAGTAAATAATAATAATAAGAGGACTTGGAAGTTGGCCAACGGGTAGAGACTATCCAAATGACAGCATTACTGAGAACAGCCAAAATATTGAGAAGAGTCCTGGAGACTTGAGGAGACTTGCTGTCACTCAAACTCGAGTGAAAAACCATCAGCTAATACTGATGTGAAAAACTCGAAAGGAGTATGGGACTTTAAGATACAAACGGATCAACTAATCCCGGCCAGAATACCAGACCTTATAATAATCAACAAAAAAAAAAGAGAATTTGAAAAACTGTCGACTTTGCTGTCCCGGTGGACCACAGAATAATTCTGAAGGAAAGCGAAAAGAAGGATAAGTACCTCTACCTTGCTAGAGAATTGAAAAGTAACGATTGTGCCAATTGTGATTGGTGCGTTAGGCACAATAACTAAAGGATTATTTAAAGGCCTGGAGGACTTGGAAGTTGGCGAACTGGTAGAGACTATCCAAACGACAGCATTGCTTAGAACGGCCAGAATCCTGAGACGAGTCTTGGAGACTTGAGAAGACTTGCTGTCACTCAAACTCAAGTGAAAAGCCATCAGCTAACACTAAAAATCTCTAAAGGAGTAAATAATAATAATAATAATAATAATAATAAACCTTATAGTTGTAGTATCGCCGTGATACAACTATACGTATAAATATAAATGCGGAAACATGATCAACAATAATGACGAACGAATACATTTCTTTAGAAAAATATACCTCTCACACTTTATACGAAAGGGTTGCGAAAGGGTTGTGTGTGAGGGGGGAGTTGGAGACTGAACAGACTGCAACATGTTGACCCCAAGTTCCTCTGTCTATGGCAGCACTTCTTTCTCATTCTGCGGGGATGCTCAACCGGGGGTCCTGTGGGCCTAAGCCCTCTGCTAGGAGCTGGTTCTCACTGCCTCGAACGGCAACTCGAACTCCAACTAACCGACTACAACTAACTATTTGTGGCGCCGGGTTATATAATTGTTTGACATCAACCTGCACCGAATTCAACCCGTTATATCTTGATATCTTCGACCGGATGCACCTGTTTCCTGATTGACGGCTGGGTCGAAGGTCAATATGTTACATAGTGATAAACATAAACAAGGAGAATTTGCAAAATTGTAGACTTTGCTGTCCTGGCTGACCACGGAATAAGACTGAAAGAAAGTGAAAAGAAGGATAAGTACCTCGAACTTGCTAGGGAATTAAAAAAACAACTATGGAACATGAAGGTGACGATTATACCAATCGTGATTGGCACATTCGGCACAGTATGTAAAGGACTATTAAAGAGGCTGGAGGACTTGGAAGTTGGAGGAGGAGTTTAGACCATTCGAATTATAGCATTGTTGAGAACGGCCAAAATACGGAGAAGAGTCCTGGATACTTGAGGAGACTTGTTATCACTCAAATTCCAGTGAAAGACCAGCAGTTGACGCTGATGTGAAAGACTCTCAAGGAGTAAATAATAATTATTACAATAATGCCATTAGGACCAACTATATCAAAGAAAAATAGATAAAACGCAGCAAAATAGCAAATATAGATTATGTGGTGATAGAGACGAAACGATCAATCGCATAATAAATGAATGATGCAAATTAACACAAAAGAGTATAAAACTAGACACGGCTGGGTGGGGAAAGTGATCCACTGGGAATTGTGCAAGAAATTTTAATTTCAATATGTAAACAAATATGTAAACAAATAGTATTTGCACAACCTGAAGTCCGTCCGGTAAAATGAACCGCACAAAATTCTTTAGGATTTTGAGATTCAAACGGATCACCTATCTCGGCCAGTCGATCAGATTAGTGATAGTCAATAAAAAAGAGTATCTGCCGAAGAGTGGACTTTGTAGTTCCGGCTGACCATTGGTTAAAACTGAAAGAAAGGGAAAAGAAATATAAATACTTAGACTTTGCCTGAGAAGTGAAAAAAACCTATGAAACATAGAGGTGATGGTGATACCAGTGGTAGTTAATGCGGTTGGTATAGACACCAAAGGATTGATAAAGAGACTGGAAGACTTGGAAATGATAATAAGACGAATGGAAAGCATCCAAATGACAGTATTATGAAGATCGGCTATGATACTGAGAAGAGTCCTGGAGACTTAGGGAAACTTGCTGTCGCTCAGACTCCATTGAGAAGCCATAACCTAACGCTGGTGTGAAAAACTCTCAAAAAGAAAAATAATATCGTTGCACCTTAAAGCTACCGCCGTGCTAGTAATAATGCGATCCCTGAATGTGATCAAGAAAGGGACAGATAGACACATTAACAAGTACCAGGCGGTGCCAGTCTATGGGAAATACAAAAGACTTCTCTTAGCAGAACTTCTTAAAAGAATGCTATCAATGTGGCTAAAAAAATATCACCTAAAAGAGGCAGCAAAAATCATGAATATATACATTAAATATAATCCCTATCTTCCCTCCCGCAAGGTCTTTGATAAAGATGTGGTGAAGGATAGTAAGAAATCAAAGGTAAAGCTTCAAATTTAATAATGATTATAATCATAATAATAATACTATTTGGAGATACAAACAGATTACCTAATCACAGCCAGAAGGCCAAACCAAGTGATTGTTAAGAAAAACAAGAGAACTTGCCGATTTGTAGACTTTGCTATCCAGGCAGACAATAGCGAAAACCAAAGAAAATGAAAAGAGAACCCTTTACTTACATTTTGCCAGAGAACTAGAAAAGTCATAGAGCATAACGGTGACGGTGATACCAATCGTAATTGGCGCATCCAGAACGATCCTCAAAGATTTGATAAGGAAGTTGGAAAAATTGGAAATCAGAGGACGAGCAGAGACCATCCAAACTACAGAAAAACTGAAATCGGCCAGAATACTGAGTTCTGGAGACTTGAGCTGACTTGCTATCACTCAAACTCCAATAAAACCCCACCGGCTGTCACTGGTGTGAAAAACTCACAAAGAAGAAGAAGAAGAAGAAGAAGACTCTTTTACACTGTTATATTTTTTCAAGTATTCTAATCTATTACAAATAATTTCCGAATAGATTTACTTGGCACATGAATGACACTGTAACAAGTACTTCCAATTCGAGTTAGATTAGACTTTGAATAAATTACATATTTTTTCTTCTTTCATGAAATTTCGGTCTTGTAGGGAATGTTTGGCTTTAGCATTTTCTAAAAATCAATCACAAAAATGCAATTAATTTCATATGGAAAACGATAAATAAAGAAAGAAAATAGAATACAAATATGATAGAAATTCTGAGTTTCTGATATTTTTTACAAATTTATGTTCTATTTTTTAAATAAAATATTAAATCTAGTAAATCAGAATTTGGAAATTGAATAATAGTAGTACTGAACTGGAAATTGTTTACTTGAAGAATTTTGTGGAATTAACTAAAAGAAAAAAAGTACGAACGCTCCGGGTTAAAATGAAGATAGGTTTCATGGCAGGAAAGTGGAGATTTCGCTGTTTCCAGAGATACAGAACTGTGACCTCACCACCAGTTGCACTTTCGCAAATCTGATCAGACAGACAAGTCTTTTTGGACCCAAACACGTATATTTAGTTCCAACCAATTCGCAACTCTCTCTCTCTCTACATGGTTATAGTAATTTACTAAGCTTTTTGGTTAGATGTGGCACAAGGCCGAATGAATAAGGCACCCAATGAGACTCAAACTCACTCTTGCAGATTCGCTAGTCAAGCTTGCTAACCATGACACTACCCGATGCGTCCCTCTCTACATGGGTATATAGTATGTTGTTTAAAACTAGTTTCAAAAGTTTCTAATTTAAATTTGAGTCCCTTAAACCAAGTAAAATTTGGAAAAATGTCCAGCGTGGAAAGGGTTAGCTTCCTAACGGTATAGGAGAGTCAACTGAACGATTATGGTCCCTGTTTATTTGACGAAATATTTGAGAACAGGCCCTATAAGACAGAAGCACACGTGTTCTCACTACGCCTCATCTGGTGGATGCTGGCATCAATTCTATCATCACCCGAATGTCTTTATCTTCAGGATTATCTCCTTTTGCTATCAATTTCTCATCTTTATACACTTTTCGTTTAAGCACTAACTTATGTTGACTTTATCGGCTAACGTAAAGACGCTGGTAGCATATCGGTATCTTAAAGTCTTATCTTAGTTCTTCTTCTTCGGTGTCAAAACTTGCTTCTTGTCCGCTCGACGGGAAATGTTTGTAAATCCCATTTTTTCTTTTTCTTATCAAACATCTATATTTCGGTTTATACTTTGGAATGTGTTATTTGCTTGTAAATACGATATACTTAGTACTTTCTTGACGTACGGGGAAATAAAAATGTGTTGCTCAAGAGAGGAAGGAAAGTAGTCTTATTGTCTATTGTCGGAACATTGTCTCACAAAGGGTTGCAGCAAAAAGACTGTACTAATTCGATTTAGATACATTTTTTAGGACACACACACACACACGCACACACACACACACACACACACACATATATATATATATATGTATACACTCATATTCATAAACATATGTAAGCTCATTATTATGATTTATATCATTAAAATACCGACGATAATTGATACGCCGTATAACATCAATTAACCAAGGCTCAAAAGCAGTCATTGCCTGTCTTATGTGTATGCTGAGATCACTTTCCGTAGATGAAATATTACTACCAAGCTATGTGAACAGGTCTACCAATTTCAGAAGCGTCCAATTTAATGAGAAGATAACTCAGTTTTATTTAAAACACACGAACTCAGCTTTATCTTAGTCCATGAAGGTGTTAATGCATCCCTCAGCCTGTTCCAGGCAATGTTGTAGAGATTCAAGTTGTGATGGTGTATCTACGAGAAGCGCTAGATAATGTGCATAGTTTTGTTGTTATTGTTGTTGTTGTCATCGTCATCATCATCATCATTATATTAAACCGGTTCGATAACTCAAAATAAAATAAGACTAGAAATTTAATTCTATGTAAAGTAAAGTTGGCGACCTTAGTCAAACTACTACACTGAGGTATAGAGGAGGGTGCTTTTCCATTCCCTAGATTGCTCTACTTTACCCTTGATATTTACCTTATATTGCTGAATGTTAAGCAAGGCGGCATCAAGTAACATTTTTTGAGTTCTTGGTATGACACGACCTGGGATTGAATACCGGTTTCTTGGATCACTGGCGAACACTCTAAGCATTAGGTCAATGGCCTGGTCAATATAACTTTATTAAACCAAGAAAAAAAATGAAAATTCTAGTATACTAATCCTTCCCCTTTAAACCAAAAATACTCTTAGTTTCGACGAAAACTCACAAGGTATATATATATATATATATATATAAAGCTCCCTTTCATCGAAGAAACGATTGACTTGCTTTTCTTATGCGTTTCATCATAAATTCAGAAGATGATACACACACACACACATATATATATATATATATATATATATATATATATATATATATATATATACCATCAGAATGATTTTATTTGTTTAATTTTCACTTCTGCGAAAGATAAAAGTGTTTTATATATGCACTCTATTCAGAATAAGTTTATCGCTTCCTAGAACGTCTTCGTATGAACAATTCGTAGTTGGAAGGAATTCTGCTTAGTGTCTGTGAGTATTATACATTACTCCTTCATAGAATGCGTAAAATTATAATATGATAGTTAATTGAAAATGTAAAATCTACGGTAAAACATGAAAAAATGTTATTTATTCAATTATCATTATAATATAATTTTTTTAACATGAAAATTTTACTGTATTTTAAAATGACTCAAGAATTTATAGCAAATATTAATGGACCAAATAAAAATAAAATATATTTTCCCAACCCCTCTAAGCGAACAGGATATGAAATAAAGTTTAACCCTGTAAATTGAATTACCATGATCAGAAAATCCAGTGAACACTTGCGTGCGACATACGAAAACACTTTCCAGTGGGGGTGAGCTGCAGATGAGAACTAATAAGAACGAAACAGCTGTCCAGTGTTTCCGTATGTCACACGCAAGTGTTCGCTGGATTCTCTGGTCGTGGTAATTTAATTCCCTATAGAAAAATGTTCAAAGTTGAACAGGTTTAAATTCAGTTTGACTTCTCTTTGTCATAACATGATTAAAGAGCCAAGTCTACCATAGTATTTACCCATAACCTTGAGAGGCGGCTGTTAGTTTCATTCGAGGATCATTTAATAAGTTTTCAGAATTTTTTCGTATGGGCTCTTTTATTGATAGTACACAAATGAAACTCTAGTCCCCTTCGAAGTAATCTCCTCCGGCTGCAATGCACTTGTTGTACCGTTCAAACGACTTCTGGAAGGCCCCATGGAAGTCCTCTTGTGTGAGCGTGTCAATGACCATCGTCACAGCCTCTTTCATCTCCTCAATTGTCTCATAACGACAACCTCTGAGCTTAGGAAATAAGCAAAAGTTACAGGGAGCAAGGTCTAGAATATAGGGAGAGTGAGGAACAGTCTTGATGCCCATGTTGGTCAAATAGTCTGTGACAAGGATGGAGTTGGGGACTGGTGCATTGTCTTGGTGGAAATGCCAGTGACCCGATTTGAAGAGTGCTGGCCTCTTCCGACAGAATTTCTTTTTGAACTCCCTTAAAACCTCAACACGTATGGTGCAAGGCCATATGAATGAGGCACCTTATGAGACTCGAACTCACTCGTGTAGATTTCTTGGTCGAATCTTTTTTGAAGTTTTGTATAGATTTATGTAGAGGTCTTTATAAACCAATACAAAACATGAAAAAAAAACATTCGACTAACAAATTTAGACGCGAGAAATTGAGAACCTTATTCATATTGCCTTGTATCACGTATCTTCTCTGAAGAGAGCTACAACCTGGAAACTCATATGTAAGAATATATATAGAGAGAGAAATATAGGAGAAAGCATAAAGATTAGAACGATGTTAAGAAAAAGTCCAAATGTGAAATAACTTTTTAATTTGAAAGCATTATATATATATATATATATATGTGTGTGTGTGTGTGTGTGAGTGTATGTGTGTGTGTGCTGAATGCTCGTTATATAAACGTCTTTCTTAAAGAGTGTGGTCAAATACGGACCCGTAGAGCAGGATAAAATCTAAAATGAATTATCTCACCTCCCCATGTGAATTCATTGCTAAAAGTTTCATGTTTTGGAAGTCTTCGGATGAAATATCCACTGCAGATGAAACAGATTATGCATGCGTTTGTGTATATGTGTGCCCGTGTTTACATATTTTACTAACATAAGTCAATTATATATATATATATATATATATATATATATATATATATATATATATATATATATATGTATATACGTATTGATTGAACGATTGTAGATGAATACAGCAGGAAATGGATTTAATATACTTAATCTTCGAAGAGTTTAAAATAGACTTTTGATATTGCAAACCGTTTCTGATATTACTGGCATTTACCATACATCTTTGCACCGAGACCATTTCAAAACATTCAGGAAGTATCTTAATGGTTCAGAGTTCGAATCAGTCTCTCGTCACTGTCTGCAAAATATGTCTCTTTTTGATGAGGTATCAGATGAGGAGTCTAGTTTTACTGCATATTTTTACCCTTCTAAAATCTTAACTCTACGATGGAAGGAAACCCGACCGACACGGCTCCTCCAATTCTGTCAGCGGATAGATGGATCCGGAAGGAAATTGGTACCCGCTACCAATTTCCGGTTTTTAATTCAAGAGCTGGGTCCTGACCATCTTTGTTTTGAGAAACCCATATCGTATCCAATTCTTTCTCCTCTTTCAAATGCTTGCTGACCTTGTTGAGTGTCTCTGTGTTCAGGGAAGGTGGAGAGGTGGCTGTTTCTCTTTGAGTCCACATATTCTAATCATTTGACGAAGTCATGATATGAGCATTTTTCCACCCAAATCCGCCAACCAATTCTTTTTCTGTTTTACTCCTACTTCATCTCTCATTTCCTTTGGCCCTCATTTCATCTTTCTTTCTTTCTTTCTTTCTTTCTTTCTTTCATTCTTTCTTTCTTTCCTGTCTCTCCTTATTACTTTTCCTGTACCACTTTTTCACTCCCACGTATTTTCCCTTTCGTATCCACATTTTCTCTCTGTTAATCTTTCTTTCTTTTCTTATTATCCGCAATTTTCTTCCTCTCTTTTCCTCTTTGTCAGCTTTTTTGTTTTTGTTTTCTTTCTGTTTTTTACAATAATCCTCATTATTTTTCCTTTTTTATATCTCTCTCTCTCTATCTCTCTCTCTCTCTCTCTGTCTCTCTCTCTCGTTTTCTTACACTCGTAATTTTTCTCTCTTTTCAATTGTATCTTTTCATTTAATTCTCATTCATTCATTCTTCATCGCATTTTTTTCACTATTTCCCGTTTTATTTCCTTCTATTTGAGTCTTCATCTCTTTTCCTCTTTCATCTCTCTCTCTCTCTCTCTCTCTCTCTCTCTCTCTCTCTCTAAAAATCTAAAAGTTGCTCCTTTTTTTTTGTATTTTTTCTTTTAGTTTTATGGCGATTTTTATTTCAATCCGTTTTCCTCAATTTCTTTTTCTTTCTTTCTCCAATTTCATGTTGTTCAGAAATACCATTTTGCCTCGCAAAATACCAATTTCTCTTCCTTCTCTCTCTCTCTCTCTCTCTCTCTCTCTCTCTCTCTCTCACACACACATACACACTGTGTTTTTCTCTCTCTCCATCATTTCATTTTATTTTCAGTCTCTCACCTCTCCATCAAAGCAGCCTGGCGCCAATTAATCGACTGCACCATCCTCAGCCGTTCAGTAATTCCTAATGTTATTCCACAGCAACAGCAATTTCAGAATGCAACTTGAGCGTTTCAAGCCTTCCCTGTTGCACCAAAAAACGGTATTATTGCAGTAGTCGACCAGTCCCATTCCAGACCTTTCAAATTGGCCTTCTCTCTTACACTGTTCAGATGTCTACAGTTGGCATTGAAATGACAAAAGGAAACTTGACTTCTCGTTGACAGCTTCACGTCTTCCTTCCTTTCTCTTTTCCTCCTTTCACCATGGCTTCTTTCTTTTTTCTTTCCTTCCTGTTTGTCAGGATTAATTGTCATGGAAATGTTAGGGAAAGAAAAAAACAAAAACGTCAAGATTCCAACGACACTAATCCTTCAGATTTGCTATAAGCGCAACTCGTCAGCTTGGAGCCAATGAAAAAAAAAGTTGATTCCACCAAGCAATACGTAGACGTCTATATACAAAAAAAAATGTTCTTAATAAGCTCATTACATCAAGTTGTCAATTATTATGGCCGGTTCATGAGCCTAGTAATTTTTTCTTTTGGTTTTAGCAGAAAAATAGCATGTACTTAAATGTTCAATGAGGGAGGAGAAGAGAATGGGAAATCGCTTGTATATTGATATTTACCAAGCTTAGATTAGTAATTCACAATCCTGATGAGAGTGAAGGAATTAGAAAGGTTATACTAAATTAGCCTTCTTTTATTTGAGAGACCGGAATGTTTTAGGGGTGATCTTTTTTAACCATAGAGATATTATAGTATATACGAGGATCATTAAATAAGTTTCCAGACTTTTGATAGTACACACATGAAACAGTAGTCTCCTTGGAAGTAATCTCCTCCGGCTGCAATGCACTTGTTGTATCGTTCCAACAACTTCTGGAAGGCCCTATCGAAGACCTCTTGTGTGAGCGTGTCACAGCCTCTCATCTCCTCAATTGTCTCATAACGACAGCCTCTGAGCTTAGGGAATTAGCAAAAGTCACAGGGAGCAAGGTCTGCACTATACGGAGGCTGAGGAACTGTCTCGATGTCAATCTTGGTCAAATAGTCTGTGACAAGGATTGAGTTGTGGACTGGTGCATTGTCCTGGTGGAAATGCCAGTGACCCGATTTGAAGAGTGCTGGGCTCTTCCGACCGAATCTCTTCCTGAACTCCCTTAAAACCTCAACATAGTAGCCCTAACCCTAACCCTACCCCTTTGGCAAATCATCTCTGGTGTATTGACTTCCTTACTCCTACCACAGCTCTCATCATCCCTCACAGACTCCCTACCTTCCATGAATCTCTTATGCGACTCAAAAATTGATGCTCGATTCATGTAAGATGGTCCAAAACCAGTCTGAAGCATTCCATACATTTCTGTGGTATTTTTTCTAAGTTTAAAACAGAATTTTACTGCATATCGTTCGTTTAAAATGTCCTCACGTCCAGATTGCATTTTTTGAAATTCACCAGCTGTGACAATCAGTCTTCAGTAGAATGTATTCCAATTCCTGCTGTAGCTGTTCACTTGAACCCGAAATCATAAAAATTGGTCAGTCATCTCATAAGATGTATAGCAACAAACATACTGAATTTTCAATTGTCTAAGACAATTTTAAATGCCTGTACAAAAAAAAAAAGTCTGGAAACTTATTGAATGCACCACGTATGTTGATATATGTAACATTAGAATATTACATTATATGGAGATAATTGAATTGATTTATTGATTTGCTGATTGATATCCACCCGTCTTGGGTTATTTTTGCCTTGAGTCTAGGGAGTCGTGTTCAGTGTCTGTTTATATATCCATCGGTGTAGGTTTTTCTAACAAGTTTTGACCACAGTTATAGCATACCAAGTATTCTAATATCATCATCATCAACGTGATGCCGGGCCATCAGTGCAGATATCCCTGACCCTCTCTTGCCACCCCTCCCTATCGTCTATTGCGTCCGGTAGGTCTTCAGGGCAACATTCCGTATCGGCATTGAGCTGCTGTATGTAAATTCGAGCTGATCGTCCTGCCTTTGCTCGTCCACGTGAAGGGGTCCACTGTAGCACATCACTTATGAGCTCGTACCTACTTCTCCGGCAGTATCCCGCATGTCTGGTTCGTCTAACTTTGATAGTTTTCGTGATGGGTGGTAGGTGGCCGTAGAGTTGCTGCTTTGTGTAGTTGCCGTCAAGCTTTTTCTCCATCCGTTTAGTTAGCGTCCCTGTAGTTCATCATTATAGCAGTATCGGCGCGACCCACTGCTTGGAAGAAACTGCGTTTTATTTTATCGGTCAGGTACTCACAGTCTTATCGCTTCAAGTATTCCTATCTAATTCTAATAATTCTTTCTATTTAAGAATAATATTTTGTTTACACCCATATGATTTCCAATAGCTAATAATTATATCTGGCTCATTGATATTGTAGGTAGAGTGTTCGCCAATGGTCTAAGAAACCGGGGTTCTATCCCAGGTTGAGTCATACCAAAGACTTTAAAAAGAATGGTACTTGATACCTCATTGATTAAAACTCAGCATTACAAGGTATGTATCAAGGATAAAGTGGATCAATCCAGGGAAAGGGGGAGGCTTCCCCGATACCTCAGTGTTGTAGCAATTGAAAAGAGAGCCTTCAGGTCGCCCTCGACTACAGTCGCCAACTTTACTTTTTACTTTAACAAAGATTCATGTTAGTCTTATTGATACAAACAATAAGTTTTCCTATCAAACACAAATAATTTGCACATAGTTGTAGTTTCAAGATTTCCTATCTAATATGAAAAATTATATGATTTCCAGTACTTATTTCTATTCAATAATTGTCAATAATTTACACACAGTTATATGGGTTTAAGTGACTGATAATAATCCTTACAAAACTATTTTAACTTCAAATTACCAGATTAATGCAAATAATATACAGTTATAAGGCATCAAGTATTTCATGAGAATATTAATGATTTTTAATAAATTTATAAGATCCTAGAAGTAACCCGAACAGGTACAAAGACTGTGGGTCAGGGTTGACCTCAGAGTAATGGCAATGTTAGGGTACTAAACAAATTGTAGTTGGGCAATAGCGATATAAAAATGGGGATTTTCCGGCAGGAATTTCAGACTGTTTTGGGAGAGACCTTCTAAGAAGCAGCACAAATATCGTCCTCTTTTACAACAAAAAGTTAAGGTTTAATCTATACAAATACCACAGGCTTTATGGATGTGCGTTCGAATGTACGAAAGAACGATTAATCGGATGTTTTAAGGCTAGAAATATACTGTTTCCGGCCTTAAAACAACCTTGTAATAACAAACCCGTTTATTGAAATTATTTGAGGGACTCTCGGAAAGTGTAATATAATAATAGCCTTCCAATCCCTGGTGAGCCTGGTGAGCCACGAATACTCGTCACGAAAGAATTGGGGAATTTTTAATTTAAATCTGGCTCAAGAGATAGGAGTGGTGTTACTCTCTCCAGGGGACAGAGGCGATGTATTCTAAGCTCAGACAAGAAATCTAAGAAAATTCAGTATTTACCTTATGTGCCTATAAAATGTTTACCAAAATAATTATATATTTATGTATTGAAAATATTTAAGATCAAAGGACTAATTAAAGAAAGCCATTAGCAACTTAATGCTATCCATTATTAAAAAGTAACGTCTATGTTGAAATGTTTAGAGTATCCTTGTACATATTTTGCAATAAAGATTAACCGAGTGACGAATTTTAACGGTATAACAACCCGTCAAGAGATATTTTATGCATAGAGGAAAAGGAATTTCGTTCATCTATATTTTTGTGGATTTGAATTTTACTGGGTGAGGAAGTGGACACGGTCCTTTCAATTACGAATGGATTTTAAAACCTATTTATTTGACCTATTGACGATATCCAAATCGATAACATCACTCTTGACCAGAGTGCACATTGGAGTAATGAATGAGTACCCTACACGTCTTATATCTCCCGAACTAGAAACTCATTAAGTACAGTTTAGTGTCATACCCAAAACAAATATATTTTTAGGGTAGTTGTCACCCCTCTACAGATGAGAAAGTCAGTGCATTGTGAGTCAGTGTATTTATTCAGTTAAGGCATTCATGTTGGAACTAAACAGAAAAACAACTTTTCTTCTTGATTTTCAATAGATTATAAATCGATAACCCTTTTTCATTAAAAGGTAACACTGAGTTTGTTTTTAGGGATGTTTTTTTTATTTATTTCTTCACCCACTAATCAAATATTTTTATAACTGTCTGCTTTTTCAAATCTACGGAAATGATCACCAAAATTGTTCATATCGACGGTTGGGAGTTATTACTGCAGCCCAAGGAGTCTATAAACGCCCAGTGGAAGAGGTTGGTTGGTATGGTTTTTAAGAGTGCGTTTGAAATCTGGTCAGATTTTAATAAGAGATTGGTTTACGTACTCGAGGCTGAATTACAGCACACAGTTTTTCCCCTTCATATACTTTTCAAAATTTCATCATCACTTTCATTTATCTACTGTATGTATCATTTAAAGGGGCTGGGTTAGCGAAATAGCGATCGTTGTAAGATAACAGATTCGGAGACGTGAGTTCAAATTTTGGATGCGACTGATTGCATTTCATTTTTTTCAAATGCTCTTGATAAAGGCTTGTGTTGTATACTTCTCATAGACCCAACCAAGAAAATAATCAAAGATAATGAACGAACTTCAATGAACGAACTTCTTTATAAAAATATATCTCTTACATTTTATTTTCGAAAGGAGCATACAGTTTGTTAGTTTGAGAGATAGATGGAGAGACATAAACGCAGAGAGGGTACTTCTTCTTGCCCCATATCTTCTTCCTGGAGCCAGGGTGTGCCAACGCTTCCACCCCCTTGCAAGCCGTATCGTCAGAGACATCAGAGACACCTCTGATCGGCTGCGTATCCTTATTCGACTCTCGTTTTCTAACTAGACTGACTGTCTAAATCTGACCGTGAGATTCTCATATCACGTGGTCTCCTTCTGGTTATACACCTGCTTGACCGGCCAACCCCGACACACTGCCATACCCCTGTTTACTAATCACAACATGACAGCTTGTCAAAGCACACGGGGTCACCAGGAACGAATCAAAAATCCCTATCAACAGTCATTATATAACACGTGAATCCATCTGTTCTCATTCACAGTAATGGGGGAATATCAGAGGAGACTGAGCTCTTTAGTCTGTGGTAAAGCAACCGGTTGAAGAGAAGGAAAACTGAATTCAAACTAGCTGTGCTCCTCTTAAAATTAATATTGTGATGCATTCAATATCATGTTCTGTTTCCACATATAGGAAATTTTTGGTTGAATTCCAAAATTATGTCCAGTATTTTATACATTTTTCATTATTTCCACATGGAAAAATGTTCTATCTTTTTAGTATCCCTATATTTTAAGAGTGATATTCACAATGGACGAGGATACAGAACAAGATCCTAGACGTTTTTTTTTATATAGTTTCCTTATATTAATATATGCAGAAAACAGTACATCTGCCAGCGGGACACAGCTAGAGGAGCAAAGACGAACTCATAGACCACGTTCTTCTATGGACCCCTTCAGACGGACGCGCGAGTGTATGGCGACCAGCTAGAACTTATCTACAACAGTTCAGTACGGTCACAGGATATAAACTTGAAGACCTGCTGGAAACGATGGATTATATAGACGGATGGCGAGAGTGAGAGTTAGGGAAATCCGTGCAAGTAGCATGACAGGATGATGATGATATTAGTAATTCAATTGATTAAGTATTCCTATCTCATTCGAACAATTTTCACGCAACTTTGGTTGATTGCATTTTATGCCATATCAACACTTGTGGGTTATTTAAATCATGTTTATACATATATCAATTATATAATTTCTTGATTATTATTCAGGTAAAATTTTACTCAAGTTAGAGCTCATTTGTTTGCCCAGAGTTAAATGATTTCAATTATTGAACTGTCACACTAACAATTCAATTTAAAATCAGTCATTTGTTTGCACACAATTAAATGGTTAAACATAAATGATTTTAAAGTAAATTATTTGTAGGCAATTTTATTTTAATTAGCAATAGTTAATTTGTGGACACAACTAATTGGTTTTAATTAATGCTATCTAACACAAATAATTCTATTTTATATCAGTTATTTGTTTACGTAGAGCAAAGTAGTTTCAGGTATTGCTGGTGTGTCCTCGTAGTGTAATGGTTAAAGCGATTAACTGCGGAATCGTAGTAAGCGAGTTCGTACTCCAGTCACGCTATTACGTTCACTTTCGGGCAAATACCCTTGGGAAAGGTATGAACCCCCTTATCCTCCCAGCTATGGGTTAAATTGTACGTCTACTGTTCTTCTATGAGAATGGCATTAAATTATCTACAAAGGTTGATATGCCAAGAAAGAAAAAAAAACAGCCAAGTATTGCTGAAAGTTTTAATTTTATTTGCCCGTACTCTAATGGTTCCAAATACGGCTATGAAATAGCAGTAATACAAATTTTTGCACATAGTTAGATGGGTTCAAGTATTGCTATTCAACACTAATAATTCTATTCAACTTTACTTATCCGTTTCCACATTTAAATGTATAAAACAAGTACTACTATGTGTCACTAACAATTTTCAATTTTAACATCCGTGATTTGTATGCACACAATAAGATGGGTAAACATTTTGATCCATAGATAAAACCCTAACAGGTACTACCATTCCGGGCCAGACTGAGTCAATGCTGGGGAACTCCATACACCTGAAAGATCGTGTACTGGAGCCTTACCGTCAGATATGATGATGTTATATCCACGAAACTCGTTAGGAAAGAATTACCCTGGTGCAGAAATGTAGTCTGTGTCTTCTACAGATCCAGTCAACTGGGTTGTTTTATTTGGCTAGTAAGAGACAATAAAAGCTCCAGGATTCCATTGAAACGTCGATAGTCTCATTAACTATCGTGATTAATCAGAAATGACCTCATAACTTAGAATGAAAAATTCCTTCCCCAAAATAAAATCTATATTTTTCCTTTTTTTGTTTATTCAGCGCTAAAAGGAATATTTCAGTTTCTTTGTTATATTTTCTTTCTGGATATTTTTTCTATTTTCTCTTCTCTTCTTCCCTCTCATCCTTTCCTCGCGGAGAAGTTCCCGTTGTGTCGTGGCAAAAGTAAAGAGTAAGACAGCTTGAACTCACACTATTATTTTCTAACTAAAATTCTTTCGAAAGGAATGAACCCCGTTATCCTCCTCTTCTTATGGTTTGAATCGTGCAGCTACCGTTATTCGACAAAGATGACTTTGGCATTAAATTACCCGTGAAGGTTGATATGCCATTAAACAAAGAAACCAAATCAAATCATCATTCTCTTTTTCATGGCTTTCCTTTCTCTCCTTTATTTCGTTCTTTTTCTTTGTTTATTTCTAACTTTCTCTTTTAATCTCTCTCTTGTTACACCGTTTCTTTTTCTCATTTTTCTTCTCAGTTCTGATGTCTTTTTATTTGTTTCCTTTTACTTTTCCCCTCATCGTTTGTACTATATTAATATCCATATTTCTTATGAAAAACATTCCAATATAGCATACCGGACATTGGCATAATAGTTACAGTATTCGCCAATGGCCTAGGAGACCTGGGTTCAATCCCAGGTCGCGTCATACCAAAGACTTAACAATGGTTCTTGATTCTACCTTGCTTAATACTCAGCATTATAAGGTATGGGTAAAGTGGAGCAATCCAGGTAAAGAGGTAATGCCCTCTCGTACACCTCGGTGTTGTAGCTATCGAAAAGGGAGACATTAGGGTCACCCTCGACTATGGTCGCCAATTTTTCTTTACTATAGCAAAGGACAAAAGTTGTTTAAAAGGGGATAGACTTTAAAATACTGTTGTAATATGTACTTGAAATCTTAAGCTAAATCTCGATTTTCGGCATCAGGAGGAAAATACGTAATTTCTTTAAGCCAGCAAACAGATTTTCTGAAAATTCTCCTTAACTTTATTGTGGGAATTTAAGAATCGTTATCCACCCTCATTAGAAAAAACTAAAAAAGATCGATGGAGATATACGGTAGAGTGAAAGATTTGAAGATCAATTTCTTGAATTATTTTGAATATGATTAACTTTTTACATTTCTTCTAAAAGTAACAAACCTTTACTTATTTGTTGCCGTCTTTCTACGCATTTGTTCTGAGGTGATTTTACTTGGCATTCCGTTTCTTTTTTAAATTATCCTTTGCCCAATGACATCCAGTCTTTTTTTTTTAAATCTATATTCGGAATAGAGCATGCCTATTTATTTTTTTATTGTTTAATTGTTTCTAACATAATTCAAACCCATCAGGAGTTATTTCATGTAAAAAAAATTCAGAAATTCCTCATTTTGTTTCTTTGCATCAAAATATTTGGTATATTTCAAGTTTTTTACTCACGGTTATATGATAACCGGTTCATTGGTCAAGTGGGTAAAGTGTTCCCCAATGGTCTGGGAGACCGAGGTTCAATCCCAGGTACCGTCATACCAAAGACTTTAAAAATGATACTTGAGACCTCCTTGCTTAACACTCAGCAATATAAGGTACGTATCAAGGGTAAAATGGAGCAATCCAGGGAAAGGAGTAGCGCCCTTCCCTACACCTCAGTGTATTAGCATTTGAAAAGGGAGCCTTCTGGTCACGCTCAACTACGGTCGCCAACTTTACTTACTTATATGATTTCTACCAAATACGACTAATTTGCTGACTATTTTATACCTTCAAGTATTACTACCTAATACTGATAATTAACAGGATCATTAAATAAGTTTCCAGACTTTTTTCGTGTGGGCTCTTTTATTGAGAGAACACACATTAAACTCTAGTCCCCTTCGACGTAGTATCCTCCGGCTGTAATGCACTTGTTTTACTATTCAAACAACTTCTGGAAGGCCCCATGGAAGTCCTCTTGTGTGAGCGTGTCAGAGACCTTCGTCACAGCCTCTTTCATCTCCTCAATCGTCTCATAACGACATAAGTCACAGGAAGCAAGGTCTGGATTATAGGTAGGGTGTGGAACTGTCTTGATGCCTATCTTGCTCAAATAGTCTGTGACAAGGATGGAGTCGGGGACAGGTACATTGTCCTGGTGGAAATGCCAGTGACCCGATTTGAAGAGTGCCTGCCTCTTCCGACGGACTCTCTCCCTGAACTCCCTTAAAAACTCAACATAGTAACCTTAACCCTTTGGCCAATCAACTCTGGTGTATTGACTTCCTCACTCCTCCCACACCTCTCATCATCCCTCACAGACTCCTTGCCTTCTTTGAATCTCTTATGCCACTCAAAAACTGATGCTCGATTCATGCAAGATGGTCGAAAAGCAGTCTGAAGCGTTCCATAAGTTTCTGTGGCCTTTTTCCAAGTTGAAAACACAATTTTATTGTATATCGTTCTTCTAAAGTGTCCTCGCGTCCAGATGGCATTTTTGAAATTCACCAGCCGTAACAATCTGGTTTTAGTAGGGTGTATTCCATTTGCTGCTGTAGATGTTCAATTGAACCTGAAATCATAAAAATTGTTTAGTAATCTCATAAGATGTATAACAATAACATATTGAATTTTTAAGAGTCTACCACAATTTTAAATGCCTGTCCAAAAAAAGTCTGGAAACCTATTGAAGGTACCACGTATTTTGTTACAAATAAGTCTTTCTAAGGGAATACAGATTCTTATTACACAGATCTATTTGATCCATAGATGTAACACTTACTAGTACTAGCTCTCTGGGTCAGTGCAGACCTGGGAATAATAGTTATGAACGGGTTCTCCTTACTCCTCAAAGCTTTGAAACAAGAGCCTTACTATCATATGTCGTTTGGTTTCAGATCCATTTTTGGTGGGGTGGTCCTTGCCCCATTGGAGGAATTACTGTCCGCCTGTTCTCAGCCGAATTAAGTTTGTATTTCAGTTGAAGCCTAATAAGATTTGCCAGTCATTTATTGATTGATAACCATGAGTTATATTATTTTCTTGCATAGAATTATTTAACAATTCTCATCTGATGTGAATGACATTTATAAATAAAATGAATGATTTCTTTTTAAATGGAGATGATTAACACGTAGACAAGCGAATTTAAACATTTGTTTTCTTCAATTTCCTTTCTGAAAAACAATATTACGCATTCGTTCGTTATTTTTTGTTTGTTATTTATTAATCAATTTATTTATTTTTTTAGTTATTTACTTTTATCTATTTGTCTGTCCAGACAGAACTTCCTGTTTTTTTCCGTAAGTTTATTTGACATAAACAAATACGACAAACGCAACGGAAAGGAAACTAATCCACGTGGTTTTGACGCTGGCATCATTATAGCTACTTCATTTGCAGAATACAATTATCTGGCCTTTATCTTTCCCATATATATATATATATATATATATATAACATTTCTTTTAAATCTATTTGCTTGAAGTCCGCAGACCAGATTAATTTTTAATTTTTTCACTAATTGAAATGTTTTTGTATTTGAATATTGAGAAACATTTTATGTACGTTTTTCTAGTAGAGATGTTTGTGAAAAATATATGAATGTATTCGTGCCAACTTTCCCAAAAGTGAGAAAGGAATGTTACACACACACACACACACACACACACACATATATATATATATATATATATATATATATATATGTAAGTAAAGTTGGTGATCTTAGTCGAAGGTAACCTGATGGCTCCCTTTTCGATAGCTACTACACGGAGGTGTAGGGGGGTTTCTACTCCATTCCCCGGATTACTCCACTTTATCGTTGATCCTCACCTTATAATACTGAGTGTTAAGTAAGGTGGCATCAAGTAACATTTTTTGAGTCCTTGATATGACTCGACCTGGGATTGAACCGCGGTCTCGTGGACCATTGGCGAATCCTCTACTCATTGGGCCATGCAGTAGGATTTGGAATGAGTCGAAATTTCTCCATAAATAGATTAATAGATAAATAGATAAATAAATTGATGGAAATAGGTAACTGCTATAGGTATGAAAAGACAATCTCGAAATTACGTTGAGTCATAAATAATTCCTATTTCAGTAAAATATTTTTCATGTGTATAACTATAAAGAATTAACTTTAATCAGTAGTATATTAATTACTATTTTAAATCACTTCTTGTTGATTCCTCTTTAGTAAATTTCAGCTCTTATCAACAAAAACAGGAGGTGCCCGTGTTGTAGTCGTTATCGTCGTAGGAAATGGACACGGCGACACGAGTTCAAATCCTGGACGAGACTGATTGCATTTCACATAGCACTAATACCCTTGGGAAGGTATGAATCCAATTATTCTCCCTCCAGCTATGGGTAAATAGTAGGACAGACTAGTTTCTTCAGCCTTGGTTAGGCAACTAGTCTAGAAGGAAAACTGTGAATTCAAACCTGTTAAACTCCGCTTAAAAATTGACCTTGTGTCATATCCTGTCCGAGCGGAGGGGTTGGTAAATAGTATCAACAAAATGTTTTCCGTGATCTTTTTCAGAAAAATATTTTGTCATCCAGAGTATTTTCCAGAAAAGAAAAAAGAAAACTTTTATTGTAAGCTTCAGTGAATGTGGTTGATATAGTGGAAGAGTCCAGTCTAAATTAAACATTTTTCCAGCTTGATTGTAGGAGTATATGTTCTTGTATTATCAAGGTGAAGCACAACGTTTCTCTTATCGAGGAATGCGGGTGGTTTTCTAAGGTTTTCATGCACATGTTGCCGCTGTTAATTGTATAAACTTGCTGTGAGTGTTTGATAGCAGTTTTAAATTTCAAAATTAGTAACACCACCGTTATACCATCATACACTCTGCATAACATTTCTCCTATGTAAGTCCACCTTTTAGGTTGATTGCGGATATTCATCCTTGTCATCCACCATCTCTTGCATTGAAAATTATTTTAAAAGCTTTTTTTATGTCTCATGTAATGATATTCTTGAGAAAATTGTCATTTCTTTACCCGGAAAAAGACTTGTTTCTATGGATAAGTGATCTTCTTTATTATTCTCACAAAGAGTATGAAGAAATCAAATGCCTAGCTTACTTACTTTTCCTATCATTTTCACGTTGAACCAGATGGTGGATTGGGATGAGTTAAGTTCAAGTGCTAACTCTCGAGTACTTTTTTTATGTAATGCACTCCACCAATCCTCTTAAAGCAACTAGATTAAGGTCTGATGACCCTCCTAGTTAGGCTTCATTTCTCAATTACATCACCAGAACGAAACTTTGAAAACCTGTTTCCGACTTGGTGGTCAGTGTTGACACCTTGGCTATAAACACGACAGGTTTTCTTAGCTGTATCTGTAGTGTTTTGTGTTTGTTTGTTTTTTAAACTCCCACAACATTACATGTTCAATTTTCACTTTCAATTCCGTCATTTTGGGGGCTTAATATGATAGATTAAATCTTGATGCGTACAATTTCAATGGCGAAATAAGAACGACAGATGAAGGCACTCTTTAATCAGGTAGTTTCCAGTTGCTTTAAAAACGTTTAAAATGTGTTCTTATAGCTTTGTATTGAATAATTTTTAACTCAATCTAATAGATAGATAGATAGATAGATAGATATGAACATAGATAGATAGATATTCACTCATTCTTCCGTAATAAGAAGCTATTATCTGAAAAGACAAATAATTCTTATTGTAATAAGTAGCCTCTAAATGCAAAAGCTTCCATTCTTTACCCATAGAACCTTTCATTTCTTGTCTTTTTTCATTTGTTTGTTGAAAGTAGTTTCATATTTCAAGTCGAAAACCTATTTTTACCAGGATTTTTTAACTAAAACAAAAAAAACAGAAAAATTATCATAAACAAAAGTTCATAAATTTGAGTTCTGGAAACGAAATTCTATTTTATTTCTTATCTACAGGGTGGAACGATAAAATTGTCACCCTAGTAAAGACGATATGATTCCATTTCTGTTTAATGAAAACCGGTTTTCTTTTTTTTTGTTGCAGTGCATCGACTAGTTGGCCAGTTGTGTACAAATCCCAAGAGTGATAGGAGCCTTCTATCATGTCTGAAAGTGACACAATGTTCAACGAGCGAGATCGGAGATGCGCCGCTGTACAAATCATGCTCTCTTCCGATCCAAGTTATAACAACAGGACCATTGACAGCACCCTCAAAATGCAATAGGGACGTGCCCAGGGTGATGAAAACAAAGTTTCCGGCTACGTTTATGGTCTTTGGTGTGGTTTCAAATGAGGCCCACATCATGCCACCTCACATCTTCGAAGTCGGCTTGAAAGTCAACACCAAAGTGTACCTGGATGTGCTGAAGAGTGTGGTGATCCCCTGGTGCAATTAGGTGGCCGGTGGCAGACCTTGGGTGTAGCAAAAGGACTCGGCGCCGGCCCACAAGTCCAAAGAGACCCAAGCTTAGCTTCAGAAGGAGTGCTACGACTTTGTACCCTTTTCTCACTGGCTTCCCTCCTCCCCCGACCTGAACCCGCTGGACTACTTCGTTTGGTCATACGTCGAGAATATCACCATGACCTCCCAGAAGACCAAAGCCAGCCTGACCGCCGCCATCCACCGAGTATTCGCCGAGCTCCCACCGGCGATTGTGGAAAAGGCATGCTCCCAGTTCCGGATCCGTATCGAGGCGGTGATTGAGCCGAAAGCGGCTACAATGAATAGATGTTAACTCAACTACATAATCAAGTTACTTGAATTGATTTTTTCAATAAAAGATTTAAAATAAAGCTGTAGTGTTGTTTTCTTTAGGACGACAATTTTATCGTTCCATCCTGTATGTATCAACAATAGTTCTCTTTTCTATATATCAATCTATCTATCTATCTTAAGAATTGCCATGGAATAATGTCTTGAGTGTAAGACTGCAGCTCAACGTAAGTAAATTCGAACTCAAATCCCACTGTTACGATTACTTTCGGACTAATACCATTGGGAATGGTATGACCCCCCCCACCTTCTGTTAGTTTAATAGTATCACAGCTATTCTTCTACAAGAACTGCTTTGGCTTTAGATAGCGCACAAACGCTGACAGGCTATTAAAGAATCTCATTTTTATCTTTCTAGTCTGTGTCCCTATACAAGTTTTCTTTTTTATCAATCTATCTATATCTATCTATTTCTCTCTATCTCTCTCTTCCTCTCTCTCTCTCTCTCTCTATATATATATATATATATATATATTTCTTGAGTCTCTTTTTCATCTCGTTTTTTAGTTTCTCCTCTATGAATCTATAGCAGTTCTTTTTTTTATCTATGTTTGTTATTATCTATCTATCTATCTATCTATCTATCTATCTGTGTTTTTATCTATATTTAGCTCTTTTTCTTGTATAGCCTTGTGTGAGACCCTGAATTCTCATAGTATATACTTTTTAAAAGTCTATTTGTATCTTCACGCAAATGATGGATGATAGAATTTGTAATGTGTCATGACATATATACATTCTGTAAACAACTCAAATATTTGGCATAAATTCAGATCTCGTTCGGCAGATATTGCCTAAAGAAAAAAATTCAGTCTAAACTCAATGTTTCTGGTCTAAAATCATACAGTTCCCGAAAGAAAAGCTGCCACAAAATTATATAGAATAAAAATCAACATGTCTTTTGATTCTTAACAAAACCGGCTGGCCAATGTCAAGTCCTTCATTATGGAAAAACGTCAGCTGACGAGACAGTCAAATCAGTGTCTCTTGGGTTACAAACTTATGCATCAATCACAAACTCCTAAACGCAAGTCTAGTGAAGATGGACACGTATTTCCATAGTCAAATCCAAAGCTAATACACGGTAGGCGTTAACCAAGTGAGTTTGCCTGGCCGTCTCTTTTGTTATGAGATTGGCTAGACATAATGAGTAGACTAGTGAAACCCGAGATATTCGTCGAATAATCAGAATGCACAAGTTATCAGAACATTTTCATGCATGAAATGCCAGCCAGTCATTGCAATTTGATCTTCTGTTTCCTGAACAACATATAATGGTCTTATCAATGAAATCTAGAGTAAAATGGCGACTTGTTTGACGAGGTTTAGTCGCTGGCACGACCAAATTTAGAAGTGAATTAGACATTTGGCTGTGAAGAACTAAAAAAATATCTAAAATTAACTTTGATTCCTGACAATTTGATCAAAAATGGGAAGGCAAAATTCTTTGTTTTTTTTCATTTATATTGAAAAACTTTTGATAAAATGGACAAACTTTTATTATCAAAATAGTGGTTTCTAAAATGTTTTAGAAACTGACGCCATTCCTTCATCCTATAAGGCATTAATAGTTTTCAAACACAATATTTATAAGTTTGTATATTAATATTAGGAGAAGCAGACAGGAGGTTGATAGCATCGAGGTTTTCAAGTAAGTTTGCAATTTATCGTTTTGCCGAAAAGGCTTTTCAATTGAAACAAAAAATGCAGAATTTCTTTTTACATGTGATTGCTTGCATATTTATAATGTTTTTTGTCGTTGAAAATGGAGTCTGCGGCACGAGTTCAAATCCCGGCCGACGCTGTTTGCGTTCATTTCGCGCGTAATATTCTTCTGAAAGACATGGAAACCATCTCTTTTCCTCCCAGTTTTAGGTAAATAGTATGGCAGACTTGTTTTTATGTACTTTAGTGCGCCATCCAATCGAGGAGAAAGAAAACTCTGAATACAAACCAGTTGCCCTTCCTTTAAAAATTAAATTGTATCGCATCCTACTCATGTCGGAAGAGTTGAGCGAATAGACACAGAGAGACACACACACACAGACACACATATATACATACACACACACACACACATATATATATATATATCTATATATATAGAAGGAATGGTATGGTTGTTCGGGTGATGGTGCGTGCAGAGGGTAATTTTACTTTAAAATAGTTATCGTTCTATTTTTAAAGATAAATAAACCTACCGTTCGTTCCAAAAAATTGTTTAAAAACTATGATGGAAGTAGAAATGAAAGATATTTAGGGAATGTAATTATTTTAGGTAATCATTTGATTTTAGTGATAAACAGTGAGCTAGGAGAAAAATTAAGCTTGAAGTGTAAGTTCGGATTGGAAAGGTCAAAAGAGTGCACATGTCAAAATAGGATTGACTGATTTGTTAAGAAATCGGCTGCGGGTGACATATTAAAATAAAGGTTCAAGATGCGTTGTCAGCTGAAATTAGTACGACGTATGGCATGAAAGCTTCAGTGATGACGTGTATTTTAGAAGATGATTAGTTTACAGAATAATAAACAGAATATATAGAACGTGAAGCAAGTGGAGAGTTGAGGGCCTGGGCAGATGGAGATATCAGTCGGTACCCTAAGTAATTCACGCACGCTGAATTACAATTAAATCGGTCGGGTCAGCGACGAAAAGACTAAGTCCCTGTTTTCGTTCTCCGTCTCTCGAAGCTTATTTTCCCTGTATATCTAAATCAGTTGATACATTCTTATTCTACCCACTCGCTCTTATTGCGACTAGTGTAATACTTCAGACAAGAAATAAACGTTCGAATAAAGAAGCAAACCGATTCTTACCGCCATATTCCCCCTAGTGCCCTAGCTTTACAGAAACTGTTGTATATAAATCAGTAATCATTAGAAAAATAATGGATATGCATGTGTTATATAATAGCTGAGGGATTTCGGTTCATGCCTTTGAGTTTAGTTAGGCTGAGAACCTTTCGGCTCAGCACATGGGTTAGTTAGGTGCAACATTGAGGCAGGTGTTAACGCGGGCGCATGGAGGTGTCACTGAGATGTCATAATAGTCCGAGACGAAACGCGGTGACAGGGTGCGGGTGACGTCACGCACCGGAAGCGCGCAGAGGTTTTGTGAGAATCTGAAGAAAGTAAAAGAGTCGGGTAGTAGACGCCAAACAAGAAGGATCGACTTTTGGAGCTCGCAGACGCGAGGCGAACTTGCGCCCTATGAGGGCCGCTCGAGATGGAGGCCAAATGAATAAGACAGCATAGAAGATTGTGTCTCTCCTCCTTACGTTGAAACCTTTAACTCAAAGTTAATAAAAAGGTTTCGTACCTGAAAAAGAAGTCGTTACGTGTTTTCCAATTTCGAGATTCCTATGTTCTATTGTAATGAAAAATTATATGTCCATTTCGCACATAGTGTTAATTGTGAATATGGTACACATGATGATAAATAGATGCTTAACATAGAGTTATGTAGGGGCTGGGTAAGTACATATGATAGTTGACAAATACTATTTGTCAAGAATTTTGGCATCAGAATATATGAAACCTAGAAGACTGTGTAGCGCCAAGAGATCTACTGAGGACATCTGGCCTGCTTGATTTACTAAGTTTTTGCTTACCTCTAGCACACGTGTTCAGGTAGCTTACAGTACCGGCTGTTGCTTAAGTGGTCACCAATCTAAGAATTGAGAAGGTTCATTGTTACTTAACTTTGGTGATCTAGCAAGAACTGGTGCTTTTAGCGTCACTTGACTGTCAGTCAAAATAATCAGACGTTAGCAACCCGGCAATTTTTCCAAGGAATTTGGCATGTTTGCCCAAGAATTGTAGATATACACATTTTTTTTCTGATACTGTGCCCCTACTATCTGAAAAATATACACACTTCTCTTAGAACAAGGACAAACTGAAAGTAATGGAGAGTTAAACAATTTTACTGAGGTGGGAAAACCTACCTTTCTTTAAAATATGCATGCTGAATACAGACTTTAATCTAGTAAGAAGTAAAAAAGATATTAAGGGCATTTGGAAATGGACAACTATATATATGCGTGTGTGTGTGTGTGTGTGTGTATTACATGGTAGAGTCTGTGTTTCATGCTATCCGCATTTGTCAGATTGTCTGACGAATGCGGATAGCATGAAACCAAGGGTCGGGTCACAGACTCTGCCATGAAACGGAAGTCTCTCTGGATAACAATATATATATATACATATATATATATGCAAAAGTTCAATCATTGATATTGAGCACTATTTGACAATACAGCTGCATTTGGTTTTCTATCAACCCACCAAGTGAGCCAGTAGAAACCATAAACCTCTTATATATATATATATATATATATATATATATATATATATATATATATATATATATATAAAATACTCTATATCGGTGACAGATCAGCCATTTCTCAGGATAGCGTAGAAACAGAGAGCAGCGTTTGGGGACAATCAGTTTCTTGCCTTTTTGAGGATTGAGCAAAATTTCTCAGTACCGACGCTACCATAATTTATATACTAGGGGTCTTAGAAAGGAGAATTACTTTGAGAAAAGCGAACTAATTTTCTTTTTTTTTTTTTAGTATTTTTCCTTTAAATGTAAACTTTGCATAGTTTGGAATTAGTTGATAGCAAAAATTATTTCACTTGTTTTTTGAGACGGTGAATGACGGCAAATCAGAATACTCCAGGTTTGAAAAAGGGTTTGTTATCAAAATTTTATGGCTGAGAAGTAAAAACCATTGAATAATTTAAAGAATGAGTGATGTGTACGAAGAAATGTGTTTTTGTTTAAAATATTTACACGAGGTTAACATAGTTTGACCACTAAGGGCCTGAATCGAAAAGACAGTCGATGGAATAGAAATGCGCTGATTCTACGGTAAAGAAAAGTTTCCGGGCGAAGCTGGCAGGAAAAAGGATATGCTGACAGTAATATAGAGCATTAAAAAAAACTATTTCTATTGATTTCCAAGAAAAGGGCGTAGCTTTTAAATAATGATTCGAATTGCAAAGACACTGGCAATATTCACCTTTTTTATTGAATGAACTTTATATATATATATATATATATATATATATATATATATATATATATATATATAAAGTGATTTCACATTATAGCAGGGTAAAGCCAAGTGAGTGGAAATGAGTGTAAGAAGATTATGTCAACATCGCTTCCAAGTAGAAAATATCTACATGTCTACAAAATAGTTTTCTAAATCTGGGATTTTCCCAGCAGTCATTCCAGAGGAAAATAAACAATTCTCTCTCTTTCTCTCTCTCTCTCTCTCTCTCTATATATATATATATATATATATATATACATAGGTGTGTGTGTGTGTGTGTGTGAATAAAGAATATATACTGCTTACAACTACATATGAATACATGTTTGTATGCATATTTTATGCGTGTTCATTTGTGTGAGCGTGTGAGGAAGATAAATAAAAGTTTTTTTTTTCTTTTCAGCTTAAATGAGCATATGTGAATTGAACGTGAACTGACACAACTGAAACTTGATTTTTATTCACGAGTTTAATTACACTAAAATACATTTGGATTTAAAAATCCAAAATAAGTCAAAATTAACGCAAGTTATGTTGGTTATGGTAACACTTCTTTCTTTTCTTTGCGTAATGTTATCTTTTTCTACTCTGAAAATCAAACAATTATAAACAAATTGGATTCAAGTGTATATGTGAAGTACTATATATATATATATATATATGTGTGTGTGTGTGTGTGTGTGTGTGGTTGCGCACACGGATATATATATACTCCTGTGGACCCCCACATATGGATGTGCAAGAGTGGGACGACCAGCACGAACATACATACAGCAACTATGTGAGGACACAGGATGTAACCCTGAAGACCTGCCGGAGGCGATGAATGATAGGGAGAAATGGCGAGAGAGGGTCAAGGATATCCGCGCTGGCGGCGCGACATGATGATGATGATGATGATATATATATATATATATATAGAGAGAGAGAGCTAAGCAGATATATATATATTCTTTCAGAGTGTCTGTAAAATTTCTGTTGAGCTTAAATTTAGTGTAACTTTTTAGTATAAGAAAGAAACATCAGATACACATTATTTCAAAATATGCGTATTCAAACCCTGGCTTTATTAAGTATTAAATTTTCAGCCAGCGCAAATTTTGATAGTTTAATTATAGTGTGATCATTATTATTATTATTATTATTATTATTATAGTCGACAAATGTATAAAACTCATCATGGATGCAAAAAAAAATTGGAAAGGGAAATTGAGAGCAGGAGAAAAAAATTTTGCCGAGGATAAATCCAGAGAGGCATCTTCCAGGGAGATACGCTTTCGCCATTACTATTTGTGATAACAATATTTCCACTCAATTACATGACTGAGGAATGCACTGGGCGGTCATCAATTTACTAAAGTACAAGAAAATTTGAATCGCTTTATATCCATATGCGACATCAAGCTGTTTGCAAAAAAATTTTAATAAAACTTGAAGACTCTGAGACAAATAATAAGAATATGCTGCCTGGATACAAGAATGAAATTTGACCAAAAAATAAATACCATACTCATAAGGAAAGGTGGAAAAAGACAAAGAACGGAAGGACTTGAGATACCAAATTCAGAAAGAATCAGAAACTGAAAATTACAACTACTTGCAAATATTGGAAGGAGACATCATCAAACATGTGGAGGTGAAAAAAAAAAATAAAAAAGAGTAATGAAACCCAGTTTTTTCCAAGCAGTGGTCGTGTCGATACTACTATATGGATGCACTACATGGACGCTAACTAAACGGTGGAGAAAAAGTTTGACCGCAATTGCACAAGAATGCTGCGAGCAATTTTGAACAAGTCCTGGAGGCAACACCCCTCAAAGCCCCAACTGTACAGCCACCTACCTCCCATTACGAACTCTATCAAAGTCAGACGAAGTAGACATGGAGGACATTGCTGGAGGAGCAGGGCTGAGCTCATAAGTGATGTTCTCCTATGGACCCCCTCATGTGGCCGAGCAAAAGCAGGACGACCAGTTCGAACCTACATTCAGCAACTCTGTGAGGATACGGGATGTAACCCTGTGGACCTGCCAGAAGCGATGAATAATAGGGAGGAGTGGCGAGGGAGGGTCAGGTATATCCGAGCTGGCGGCACGACATGATGATGATGATGATGATGAACTCTAATGAAAGAAAGAGCTTCTCGAAACCAAGATCTGCAGAAGAAATCTTATGAATGAAGTAAAGAACCGGGCTTTCCCTCTTGTGAGATTCTCCGGACCATCTTTAAAACGGACAAAATAGGAACTCAGACAAATGGACCTCAGAATAAGAAAATTGATCACTAACAGAAGGCTTTAAATCCGAGACATGATATGGACAGACAATATGTGCCAAGAAAAGGAGAAGGAAGTGGACTCACTGGGACTGAAAACAGCGGATATTCAACAATGGAAGGAGTCGAATACAACATTAAAAAGATCAAAGAAAGACCTATAACAGTGACTAGTGAAACAATAACGACAAAGAGAAAAGGAACAAAAGTTACGAAACAGATATGAGAAGTAAAACAACTGTATGCATATTTCAAGCGACAAATTGGCGAAATCTCATGCAAAAAGACCTGGACATGACAATTTAAAGGAAATGTTTAAAGAGAAACTGAAGTTCTTCTCATAGCGGCACAAAACACCATAAGGACAAATTATATCAAAGTGGAAATCGATAATATAGCACTGTAATTGCAGATTAAGTTGTGACTGGAAGAATAATATTACTCACATAATAAGCGACTGAAACAAACTATCGCAGAATGAATATAAGACTTGTCATGTGTACGTGGGTATTGAGATCCACTGGGAAATGTACAAGAAATTGAAATTTGACCATATTACCAAATGGTATATGAACAAACAAGTATCCATCCCAGAAAATAAGATGCTTAAAACATTTTGCGATTTTTCGATACAAACATATCACAAAAGCTCAGCTATAAAACCAGACTTTTTGGTAACCGAACAAAAAAACAGGACTTTCAGGAGAGATGGTTTTCTGGTCCCAGACTACCACAGAGTGAAAATCCCAGAAAGCAAAAAGAACAGAAGTATTTAGAACTTGCCAGAGAACTAATAAAGCTGTGGAACATTAGCATGACGGTAGTGCCAGTTGTAGTTGGCGCACTTGGAACAGTCCCCAAAGGTTTCGAAAGGAAATTATCATGATGAGGGAGAAGACCATCTTTACAGATAGATGCCTGAAACGGCTTAGTGCGAAAGACCACCCGTCCCGTGGTTGAAAAATGACACATCCGTGTTGTTTATCTAATTTTCTTTATTAATCTCCCACTAATTCCACGCAGCCAAGGAAGACGTAAATACACAGGACACTTTTGCTCGGATGCTTGTTTAATTCTGTTAAATTCAGTTATTCTATTAACCATAAGTTTTTGTATAAAAAATCTAATAATTATGGCTGTGCATAGAAGTTTAGAGTGAACTTTTTTTGGTTCTGGGTAAGTCACATTCTTCATTTTATTTGAAAAAATTCGAAACTATCTATATTTTGTCCGGCAGACAGTCTCGCTGTTAAGAGATGAAATGTCTGCTTGAACTTAATGTTATTTCGTTATAGTCTCCAATACAATTTTTTCCTCATCAAAAATATTTCCCTTTAATTATACTGAACGATATTTCTTCGACTTAGCTCTGTTGAGCGAGGATGAAACCAGTCATCTAGCTTACCAATTTTTCTTTTTTTTTTCTTTTACTTTTTATGCTTTTAGTTTCATCATTTGTGTCTGCTTGTTGCATTAATAAAATCTGTACCTATATATATATATATATATATATATATTTATATATATATATATACATGCGGAAATTCAACAGTGAGGGTTGTACAAAATGTAGGCTCGAGAATTTTTGCATATAGTGACCTCTCCATGCTTTTGCGTTGGTTTTAAATTTCCTTTTAGATTCATAGATGACAATGTCTGACTTACCGCGAAAAATTTGAAGGAGCAAAACTTAAAATAATTAAAGAAGTCTTTGCCTTCCTTGATTGTTGAAACATACAATTTTAACCAATTACAATAAGAAACAAATATTCAATTTTTTATCATCTTTTGAGCCTACATCAATTTTATAAATCAGTGTATAAAATAATTTTACGGATTTCTTCTGTAACATCCTCAAACTTTCACTTTTATTTTTTGGAGTGAATAATCTAACATTCAATTCCTTCAAGTTGGCATTTGATTTGAACACCACTTTAACATTTTAAATTGAACGCAAATATACATATGTAGACATTCACGCTCCAGCACACAAACACACACATTCACATTAATACACACACACACTCACACACAAAACTGTGACTAATTCGGGAAATGTAACAAAGAATTTTATCAGTACAATGATATTCGGGAAGATAGATTTCTTTCTTGGCAATTGCCTTCATTTTGCTGCCTATCTAAGGATCAAACTTCGGAAAACTTAAGAAGTAAAAAAATTGGCAGTACTAACTTTTTTTATTGCACGCATATACAGGTTGTGTAATGGTTATCTATGTGTGATTGAGATTTTTACCATTGGTATAACAGCCAATCTAGGAAAAGGAAAAGTTTGAATTAAAATTGGCATTGTATCAAGTCCTGCCCGTGCGTAGGGGTAGGTAAATATATACATACGCCTACATAACCCAACACCGGCATACACACACAGATACATTGATAGATCCCATGTTTGTATATTAATAACACGGGGTAGTTTTCTCTAGTTTTACAGGGGATACCTGATGTTCATGCCAGATGGATATTATTCAATTGATCATCTGATTCCAAGAAGCCTTTCTCTAAGGTAATACCAGCCTAGCAGGGATAAATCCATTGCTCGTTAAGACGCCAAAAATCGAGAATGCCGCTGAGATCAAGAATTTTTGTGACACCCACGCATGATTTTCGATTCGTGCCAACATTAAAAAGATTTTGTGTCAAATTTGAACAGGTCGGAGTTTTGATAAAAACCGTATATTACAAAAGTAGTTTAGAATTATTAATTTAGTCATCTTATCTAAATTTGGCAAAAGATAACGAAGAACTCAGTAAAATACACATAATCACATCCTCCCGTCGATATGGCAAACCAGTTGCACTTTGCAAGTATTCCTAATCATTTACTAACCTTAGCTTTATTGTGAATCAAACGACGGATACTTCGTGAAAATAGAACTCACAAGTGATCGCTTGCGAGCCCAATTCACTAACCATTTAACCACACGCGGCGGCTGCCATGTGTTTAGAAGTAACTACTTAGTCTTCGGCAATTTTTTCACGCACCTCTGCTCTAGTTTGGAATAAATGTAAATACGTACTTCTCTAGTAAGAAAGGGGAGTTAATGTGTTTTGTCTGATCGAGCAGCAAGCAATAAGCAAATAAATTCTCGTCACCTTGATCAAATTCGAGATGTTGTCAGACACAATTGTTGTTGTCTGCTTGAGAACAACTTAGAAATACTCATTGCGAGAGACGTCACCCAGAATTGACCGAGCAATGAATTTTTATATCGTTTGCTAAAATTACTGAACAATGATAAAAACTGTATTGCCGGATTTTTAAGGGATTTTGTGATCTTCTCTTCGGAGATTGCCCCTTCTGACCTATTGGAAGTAAACATCAATGCTTCGATAGGTTTACCGGATGAACGCATCTCATTATACACAGGTCAGTTAAACAGGCGACCCTTTGCCTTCTTATCCAGTTATCAGTAGGCACCGTGAAAAAGTATTTTCATTTATCTACTTATTTTTTTTACTTTGTTTGAGATCAAAACTTCGAAAACAGCCGTATCAGTCAAAAACAGAAAACAAGAAAACTTTTTTTTGGTGATCATTTTGGGGTCGCTATCTTAAAGTACATTTTGGCAATAAACCAATACAACCCAGTTATATAATAAACGAATAAACAAACAAAGAAAAACATGCATTCGAACAAACGTATTTTACATTTACTGGAATCATTAAATAAGTTACCAGACTTTTTTTCGTATGGGCACTTTTATTAATAGTACACACATGAAACACTTGTCCTCTTCCAAGTATTATCCTCCGGCTGCAATTCCCTTGCTGTACCGTTCCAACAACTTCTGGAAGGCCCCATGGAAGTCCACTTGAGTGAGCATGCCAATGACCTTCGTCATAGCCTCTTATATCTCCTCAATTGTCTCATAACGACAGCCTCTGAGCTTAGGGAATAACCAAAAGTCACAAGGAGCAAGGTCTAGACTATAGGGAGAGTGAGGAACTGTCTTGATGCCCATCTTGGTCAAATAGTTTATGACAAGGATGGAGTTGTGGACTGGTTCATTGTCCTGCTGGAAATGCCACTGACCCGATTTGAAGAGTGCTGGCCTCTTCCGACGGAATCTCTTCCTGAACTCCCTTAAAACCTCAATATAGTAACCCTAACCCTAACCCTTTGGCCAATCAACTCTGGTGTATTGACTTCCTTTCTCCTCCCACACCTTTCATCATCCTTCAAAGACTCCCTGCCTTGCTTGAATCTCTTCTGCCTCTCAAAAACTGATGCTCTATTCATGCAAGATGGTTGAAAAGCAGTCTGAAGCATTCCATACTTTTCTGTGGTATTTTTTCCAAGTATAAAACAGAATTTTATTGCATATCAATCTTCTAAAGTGTCCAGATTGCATTTTTGAAATTCACCAGCTGTGACAATCAGGCTTGTAGCTCTTCATTTTAACCTGAAATCATAAAAAATTGGTCAGTCATCTCATAAGATGTATAGTAATAACATACTGAGTTTTCAAGAGTCTCCGACAATTTTAAATGCCTGTACAAAAAAGTCTGGAAACTTATTGAATGCACCCAATATTTAGAAATGTTATTTCTCTTTGAATAACGAATCTTTATACTATATAATCTTTATATGCGTGTATGCATTTACCCAACCACTTTGGAAAAGCAGGATGATATAGGGTATTTTTTTAGCCAGAGTGTATCTGGGTTGAATTCAGAATTTTCCTTCCCTTGACCGGTTGCCTTACCTATGTTAAAGAGCCCAACCTTCACTCCAACTTACCAATAGCTGAGGGTGAATAGATCATTTCCTTTCTCAAGAAATGCAAATATATGTATAGTTTTCGGCTTATTTCCTGTTGGAATAGACTGGAATAAACGATCGGAACCTATATCCAAATGTAGGTATAAAATCCAATTCATATTAAGCTAATAATTCCAAAGACTACGAGACAAAATAGCAAATACCGATTATATGGTGAGGGAGACGAAAAGATTAGTAAATTAAAGCAAAGAGAGTATATGACTAGACACAACTGGGAGGACAAGGTGATCCACTGGGCATTGTGCAAGAAGTGTTAATTTGATCATACGAACGAATGGTATATGCCCAACCAAGAATCTGTCCAGGAAAATGAGATGCAGGAAATTCTCTGAGGTTTTGAGATAGAAACGGATCCCCTAAACTCGGCCAGACAACCAGACTAAGTGATTGTCCACAGAAAAAGAGAACTTGCCGAATAGCGGACTTTGCTGTTCCAGCTGATGATTGGGTAAAACTGAAAGGAAGCGAAAAGAGAGTTAAATACCTGGACCTTGCTAAAAATTTGAAAAAAACTATGGAACATGAAAGTAACGGTGATACTGTAACGATACCCCCCACGCCCCCCACACGTTCATCATTCTTCTAACCATTCACTTCTTGGCCGGCCGGTGATCAACTAGTGGTTCCGAGGGGGGTAACGCACATTTCTTTACCGCTACACGAATACGATCGAGGGAGTGGGAGGAAAGAGAACAAACGAACAAAAGCGAACAATATGCTTGGGGTTAACTCAGAGCAGAAGGAGAGTATGCAACACTACATTTCCGATAGCATATATGGACTAACGCTAGCATGGATTACTAGCGAAAATTCCACAAAGCAACTGGAATGCTGACATCTCTTGACTCAATCTTCTTCGCTGGACCCTATCTTCTCTGCTACTGTCTCCGGAGTCGACTGCCCCTGTCTGTGGTTCCACACCAACTGCCTCTGAGCAGTCCAACCAACTCTCTTTCGCGTCCCGTTACCACTTCTGGATACCGCGAGATTTCAGGTCCAAAAACCCTTTGTCTGGTTTCGCGCCAAAACAGACAAAGGAATCGTCTGCTTGGCGGGCCACCTATATAGTGTTACAATACCAGTGGTAATTGATGCACTCGTTACAGTCACCAAATGATTGGTAGAGGGAGTGGAGGGCTTATAAAAAGACGATTGGTGACTATCCAAACTACATCATTATTGAGATCGTCTAGAATACTGAGAAGAGTCCTGGAGACTTAAGAGTAAATTATACGAACAAAGAAATGAGACCATTAATCACATTAGTGAATAAAGCAAAATTGCACGGGAGGTACGACTGTTTGCGAAAGATATTCTGCAAGAGACTGAAATTTGACCATGCAACCAAACCGTAATGCATATACCAGGTACAATTTTCGAAAACAAGACGCATAAAATTCTGAGGGATTTTGAGATACAAACAGATCATCTAATCCTGCCCAGAAGACCAGACTTTCAAAAAATGAAGAGAATCTGCCGTCTAGAGGAGTTTGTCATTCTAGTGGACTTCTAAGTTGAAATACAAGAAAGGCATGTTCTAAGATCTTGTCAGAGAACTAAAAAAAAGCTGTGGAACATGAGATAACAATGATACCAGTTATATATGGAACACCTGGAACAGTCCCCAAAGGACTGGAATGGATATTGGAACAACTGGAACCGGGAGAAAGAACGGAGACCATTCAGATTACAGGTTTGTTGAAATCAGCCAGATTGCTAAGAGTTGTAGAGACCAGAGAGTACTGTTGCTCAGACTCCAGTGAAAGCCAACCAGCTAACCAGCTAACCAACAACTACTAATAATGACGATGATAATATAAGAATATTAGAAAATTATGAATTAAACACTCAGAATAAATAAATTAAGAAATCAGAAAATTGTTATTATGTAACCGCGTAAATAATGACGCAACGGGAAAAAAAAACAACAAAAAAACCTCCTTAGATGAAAACAGAACACCATAGAACTCACACCGCCTTTCCAAGACTGTCCGACAAACGAGATTATGCTTCTATCATGTCCCAAACAATAATATATAAAGGGCAACGCCCTATGAATCTGCTGATTCGATAAGCAAGAAACTGAGAATCCTCAAAGGCCTTTGATGCTGTGTCTACCCTATTCAAACTTATATCTAGATATGTTCAAAAGCGATATTAAATCCTCATTATTTATAAATTCAAAAGAAACAAAGAGAGAGGGAATGAGACGGGGGGAACAGGGATACCTAAAGTAAAAGCTATCGTTGCTAGAAATGACATAAGCGACCCGGGTTCAAATCCTCTTGATAGCGTTACAAGTTGACTGTCGATATTAAATTAAATACTTAGGACTAATTAGGATAATTTGTTGAAGATTAATTATAGTCTTTTGGTAAGGTAGGGTGGAAAAATATAATAATAATAATAATAATAATAATGTATTCGCACCTAGCGACACGATGCGCTAGAATGGGTTAAAGTGACAAGGACACCAAGATTGCTTATTGCAAGAGTCGAATCGGCCGATCTGGGTTTTGATTGATGGGATAGAAAAATAAAATCAATGAAAAGGGGACGGAACTTTTCCCCCGTGCCCAAGACGTGTAATGCAAGGCCATAGTTTTTGATTGACTGTCCGGTTAAACACGGGCCTCGGGGTGAGGTTTCTCTACCTCCACCGATGATTGCGCACTAAGGCCATTCGTCCAGCGTTTCTATTGGTATTTAAGGGTCTCAACCCCCATAAAAAAAGATCTCGAAAAAGGAATAGACAGATTGAAAGTTGGTTCTCCAGACGGAACACTTGAAGCCCTTGCCACCCTCTTTGCCACCACTGCCACTTTACCCAGAGTCCTCAACTTTACCGTCCCTAGCAACATTAATTTGCTCAAAACGAACTCGAGGCTAACTGTTATCGCCAGTTAACTTATCTCAGAACAAAAAACCCTTGTTGTATACTTTTTTAAATCATTGTATTATGAATAAATCCTGTTATTTACAACTGTTAAAAAGCGTTCCTGAGTTATTGAAGTAGTTGACCAGTTAACGGCACCGGTAAAGTTGGCTGTCGTCCGACCCAGCCTGAACCAAGAGTAGTCCGAATCAGCTCTTCCCCAACTTTCCCGTGGGTCGAACAACGCAACGTGGACACGGAAATCTGGACAAGCAGATCCACCAGAAACTTCGACCTATAAGTGGCTCGCAGCGCGACATGCACTTATAGGACCACACTGTTTACTTCATGTAAGTTACCTCGGCATAAATCCGTTTTTGCTTCCATCTGTGTGTAGATAGTTGGCAAGACTCAAAAATTGACCAGGTGTCAAATACTTATCGTGGCGATGGGGTTATATATATATATATATATATATATATAAATGCTCGTGCATGTGTTTGTGTGTGTGTGATTGCATGTGTGTATTTTAATTAAAATGAATTGATTTTTGTTGAAAAACAGCACTCAATAAAAGATATCATCGAGCTAATATATCAATGTCAACAAACTTAGCTTACGATCAAGAAATTGTCAAAATTTTTGTCCTTATTATATATATGTGTGTGTGTGTGTGTATATATATATATATATATATATATATGTATGTATAACTGGGAATCGAGTGCTTGTCTATATTTTGTCGAGAAACCAGCATAAAAAGAGTATATTTAGTACTCCCAAGAGATGGTTCTTAATATAAAATGTAATTCTTGAAGTAATGGAATCTTATATAATAAACAAAAGCAGTCATTCTACAAGCCACAACAAAATATAACGAAGATGATTTTCCCTATTTTAACTAAAAGAATTTTTTTTTAAACGGAGATATCAAATAACTATATAGTACTATAGTAATGGCCTAATGAGTAGAGTGTTCACCAATGTTCCAAGAGATCGAGGTTCAATCCCAGGTCATACCAAAGATTCAAAAAATGGTACTTGGTGCTGCCTTAACACTCATCATTACGGATCAAGGGTAAAGTTGAAAAACACAAGGAAAGGAGTAGCGCCCTCCTCATCCCCTCGGTGTAGTAGTATTGAAAAGTTAGCCTTCATGTCGCCCTCAACAACGGTCAGCCAACTTTAATTACTATTTTTGTTTGAACAAACAATTTCGACAAAAATGTTTTGATCATGAAATCTCTTGCATACCAAATATTATAGATTGACCCTCGACCGAGCTGTCAATCAAGAGATGCACCTTTGTAAATAAGCCGAAGGAGAGCGGAAGTAGGTGGGCATTAAGAAAGAATATAGACAGGGTGCTCTTGGCCGTCAAAGCAGTCGGAGACAGGGATGCCAAAGTGAGAACCAGCTTACAGAGGGCTGGGCCTTCAGTGACCCACGATTGAGCAACCCAAGCCAAGATGCGAAAGAAGTGCTGCTAGTGTCAAGAGAAGAACTTGGGTCAATATAGCAGTCTGTCTCTGTCTCCACTCATCTCTCACACACAATAAAACATCACCCATTCGAAAATAATGTGTGACATATTCATATTTTTGTAAAGAAGTGTATTCGTTTGTTTGTTGAAGTCGTCATTATCGCTTAATGATGTTTGCGCATATAAGTGCATATTTGTATACGTATACGAGTTGTTGTATGTGGCTATAAAACAAATATACATCTTATAATCTTTCTCTTCTGTTGGTCAAATTTCTACTGTCTAATGGCGGTCAGCGTGTAGAATTAGGTAACGTTTTGGACTATGATATCGGACATAGCGAGTTCGAAATCCCGTCGCGCAAATACGTTTGGTTTCTGATAAATATCTTAAGGAAAGGTATAAATACCGTTTTTCACTAATTTATCGGTTAAATCGTACCACTATTATTCTTCTACAAGGAAGACTTTGACATTAAATAACCCACAAAAGTTGATATACCATAAAATAACTATTACAATTTGTAACCTTTATTAAAAGGTCTATATTTCAAATTTATGAGTGTGTAAAACATCTGTCAGCGATCCAACTCATAGTGTAAATAGGTATTTCAGCTAAGTTACGTATATTTATCTAATATTGTTTATGTTAGAAGCAAATTTATCCATAAGGAAAATATATATATATATATATATATATATAAAGATTTTTCTTGTGCCCGTGGTGTAATGCTTATCGTCGTAGAAAATGGACACAGTGTCACGAGTTCAAATCCTGGACGAGACTGATTGCATTTCTTATACCACTAATACCCTTGGGAAAGGTATGAATCCAATTATTCTCCCTCCAGCTATGGGTAAATAGTAGGGTAGACTAGGTTCTTCAGCCTTGGTAAGGCAACAAGTCAAGGAGAAGGATTGAAACCTGTTAAACCCCGCTTAAAAATTGATCTTGTGTCATATCTTGCGCCAGCGGAAGGGTTTGTAAATGTGTGCTAGAAACATTAAGTTGAATGAAGCTTTCAATTCCAAGTAGCTACGTAAGTTTAAGCTTTTGTTTATGTTTCAGTATACGTACAGTCGTAAGGAAGCTCTACAGCATTAATAGGTTCTAAAATGCATGATACAACCTATTTTTAACGTAAGCTACTCGTAATGTCTAAAAAAAAAACCACCGTAAAACTAGCGTAAATAACTCGCAAGGGAATACAATTATCGCTAATCTTTGAAGAACACAAAAAATACATTTTAGTCCTATTTCTTAAAAAATAATGAACACAATTAGATAAATACTTTTCCTGTGACTTACCCTTTATAATACCTTTAAAATGACGACAAATATTAAAAAGTTAGCGTAAACTACACATTAAATAATAAAACTTTTGTAATGGCATTAAAAATATTTAGGAATATTTTAATCTTAATTTGTAAAGAATAATTGATAAAATTAATAAAATTATGTTATTTACTTAAAATTGATAAGATTTTGTTATTTTCCTTAAAATAACGTAATGATGTTCACTGAAGAGAAATTTAATCCAACCACTTGATGAAAAGCCGAATTTGATTTAGGCCGAAATGACGTAAATAGGGATATTAATGTATGTATTAGAATTCATTTTACTTTTTATCAATGATTTTCCTTTAAAGCATAGATATAAGGCAAAAGATAATTTTGTAAAAAATATTTTCTCTGTTCAGAATGCAGTGTTACATCGTTGGTGAACCCAGCCTTAACCATTGATAGGCACCGTATCTGGAAAAAGTCTGACATTAAATTAGTTCTACTCTGTTTAATGTGAGCTTGTGTCATATCCTGTACATTATTCGGAAAATGAACGAAGTTGGGTAAATACATGTATATATATATATATATATATATATATACTGTAGACAAAGAGACAACAGACCTTGATAACTGTCAGTTTTTGTGCTAAGAAACGCATACGTGAGAAACTGACGTTTAACAATCTATCCTAAATTGAAAAATCGCACGACTTGACAATAATACAGAGCCCTCTTTTTTTAAAGATATAGCAAGCTATGTATATGTATGTGTGTTCGTGCGTGATGTGTGTTCTATGGGTAAATTGTCAGTATTTTCAATTATTAATCTTACTTACGTGCTTTGTTTGAGGGGTTGTCTACAGTGCCGCATACTTGTTGTCCTTTAAATAACCATAACCAGAAAATCTGGTGAACACTTACACATGACATTCGGAAGCACTGGACAGCTGTTTCGACCTTATTAGGTCTCATCAGCAGTGTATAACATCATCTCCACCATTGGAGATCAAACCAGCGACCACAGATTGCAGTGCCGAAACTCTACGACGGAACCATCAGTCCATATCGCACTGAAGTGATACTAAATTAATTAGTCATGGTAACTGCACGGCCAATTAACCTGAATGTGTCTTGTAAGTTATATCCGTACTCTTTCCAGAGGACATGGTCACCTCCAGGGCCACGTCTTCCCAAGAGCATTAGAAATACGCGTCAGCGTTATTATTATCTCCTCAAAGGCAAGGATATATATCTACTTTTTTTTAGTAGAGGAATTATATTGTGAATTAAATGACCATGGAGGTACGGATGTAACTTGCAAGACAAATTTAGGTTAATTGGCTGCGCAATTACCATGACTTATAAATTTAGTATCTCTTCTGTGCGATATGGACTGATAGTTCAGTCGTAGAGTTTCGGCTGTGTAATCCTATTTACCAACCCCTCCGCTCGGGCAGGATATGACACAAGGTCAATTTTTAAGCGGAGTTCCATGGTTTGAATTCAGACTAGTTGCCTCACCAAAGACGAAGAACTATGTCCGTCCTACTATTTACCCATAGCTGGAGGGAGAATAATTGGATTCATACCTTTTCCAAGGGTATTAGTGCTATGTGAAATGCAATCAGTCTCGTCCAGGATTTGAACTCATGTCTCCGTGTCCATTAAAATTAATGTCAATTTTTGCTGGTCAGATAATACCGATGTGTCAGTGTATAGTAGTCCACCGAAGAACGTCGCCTGTGTGTCCGTCCATACTTCACCAACAGTGCCTGGCATGTCTTGTCTGTCTTACTTGGAAGGTTTGTGAGATGGGACCTAAATGGCCGTACAGCTGCTGTTTTGTAATGTACTGTTTCCAGGATTTACTCAGAAGAGCTGGCTTCATCCTTTGTACTTCTCATCTTGCTTTTTTCCTTGTGTTTTGTTAAAGTCCAAGTGGTGCAAATATTCATTAGTACTGATATGGTTTGGAAGAAATACCGTTTTATTTTAAGACGATCGGAGGGATAGTATCGCACTAATTTTCTTCTCCTAAAGTTTTATTTTATTTTATTTAACTGTATTTTACCTTAGAATCTCTTATTTCCCTCTTTACAGTGTACTCGAACACATACACTTATTACTTATTGTCTATATCGTACGATTCATTACTTCCACAGTCCACAAATGTTTGCGTATGAGAGTTTGGCATTTCTGTTCTACTTCAGTAGTTCCGGTGTGAGAAAAAGCGGGATCTGCATTTCCTGTTGCTGCGGATTTGCCGCCATTGAATATTTATCGTCAATGGATGTGGATAGCAAAATCAAATGTTCCGTGAAAACCCCGGAACACTGATGGATGGAAGCAAGGACTTGGGCCAATATAAAGGATGTTGCTTTTACTTTTTTTCAGGTGCAGGAAAATAAATAAAATAAGTGTTCACTCAAGGAGAAAAGAAAAACAGCCTTGTTTTGGAAATCTTCTAAAAGCCAGCAGCAACCATTCACTTTACGTTCTCTTGTAAAAATTGTTCGACTCTTGCATGTTCTTGTTGTGAGTTTCATCAAATTACCGATTTGTATTTTTCATTTTTTCGTTCAGGGAAGAACGTATTTGTTTAATAGAATAAACAATTGGCACTCAAGTTTCTATCGATCAATTTAATTTTATATATTTTAAGACATCATTGGCCAAGTGGGTAGAGTGTTGGACAATGGTTCGGGAGACCTGTGTTCAATCATAGGTCACGTCATACCAAAGACTTTAAAAATGGTACTTGATATCTCCTTGCTTAACACTCAGGAATATAAGGTATTTCTCAAGGGTAAAGTGGAACAACCCAGAAAAAAGAGTTGCGACCTCCCCTACACCTCGGTGTAGTAGCTATTGAAAAGGAGGCTTTCTGGTCACCCTCAACAACAGTTGCCAACTTAACATCTATATTGTCTATTTAGTTTGATTTAGTTTTATGGCATATCAACAATTATTGTTTATCAAATGCCAAATCTGTTTTGAAACAGAAAACAATTCTATTTCAAACAATCTAGTTTAGTATAAGTACACAATTTAAAATGCCAAAAGCAGTTCTATTTCAAGCAATTCAGTTTATTATAAGAACAAAATTTAGTTCTATTTGACTCATAGATAGGATCCTATCAGGTAATACCGCTCCAGGTCTAAGAGGACTTGGTGGTAATGGCAATAAAGGAGTTCTCCGCATTTCCCAAAGCTCCAGCATTACTGGAGCCTCACCATCAGATTGTTTTGTGTTGCTCGTTGTGTCATTCTGCAGAAGTGGAAGATTTCCTCTTCTGAAGGGATGCAATCAGTGTATTGTATTCTAAAGCCCTAGCTGACAATGCCACTACATTGTCGAGGATATGAAAGAGAAAAAAAAAAGACAAATTTTATCCTTCAATGATGAAATGGAGATAATGATGCCGATTTCAATAAATAATTTTAAATGTCTCTTGAAGGAATATCTATAGAATGTCTATAATTTAATAAACCTGTCTTTTACAACAACATGGTGAGATTACCACATTAAGTGACAAGCATCTCAAATTAGTTGATAAATTTCATAACATTACTCATAGAATTACTTCATGGGCCAGAAATTATATTATATTTATTTCGATGGAGGAATTAATGATATATTAGAATTATCATGATTGATAATCCAAATGTTTCATTTGAATATATATATATATATATATATATATATATGAATTTTTAATTTATATATATATATATATATATATATATATATATATAAATATATATATATATATGTACTTATGTAGGAAACTGCTCGAGAAGTAAGGATGAACTCATCAGCGACCTTCACCTATAGACCCTTTCACATATACGACCAACAAGAACTTACCTAAAACAGCTCTGTACTGACACAGGATGTATTCGAGTAGACATTTCGGAAGCGATGGATGATAGAGACGAATAGCGAGAGAGAGAGTCCGGGTGATCTGTTCTAGTGGCATGATGATGATGATGATGATGATATATACTACCGACCAAAAATTTGGGACTGCAAGGATGTTTTTGCCTTAACATGAAAGGAATTATGTTTAATGTCATAAAAGAAATGAATTCATTTTTTCGATGGTTGGATACAATTAACCGATTAATCAATAGGGATATACGAAATATAATTTTTATTAAAGAAAATTTATATTTTCTTTTTATCAAAGAATACACGATTAGCAATTATTACTGCTGAGCAAATTCTTAGAACCTTTCTTGAAACATGTGAAAATAGTTTGATGAAAGTAATTCCCAAGCAGTGTGTTAATGTTTTAACAACTTTAGCTTATTCATTGGCAATTCACTTCGAACATAATGATCCCTCGCCAAATGAGCTTTTTAATATGAACTTAGAGGAACAACTCAGGGTTAACCCAATTTTTATATCAATAGATAGATAGATAGATCGAACTTGCAATAGCGTAAACACGGTGAGTGAGTCAACAAGAACACATGACTCGATGTTTACGTTATTCTGACATAGATTTCACACATGCTTTTTCAGTAATATTGAGAACCTCTTCACACACACACAGACACACACACACACACACACACATATACACACACACACACACACACACACATATATATATATATATATATATATTTATATAAGTAAAAAATGGAAATGAATATGACAGTATGGAGAAAATAGAGAAACTAAGTAATAAAAAAGTGATGAATTTAATTCGAAAAAGGTCAACGCTAAAAAGTTTCAGTTTTAGTAAACCTTCATCAGGACTTCTTCTTCCTCTTCTTCTTCTTTCTTCGAAGTTCAATGTATTTAAACATCATTGCCTGTGCCAATCACGTGGTAGTTTTTTGAAAAAGAACACTGATTGAATTATTGAAGGGTTATGATCTTTCTTTGTATATATATATATATTTATATATATATTTTTTTCCGTTATGGTATTTTATTTAAACATCCATCGATGTTCTATTAACAATTGTTTCATCGTCTTAAATTCCTGATAAAGTTTACTGAAATTAAAAGGTTTTAACGTTGAACGTTGACTTACATTCCTTATAAATTCACCACTTTTGGATTACTTTGTTTCTCAATTATGTCCAAATAGGAAGCTCTCTGAAACTAGTTGACAAGTTCACTTACCTAGGAAGCAGTGTCTCATCAACCGAAAAAGACATCGACACGTGGCTAACGAAGGTACGAACAGCTATCGATAAGCTATCGATCATATGGAAGTCACACCTGACCGATAAAACGAAACGCAGTTTCTTCCAAGCAGCGGTCGTATCGATACTGCTATATGGATGTACTACTTGGACGCTAACGAAACGGCTGGAGAAAAAGCAAGACGGCAATTACACAATAATGCTGCAAGCAATATTGAGCAAGTCCTGGAGGCAACACCCCAAAAAACACCAACTATATGGCCACCTACCTCCTATCACGAAAACTATCCAAGTTAGACGAACCAGACATGCATGACCCTGCTGGAGAAGCAGGGACGAGCTCATAAGGGATGTACTCCTATGGACCCCCACATTTCGCCGAGCAAAAGCAGGACGGCCAGCTCGAACATACATACAGTAGCTCTGTGATGATACGGGATGTAGCCCTGAAGACCTGCCAGAGGCGATGAACGATAGGGAGAAGTGGTGAGAGAGGGTCAGAGATATCCGGCAGGAGATGATGATGATGTATATATATATATGTATATGTATCAGTGGCGACTCTTGCTTATTTTTGCTACTCGTGCCCCCCCCTGCACTCAGTCAACTTCAGTTCCCAACCCGTGGTCCGTGGACCCAAAGTAAATCATCATAGTTGCTAATGCGTGATTCTCCATCGTATAGCACAGATTGACAAACCTACCAAGCATGATGTTTTTTTTTGTAAACAATCAAGATACTATATAATTTGTAGTCTTGTTAATACAGTAGATAAGATCATTTTTTTTCCTTTCAAAAGTATAGAAGAAAAGAGAAGATGTTCATTACTATGACGAGAAAAATATGTTTATTAGAATAAAGAAACTGATGACAATATACACAGACACGGCTAATAGTTTCAATTTCGCTTAAAATAAAGATTATTTGTTGGAAATGTATTCAAATAAATAAATTTTAGTTACAGAATGTATTATATGCAACATTTATTAAAGAAATAGACATCTGTTAGTGAAAAAACGAATTAAAACACGCCGTTTAACCAACATTTACCATAGCGATGATGATGACGTCGGCGACTGCTCTAATCTGCTATCCCCTCTCTCTCTTACTCTCTCTCTCTCTGGCCATCTCCCTCTTACCAATACATCTATCAACAGTCACACGTGCTAAGATTTTTGAGCACAGTGTAAGGGTTGCTCTTGCTATTGGGTACAGTCAAAAGCGTATTTCTCTAACATTACTGTTATTATAAGGGTCTAGTGCCTGGCACGGATCGGGCGTTCAACTTTATAGCCGATTTTATGGAATGTTCAATGAATCTGACGGTGGCCGGACAAAGACCATCCGTTCAAAACAGCATCGTTGTATTATTCCCAGATATATTTATGAACTTTTGGCTATTTAGTTATCGAAACTTGAATAGATGCGTAATTTAATTGAGATCAGACTAAGTATGTTTGCTTGAAATTAATGGATGATTTTTAATCCATTTTGAATAACATTGACCGAGTTATTGGTCGTGCCGGACACGAGTAGCACTAGTCCCATCTCCGCCCCTGATATATATATATAAGATACTACATATATATATCAAATAGAATTATTTGTCATTTAAACTGTGCCCAAACAAATTACTTAAGCTAAATTGAACTGTTAGCAAAGATCTGATTGATCATTTCATTGTGTAAACAAATGACTGATGTTTCATTGAATTGTTAATGATACATAGTTATACGTGCCAACCATTTAACTGTGTGCAGACGAGTAGTTAGCCCAGTCGGCTGGGGCTGTGGAATACACCGACTGCTTTTCTAGAGAGGGGTAAGACCCCCACCAACGAATGTCCTAGTTATGACACAGAAGAATCTGATTGTGAGTTTCCAGTGATGCTGGGGCTTCGGGGAATGCAGAGCACTCATTCATTGCCATTGCTTCCAGGTCAACTCTGGCTAGGAATTCGTAGCACCTGATAGAGCCATATCTATGGGTTAAATAGAAGTAAACTGCATATTTATCCTAGATAGAATTGTTTGAATTAGAACTGTTTGACTAAACTGAATAGCTTGAAATGGAAATGTTTTTGACAATAAAACTGTGTACTTACATTTAAACTGCGTATTTATGCTAAACTGAATTGTTTGAATTAGAACAGTTTGACTAAACTGAATAGCTTGAAATGGAAATGTTTTTGATAATAAAACCATGTACTTACATTTAAACTGCGTATTTATGCTAAACTGAATTGTTTAATAAAGAACTGTTTCGACATTTAACTGTATGTAAACAAAATCTATACTTGTACTAAGCTGAATTGGCTGAATGAAAAATGTTTGAATAAACTGAATAGCTTGAAATCGAAATGTTGTTGACAAATAAACTGTGTACTCAAGCTAAAATGAATTTTTTGAAATAGGACTGATTTCTGCATAACAATCGATCTGGCGTTAAATAACCGACAAAGGTTGATATGCCATAAAACCCAACCAACCAAACCAAACCAAACGAATTAGTAGTGTTAAATAGAATTATAAGTGTTCAATAGAAATACTTAAAACTCTTTAAATATGCATTAGGATTGAATTATTGGTACAATATAGCAATGCTTGGAATTATTTGATTGTGAGCTAATGAATCGTGTTGAATTGAATAATTAGTGCTAAATAGAAATACTGGTAACCACTTCACTGCGTGCAAGCAAATGATTAATATCGACTATGATTATTCGTGTTAGATAAGAATAATTGAAACCATTTAATTGTGTAGAAACAATAGCAATACTAGTGTGCAAACAAATTAACTCAAGTTTATTTTTAAATGACATTACCTGTAAACAATTAGTGCAAACAAATGACTGATGTTAAGTTGTAACCGATATATTGCAATGCATGAAGCCATTTTATTTTTGCAAACAAATGATTATTTGTAAAACGAAATATTTGAAACCATTTAACTGTGTGAAAATAAATGAGCCCAGGATCGTTTTAAAATAGCTTGGTCTGTTTTTTTCTTAAAATCAACCTTCCTAAGTTACTTAATCCGAAAGCCATCCTTCTAGAAATACAGTAGTGGTACTCCCATAGCTAAGAGGATAAAGGGCTTCATACATTTCCCAAGGGTATTTATCCAAAAGTGAACATTTAAAGATGTTAATGATCTATACAATGGTTTTCACATCATATACTTAATATATATATATATATATATATATATATATATATATATAATATATATATATATGTGTGTGTAAACAGGTTTTGGTATTAAATAACCTACGATGGTTTAAATGCAAGAAAAGCATGGTAAACCAAATCAAATACTGCCAGCCATAGTTAAAAAAAAGAAAGACGTGCAATAAATAAGATGACGTTCAGCTTAAAGAAGAAATATATTCGATTAGATTAGTACATTTTCTTTTTTGCCCTGACAAGAAAATTTGGCATCACCGGGACCAGTACCTCAGTGGTAGAGTTTTAAATCTACATCCTGTGGTCCTTGTTCGATCACTATTGGGGAAGATCACGGTGTACACTGTTGATGAGGCCTAATAAGGTCGAAACAGCTGACCAGTGGTTCTGCATGTCACGCGCAGATGTTTGTCGGGTTTTCTGGTAACGGTAATTCAATTTATAATCGCTTAGATCCATGCCTAAATTAACCAAAAATGTGAAATTTTTTGGTTACTTTAGCTACTCGTGTTCTCAGTATCCACCAGCTCCGGACTTCGTTTAATCATAATAAACCAGCTCTATTTAAGCTCCCTTATCAAGAACAACAGTGATATTTTTAACCCATTGAAAGAGTCGATACGAGGGTTCATACTTTCTCCAAGATATTAGTCTGAAAGGGAACATAGTAACGCGACTGAAATTGGAACTAGCTTACTTCGAGGCAACAGTTAAACGCTTCAGCAATTATATCACGAGGATCATATCAGGAAAACCTGAAGGCGTTAAATCTTAACTATACTGAGGCTATGCAACAAGTGTGAATATCAGACTTCAAACCATGTAAGTCGTTCGTTCGCTACATAAATAACTTGGGCATCGTACTTATGACAAAATGATCGTTATGATTCAATATCGTCACACACCAGAACGATACGACGCCTGTTTAAAGTGGACTTTATATACCATCGATTACATGTTCAAACCTGTTTCTATTTCCGTTTCTACCAACACCTTCGTCTCATGATAATTGACATATTTGCATTGAAATTTCTAAATATAAAGACTATTATGATTAGTTGTATGAATAGGAGATTTATGCAGTTCATGATTATAGTTGCAAGGTTCTAGCCAATATGATTGGCGATGGAACTGAAAGCAAGATAGGTTGAATTTCTTTCTTTCCTAACAGCATGGTGGAGGAAAGTAATTTCAGCAACTTAGAGCACCTGCTTCTGATGAATTACAAAAATGAAGCTTGTTAATTATTATTACTTACAATATTTGGACTATCATCTTTAGTGTTATAATCAAAACGTTTCAACAGATAAATCCTTTAGCCTTCTTCAGGTGTTTCCTTTCAAACTCGGCAGTTCAATCAGTATCTTGAACTGAAACCTTTATTTGAACTGCAGGGGCAAAGTGTTTCGATTCTATTAATCATAACTAAGTTTAAGTGTTAAGTTATAGTTAGTATTCTCTATTATTCTTACTGATTGTTGGGATTGAACCTACTACCTCCAGATTATTTCAATTAGAACTAGCTTCCACAAAAACGCTATATGCACTGCGCCATGTGTCATTGCCGGAGAATTCAGACTGAATAAAGTTATACCTCCATTGCCTCATAGGATACCCCTCTTCACGAGCATATGTATTTTTGTTCCCATTGTTAATATTACAAATGTACAAAAAAGAAATAAATAATAAAATCCTTATATCTTTAATTCTTTAATAATGACCATCTTACAACCCCTATTTAATATGGGTAAATACTACTGGTGTCTATTAAATCACTATTGCTCAAGTGGGTAGAGTGTTCGCCAATGGTCCGGGAGACCTGTGTTCAATCCCAGGTTACGTCATACTAAAGACTTTTAAAATGGTACTTCATACCTCCTTGCTTAACACTCAGCAATATAAGATACTATCAAGGGTAAAGTGGAGCAATCCAGGGAAAGGAGTAGCGCCTTCCCCTACACCTCGGTGTAGTAGCTACTCAAAAGGGAGCCTTGGTGTCGCCCTCGACTAAGGTCGCCAACTTTACTTTTTACTGTTAAAGAGTAAAGTTAACATTTAAATTCCTTCTTATAATTACCGATGCAGTTTATAAAAATAGCATGTTATAGACAAAACAAAAATATTCAAAATCTCTTTGTATCACAGCAGAAATAATCAATGGGCTGACAATTTCACTATACAATGTTTTTGGTTAGGTCCTTTGTTTTATTTTCATGTAATATTACGGACGGGCGCTGTCGTCAATCAATGAAGGTGTCACGAGACTAGCGCGTGCGGGCAGAATGACCTGCTAAGTTAGACGTGATTTTAAAATAATCAAAGATGTAATATCACGTGTTTCACAAGTGTCGTCGAACATTCGCGGATCTTCGATTTGTTCTCCAAAATCTCTATATAAGAAAACAAGTAATGAGATTTTGGCAGAGTTGAAGGCAGTTGTCAAAACGGGTGCGTTAAAGGTTCCGGAGGCCCCGATCCATTATACCCCAGTCTGCTACGACCTATCTACTGTGACAGGCATGTGTCAAACAGCTAGCTCTCACACACACCCGGTCACCACCGAGAGGAAGGGAGAAGAAGGGACTTTTCGAGTTGCAGTGACCATAGCTGAATAAAAACGACTGCTATATTTTCTTCCCTTACCTTCGAGTTTGAGTATTTCTTTTTCTGTGGACTTCTTTCTTAACAGCACAAAACGTTGGTCCTATGGTACAGCCATATCAACCATTTATATGCATTTAAGGACAAATCCTGTTTATACACCAATACATTAAATATATGATTTGGAAGTGAATAGTCAATAAACTTCACTTTTAAATTACTTGGAACTCATTTGTTTGCACACTGTTAAATGGTTTTCAAGTATTGTACCATAGGCATTTCATGGCTATGTGTGAAAAGTACATTGAATGTCCATAAAGATAGAACATTGGAATCTCGAAATTCGAAAAACACGTACGACTTCTTAGTTCAGGTAGGAAATTTTTTATTACCTTTGAGTCTAAAGGTTCTCAGATATAAGGAGAGATATACACATTCTTTCTATTCTGGCTTTTTCATCTGCCCCCCTTCTCATGCGACACCTGCCCAAGGCCTTCGCGAGCAAGCGAAAATCAACCGTCTTCTCGCGAGGCAGGTCTCAACTCTCCTCACAGACTGATTTTTTCAAAATTCCCCAAATCCTCCGCGCGCTTCCGGTGCGTGACGTCATTCGCCCTCTCGGGCTATTGTGACATCTCTGAGTGACACGTCCGCTCCGCACACGCGCGTGAACACCTGTGTTAATGTTGCACCTAAGTAACCCATGCACTGAGTCGAAAGGTTCTCAGCCTAACTAAACCCAAAGGCATAAAACGAAATCCCTCTGCCATTATATTACAGTATTGCTAGCAGAAACTAATCATTTAATATTAATGATTTATTTGCACATAGTTAAGTGTTTTTGAGTATTGTAAACACTAATAATTCTGTTTTATAATTTGCTTTCAAGTATATTAAATTACAGAATTGTTTTATTTGATCAATGGATAGGACCCAAACAATCATAGTGTATCTGGTAGTAATGGCAATGACGGGGTAGTTCACATACCCCAAGTCTCGAGGACTGGAGTCTCACCACGATATACAGTTTAAAGTCATTATCATGACACTCGTTGGGATTGAGTCTTACTCCTCAGCAGAGGTGCTGTCGGCCGTATTCTACAAACTCAAGCAACTGGTTGATATACTTTTTTCATGTATATAATCAATATTCACCATTAAACTAAGTCTATTGACAATAAGATTATGCTTGAGAATTAAATATTTGTCTTGTTGAATGAATTATTAGAGAACAGGCTCATTGGTGTATCAAAGTAAATAGATTACTTTTAAATATTGAGAGCATCGAACCATTCGAATTGAATCACTCTGAAAATAGAATATATAGCGGTATATTTTAAAAAAAAATGTTACTTGTTTACGAAAACGCTTGCATTATTAACATGATGCCCCAAAGTTATTCGTTGTAATTAATAATTTTGAATGTGTGAAATCGAGTTAATAGCATTTAGGAAACTTATCACCCATCGGTGATTTCAGAAACATACGATACAGAAGTTTGAACGAAAAAAAAATAAACTTACTGAATATGAATTATTATTATTATTATTATTATTATTATTATTATTATTATTTTGTAAAAGGGAAAGGCTCATGTAAACATTAGAAAAAGCCGAAAACAGGCGTCCGATTTAATATTGTTATTTCAGATAATTACAGTGAATTCATTTATGATTGGTTATTGAAAGAAAAAGAAGACTCATATTGATTGCATGCCAAAAGATAATAATGATTTATCATACATTTCCAGATATACGAGGGTCGACTGAAAAGTTCTTGACTGACCAAGATACTTTCATGAAATGATTTCACCTAAGGTCTATTTTTAACATCGAATCCCTTTTGGTCAACACATGACTTGTTACAGTACTTGGATCCAATCTGTAAATATTGTTTTATTGTTTTTGTGAGTTCATAAATCGGTATAGATAGTTGTGATTATGAACTCACAAAAACAATAAAACAACATATTACACCATACCTGCCCTGTAAATGTCAGAAAATCTACAAATCAATTCAAGTTCTACATACAATTAAACCTAATAATGGTATTATTAGCCTCACTGGATGCAGAAAATCAATTCACTAATGTTGTTGTCAATGAAACAATTGATATTATCATAAATTATGTCTCTAACAACCCACTCCTACCTCTTCTTAAAATCAACCCTAATGTACTTCGAAAATTGCTCCTAACTTGCACTAATGAAGTTCTATTTTACGACCATCTTGGTAAAATTTACATTCAAACAGATGGAATATCTATGGTGTCTGTCCTGAGGCCGATCTTCAGTAATTTCTACATGTCCGAACTCGAAAATGAAATATCTAAGAGCATTAAAAACATTCATTATACCAAGGATATGTTGATGGTATACTTATCCTTGCTTATGACATTAACGAAACCAACATACTGCAAGACACCTTCCAAAAAATTCAGTTCTTACTTTTACTCATGAACAAAAAAAAAACAACAAATAACATTTCCCGTTTAGATGTTCTAATTGATACTTACAATAATAATAACTTCATTACCTTTACTAAAAAAAATCCCTCTAATAAGATCTGCTATACCCTCAAATTTAAAAGTGAATGTCCCTTCCGATATAAAAAAAAAGCAATAATTAATAACCTAATATACCGTGCAAAACTAATCTCCTCCACCAAAGCAATATTCGAAAAGAAATAAAAAACATAAAACAAACTCTCATCAATAATGGGTTCCCTGTCTATATTGTTGATGAACAAATTAAACGTATAATTAAAAATTTTAGCCAACCAAGCAAACACTATAACATTCCACCCAGTAAATAAGCATTTATCAAACTGTTTTTTACTGCAACCAAATGCAATCCAATTGTAAATTAGATAAAAATATATTTAAAACTTTGATTCAAAGAAACATACTTCCCACTGATCCTAATAAAACAAGTAAAACTTATCATATACTACTATCATCATCATCATCATGTCACACTACCAGCATCGATCTTCCTGATCCTCTCTCGCAACTCGTCTCTATCGTCCATTACTCCCGAGATGTCTTCAAGGCTACAACATGTATCAGCACAGAGCTGTTGTATGTAGGTTCTAGTTGGTCGTTCTGCCTTTGCTCGTGCATGTGAAGGGGTCCACGGGAGCTTATCCATTAGGAGTACATCATTACTTCTCCAGACATATCCCGCATGACTGGTTAATCTAACTTGGATAGTTTTTGTGATGGGTGGGAGGTGGGCGTATAGCTGCTGTTTTGTGGGGTGTTGCTTCTAGGACTTGATTAATATAGCTCAAAGCATTCTTATGTAATTGCCGTCAAGCTTTTTTTTCATACGTTTAGTAAGCGTCAGTGTAGTGCATCCATATAGCAGTATCGACAGGACCACTGCTTGGAAAAACTGTTTTATTTTATCGGTCAGGTCTGACTTCCATATGACCCATAGCTATCGATAGGTGTCCATGACTTTGCTAGTCTCGCGTTGACGTCGTTTTTGGTTGATGAGTGACTGCTTTCTTGGTAGGTGAACTTGTCCACAAGTTTCAGAGAGCTACCATTTAGTGTGGAGATGTCTCCTCTTTGATTAAAGCAAATATATTCCGTCTTATTTGTGTTGACATGGACGCCCATGCCAGTAGCTGTTCGTCCCAAACCATGCAGCTGGGTTTCGGTTTGGGCAAGTGTATTCGCCAGAGGCATTATATCATCGACGTAGTCCACGTCCATAATAGTTTGTGCGGGGTATCTTCTGCTTCTTTCTTTTGCCGGCTTGAAACTGTTATCTTTCATTATATCTATCCACTATAATAGATTTAAAATCTCCAAATTTGTCATTAATAATAATTATTCTTCCTTGATTGGATTTTTTGCAAAAAAATAACGTTATATATCAATTTAGATGTCCTTTAGAAGATTGTATCTCTGAAAACAACAATATATACGTTGGTTTAACCTCAGCTACCCCATCGAGAAGACTTATGATGCACATTTCTGATACCAGTTCCATAGCACATCTAAAAAAACATTCATGCCCGACAACGGAATTTCGGAAAATTCTTACTGACAACAAGACAATATTAGAACAACAAAATAACAAGCAAAAATAACATATTCTCAAGGCGCTACATATTAAAAATATACAATCTAAACGTAATAGAATTGATTTTGAAACCTGTGCTAATGTACTTAAATGTCTTTAAAAAATCGAAAAAAAAACGCTACTCAATACAACAGTACAAACGCTCATTCTTACAAAGTTGTAATGTTCATACATAAGTTAAATCACTTTTGTAATACATCGTCCCCTGATGATGGCTTTACTTTTCTGTGGTGGGGTTGGGCTGAGTGCAAAATGCCTTTGTTTCCCCATTGTCCCTGAGGCTGCCCTGTTGTTGTTTTTGTTGCTGTTTTGGCTATAGTTGCTGCTGTGGTTGATTTTTTGATTGCTGCTACTGCTGGTGATGACGGTCCTATTGTTGGTTCTGCTGTTGTTGTATTTTTTAGTTTCTTCTTCCTGGTAACCTGATTCCATCCTTCTTCCGGATTGTTTGGGTGGTTCCATGGTTCCAGAGTATTGCCGGCTTTTTCGTTGTTGTTCTTGTTGATGGTGGTATTGGTGATGGTGTTAGCTGCTGCCCTTTGCGGATAGCTTCTTGCCAGTTGTCCTAATTGCTTACAAGACCAGGAGAGTGGCCTCCTTCCCTTGACTACCACCATCATCAGCTGGTCTTTGCAAGCAATGATGAGTGGGATGGCCTGAAATCTTTCTCTGTCCAGGAATAGGTTGAGTATGTAGTCACCATGTTCCGTCCCGTCAGTCGTCCTCAATGGTATGACCTCCTCCACACTGCCATATCTACTGAGGAAGGCAGCGAGGACACCCTCATTAAACTGTACCGGGACGTTACACACGGTGACTCGTATTCGCCTCTTTCCCGGTATTCTGGTTGTAGCCAGAAGTATTTTGTCGAAACGTTACTCCCAGCCAATTTGACTTCTAGGTCATCAGGAAGTAGCTGAACATCCAAGGTCGCGAAGCTTCACCGGCAGTAGTACCGGCCTGGGTTTCCCGCTGTCTTGCAGAGCTCTCCAAAGCTTTCTTTTTTTAAGCCCGGCCAGTCTCCATAACCTTAGTTGTGTCACAATGAAGGACAGGGTCTTGTGTTCTGTCTCAGCCACAAGCTCTGGAAGGGGCAATATGATGTTAGCCCTAAATTTTCCCACCCTGTCCTGCTCGTTGTCTTCCAGTGTCTTTTTCTTTGTTACCCAGGATACTGGCACTCTGAGGTTATGAGGTGTTTTTGGCTAGGCGGAATAGAGCTGGCAGGGAGCGAAGTTTCTTTGTTCCTTTGAGTAGCCGGTAGCGTAGGCCATTCAGAAGATGTGGAGAGTCCTGCTACCGGCTCTTCCGGCTTCTTTGAGAGGTTTTCCAGGTATTTTGAAAGAGGTTCTGCGTGATAGTTTCTTCCTCCATAGGTGCTTGAGGCAACTAGGCGGAGAGATATGATTATTTGTTGGAAGATTTGCTGTGATTACTGGTGGAGGCTGTGTAGTAGGGTATGAAGTCTGACTGTGGATGAGCAGAAAAATTGTTGTAAAAAGAAAGAAAAATATGGTCAGGCTAGTGCCTCGACTAGGTAGGATTTGAAAAAGAATAATCCAAAACTACAAGGAGGATCTCCTATAAATGTTGGCCGGCTACAAATTGTCAGCAAATATTTATAGACATTCCCATCAGTAGAAGCAGTAGATTAGCCAATGAAAGGTGACTAAAATAAAAGCAGGAGATTAGCCAATCAGATGTGACTAAGTCACATTTAAACAAAGGGAAATTAACAGAGTCCAGATTTAATGCAGCCTTGTTACTAAGAAGGAGTATCTTGTGTCGTTCAACCAGAAACAAGATGGCTACCTGAATTCTAATAACATGCAGCACAAGCATCAACAGAACAAAAATAACTAGAAAAAAGGAAGAAAAACAACTATATGTGTACCATACCCATGATAAGGATATGCCTGAAACGTACATAGAATGTTCATAACATATATACATAGAACAGAGGAATCCCGAAACACAAAAAACACTTCTTAGTTCAGGTACGAAACTGTTCTGGCTTTTTCATCTGCCCCACCCCATCTCTTGCGGCGCCCGTAGCGCGCAAATTCGTCTGACCTCTGCGAGCCCCAGAAGTCGACCCTTCTCGTTCGGTGTCTAGTTCTCAACTCAACTAATTTTTTTCAACATCCCCAAAATCCTCTGCGCGTGCTTCCGGTGCGTGACGTCATTCACACTCTCTATCCCCGTTTCCCATCTGGGCTAATTTGACATCTCTGAGTGACACGTCCGCTCCGCGTGAGCACCTGCGTTAATGTTGCACCTAAGTAACCCATGAACTGAGCCGAAAGTTTCTCAGCCTAACTAAACCCAAAGGCATAAAACGAAATCCCTCGGCCATTATATTACATATGGACAATTTAAGCGATAAAAAAACGTAACCTTACTCAGGATACTATTTACCAACCCCTCCGCTCGGGCAGGATATGACACAAGGTCAATTCTTTAAAGCGGAGTTTAACAGGTTTGAATTCACAGTTTTCCTTCTCCTAGACTAGTTGCCTAACCAAGGCTGAAGAACCTAGTCTGTCCTACTATTTACCCATAGCTGAAGGGAGAATAATTGGATTCATACCTTTCCCAAGGGTATTAGTGCTATGTGAAATGCAATCAGTATCGTTCAGGATTTGAACCCGTATCGCCTTGTTCATTTCCTACGGCGATAACGACTACACCACGGACACCTCCATGAAACCTTACTCAGGATAACTTGAATATGAATAAGAAAGGGAAACCGTAAGAGAGAAACTCAGTATCTTCTGATTGCGGCACAAAAAACTGCAATAACGACTAACTATGGTTTGGTTTCTTTTTATAATGGCATACCAACCTTCGTGGGTTATTTAATGCCAAAACTATCCTTCTAGAAGAACAGAAGCGATGCTGTTTTACCAATAGCTAGGAGGATAAGGGGGTCCATACCTTTCCCAAGGGTATGTGTCCGAAAGTGAACGCAATAGCACGACTGGAGTTCGAACACGCTTAGTAGGATTCCTCAATCCAGCGCTTTAACCACTGAGACCAGAAAGACAATCCCAACGACTAAGTATGTCAAAACAAAAATAGTCAAGACACAAAAGATGTAGATTCAGTGGTGATAGAGAAAAAAAGATCAATCACATAATAACACAAGGATCTATAGAATAAATATAACCAGAAAACCAAAATGGTAAAAATAAAAACAAGAATATTGACATTTCAAGTGACAAACTATTGAAATCTTCCTTGAGAAAATCTGAGATAGCTTAAAAGAGAAACCGAATCTCCTCTGATAGAAGCAAAAAACAATGACCTAAAGACGATGTCAAAACAAGAATAGTCTAGACGAAACAAAATAGCCGATGTAGATTAAGTGATGACGAACTGATCAATCACATAATAAGCAAATGCAGTAAATTAGAACAAAAGGATTATAAAAGGAGACACGACTTGGTGGAGGAGACGATCCACTGAGAATTATGCAAGAAGTTTAAATTTGACCATACGAACAAATGTTATATGCACAACTCAGCAACTCTCCAAGAAAATGGGATGCAAAAAAATCCCTGGGATTTTGAGATAAAAATCTATCATCTATTCTCGACCAAACGACCACAGCTGAAGACAGTCAACAAAAAAAAAAAGAAAAGAAAACCTGCTGAAAAGTGGATTTTGCCGTTCCGGATGACGACTGGGTAAAACTGAAAAAAGGCGAAAAGAGAGATAAGTACCCACACCTTGCTAGATAACTGGAAAAAAAACTATGGAACAGGAAAATTATACCAATTGTAATTGGAGCGCTTGGTACAGTCACTCAGGGATTGGTACAGGGACTGGGGAACTTTGAAATAAGAGGATGTGAAGAGACCATCCGAACGAACATTCCTGGGAAAAAACATCCGCTAACACTGGTGTGAAAAACACTCGAAAGAATAAAAAAATGATTATAATAATAATCTTTCCTGACAGCTGAAAAGGCTGTCGAACATGAAGTTACAGTGTTAGCATTTGTTTTCGGTGCTCTTGGAAGGACACCGAAAGGCCAGAAAAACAAACTGAGGCATCGAAGATGAAAAGAAGAATCGAGAAAATGCAGACCACAGAAGTATTAAACTCTCCTGGAATACATAGGAGAGTCCTGGACACTTGTTTCCACTTGCTGTAACTAAGACTTTAAAACGCGCATATATATATATATATATATATATGTGTGTGTGTGTGTGGAAGAGGTGGTATATACTACACTAAATTTAAAATGTCAAACCTCATAGTAAGAAATAACACAAACTCCCTTAAAACTATTCTTTAACCAAACCATTATAGTTTATGAATTTATATGCACATTCCAGAGTGCCTCTCGGAAAACCACAAAAAAATAATACCTACATTGGCAACACTACAACTATACTTTCCCGTCGATTGACACAAGTACCATAAAACAACATCTAATAAAAACATTACCATGACACCGAAAAATTAACATCTTCCGATATACGAAAGATTCTCATTGGCAATACAAAAACCTTCAATGAAAAAGACAATAAAAATCACCTACAAATAAAAAAAAAATCTTCCAAATAAATAAAACTCACCCCAAACAAACAGCAGGACCAATAGTTCCACTGAAGATGACCAATGAAAGGGCTTAGGTAAAAATATGGGAGAAATTAGGTAAAAATATCATTGCTTGAACCACAAGATGATCGAAAGAAAGATTGTGTGTCTACACCGAAGTCGGCTGAATCCTGCCTGGATGGTGGTCACTTAATAAACAAACAGAACCTCAAAGAAGCCCTGCGTTCTGTCAGGATGAATGGAGATATCTTTACTTTCCAGAAAAAGGCAGTCGAAAAAAGAATATCCCAGCGTACAGGTAGTTTTAATTCTTTAAACAAGAAATATGCTTTCTTGGAGTCGACATACTGGGGAAAACACCATTAATGACAAATTTATGAACCTATCAACCAGCAACTCAGACAGAAACTTTTCCCAGAACATTCCACATCCAGATAAACAATATAACATGATCATGAGAACGTATGACCCGAGCATATACTAAGTGAAACAGCTTCTACATTAAACTCCGCAAGAAATAATGGAAAATATCCCTATGACAAACAAATTCCTCGGTATAAATAACACCTTATATATATATATATATATATATATATATATATATATATATATATATATATATAAAATGTGTGTGTGTGTGTGTGTGCTGGCAAATTAGATCAAAGATGACAGATGAGTTGTGTTTTATAAACCTTCTGTTGTTCGTTGGGAGATGATGCAAATGAGGATGGAGACTTTTTAATAATTGTTCGAAATCTCTGATATTGTAACTCGAGTACATGTGGGTTGGGCCTCCGTTGATCATTGGTGAGGGTTTTTGTGTAACCTCGCCAAAAATAATTGTTTTCTTTTGTTTGATGGCATATCAACCTTTGTAGGTTATTTAAGCCATCGTTCTAGGAGGACAGTAATGGTAGTATTTAACCCATAGCTTGTGGGGTTAAGAGGGTTCATAACTTCCAAAAGGTGGTTGTCCGAAAGTGAACGTAATAGAGCGACTGGAGATCGAACTCGCTTAGTACGATTCCGCTTTCCAACGCGGAGGTGCCCGTGGTGTAATGGGTATCGTCGTAGAAAATAAACACGACGATAGGAGTTCAAATCCTGGACGATACTGATTGCATTTCACATAGCACTAATACTATTGGGAAAGGTATGAATCCAATTATTTTCCCTAAAGCTATGGGTAAATAGTCGGGCAGACTGAGTTCTTCAGCTTTGGTGAGGCAACTTGTCTAGGAGAAGGACAACTCTGAATTCAAGCCTGCTAAACTCTGCTTAAAAATTGACCTTGTGTCATATCCTGCCCGAGCGGAGGGGTTGGTAAACATAGATAGATAGTGGTCATCGTCATCGGAAATGGACACGGCGACACAAGTTCAAATCCTGGATGAGACTGATTGCATTTCACATAGCATTAATACCCTTGGGAAAGGTATTAATCCAATTATCCTCCCTAAAGCTATGGGTAAATAGTAGGACAGACTCGGTTCTTCAGCCTTGGTGAGGCAACTAGTCTAGGAGAAGGAAAACTCTTAATTCAAACCTGTTAAACTCCACTTAAAAATTGACTTTGTGTCATATCCTGCCCGAGCAGAGGGGTTGGTAAATAGGATTCTGCAGTCCAACGCTTTAACCCTTACACCACGCGGACAAAAATAGTTTAGACGCATCAAAAGAGCAGATGTAGATTTAGTGATGATAGAGACGAAGATCAATCACATAATATCTTACCTGGTCGTCTGGCATTCGTGCCGGATGGGGTATCAAAATCAATGGCAGATTTAAGACCGAAAGGCCCCTATGTCCAGCTGGGCTACCTTCGGGTGGGTGAGCTGCAACATTGACACCTCCTTCCCCCTTGTATAGCACTGTACTTTGCTGTCTAGTTTAAGCTATAAGCAGAACCCAGATTTGGGTTCAAAACCAGCTAGGCTCATCAGGCCCACATTACACTAAGTGGGTCGATGAGCAGAGCAGACCTCGGCTCGTGCTCGACCTTTTCCTTCCCTGAATCGCCACTATAATCGGCCTTCGAGTCATTCGCCTTGTGTTGAGTCCTGTCTGGTGGGAGGCAGAGACAAATAATATAATTACACAAGGAACAGCAAAAAAAAATAACCAAAAATAATTAAATGTTTTATGGGATCAATGAATATTTTCAACGAGTGCATTCACACGCGTCAAAATGGTGTGCTTAAATGAGACAATCCCCACTCCAAATTTGCACAAACTGATATATAGAAAAAAAATTGACTCCCCCAAGTAGTTTACGTTATATTTTGAAGTACAATTTTTCCCTTATAGTTCAGGCGAACGCATGGATATGCTCACATAAAAATGCAACCAGCTCGCAGCCAAAATAAGCTTAAACTAAGAGAAACGAAATTATAAACACACATTCCAGTAAGTATTTGCTGTAGTGGAATAAAACAGAATTATTTATTACTCATGTGTGGATTAAAAAGAAATTAAAAAAGACAATAAAATACAAAAATGAAATAAATACATTCAAAAGTAATAGTTTTCCAGAGGGCCGCTGACAGAAAGCAAAATCGGTGCATGCCTAAAAAGAGGGGCTTCTTGCGCCAAAGAGAAACTCTCCATTAGGCACCTTGAGACGCCTCCACCGAAAGGAACCTTTTCTCTCAGTTGGGAGTGATAGCTGAGTCTTGAACTTAGGTGCGCATTGTATCTCTCCAACTAGTAGCAGCTTCAGTTAAACGTACTCACTGAACACTGCTATACATGACGAACCGTCAACTTATAATTTACAAAAGATAATAACGTTTATGTTCAACAAACACCTTTTTCTGAGGAACCCGACTATTTCCTCTGGTTCAAGGAAACATTCCCACCTCAGAATAATAGTAAACCCCAAAATAAGATTTGAGTCTAAAGGTATCCTTTACAGATTCGAAAGAAAACAAAAGAAGATAACTAGTGAATACGGAAAGTAGAATAAAAAGTGTCAGTTTACAAACATAAGAATTTTCAAACAATACAACTACTTCGACAAAACATTCTTGAATCCCAGACATATTACTTAGTCTGATTCGTAGGTATAAGTTTAAGTCACGGTATCCCGACATTGCGGACCCACATAGCCAGAAAAAAAATTAGTCAAGAGGGAGTCCCTGTAGCGTTGTGGCTGATGTGTTGGACTGCATCCTCGAAGTAAGCGAGTTCGAATTCTTGTCAGGTAATCACGTTCACTTTCAAATTAAAAAACTTGCGAAAAGCATGACCGCCCCACTCAATCTCCGACTGCTATATACCATGTTTTGCATTGAATATCCCACGAAGGTTTATAAACCATTGAATAAAGAAAACCTAACATATTTAGTTCTAGTGTAACATACGCATCCTTAACTTTTACGCAAATATAAGCTCGCGACAAAACAAAATTAGGAATAAACGTGTATTCCAGATTTTTATTTACTTTTGATCCAGTTGCATCGAGAACAACGCCAGAATTAAATAAGAACTTGCAAATAAAAACACTGACCTTTCGAAGTCCCTTTTTTACCCCATTTTGGGAACAACCAGACTTATGATGGTGACAAATTGAGGCCGTACAACGATTGCGCTACAAGTATGATTTTCAGGCTTCTTACTGTTTGCGCCATTTGTTGATTGTGGCTTTTGGCGTAATCGTAAATGGAGTCACCGTTTATCTTTCAGGCCTTATACTACGAACGCATTGTTTGAGTGCTTGCAAGGCTTCAGAATACCTTATCGAATTAATTGTCATTCCCTTTGGGATAAATTTCCTGCGAATGACTCACTTTCTCTTCGAAAAGTATTGTCAGCATGGTTCTCTTCATCGAGGGATTTTTCTTTTTTAATTTCCTTGCTCGTATCTTGTCTCTACTTCAGCTTTTGGCACGTCGAACCCATTTGCGGGCATTTTTCCCATTCATGCAACGATCACTTAAATTGCTTTCATACGTCTGTGAATTTTAGTTGACAGGCACATTTTCATGCCAAAAAGTCTATCACCGTTCGTTGCTATATACGTAACAGTGACTTAGTATCTATTATCATTACTCCATGCAGTGACACAGCGAATTGACACAAAAATACTTTCAAATAGACCGTTATATTCTATAGAATATACGGTAAAACGTTTCTATCTCACTGTGAGTCAAGAAACGCAAACCTTGCTTACCAATCGATTTTCATGTGTACATAAATGTAAGATATATACGTGAAAAACTCACGTGTTTCAATACTTGTCGTCAGAGGATATAAAATTGGTGGCCCGAGTTCAATTCCTGCGTGAGGTTGTTTTTATTTCACATAACACTAATAGTCAAAGGAAAGGAATTAATCCAACAATTTCCTCTATCTATGCATAAATAGTAGTGTAAATTGGGTTCTTTAATATGATGACCGGTCTAGGAGAAAGACAACTCTGAATCAAAATCAGTTAAACTCCAATAAAATATTTATCTTTTGTCATATCCTGCTTAAGTTAAGGGGTTTTGTAAATACATATAAAGTCGAGAGTTGATGGTAAATATGTATTTACCCAACTTACGGGCAGTATGTGACAGGAGATATTTTTAATTGGAGTAAATTTGACTTGAATGTAGAGGTTTCTTTCTCTTCAAAAGATTGCCATAAAAAGTTAAAGAACCAAGTATGTCCTACAATATATTGATTGTATAGAGGAGAGATCATATGGACCCATGTCATGCTGAGAGCATTCACGCGAAGCGTGACGCAAACAGACTCGTCCGACATTTTAAATTACGTCACCGATTCCACAGCCTAAGACGATAACCGTTATACTAAACATGCCTCCTTGGTAAATTTAATGTATTTATATACGAAGTTCGTTGAAAACATTCTAAGCCTCATTCAGCTTATAGATTTGTCATACACCACTCCACTTCGTGTGGGCCTCCCATGCACAGAAATTAAGACAAAGATCTGAATAAGTTTTTCTAGTTTTATCAGTGGTAGCGTGCTTGGACACCAAAAATGTTCAGTTATGGCTCTTCTTTCTGGCTAGGGCTAAGAACTTTTTAAACAAACCTTATATATATATATATATATATATATAGTTTTAAATTGAAGCATCTCGTGTGTCTAATTACGCTGAAGAGTTGTGATACAACGAAACAGTCTCTCAGTGGATAATAATATATAAGCTGCCTCCGAGTTGGCTGAACACTCGAGTAGATAATTGCCGACTACTACATACGCTGAAATACAAAGCTTTTCACATGAACTGACCACTTCAGTAGCCGATTGCGTATATGTAAAAATATATATGTTAACACTTCCTTCGCTTAAGCTGGGAATGGCAATAAATCTACGGTAAGATATATGGCTGACCTTAAGTCAGACAGGTTTCGATCCCAGCTTGAAACATCTCACGTGTCTAGCCACTCTGATGAGTTGCGATACAACAAAAGAGTCTGTCAGTGGATTATATATATATATATATATATATATACATATCTATATATATAGTGTCATCCGGCATGTCTAGCCACATTGATGAGCTGTAATACAACGAATCAGTCTATGGTTGACAATATATATATATATATATATATATCGTCATCCACGTACAGACAGTATCTCAACTCTTTAGTGTGGCAAGAAGCTCAAAGTTGTGATCGAAACCCAGCTGACTTTTACAGCAGCTGGTGATTCTACCGCATACCCACGAGGAAAGTCAGCGTAAGAGAAGGGATTTTAATGTATATGTATATCCCTTTTTGTTTTGTTTACATACACTCAATTCATTTAAAGATCTATACATAACGCGAGTGACAACCAGTAATTCCTTCACTAGAGTGCTCACCCACCCCGGGGGCAGCATATCATCCACAGACTGTTTCGTTGGATCACAACCCTTCAGTATGACTACACACGGGGCTCACGCGAGCGCGCGAGCGTATGTGTGTGTGGGTGTGTGTTTATATAAAAAAATTGTCAAGTTTTGCCAGTGAGGTTTCCATCTATGGTCAACTTTTTGGTAAGAATGTGAGCAAAAATTCTCTAAAGAAACTACTTTACAAAATATGTAAAAATGAATGTACAATGAACGCGATTCCTTAAACTCTAGGCAGAAAATTACCCGACACTGGTTGACATACCGTTAAAATCAGTCAATCAATGAAAAATATTATTTTACATCTGATTAAAAATTACATTTACTTGGGTTGGGCTCTGTACACAGGCAAATTCAACTAAAGTCATATACATATAAACATATTAATAAACTTTGCAATTATTTCAAACATTTTCCATTGATTGAAAAGAGCTTTTGAAATATTAGATTTTCAACGCTATTTCAAAATTCCTTATATTCTGTCCAGACGACTTAAAATGTCTAACTCTATTTTCCAGGATTATTGCGAGTTACATTTACGTAATTTTCGGGGCACTATATAATGTTAAATTTCCATCTCCTTTAATCATCTTTATGGCGCGAAATTCCGATTTCCATTTCATACAATTTGTATTGTAAATGTTAGCTAATGCTTTTTTTTTTCTTTTTTGTGTAAGAGTTCAAATTATCGAGACATTTTCCTGTGTCTGGCTTTTTCGAAAATTGTGCAGCTTATTTCGAAGTCATAAAAAATTCCTTGATTGATTCAAACACTCTTATCAAAAGATTAATTTTATATATTTTACAGGGATGTACTCACATATTATAACATTGATGCAATTACAAATATAGACATCGCACACATACCCACACACATATATATATATATATATATATATATATATATATGAGAGTTATAACATTTATATATATATATATATATATGCATGTATAACTTTTTCTTACAACTTATTTATATACACATTATTTAAGCATATTCTGTTGATGACCGTGGAGTATTTTCTTTTTAGGATCTTTAAGGGAAGGTGTTCAAGTCTTCTTAATTTCTTGATGTCTGGGTCGAGGTGGTGAAGAAAGTAACCCATACTAGCCTAAGCGCTTTCCACCATTTCACTGGTCGTCCTGAGGGGTTATGTCTGTTTGTTGGTCGGAGCTGCTGTAATTTTCTTTTTATTTATTTAGAATTTCTTCAAAATGTATATTTAGCTCATTCATCTTTTAAGGATCCTAAAAAGAAAATATTCCATGGTTTTCCACATAGCATGTTTAAAATTGACTTGCTGCCTAAGTACACAATATTCATAATGCTGCGTGCAATCCTCAACAAGTCCTGGCAGCAACACCCCACAAGACACCAACTGTACGGCCACCTGCCCCCTATCACGAAAACTATTCAAGTTAGGCGAACCAGACATGCAGGACATTGCTGGAGAAGCAGAGATGAACTCATAAGAGATGTACTCTTATGGATCCCCACACACGGCCGCGCAAAAGCAGGACGACCAGCACGAACGTACATTCAGCAGCTATGTGAGGATACAGGTTGTTGTCCTGAAGACCTACCTAGGGCGATGAACGATAGGGAGGAGTGGCGAGAGAGGGTCAGGGATATCCGTGCTGCCAGCACGATATGATGATGATGATGATGATATATATATATATATATATATATAACCTAAGATATTAAAATTCCATAAGCTTATATATTTACAAAGTTCCCAAGGGAGATAATAGAGTAGATGTTTCGATGAGAATAAGACAAGACAGAGACAAGGAAGAACAGAAACAACATACCAATCTTTCCCTCCATCCCGACCCCAACCATTTTTTTTCTTTTTTACAATCATATTAGCATTTTCAGCATTTTCACTCTGACTTGGGTTGGTAGTTCCTGCTAGGGTCTCATCTTTTGGTCAAATTGAACAGTTCAACCATTCACCAAGGATTATTAGTTTCCGTTATTTGAAACCATATTGCTGTGTGTAAATTATTTGTATTACATTAGTATACTTGATAGATAAATTTGCTTATGTAAAACAGCTTATCTTGAAAGAATTTAATTATGTACAAATAAATGATAAATATTAAATGGAATTTTTCGTTTGGTTTGGTTTGGTTTGGTTTGTTTTAGTTTGGTTTTATGACATATCGACCATTGCAGATTATTTAATACCAAACTCTTTTATACATATATATGAAATATATAATTTCTAAACACATTTTGAAGATAACATTTTTTCACTCAATTCCCTCTAATACGAATAATTTCTCTCAAATACGAATAATTCTATTTAAAATTATTGATTTGCATGCACTTTCACGAATTGTTATTTATCAGTAACAATTCAATTAAACATCAGTCATTTGTTTACACATTCCAAGCAATTCAGTTTTGTATAAGTACACAATTATTATGTCAAACAGCTCAATTTGACCCATAGATCAACCTATCAGATGCTACCACTTCGGGTTAGAGTTAACCAGGGAGTGATGGCAATGAAGGGGCATTCCGCATTCCCCAAGGCCCCAGCATTACTGACACTTTATTATCAGATTGCTTAGTGTCATAAACTTGGACATCCATTGGGGGATTCTTTCCCCTCAGCAGAAATGCAGCTGATGTATTCTTCAGCCCCTGCCGACTGGGCCTGGAATTCTTAGTTTAAGATTCTTGAAAACTATTTAACAGTGTAAAAAAAATGTGTTATTACAGCCTGTTTGAATATTAAGTTGCCTGAAAACAATTCACTTAAAATAATGTCGAAAAACAAGATCTGTCATTAAATAACCCAGTAGAGTTGATATGTCATAAAACACTAAAGAGCACCAACTAATTAATACCATTTTAATAACACTCCAGTTAGTTTTTTGAGACAGTGTATTTGCTGTTGGTCAGCTCAATCAACTGGGAATGTAGAATACACCGACGGTAACTCTCCAGAGGGGTAATATCCTACTCACAAGGAGTCTACCTGTTGGTTTTGGGGGCGATCTGTTATGCGTGAGGAGTGATTCCTGTTGGCTGACCTGTCTTTGACTACGCAAATGAATGGCCAAGTAACTTGCCTCTCCACTTTGGCCCTTACTTGACGATAGTGGGCAATCAGAAAGGCCCAGTCCGATCAACCATCAGGACGTATGAAACGCTAGCACCCACATGATTTCCCGACTATATTTTTTGAAATTCTCTTATAGTATACAAGTACCAAGTCCTATTTTATCTTAACTGTGCCAGAAGACGGTGGCCGAGGGTCAATTATACGGAGATAGCAGGAGCTGAAACCATTTAAACTGCATGCATAGAAATTATCAATATTAGATAGAATTATTTGTTTAAACTACCAGCACTTAAACCAATTTAAACTGCATGCATAGAAATTATTGATATTAAATAGAATTATCTGTATTTGATTGCAGTATTTAAAGCATTAAACATTTTGAAAACAACTGATTAATCTCAAACAGAAATAGTATTGCTAGCAATAATTGGCGCCATGTATGTACAAAGTAAAGTCGGCAACCGTAGTTGAGGGCGACCAAAAAGCTCCCTTTTGAATAGCTACTACACCGAGCTGTAGGGGAAGGCGCTACTCCTTTCCCTAAATTGTTCCACTTTACTCTTGATACTTAACTTCTATAGCTGAGTGTTAAGCAAGGAGGTATCAAGTACCATTTTAAAAGTTCAAGTCTTTCGTATGACGCGACCTGGGGTTGAACACAGGCCTCCCGGACCATTGGCAAACACTCTATCCACTAGACTGATGAGCCGGTTCTCTTCAAAATAAAGTTACCTAAAAGCTACTCGCTTAAAAATTATATATATATATATATATAGTATTGAATAAATTTGGAAATTATCCCCATAGAAATATGCATGGCTATTTACAAGGAAGGGCTAGATATAAAACTGATCCACTCCAGACCCTTATTACAATGCAATAATAATGATAATTTTTACATTAAAATAGAAGCAATAACAATTTTTACATTAAAATAGAAGCAATAATACGTAATGTTGGTAATCCAAAAATTAATCAAGTTTTATTAATAGATAAATTATCATCATCATCATGCCGTGCCACCAGCACGGATATCCCTGACCCTCTCTCGCCACTTCTCCCTATCATTCATTGCTTTTGGCAGGTCTTCAGGGTTACATTCGAGCTGGTCGTCCTGCTTTGGCTTGGCCATATGCAGGGATCCATAGGAGTACATCAATGATGAGTTCGTCCTGGCTTCTCCAGCAGTGTCCTGCGTGTCTGGTTCGTCTAACTTGTATAGTTTTCGTGATGGGAGGCAAGTGGCCGTATAGTTGGTGTCTTGTGGAGTGCTGACGCCAGGACTTGTTCAATAGCAAAATTGAACAAGATAAATTATACTCTCAGATTAACAGTAAGTTATAATTAAGTACTGAATATATTAATTAACCTGCATATATTTTTGATACATATTTAAGTTTAAAAATGAAAAAATAAATGAATAAATAAATGAATAAAATAAATAAAATAGAAAATAAGAAATAAGAAATAAAATAAAATATATTGAAATAGATTAGGACAACTGAAGTCACGTCTATTCCGCATGGCGTTATAACATCCCACGTGTCAGCATCATTTACAACGTCCAAAAACAAAATTTGAACAAAACAGTATCGTGTTCATTTAAAAAAAAAAAAGACTCTGACGATGAAGTTTTTACTTTGAAATTAATTAAACCCAAATAATTTTTATTTCGCATTCTAATAGACTTCTAAATTAATTCAATACAATAAAATAAAATAATTTGCGCTATACTTCAAGCAAATCACAAAATACTTCATATATATATATATATATATATATATATATATATATATATATATATATATATATATAAACAGGATTCGTCATTTAATAGCCATCAAATGTTGGTATGCAATTTAACCAAATAAATGAACTTGGTCTTTTTTTTTTCTTTTTTTCAAGGTTTGAGATGATTCAAACAAATAAATAAGTGGACAGATGACATAAGAGAAATATATTCAATGAATTTATTCAGCAATGTACAGCAATATATATATATATATATATATATATATATATATATATATATATATATATATATATATATATGTTTCACGTGCATATATATATATATATATATATATACGCACGTGAAACACACATATATACACATACACAGAAATATATATATATATATATATATATGTGTGTGTGTGTGTGTGTGTGTGTGTATATATATATATATATATATATATGTGACAATATGAAAAGGAAAGCTTATAAACACTACTCTTTACTACTGCATCAATCAGAATAAATTGAAAATATCTATAATGAAATTACTAGGAGAATTTACCGTCTACGCTTAGATTTCCAAATTTTCCAGAACTTTAAGGTTAAGTTATGAAAGTCCTCAAGTTTATAGGGGCAAGTTGATGAACAAAATCTCTATGGATTATAAATATTCAAGATAATAAATTAAGTCATTATGTTCACAAGCAAAAATATGCGCACTCCGGCTGCAAGTGTTTAAATTCTGATTTAATAAAATATATCAAATTAGAAAGACGAACACAACTAAATGAGAACGCATATAAAAAGGTTACTCTTCATTTTATCTCGATTTGATTGATTTCTAGCTAAAATTTATTCATATGATAGTTTGTAATACCTTTGAGAATTAAAAAAATAAATGTTAAGAAAGCAATAACATCAGATGATTATTTATTAAACTCGATTTCGTTAAAACCAGTATGTAAATTTCCTACACAGTATTTCTTAGTGATAATAACGTACATTGCAGGATTTTAAACGCTTTAGTAACAGGGATATTGGGCAAAGCGAATGACAATTACTAGGAAACAAAAATGGGAAGAAAAGCAACTCGATGGGTGTATCAAGCGACTAATAAACAACATCTCACACGAGAAAACCTGGATCTGGCTAAGAAAAGGAACCTTTAAGAGAGAAACAGAATCTTTCCTAATAGCAGAACAAAACAACGCCATAAGAACCAATCATATAAAATTGAGGAGAGATAAGACTCAACAAAATAGAAAAAGTAGGCTATGTGGTGACAGAGACGAAATCATCAATTACATAATAAGCGAATGCAGCAAATTAACACAGAAGGAGTAAAAGACTAGATAAGACTGAGTGGGCAAGATGATCCACTAGGAGATGTGCAAGAAATTTCAATTTGACCATACGAACAAATGGCATATCCACAACTCAGCATCTGTCCTAGAAAATGACACACATAAACTGCCCACAGAATAAAACTGAAAGAATGTGAAAAGAAGGTAAGTATCTCAACCTTGCTAGAGAAAAGAAAATACTTTGGAACATAAAGGTGATAATTATACCAATTGTGATTCGTGCTTTTGGTACAGTAACTAAAGGATTATTAAAGGGACTAGAGGACTTGGAAGTTGGAGGACGAGTGGAGAATATTCAAACTACAGTATTATTGAGAACGGCCAGAATGTTGAGAAGAGTCCTTGCTGTCACTCAAACTCAAGTGAAAGACCATCAGCTAAAACTGAGGTGAAAAACTCTAATGAGTATATAATAATAATAATAATAATAATAATAATAATAATAATAATAATAATAATAATAATAATACTTAGACATTGCTAGAGAACGAAAAACTATGGAGCATGAAAGTGATAGTGATACCAATTGTAATCGGTGCACTCGGAACGGTCCCAAAAGTCTTGGTAAAGGGCTGACAGGAATAGAAATTAGAGGACAAGCAGAGACCATCCGGACTAAAACATTTTAAAGATCATCCAGAATACTGAGAACATCCCGGAGACATGCTATCACTCTAACTCTAGAGGAAAACTGTCTGCTAACCATGGTGTTAAAAACTCTCATAAAAGTGTAATAATAAATTCATATGGGATTTTGACATACAGACGGATCACCTAATCTCGGCCTGAAGACCAGACCTAATAATAATCTACAAAAAAAAAAAAAGAGAATTTCCCAATTGTCGACTTTGCTGTCCCGGCTGACCACAGAATAAAATTGAAAGAACATGAAAAAAAGGATAAGTGTTATAAAAAAGCCGAGGGATTTCGGTTCATGCCTTTGAGTTTAGTTAGGCTTAGAACCTTTCGGCTCAGCACATGGGTTGGTTGGGTGTAACATTGAAACAGATATTAACGCGGGTGCGCGCGGGCGGATGGAGGTGTCACTCAGATATCATTATAGTCCGAGACGATACTGGGTGACAAGGTGCGGGTGACGTCACGCACCGGAAGCGCGCAGAGGTTTGTGTGAGGATTTGAAGAGAGAAAGAGTCGGGGTACTAAACGCCAAACGAGAAGGATCGACTTTTGGAGCTCGCTGGCGCGAGGCGAACGTGCGCCCTAATGGGGCCGCTCGAGTTGGGGGCCAAATAAATAAGACAGCATAGAAGATTGTGTATCTCCTCCTTACGTTGAAACCTTTAACTCAAAGTTAATAAAAATGTTTCGTACTTGAACAAGAAGTTGTTACGTGTTTTCGAATTCCGAGATTCATATGTTCTTTATATATTCTATAGTAATGAACATGATATATGTCCATTTCGCACATAGCGTTAATTGTGAATATGGTACATATGTATCTCGACCTTGCTAGAGAATTGAAAAAACTATAGATCATGAAGGTGATAATTATACCAATTGGGATTGGAGCTTTTGGTACAGCAACTAAAGGATTTTTAGAGGGACTGGAGGACTTAGAAGTTGGCGGACGATTGAAGACTATCCAAACTACTACATTATTGAGAACAGCCAGAATACTGAGAAGAGTCCTGGAGACTTGAGGAGACTTGCTGTCACTCACCCTTACTATTTGTAATAGCCATGATGCCATTTAACCACACACTCAGAAAATGCACAGTCGGATACAAACTTAGCAGATCGCAAGAAAAGATCAATCACCTAATGTACGTGGATGACATCAAACTATTTGCAAAAAAAAATGAGAAAGAACTAGGATCTCTCATACACGCCATTAGAATATACAGCCAGGACATAGGAATGGAATTTGGCATTGAAAAATGTGTCATGCTACTCATGAAAAGTGGCAAACAACATACGAACTACCAAATCAGGACAAAATTAGGACGTTCGGAGAAAATTAAACCTACAAATACTTGGGTATCTTGGAGGCTGACACCGTCAAACAAGTGGAAATGAAAGACAAAATTCGAAAAGAATATCTCAGGAGAACTAGAAAACTTCTTGAGACAAAACTCTCTTGCAAAAACATCATGAAAGGAATAAATACTTAGGCTGTGTCCCTCGATAGATATTCAGGACCTTTTCTCAAGTGGACTAGAGAGGAACTTAAACAAATGCATCAAAGAACAAGAACACTAATGACAATGCATAAGGCATTACATCCCAGAGACGACGTTAACAGATTATATGTATCTAGAAAGGAAGGAGGATGAGGACTTGCCAGCATTGAAGACAGCGTTGACGCATCGATATAACCACTCGAAGACTGCATAGAAAAACACGAACGAGGACTGATTACAGCCATCAGAAATTATACCGACAACACGACAGACGATAGAGTGACAATAACTAAAAAACAAAAATAGGGAAAAAAACAACTCTATGGCCACTTTAAACGACTAATAAACAACATCTCACACGAGAAGACCTGGACTGGGCTAACAAAAGGTAACCTTAAGAGAGAAACGGAATCTCTCCTAATAGCAGCACAGGAAAATTCCATAAAACCCAATCATATCAAAGCGAGAATAGATAAGACGTAACAAAAAAGCAAATGTAGACTATGCGGTGACAGGGACGAAACAATAAATCACATAATAAGCGAATGCAGCAAATTAGCACAGAGGGAGTATAAGGCAAGACACGACTGGGTAGGCAAGGTGATCCACTGGGAAATGGGCAAGAAATTTCAATTTGACCATACTAACAAATGGTATATGCACAACCCAGCACCTGTCCTAGAAAATGACTCGCATAACCTACTATGGGACTTTGACATACACACGGATCACCTAATCTCGGACAGAAGACCAGACCTTATAATAATTAAAAAAAAAAAAAGAGAATTTGGAAAACTGTCGACTTTGCTATCCCAGCTGCCCATAGAATAAAACTGACAGAATGTGAAAAGAAGGATAAATACCTCAACCTTGCGAAAGACTGAAAAAGCTGTGGAACATGAAAGTGACGATTGTACCAATTGTGATTGGTGCTTTTGGCACAATAACTAAAGGATTATTAAAAAGGCCTGGAGGACTTGGAAGTTGGCGGACAGGTAGAGACTATCCAAATGACAGCATTACTGAGAACGGCCAGAATACTGAGAAGAGTCCTGGAAACTTGATAAGACTTGCTGTCACTCTGACTCCAGTGAGGAACTATCAGTCAATACTGATGTGAAAAACTCTATAAGAGACGAAATAATAATAATACATTTTTAATACTATTTCGGATTAAATTGATATGTGAAACTTATTTCAAACAGTTTTGGTATAATCGAAGAATAGATAACTCTTCCGTTCATTTCCGACTTTTATTGCTAATTTTTTCCTAATTTAACAACGTCGCTAAAATACACAGAAAATAATTAAATTACAATTATTTCTTATTGTTGAGTTTTTTTTTAGAATTATCGACAGGATGTTTTCTGATATCGATTAAAATAAAACCAAACAATTAGAAATCAATAATCCCGAGCTAATATTGATCAGACTTTTTGAGATTGATATGCAAATTAATGTTCCTGTTGTATATACAAATACAATGGCAGATTATCAGTCAGTAGATAAGACCAACATAATAAATATCATAAATCATTTTTTCCAATTAATTGAAATTTTGATTTAAAAAAATCAAATCATTAAGAACAATTTCGTGAGTAACTTAGGGAATTGTCAATTTAATGGTGAGAGTAGTTCAATAACAGATATTATAACACTGATCAACAATAAATCTGTTGTCTGCGTTTTTTTAGCTGATTTGGGACGAATCTAATGCGCTGAATCCAAAAATCACAATTAGTTTTGCTTAATAAGGTCAAGTTTTTGAGCTATGGCCATATGTCGTTTTTGAGCTATGGCCACATGTCGTTTTTGAGCTATTGCCATATGTCGTTTTTGAGCTATGGCCACATATCGTTTTTGAGCTATGGCCATATGTCGTTTTTGAGCTATGGCCATATGTCGTTTTTGAGCTATGGCCACATGTCATTTTTGAGGTATGACCACATGTCGTTTTTTAGCTATGGCCACATGTCGTTTTTTATATTTTTGTTCACATGTACGCATGTGTGGAGCATTTTAGAAGAAGTTGGTGGGGGTAAAATGCCATGTCGAATAATTGTTTTGATTCGAAATGATTATTTTAATGATAAGAACTATTCAGGTCCGATAGTTCTGGGTGATTTTGTCGAAAAGAGATCAGTTTGAAGCCATAAAACCTCGAAACCCTCCAAAAATTGGTGCGGTAAAACATAAAGTTGGCGGATCAAAACTAAAATTAATGGGCAGCCGCCCCAGGAAGTGTAAAGGAAACTCCACCCGCACATGTATGGGTGTTTTCGCTTCATTTGTGTTGCGGAATATTTGCGTTGTCGTGCTAATGGCGCCAAATACGGAACGCGTTGGGCTGCGGTGGCACCAATTTATGACTAATTTGTACCTATTTTTCTTTTGCAGGTGAATAAGTTGGCTTCGGCCAGAAGATCATGCAGAAATATGCCCGACGCGTTTTGCTACATATGTGGAGAATACACCATTGCTCCTAATAGGAAGCTAGTCACAAGTTTCATAACGCGTGCTTACCATGCTTATTTTGGTATTAAACTGACCAGGATAAAGCTTGAACGCCACATAAGGAATGCACCGAGACTCTGCGTGGGTGGACCAATGGCAAGAGGAGTCTGAACTTTGGAATTCCCAGGGTTTGCAGGGAGCCGACAAACCATGTCACTGACTGCTACTTCTGCGCCGTTGATGTGACTGGAATCAACAGAAAGAACCGGGGCAGCCTCGAGTAAGTGATCTTCAATCAACACGTCGTCCTGTAGATCATTATGATGAAATTCCAGTGCTTATCTTCGGAGAACCTCTTAACATTAGTGACTAAGATGCCTCCAGTGTTGAAGGACATGAAGACGAAGAAGCGGTTCTTGAAGATGATGCTCCACATCTATTTTCCCAAAAGGAGTTGAATGACCTAGTTCGCAACCTCAGCTTGTCAACGGACTCTGCCAAACTGTTGATATGCAGATGGAAGGAAAAAACCTCCTTTCTGACAGTGCTTGCATCAGCTTCTTCCGCAATAGGCATCAAGAGTACCTCGGTTTTTTCTCTACAGTGAAGGACTTAGTGTACTGTGCAGATATTGCGCAGCTTCTGCTCAAGCTTGAAGTGCCACAGTACGAACCCAAAGTTTCATGACAGTTCCTTGACAGCAGCAAGCGATCACTGAAATGTGTTCTGCTACACAATGGCAACCAGTTTGCCTCTGTACCCATCGCTCACTCGACTACACAGAAGGAGAAGTACGAAATACGAAGCGGTGAAGTGGGTGCTGAAGAAAATTGGTTATGATCAGCATAAATGGTTTATTTGTGTTGACCTCAAAATGGTGAACTTTTTGTTGGGACATCAGTCTGGCTTCACCAAGTACCCATGTTTTCTGTGCATGTGGGATAGTAGGGGCCGTGCTTATCATTACACGAAGAAGGACTGGCCTTTGGGGGAGGAATTGGAGCCTTGTAAAGAAAGGAACGTCATCAATGACCCTTTGGTGAACAAAGACAGAATACTCTTCCAGCCGCTGTTCATCAAGCTCGGCTTAATCAAGCAGTTCACCAAGGCCCTGGACAAGATGGTGACTGCTTCACTTACTTGTGCCAGGCTTTTCAAGGATTGACCTAGGAGAAGTTGAAAGCTGGCATCTTTGACAGTCCTCAAATCTGGCTGTTCATCAGAGATCCAGAGTTCAAAAACTCAATGAACGAAGTGGAACTGGGATAGTGGAATGCATTTCTTCGGGTAGTGAAGAACTTTCTTGGCAACAATAAGGCCAGAAACTACACAGAACTTGTCAAAAACATGCTGACTGCTTTCAGAAACCTGGGATGCAACATGAGCGTCAAGATGCACTACCTATTTTGACATCTGGACCGATTTCCTGAGAACCTGGGTTCAATGAGTGACGAGGAGGGGAAGAGATTCCATCTGGAACTGAAAGAGATGGTATCAGAGTCGATGGGACGCAGTCATGATACCTGACTACTGTTGGGATCTTAAGAGAGACCTCCCTGAAGTTCAAGCCCGGAAGTTTGAACAGTGGTGAAGCCACATTCAATTTACGCGTAATTACCTTATGAATGCCCACCATTCAGTTTACAGTAATCGATGTTTCTATCAGGTAATCAATATATGTTGTTGGCAAAACATTTTTTTTTAAAGGCAATATCTATTTATATAGACAATTATATACAACTATTCCTTTTTCATTTTCATTGGCAAAACATTTTTTCTCTTGAAAACATATTTAGGATGATATGTGTTGACAAAAATCAGCTGATAATGCCACAAAAATGTAATCGATTTTGTTAAAAGGTCTGATTTTTTTCAAATCAACCTCGCAAAAAAACCTGACCTGATGGAGAGAAACGGATGCCATTTCCTGATTCAGCAGTGCAAAAATACCCTAAATCAGTTGTAGAAATCTTGACAACATTCCCAAAGTAAAAAAAATTGCTGCCCAGTGTAATAAGATCTGCAGTAAAATCCAGAGATTTAAGAAAAATGTGTCCTCCTAGAAATATTGATCTACAGCAAAAATCAGAAACATATTGAATTCCAGAGAGCTAAAGAAAAAGTTTAATTATTCAGTATAATTTCAGTTTTGAAAATAAACGTGTGAATAAAAATGAAACAAAAAACAGTGCATTTCCGTCTCTAAAATATTTTAAAATTTCTGCTGATATTTATAAATTTTAATTGTTTTATTTTATTTTATTTTTTAATTTTCGGCTCTGTAGTTATAAATCTATCTAAAACAATAGAATTGTCTGATTGTTTCCTGAAAAATAATTAAATTCATTTATTGATCAATTAAAATGAAAATTAAAAACCTATAACATTTTAGTGTAATAAAAACAATTATTTCTTTTTTAAATAAAAGTAATCAATTATTATTTCTTTTCAATTCAATATTAAGGCATCTGAAAAGATTTCCTTGTCACGTAGTGGCAAGAAATATGTATGTTCATGTCTATGCTTGGTTTTTAATTAATTTATATTCATATTATTATTCAATCAAACTCGAAAGTAATTTTACAGATTTTTACCGAAAAAATGAAGTGCTTGAAGATTTGTTAAAATCATAGTGTAATGCGAGAAATGTCCCCTTACTTTTGACTGTAGCTTGAGGCTTCAGTGCAAAGATTGTAAATGGTACCAAGACAAGAGGGAAACCAGTGTTAATCCCTGTTTTTACTAAAAATTATTCATTCGACAGGGTTAGTGCTATGTTCAGAGAAAACTTAAAAGTAGACCATTCTAACTGAGAGGCAGGAAGACAAATAACTTCCATATATATATATATATATATAAAGGTAGCAGAAAAAACATTTCTCATTTACTCCAGTCATCTCAGCAAGCATCTATCGCTATGTGAACTATTTTGATATCCAAGACCTGATGATAGTTACTGAAACCGAAACGTTAACGTCGACTTTACATCATAATATATTTGTTGTATAGTCATCTACAGCGACACAACGATAAAGACGCAGGAAAGAAAACGCATGATAAAGATGCAGGAATGAAGGACGCATGAAGACTTCTTTACAATTATATTCACCTCTCACTTTATTGCAAGGGTTTGAAAGGGTTGTTTAAGGGTTTGCATGTGAGAGGATGCTGGAGCCGAACATAAACTTCATATTTTGACCCCACTGTTATGACCGTCACGTTGTGTCTTTCTTGTCCTCTTAGATGCTCAACTAGAGGTCTTGGGGTCCACTCCATCGGGGCTTTTCCGAGGGCCCCCTCGTTTGGGTGTGGCCTTCCATACCACATCTGGTTTCTACTGTCTGGAATTCTACTGGCAACTGCTTCGAGGGTTTCCGAGGTCCCCCTCGGTCGGGTGTGGCCTTCCCTACCACATCTCGTCTCTAACCCTCTGGGAGTCTGCTGGCAACTGCTTTGGGTGTTTCCGAGGTCCCCCTCGGTCGGGTGTGGCCTTCCCTACCACATCTCGTCTCTAACCCTCTGGGAGTCTGCTGGCAACTGCATCGGGGGTTTCCGAGGTCCCCCTCGGTCAGGTGTGGCCTTCCCTACCACATCTCGTCTCTAACCCTCTGGGAGTCTGCTGGCAACTGCTTTGGCACCCCAAACTCAACTGAGTTAAATAATAACTCAACGCCCACACGATCGCCTACTGGATCTTTGAAATCGAATGTTTAATCGTCATCAAGCGGAAATAACTGTCATGCAGTTCAGAGGTTACTCTCTTCCGGTGCATGACTGTAATGGCACAATGAAACCTTCACCTTGTCCCATATCATAAGCCTTAATCCGCCCACGCGATCTCTTTCGATTACTGGTCGTTGGAATGTGTCACTTCCGGCGTCGAAGGTCAAAATATAACATATTCACCTATTTGGATTATGTTGTTTCTCCTACCTTCTTACTGTCGTATTTTATCCATATTTACTTTCATTTATATATATATATATATATATATATATATATATATATATATATCGGGGGTGATTTGGTTTCGTTCATTCATATATACATAAACAGTTCAATTTTAAACGATTCAATTAAACGTACGTACACTGTTTAGTTCTATTTAACCCATAGATAGGACCCTATCATCTGCAACCACTCCGGGCCAGAGTGGACCTGTGATCGATAGCAATAAAGGAGTACACCATATTCTCCAAAGCTCCAGCATTACTGGAGTCTCACCATCGGATTTTTTAGTGATATATCCAGAAAATTTACTGGGGGCGGTCTTACCCCTCTGCAGAGAAGCAGCTGGTGTATTCTATAGCCCCAGCCAAATGGGCAAGTGTGTGTGAGTGAATATATATATATATATATAGATAGATTGATAGATATATAGTCTTGCCTAATTACCACCATTACTCAGAATTGAGAAAATGAGAAAATGAAAAAGGAATAGTTGTATATAATTGTCTATATAAATATATATTGCCTTTAAAAGCAAATGCCCAGTGTAAATAACGTTTTAAAATCATAAAAGCGAATTAAGATCCCTAAAAACGGTCTCTTCGTTTCGCTCTCTTCTCCTCAGAGAATTGTCAGCAACAATGAAATAGTGTTAGAGGAAGTAGGCATGGAATGGTGACTAAAGGGGAATCCAGGATCGGAGGAAGAAAACACAAAAAAAAAAAATACCATAAGCCTGCAAAGTTAGAACAGGTAATGGTGTTTTCTACATGCTTTTTTTATTAGAATTAGTGGGTAGTATGTTTCTTTGAATCAACGTTTTTACAATATTTTCACATCTTATTTATAATTATTGAGCATTTGGTTACGGTAAAAATGTTTGATAAATATTTGTTTATTGGTTGGAGAGTTGCAGTGTTTATTTTGTTAGCTGACTATCTTAATTGTACGTTTAATTTGTATATCAACAATATAGTTAGGGAACCCATTATTGATGAGAGTTTGTTTTTTTAATTCTTTATAAAATATTTAGGAGGAGGAGATTAGTTTTTCACGGGATATTATAATTGCTTTTTTATGTTTGAACGATCATCCACTTTTAAAGCTGAGGGTAGAGAAGTGGTTACTGGTGGGGTTTTTTGTAAGTAGCAGTAGTGAAACTATTATTATTGTTATTAGTTTCAATCAGAACTTCTAAAAAGCAAATTTTATTGTTTTTGTTTAGTTCATGGGTAAATTTACGAACATAATTTTTGATAGGTGTCTTGTAGTATGTTTATTTCATTAGTGTCATTAGCGAGAATAAGTATATCATCGAAATATCTTTGGTATATTGAAGATTTATTTCTAATATTATTAAATCTTTTATTTTCAAGTTCAAATATGTAGAAATTACAGAAGATCGTGCGCAGAACTTAGCCTATAGATACACAGTCTTTTTGAGTGTAAATATTGCCCAGGAGGTCGTAAAATCGATGCGGCGACTCGAAAGAATAAATAGAAAAATGTGAAGAGAAAGAATGTCTATATTGTTTAATCAAATATGTATTAACAAATAAATGCTGCACAAATGCACATTTGAAAATTTAGGTAAACATATAGATAAATGGATAAAAATCAATTTGTGATAGCAACATTTTATTAAAATATTGTATTTATAACACAGTCAATGGAATTGAAAAACCTTTTGCCTTTTCTTATGCATGGATAAATATTACTTCGTTCTTCATATCAAGCAGTTGTGAGTTGAATTAATTACAAATGAGGGAGGATTTTAAAACTATGTGATGGTAAATATCATGGAAAGTTTTTGAAAATATTTAGCATTGAGCTTGCCTTCGTATTGCTCGATTTCACGCGTTCGAAATTTGCTTTTAGACTCTCTTTTCTTCGGGAGTTGTCGACGCCTCGTCAGAGATGACTTGCCACAAGAAAGTAGAAAATAAAATAAAAAAAAAAAAAAAACAGCAAAAAGCTAAAACAGTTATGAAACGCTTAAGAAGGAGAAAAATGGCGAATGATTTGAAACTGTATGAGTCAGAGCAAACTGGCATCTCAAAAAAGTAAAAAGTCATAAAAATAAATAGAAGACAAATTAATAAATAAACGAGAGATCAACAAAAATAAAGATTAAAAAAAAAAGAGTTCAAGATATTTGCCGAAGTAAATTAGAAAAGGAAGAGTAAAGATGCCGTTGTTAAAATACGTAGAACGTTTCCAAATTCTAGCGAATTTCTGACAATCTAGAGGAGCAACTTGATGAGATTTTCAGTCTTGGAAAAACACAGCCAACAAGTGATGATGACACAAGTGGAATGTAAAGTGCTTGAAGAGAAGAAAGAGGCAAGAGGAAAGAAATAATAAAAGATTTTGATTGAAATACAGACAAGTGGGAAAAGGACTAACAGTGACAAGAGAATAACGATAAAGTTATGGGGAATCATTTAATTAAGGGAGCCTCTTCACGGCTGTCAGAAGCCCTTAACAATTTCATAAACTTAACTGCAATGGCTCGGCATAAAATAGGGAAAACACCGCCATTTTGTTCGTTTATTCGTTTTAGGAATTGTTTTTTCTTTTCTTTATTTCATCTTGAGTTTTTTTTTTAAATCTCTGTAGTATATTTCTTTAAATCTTCTTCATGGGAAGTTTTGCTCAAAATTTATTTATTCAAGTTTTCTTATTTTTGTTGTTTTTCCTTTTTATTTTATGTTTCTTATCTTTAACAATTGACTTATTTTTTCTATCATTTTAAAAGTGTGCAAGTCGATTTCGGAAACTTTTATTGATTTCAGCAATTTTTACAAAATGGATTCATTATTCTTTTTTCTACTTTCTTCTCTTTTTTTCCCTTTTCAACTGCCATTCTTTTTATCTATTTAAAAATGGCTTCTATTTTACTTTTGCTTTTGTAAGGCCCACGTTAAAACACTGAAGATATTGATAAGAAGATCATACAACCCCAAATTTTGTGCATGCAAAGAGATTTCATGCCTTAAAAATCAGCCAGGAACACTTTGAGGGTTTTATTTTACTACAATAAAGATACTGAAAAGTTCTCTGCGTTACTAGAAAGAGTCATCAGCCGTATAACTTAATTCCACATATTTGCCTTTCATTTCGACCTACTTAGCTAATTGTTTCTCGGGTTTCTTTGACTCTTCCCACGCAAAAAAAAGTCATCACTTCATATTTGGGCCGAAAAATTATTAGCATTTCAACATAGACCTTATTTAATAGAGCACACATGAGGCGCTCTTAGGGTAACGGTCGCAAAAATTAAAGTTGATGACTGCAGTTCAAATTCAAGACGTGGCTGTTTACATTTTACTTTGCGCTAATCCCCTTTTGGGAAAAGCATGAATCCATACCACCCAACTATGATAAAATAGTAGATTTTACCGGCCCAATTAACTAGTGGGTAGAGTGTTCGCCAATACCCCGGGAGCTTGGGGTTCAATCCCAGGTCGAGTCATACCAAAGACTTAGAAAAAGGTACTTGATACCTCCTTGCTTAATATTCAGCAGTATAGGAAATGTATCAAGGATAAAGTGGAGTAATTCACGGAAGGAATAGCGCCCTCTCCTACACCTCGGTGCTGTAGCTATTGAAAAGGGAGCCTTTGGATCACCCTCGACTCTGGTCGCCAACTTTACTTACTTTATATCAGGTTATTTAGCATTGATATAACAGCTAATTTTGAAGAAAAAACTCCAATTTAAACAAACAAAATAAAAATTTACTTTGTATCATACCTGCCAGTTGTAGAGATGATGGTTAATGTATTCAACAATATTTGAATGAGAAATTTGTTGAATTTTGCTGCGACAGGATAAAATAGGGATACTACTAACATGAAATACTTGAAAATTATCATTCAAGATCATAATTTCTTTCAACTTTTGGGACTGGCTTTGAATACATAACTAGCTCACCCATTGGTCAGCCATTAGAATCCTGCTGATTTTAATGTCTGTTTCCATGAATTTGACGTTGATGGAGTTACATGATATCCCAGACGACAATCAGAGGTTTTTAGCAAAATATATCTTCTCACGAAGTAAAACTATAAAGAATTATTAGATGATACCAGTCATCGTGATAAATCCCAGGTTTATGTGGGTGCATGCCTTTCCAAAGGGTAAAAGAGGAAATTAATTACGTGCGGTAAGAGCCAAAATTTTAACTCAGTTCTCTGATTGGTTTGTTCCTGCTGATATGACCATATTTTGTCGCTCTACATCAAAGAGTTTGCCTGTCTATTGAGGTTTGACAAACAAACTCTTGTCACTTATAGATATAGATCATGAATCATTAGTTATATGATTGATTGATTGAGTTTAATGGCCTGGCAAATAATCGATAGTTTTTTATGCTTAGAGGTTAGGACATTGGGTTCATTGTACATTTATTATTGAGGGTTTTCGGATGATTGTCTTCATATTTATTGTTATTTCCATAACGTTTCGGCTTATATGTCCTCCGGCCTTCTTCAGGTGTTTGTCGAACTCGGGAACCTAAATGGAACGTAGAACTACGTCTTTTATTGAATCCACGGGGTTCGCCTGTTCTAATTCCGTTGGCCATAACCGGGTACAAGTGTTAAGCATTCCTGTATTGTTACTCGCCTGCAGTCGGGATTGAACCGACAACCTACAGATGAGTGTCTCCTTAGAAGTTTAGGGAACAAACACCGTTAACCGTTACGTTATGTGGTGGAAATAACCGTAAAGATGAAGACAATAGTCCGAAAACCCTTAATGATAAAAATCATCAAGCTTCGTCTTATAGAATACACATTATTTTAGCATTAAGATAAGCAACAAAATCATACTTAAGAACATTCTTGAAATTTAGGATTAAAACTGCGTTAGCATTTAAGTTACTTTTTTATATTTTTCAACCAATCAACTAAAAACATAGAATAAGAACATTCAAGAAAAATAGGATCAGAAGTCAATTAACAGAAAATATTTAGGCTCTAAAATAAATAAGTAAAAATACGAATCTGATTGGTCAATAAATGTCTATGTGCTAAAATTTTGGGACGATTCTTTGATCCACTACTAAGGTAGAAGTAACAACGAATTTAATCCACTCAGTCAGCAATTCAATAAGTCAGTAGCAGTAAGCAAATACAAATAGGAGTCAACTATCCGTCAATCAAATTCCTTTCTTCCACGGCCAAAGTTCATGACCTAACTGCAGATGGCCGCGACTAAGGTTCAAAAGAAAAAAAACTGGCAAACTTTCTTTCATCAATGCGACACGCTGTCACCACAATCAAAAACACAGTGTGGACTTCATGTAAGTAAAGAACTACTTATTTAACAGACTCTATTAACCTTCAAACACACACACACGTGTGAACAATCTTATTTTCTTTTAACTGGCCAAACTGTATTTTCCACAAAGTCCATTCACACAGGTTTTTCATTTATTTATGAATATTTAATAGTTTTTTTTTTTTTTTATGTTCGTTGTGTCATATTTCGTTTCTTTCACGTGATTATAAAATTTTGTGTTGTATTTGTGGTGGACCTAAACTTGAGAGCAATACTCGTAAAATACGGACGAGAACTTTCTCACATGCACCCAACTGGAAAGAGCATATCCATTTAAATATCCAATTACACTGATTCCCCCACCGTCTAAGAAAGTTAGACAACTAATTGTACATTTATATTTACTTTTTTATATTTATATTTTCATTTAAATACTTACATTATTTACTTTTATATTGACACTTACATATTCACATTGTACATTATTATCTACTTTTTTATATATTTTTATTTTCATTTAAATATTTACATTGTAAATTTATATTTACGTTTTATATTTACCTTTTATATATTTATATTTTTGTGTAATTTTTAAGAATGTTATACACAGAGTAATATGATATCAAATGTTCCTACCTTATGCAAGGGGGTGTCCTCGTGGTGTAATGGTTAAACGATGGACTGCGGAATCGTGGTAAGCGAATTCGAACTCAAGTCCCGCTATTACGTCCACTTTCGGACAAATATCCAAGGTAAAAGTATGAACCCGCTTATCCTCCCAGCTATGGGTTAAATCGTACCACTACTGTTTTTTCTTGAAGAATGTCTTTGGCATTAAATAACCTATGGCATTAAACTAAGAAACCAAAACAAACTATCAAATGCAAATAATTTTCACAGGTATAAGACTTTACACTCCTATAAATTATTTTGGGCGGTATGCCACTTGTTCCCACAAAGATGGCGGACGCTAACATATTCAGTCTCGGGAAACGATTGGCCTGGAGGACCACTTGACATGCTTAAAACTACGTCTGTGCGTAAATTTTAGTCCTGCGTTTGGAGCCACCTACAGGACGCGTATTTTCTATCAATACGTCGTCTTCAAACATCCTCGCTCTCTTCTACACAAATTCTTCGCAGCAGCAACACATCCCCCCCCAGTGTGAATCAACAGGAGTGAAAAGCAACAACATGGATGGGCCTCGCAGACATTCAAAATATACATTGACTATGAGACGCTTTCCAGTCTCAGAGAAACTGCCCGTTTCTAATCATAAACAAAGGACATTTTAAATATGTAATCCTTTTGTAGATTAGTTGTGTTAGACACACACACACACACACACACACACATATACACACACTATTATTTTGTTAGTAGAATTAGAAATATTTTTATGTATCAAAGTAAGTTTTATTGTTGTAGAATATAAATTTGTTTTTGTTCGTCAAAAAAATAAAAAATTAAAATTAAAATAAAACTTATTTCTACAAGCACAAACAGACTAAATATCCCATGCTGCAAATAAAACCTATTCCTACAACAAACTTCTCCTCGCCCAACAACAAATCACCAGCGCTAAACAGGTTTATATGGTTTCAAATATTTCAATCTAATACTTATATGGTTGTAAGTAATTATTTCTATTAAATAATAGTTATTTGTTTGCACACAGTGATATGGTTTCAAGTAACTAATCGCTATCCTTAATAAATAATTATTCTCAAGTAACTATTCTTAATATAAATATTTTACAGTAATGTGGCATTAAATATTCCAATCGAAAACAGATCTATTTGACCCATAGCTGTTATCTTAACAGATACTACCATTACGAGACAGTGGTTCTGGGAGTAATGGCAATGAAAGGATACTTTACATTAGCCTTACTATGATGCAATTTAGTGTCAAATTCGGGATGCTTCACAAGGAAGAAATCTAATCGCTCTGACAAGACTTGGATCATTAATTTTCAAAGCTTCATAAAAAACAGTAGTGATTTCGTATGAATCTCCGAGGAAAGGAATTATCATTATCAACTGATGTACTAAAAGTAGTTCTCTTATCTGGGTTACAAAAGTTATTGCCCGCTAAAGAAGCCCTGAGTATACTTCGACCGAAACTCTGGTGGTATATTGACAACCAAAACGAAGTCAGTATTTTGAGAATTTTAATTGATATGGTTATAATAAGCAATTCAACTTAACATCATTGAAAGCTATTTGTATTTTGAAGTTTCACGGGATAAAACCAAAAACCACTGAAGAATTCGAAATGTTTTCACTACTGTTAGAGATAATTCAATTTTCTAAAGTAAATCCTGCAGATCATTCCACAACAATTCTTAAATAAGAAACAGTTCGGAAAACTTACTTTCAGTTTTCCTACATCAGACACTTCCCAAAAGAAGGAAGACGAACCGATAGTTTAAAAGAGATAATTCCATAAAATCTATAAATATTAGTTTCTTTGGAAAAATGAAAAAATAAATAAATAACTGTATTTTTAGGAAAATTATTCCAGTATAGATTAGCTTTGAATACAATTTATAAATCAAAGTATCAATCATTAAAATATGCAAGTTGTAACTAACACTTAACAAGTCTATTTCATAAACATAAAATTCTGAAGTCCTAGTTTTTGGGCATTGTAAACTATTAGGATAATAAATCAATTGAAGAAAATTCACAATTTAAAATAGTATTTTATAAGAACATAGTTAAACGATAGTTTATTACAAATAAACAACGAAGTTTGAAATAAAGAAAGCAGTAATTATTTCTGAGACAACTAAATAGAAACCGTAGCAAATTCTAAATTGTATAAATACATTCAAGATATGTTGACATCGTTGAACAAAGAATTTATATAAAACCAGGGTTTACTCTTGTCACCTCTATCTACAATAGTGCTTATCGTCACTTTCAAGTTTTGAATTAATTTCGTAATTGTATTTTTAGTCATTTTTTTCTTTTCATTGCGACATTAATTTTTATGTCGATTGCTGAAGACTCGTTGAAAATTCTCTTCGATTTCTTCTTAGAGAAAGATTTTTTCTTCGTGACTTCTCCATGGCTTCTTCTTGGCCGTGCTTTTATTTATCTTCATTCCGTTTTTTTATCTTTAGGGTGTTTTTTTTTTCAGCAGACGGTTATTTGGCCCTTAAACGTGTATTTCTTTCCTTTTTTTTCTTTTTTCTTTCTTTTTGTTAAAACTAAATCTTCTTCCAATTTCTTGACAAATCTTCATTCATACAACAAATATTCTCTCCTGCTTTCGATTCCCTCTTAATATCATTCACATTTTTTTCATTTGTTTCTTTTATTCTACATTTGCAATAATGTCTATTGATTTTTCATAATCTCTTTTCCTGCCATCGCCTCTTTTCTTCTTTTTTCTCGCAAAAATGTTAGCACTCTCTTACGTCATCCCCTCCTGTCTCACAGAAGTGACTATTTCTTCTTATTGACTTTTCTGTCAGAGCTAACAAGACCTTGAGGTGTTTCACTGGAAAAAGCCTTCGGCCATTCCAAACTAAAAGCTTTACTGTCGAACGATAATGCCCCAATTGACAAGGACACCACCAGTTGCCTGTCAAAACAAGGTAGGATTATGGCACCCAAAAGGAAAAAGAAGGCAAACCATAGATCGCGACTATTTTATTTTCATTTTATTCTCAATATTCTATTCTTTTTTTTAAATGCGTTTTGTATCGGAATTATTTCTTTTATGGTGTATTTGTTGGTTAGCTTCAAGTGAGGGTGTGGCCCAGTAATCTCTTTCGATCGCGAAAAGGATTAGAGCTTCGAAATATTCCGAAGAATACAAAGAGCCAAGTTCCAAAATGAATCAATGGTTTTGGAATTTGCTGAGACTAGCAACAACTTAGACACTTTTTCTTTACTTTTACTTTCATTTTCACTTTTGTTTTCAAATCACTTCTTGCCAAGTCTTTCATTTACCGCCTTAGCTTAATTTTCTTTGTTTACTTTTTTACCCTTCACACTTCCATTTCTTCATCCTTTTCTAACCCTAATTCTACTTTTCCTGCTTCAATCTTTATTTCTTTTCCTATTTATTTATTTCTTTCTTAAAAGTTTTACTGTTTTACTCAAGGAAGGATCCAGCTGAGTAGCATATTTCAGTTGGATATTTTCGGATCTACGTTTCCATCCAACTTGCTATTGTTATACTTTTTAATAGATTATGTACCTGTATATTTCCAACTGCAAGAAGTTTGCATCTTGATTTCTGAAGCAAACCTACTCAATGAATTGACTGGAACAACACCCTCTTCTATACATTTAGTTTGTTTATTCTCGTGATATATATATATATATATATATATATATATATATATATATATATATATATATATATATATATATATTAGGTTTTGTATATATATTAATAGCATTGATGCTTATCTGCGACCACAGGTTTCATGCCGTCTTATAAATTACTATCATCAGGCAGAGAATGAAAAATTCACCCAAAAGAACATTACGATTGTGTACAACTCTTTGTGTGTGTGTGTGTGTGGGTGGGGGTATTTGCGCATTATTGTGTGTGGTTGTATAAGTGACTTTTAGTATGTGTATGTATGACGATACGTGGGCCGCTCGGCAAATTTGAAGTTGTCTCCTGGATATATGAGTCGTAATGTGTAGCGAAAGTCGCGACAGACCAGAGTTTGACCGAATCATTTTTATCTCACCAAGTGTGATAGTGACAACCAGCACTGTTATAGTATATATATATATATATATATATATATATATATATATATATATATATATATATATAAACCTTAAAAATATCAATAAACTATGTAAAATAAAATTAGAATTCACAATTCACATTTTCAGGATCTCAATGCTCAGGGAAAATAAGATTTCACACATATTTTTGCATCTGATATTTTATGTACAATGAAAATAATCTGAATTTATACGCATTAAACCCAGTTGAGATTTTAGAATTATTTTTTTTCCCAAACTGTCTTTCCATTGGTTATGTAGGTAGAGTGTTTGCCAATGGGCCGGGTGACCGTCATTCAATTCCAGGTCTAGTCATACCAAATATTCCAAAAAATGCTACTTGATGTTTCAGTATTAGAAAGTAGAGATGACCGAAAATTGGAGCTATTCAGTGAAACGAGTAGAACCCCACTACCCCTAGGTGCTCTAGATAGTCTGTATTTTGCTTGTATTTACCCAATCCTATTACCATGTGCAGAATGCGACACCAGGTTTAATTTTTAAGCAGAATAAAGCTGGTTTAACTTCAGGGTCGTCTTTCTCCTAGAGTGGTCACCTTAACCAAGTTAAAGTGTATTGCATGCATTTACTCAGCCCCTTGATCACGTGCAGTATTTGGCATAAGATATCTTTTTTAACTGGAATAAAATTGGTTTAAGTTCAGCGTCTTCCTCCTCCAAGAGCGATTGCCTAAGAATGAAGAGTACTTTCTGTATTTATCCAACCCCTCTACTCATGTAAGGACGTGACACAAGTAGAATTTTCAATCTGAGAAATCTTGTTTGAATTTAGCATCTTCCTCCACCAAAAGTGATATCTTAAGATTAAAGAACCCAGTCTGCACCATTATTTATCCATAGATCAAGGGGAAAAACAAAAGGATCCATGTCTTTCCAGGGGCACTACCAGAGAGTGAAATGAGGACACCCTTGTCAAAGATTTGCACTCGAGTCACCGACTCTATTTTCCGCGACGATAACCATTTTACTAAACGTAGCAACGATTTAGGAAACAAAAACTCTGCTTTCTCTGACTTTTGGTTTGGGTTCTTTCTTTAATGGCTTATCAACCTTTGTAGGTTATTTAATGCCAAAGCTATTGTCCTAGAAGAACAGTAGTGGTACTATTTAACACCTAGCTGGGAGGATAAGGGGGTTCATACTTTTCCCAAGGGTATTTGTCCGAAAGTGAACATAATAGCGCGACTGGAGTACGAACTCGCTTAATACGATTCCGCAGTCGATCGCTTTAACCATTACACCACAAGGACACCTCCTTCTCTGACTTTTCTTCCACCTTCTTAATCTAAATATTTTACTTTCTCATTCATGATTTAAATTCTTTTTCTTTACTTACGTTCTCTTTACATTTAGTCTTCTTTTATTTCAAACGTCTTTCATCTCTGTTCATCATTTTCTGTAAACCTCTCATTCTCTTTATCTACCTCATTGTTTGTTTGTTTTTTCCCTTTCTGAAACTGTTTCTGTTCAAAAGTTTCCTTCATTCAGCTTTTCCTATCCACCTCTACCCAGATCAGCATACTCTTTCACCTACGTAACAACCAACATTAAAATTCACACACTGACAGCTCCATTAATATGACTGTCATCTTTAAACCTCAGCCAGCGTCAAAGCCAACACAGTGGTTATAAATCTAACTCCGATAAATATCAGTGGGGCCTTCAGTGGTAGCCTCCTATCTTACCTTAATTTATTGAACCGTTTAGGACAATTCTCTTTCGGAAACAATACAAAGAATGGTGACCGAAGAGAAAAGAAAGAAATGGCGGCAAAATAGACAGAATGTAAAGAACAAAGGAAACAATCCCCAAGTGAATAATAGACTTCCTAAAACTGGAAATTCTCAAGAATTTTGTAAAGTTTAGTGATATGATATTTAGATTGGAAAAGGTGACTAACATTGATTTAAGAGAAAGGAACGTATTTATAGGTCTTTTTGTGATTAATCATTAGTTTATATAGATACTAGATAACCCGCGATTACTTATGGTTTCCGTTTTAACAACCGTCCATTATGGTATCAATGCTTCTGTTTAAGAAAGAGAAAATGGATCTATTTAACTTTTCATTATCGCCTTTTTTAACTTAAGAATTTTAATGATTAAAATATGTCATTCAGTGCTAAATTATCTATTTGTTAAAAATTGTCCATAAAATTGTCTGATTAAAGTGAATTGTCTAATAGAAAGTATATATATATATATATATATATATATATATATATATATATATATATATATATATTTACCGACCACTCCGCTCGAGCAGGATATGACACAAGGTCAATTTTTTAAGCGGAGTTTAACAGGTTTGAATTTAGAGATTTCCTTCTCCTAGACTAGTAGCCTCACCAAGGCTGAAGAACCTAGTCTGTCCTCTTTTTTTACCCATAGCTGGGGGGAGAATAATTGGATTCATACCTTTCCCAAGGGTATTAGTGCAATGTGAAATTTAGTCAGTCTCGTCCAGGATTTGAACTCGTGTCGCCGTGTCCATATATATATATATATATATATATATGGCCATACACAGTCTCTTTCGTTGTATCACAACTCTTCAATGTGTCTAGACACGCAGGACGCTTGAAGCTGGAATCGTAACCCGCCCAACTTTACGTTAGACTTATTATCCTACCGCTCAGCCAGCAAGCGAACCATGTCAGCTCGGGAATTATAAAGCATTATGTAGTCGCTTTCGTTTGTTTACATTTTTGCCTTACCAGATACCAGAGTGCTCAATTCATTCGAAGAGCTTTGCATTATGCAAGTGGCAGCCGTAAATTCCTTCGCCAGAGTGCTCAACCTCCGTGGGGGGGAGCGTATATATCGTCATCCACAGAGAGACTGTTTCGTTTTATCACAACAATTTAGTGTGGCTAGACACGCAGGACGCTTGAAGCAGGGTTCGAAACCTGCCAAATAAATTAGGTGAATTTGACCTAAGTTGTTAGCAATAAGAAGCCCTATTTAACGTTGCACTTTTTTCAAAGAAATCTACAGTGATGGATCCTCTCATATAATAGAAGAAAGTCAGCATGATCTTCTTTACATATCAATTTACCGAGAACTTTTTCTTTACCGGAGAGTAAATTTATTTTCACTCAATCAAATGACTTATAAACTCAAACTCGTTGTGGCGAACCCGGTGTTTGCCCATTTGTAAACATTCTTTGTATTAAAAGGTGCTTTGTTGAACTTATCACACATTCTTCTGTAAATTACACATGGTTTGGTCTTCTCAGAAACAAAAAAAATTGTTGACATTAAATCCTTGAGAATCCTGTTTGATTTTACCTATTTTTGATAACAGGAAAATATATTTTTAAGAGATTAAAATAATTTTTACTATGAATAAATTTCAAACAATGCAGAGTTTAAATTTACAAAAAAGAATTCTAAAAAAAGTGTTGTTTTTTTTTTTTGTTTTTTTTTTTAAAGTTCTCCCTTTTTATTAAATGACTCTCGTATGTAAGTAGTAAAAACATAGAAAACAATTTGGTATCACAAAGCCTCAATTTCATGCTTTCTAACTTCATACAAAAGATACATTGAGTGATTAAAAATAAACTCGTATATCCTTCGAGGAGTAATTTCATGATATAATTACAAAACCTCTTCATGTGTGATAGAAAATGTCAATATTTCTATGGGAGTTTTTTTTTATTAGAGAAGAACTGATATTTTCAAGACAACCTTAGGAAGATCCCAATGTGTAGACAAATATGGTAAATAAATAGACACTTAAGAATTATAATATAATAAAGTAACTTCCATTAAAATATTAAAACACTATATATATATATATATATATATATATATATATATATATAATCGATAAATACTTGTTGATGCCTCTACTATGTTTGTCAGTGATGATAGAATGTTTCAAATCTTCCAAAATCTCTCTCTTTTTCGAATCTCCCTAAATCACTCTCACTATATATATATATATATATATATATACTCTGTGTGTGTGTGTGTGTGTGTGTGTGTGTGTGTGTGTGTGTGTGTGTGTGTGAACGAAGAATAGATACATAAAAAAATTGGTAGATTAATTTTATAAATTTGTGAACCCTGAATGGAGTCGGCTTCAGGCCATCATTGATGAGTGTTTACTTTAAGTCTGTTTAAATTCCAAGTTTGATATATTTACGAACGCGTGGTGATTGACATTGTTTTACGTATTAAAAAGTGAATGTTTTAAATTTAACACAGGTTGTGTCCAAAAAAGAAAATTTCTTTTTAAAACAGCGCTCTTATAAGCTGGTTACAGCAATTTTGATATTTAATTTTCTACTGCACCACACGTTAGTAAACAGGTTGGTTTGGTTTTATGGCATATCAACCACTGTTGGTTATTCAATGCCAAATCCTATTTTTACATACGAGGATCATTAAATAAGTTTCCAGGCTTTTTTTCGTATGGGCGCTTTTATTGATAGTACACGCATGAAACTCTTGTCCCCTTCGACGTAATCTCCTCCAGCTGCAATGCACTTGTTGTACCGTTCCAATAACTTCTTGAAGGCCTCGTGGAAGTCCTCTTGTGTGAGCGTGTCAAAGACCTTCGTAACAACCTCTTTCATCTCCTCAATTGTCTCATAACGACAGCCTGTGAGCTTAGGGAATGACCAAAAGTCACAGGGAGCAAGGTTTAGACTATAGGGAGGCTGAGGAACTGTCTAGATGCCCATCTTGGTCAAATAGTCTGTGTCAAGGATGGAGTTGTGAACTGTTGTATTGTCCTGCTGGAAATGCCACTGGCCTGATTTGAAGAGTACTGGCCTCTTCCGACGGAACATAGTAACCCTAACCCTTTGGCCAATCAACTCTGGTGTATTGATTTCCTTACTCCTCCCACACCTCTCTTCATCTCTCACAGACTGCCTGCCTTCGTTGAATCTCTTATGCCACACAAAAACTGATGCTCGATTCAAGCAAGATGGTCGAAAAGCAGTCTGAAGCATTCCATTGGTTTTTGTGGCATTTTTCCAAGTTTAAAACATAATTTTATTGCATATCGTTCTACCTCACGTCCAGATTGCATTTTTGAAATTCACCAGCTGTGACAATCAGGTTTTAGTAGGGTGTATTCCAATTCCTGCTGTAGCTGTTCATTTGAACCTGAGATCATAAAAATTGGTCAGTCATCTCATAAGATGTCTAGCAATAACATAGTGAATTTTCAAGAGTCTACGACAATATTAAATGCCAGTACAAAAAAGTCTGGAAACTTATTGAAAGCACCACATATATATTAGAGATACAATTGGAGGTGCCTGTGGTGTAATGGTTATCGTCGCAGGAATTGGACACGGCAACACGAGTTCAAATCCTGGACTGATTGCATTTCACATAGCACTAATACCCTTGGGAAAGGTATGAATCCAATTATTCTCCCTCCAGCTATGGGTAAAATAGTAGGGCAGACTATGTTCTTCAGCCTTGGTGAGGCAACTAGTCTAGGAGAAGGAAAACTCTGAATTCAAACCTGTTAAACTCCGCTTAAAAAATTGACCTTGTGTCATATCCAGCCCGAGCGGAGGGGTTGGGTAAATATGATATTAGAGATACAATTTGTAAACATATTTTGTAGATACACACTGTTAAATGGCCAAACATGTCTATTTCTAACAATTCAATTTCGCTTAAGATAAAGTTAAATGATTCCAAGTATTATTATGTATCCCTAACAATTCAATTAAACATCCTTTATTTGTTTATACACAGTTAAATGATCAAACACCTCTATTTCAAACAATTCAATTTAACAAAAGTCATTTGTTTGCATGCAGTTTAAATGTTCAACAGTTCTATTTGACCTATAGATAAGACCTTTCTGGTGCTCCTACTCCGAATCAAAGAGGACCTGGGAGCGATGGCAATGCAAGGGTACTCTACATTAGACTAAGCTCCAGCATTACTGGAACCTTACCATCAGATTGTTTAATGTCATAACCAGGATACTTGTTAGGTGGTTTAACCCCTCTGCAGAGATGCAGTCTGTGTTTCCGACAGCCCTAGCGGACTGGGCTGAAATGTTTTAATGTTATAACCAGGACACATGTTGGAAGGTCTTACCCCTCTGCATAGATGCTGTCGGTATATTCTCCTGTCCAGCTCCCACCCCCAGCAAACTGGGTTATTAGCAAGCAATTACGTTAAACCTATGAGAGGCAATTATTTATGAGGTTGAGTCAAAATTGTTGGAATATTTTATAACGTATTTCTTTATGGTGTGTATATTATGTGAAAGAAGAAATTCAAACAGGGGAAAGTACCAGCTGGCGTTTGTAGTAACGTGGTAGTTGGTGTGTTGCATATTGACCTCCGACCCGGCCAAGCTGTCAAAATAGGAAATGCAACTGTGTAAATAACAGGTGCATCTGGTCGAGGAATATCAGGATATAACCTTGACTGTCGAGAGGTTGAATTGAGTGCGAAATTGTGACGCTCGCAGGAAGAAGAGTGGACGTCAAATTATTATATAACCCTAGCGACAGGAATTTCAGGTAAGTTGGATATAAGATGCTGTAGAGAGAACCAGCACACAGCAGAGGGGGCCCTCAGGACCCGTGATTGAGCCGTTGGAGTTCAGATCAGTTGCAGAGAAGATGCTGGAATGAGGACCATGTCCCAAAAAGGCTGGACCCCAGGCCCCCGGTTGAGAACAGGAAAGAAACGCTGTTATGGCCATAAGAGTGGGGGGTCAATATTTTACAGTTCTGTTCAGTATCCAACTCACCTCTCACACAGTAAAACCTTTAATAACCCTTTCGAACAAAGTGAGAGGTACTATTTACCAACCCCTCCGCTCGGGCAGGATATGACACAAGGTCAATTTTTAAGCAGAGTTTAACAGGTTTGAATTCAGAGTTTTCCTTCTCCTAGACTAGTTGCCTCAACAAGACTGAAGAACCTAGGCCGTCCTACTATTTACCCATAGCTGGAGGGAGAATAAGGGGGTTCATACCTTTCCCAAGGGTATTTGCCCGAAAGTGAACATAATAGCGCGACTGGAGTACGAACTCGCGTACTACGATTCCGCAGTTCATCGCTTTAACCATTACACCAAGAGGACACCCCTCAAATAAAGTGAGAGGTACATTTTTCTAAAGACATGTGTCCGCTCGTCTTCATTGTGATGATATGTTTCTGCATGTATATATATATAGTGGTCATGGCTATACAACAGGTGTGCCGACACGTTCTGCATTGCTTCACTTCATGTGTGGATTGAAAGTCGCATAGATGAACGAAAAAATATGCTTTACGAGTTCGGATAAGGCTATGATGCCGCAGAATTAACCGGAAACATTTATTGTGTGCAAGGTAAAGGCATAGTTGATCACAGTGCACTAACAAAATGGTTGAAGATATTTCCCAAACAGGCTGCAAGAACCTTGACAGTTATTCAAGATCAAGGAGACTTACAAACATAGATACACTTTGAGAGTATCAGGTGAGCTTGTCATCGCACAGTCCAGTATATTTCGTCACATTCATAACCTTGGAAAATCATTCCGAGGTGATAAATTGTGCCTCACCCAATCAAAATAGGGTAAACATTCATCTCAATCATATTTACCCAATCCCTCCGCTCGGGCAGGATATGACACAAGGTCATTTTTTAAGCGGAGTTTTAACAAGTTTGAATTCAGAGTTTTCCTTCTCCTAGACTTGTTGCCTCACTAAGGCTGAAGAACCTGTCCTACTATTTACCCATAGCTGGAGGGAGAATAATTGGATTCATACCTTTCCCAAGGGCATTAGTGCTATGTGAAATGCAATCAGTCTCGTCCAGGATTTGAACTCGTATCGTCGTGTCCAATTCCTACGACGATAACCATTACATCACGGGCACCTCCAGTAAACATTCATCTCTATAGTGGAACATTTATAGGATCTTTGTGAGATATTATGTTTCAAATTAGGAAAAAAAAAACATCGTAAATTTGTAATCTACTCACGGAGTGGATTGTTTGAACTGATGCCAAGTATCTCGTGTCGAACCAGGTTTGCAAATCAGAAAAAAATATCTACCAAAGATCTTAAATATGGTTGACCTGGGAGTTTCGGATGGTCTAATAGTTAGCAACCGAAATTAGAAAGCATTCACGAGTGAGTTTGAGTCTCACAGGGTGCCCCATTCATACGGCCGTATTCCACATCTATGCAAAAACCTTAGTAAATTACTACTAAATATGGACGACCTCCTATATCAACCGACAAAGATCTAACGTAGAATTGTTGGCGAAACACGAGACATCTGTCGATCTTTCTCCCGGTTTTGGAAAGAGAAACGAGTTTTGTGTGACGGTTAGCGTTGTAAAAAATGGAATCAGTGACCAGAGTTTAAATTCTGGACGAAGCAATTTGTCTTTTAGATCATGCTAAAGCTCTTTGAGAAGGCATGAATCGATTTGGTCTGACCCCCCCACACACACACACACATACACACTCCTGCATCAACTATAGGAGAGACTATTCTTTAACTGTGGTTTGACAGCTAATCAGATAAAGGTAAATTCTGATTTCAAACCAGCTATCTTCCGCTTCAAATTGCCCTTCTACCATACCTTGTTCGTGGTGGAGAGGTTGGGTAATTACATCCACCCTTTTCAATTTACAGAGTCTGTCGCTATTATCTGTGATGTGTAGAGCCTTAATTTTTTATTTATAAATTTTAGTGTCTCTCTCGTTGAGTCAAGGAAAATGATCCGAAAAGCACTCTTTCTTGGCATACACGTTGTTTACATTGTTACGGTTCGTAATACTAGTAGAAATTAAATTCATCATAATAATCATATCATGTTGCAAGTACGGGTTTCCATGATTCTCACTCTCTCTCTCTCTCTCTCTCTCTCTCTCTCTCTCTCTATTCGTCTTTATCATCCATCGCTTCCGGAAAGTCTTCTAGACTTCACCCAGTGTCCGTTCAGAGTTATTGTTGATAAGTTCTAGTTGGTCATCCAACACTTACACGACAGTGTAAAAGCGTCTATTGGAGAACATCAGTTATTAGTTCGTCCTAACTTCTCCAGCAGTGTCCCGGATATTTTGATGGTTTTAGTGATAGGTGACCGTACAGCTGCTATTTGTGGGGTGTTGCTTCCAGGATTTGTTCAGTATAGCACGTAGCATTCTTGTGTGATTCCTGTCAAACTTATTCTCTGTACTCTTCGTCAGCATCCATGTGGTGCATCCATATAGTAAAACTGTCACGACTGTTTTATTTTGTTTTATTTTACTGGATAAGTCTGTCTTCCATTTGATCGATAATTAATCGATAGCATTCCATTCTTTCGCTAGTCGCGTGTTGATGTAATTTTCGGTTGATTGGTTTCTTTGGTTTCTTTGTTTAAAGGCATATCTACCTTTGTAGGTTATTTAATGCCAAAGCCATTCTCCTAGAAGAAAAGTATTGTTACTATTTAATCCATAGCTGGGAGGATAAGGGGGTTCATACCTTTCCCAAGGGTATTTGCCCGAAAGTGAACGTAATAGCGCGACTGGTGTTCGAACTCGCTTACTACGATTCCGCTGTCCATCGCTCTAATCATTACACCACGAGGACACCCCGCAATTTTCGGTTGATGAGACGCTGCTTCCGAGGCAAGTGAACTTGTACACAAGTTTCAGAGAACCACCATTTAGTTTGCAGATGTTTCGTTTTTTATTAAAACACCAGCATTCTGTTTCGTCTACATTCAAATGGAGAAATATGTAACTGTTGGGATTGTACAGCAGTATCAAAATTCATATCACAGCTGAGATATGATTAACAGCCTAAAATATACTTGTTCAACTGTTTAATTTAATCAATATTAATTCATCGTGTAAAATACATAACTTGTGTTCACATTTTTATCCGTCACATAATAATTAAAAGATTTAGCTGGTGAATAAAAAGTGATTCTTATTAGTCCGACTGATTCGTTTGGTTTGGTTTTATGGCATATCAACCCTTGCAGGTTATTTAATACCAAATCCATTTATTTATACATATAAACATATCTATTTTAAGCAATTCAGTTTAGCATATGTTCGCAATTTAAATATCAAAACAGTTCTATTTATTCAATTTAGCATAAGTACACAGTTTAAAATTTAAAAATTCAATTCAGTTTATCATAAGTAGACAACTTAGTTCTGTTTAACCCATTGATATGACACTATCAGGTGCTACCACTCCGAGTTTGAGTGGACGTGGGAGCAATGGCAGTTAAGAGGTCCACCGCGTTACTGAATACCACTATCAGATTTTTTAGAGTCATACCACGGACACTCGTTAGGAGAGTCTTACCCCTCAGCAGAGATGCGGTTGGTGCATTCTGCAGACCCAGGCCAAAGTCTGGCGGAGTAGTTATAAATTAGTAAAGTGTAAATTATGACAATTCATAGGGGTGTGTAATTGTTAAAGTGCTAGACTGTGGAATCGTAGTACGTGAGTTCGTACTCCAGTCGCTCTAGAACCTTCACTTTCGGACTAATACTCTTGGAAAAGACATGAACCCCTTATCCTCCCATCTATGTGTTAAATAGTATTCCTACTGTTCTTCTAGCATTAAAATAACCAAGAAGGTTTATATGCTATTGAATAACTAACAATTAACCAACAAATGACAATTCAAAGTACGACCATAGCAGCTGAAAAGTTATCCACCTAAACACAATCGAAATGCCACTTTGGAAAATGTTTTTTCAAAAAGTTAAATAAATTCAAAATCGATATGCTGACCAGCGGGACGAATTTCGAGAATAGTATGAACGTTTCATGGCTTTATGTCATTTCCTTCTGGGTTGGGGCCGAAAACTTTTCAGGCAGAGTTTGCATGGTGTAGTGGGTAACGTACTAGACTGTGTCATCGAAGTACGCGAGTTCGAACTCCGCTCAATTGCGCTTATTTTCCGATTTAAACCTTTGGGAAAAGTACGACCTACCTGAACCCTACAGCTAAAGGTTCAATAAAAATACAGATGTTCTTCTACAAGGATGAATTTGGTAGTAAATAACCCAGGAGGTTTGATATGTCCTTATTTAAATTAACCGAAAACTAGAGCTTTTTGGTGCTTCTTTAGATTTTCGCTAATTTAGTTTTTTTTTTTTTTCTTTTTGTACATATTCTTCTTTTCTTTTTTCTTATTTTGCTTTTCGCTTCCCAGTCCTTTTCTTCCTTTCTTTCTTCGTCTATTTGTTGATCTACTTTCTTCTTCTTCTTCTTCTTCTTCTTCTTCTTCTTCTTCTTCTTCTTCTTCTTCTTTCAGGCTTTGTGTTGCCATTGCTCTTCTCGAGATTTTCCTATAGAAAAGATATTGCCTTTCTTTGCGATTTTACTTCATTTTTATCCTAATTTTCAGTTCTTTTAAATACGTCATTATACTGCAAGTTGCTTAGATTGCTTCTTCATTCATTTTCAAAATTATTGATACACCAGATAAATTTTCTTTTATTTTTCATTCTTGTCATCATCATCATCATCTCCACAACCATAATCCTTATGACATCACCATCATCAAACTCCTGTTGTGATTCTCTTGATAGAATCATTGACATTATCACCACCACAATCCCTAGAATCCTCATGGCATCACCAGCAACACTACCACAATCGTCAATCCGACTACCGCCGTGATTCTCATGACATAATAATAATAATAATAATAATAATAATAATAATAATAATAATAATAATAATAATAATAAGAAGAAGAAGAAGAAGAAGAAGAAGAAGAAGAAAGATGAGTTATTCTATTCCATTTCTTAAATAAACTATTCGGAGTCTATAATTCTTCTTATTATTGTTAGCATTTTTTTTCGGTTGTCGTTTTATTATTCTTGTTATCAGCGTTCGTATATTATAAAATTTTGAATTTCATCTTTTAACTAAAATCCATCTTAATTGGAAATTGGATTTGTTATTTCACTTTTTTCATTTTGGTGCTGAATTCATTTTCTGCACGCAAATTTACGACATTTTCTACGCTGCTGCCATTGGATAATTAAGGGAAATAGGGAGAGTGTTAATCTCTTTCCTAAAAAGATTCCAATAAATTCTCTACGCCATCTTCTATTTCCCTTCTAGAAAGTACTGACATCTCTCGAAAGACAAGAAATCCGAACCACGATTAAAATTGTGTTACATCTCTGTAAGCTCACCTCAAAATATTCGATTAAAATTTTAAAAGGCATGGAATGTCCAGTCAGTTTCTGACACGATTGTTATCCTTATTGTTGTTGTTGTTCTCGGTGATGGTGGTTGTGGCTTATATTCCTCTCAAAAGGCCGACAATCTGCACTTGGATTTAGATAAGCCAGCTACCGGTGGGGTTATGTCTTCTATGTCCATGGGAAGGACAAGGGTCAATACAATACATCGCTGATCCAAGAGAATACAGGTCAAATTTGAGAAAAATATACGACAGCCTAAGAGCATCCAGCTGCTGGTTCTGAATTTGTAATTGTCCGTTTCCTACTCTGGTTGCCTACCAAGGTCAGAGAGCTTATTATTTACACTGAAGTTTAAGTAAGAAGAGATAGCTTCATAGCCTTCCGAGGGGCATTATAGGGAACTGCACGCAGAGAGCCTTGATCACCATAATATATTGTAGATCTAAATTTACATATAATGATGACAGAAAGAAAGAAAATAGTCGGATTCATGCCTCTCTCTCTCTCTCTCTCTATATATATATATATATTGTCATCCACAGACAGACTGTTTCGTTGTATCATAACTCCTCAGGTAGGATGCTTGAAGCTGGGATCGAAACCTGCCCAACTTTACATTAGACTTAGCCAGCAAGCGAACCACGTCAGCTTGGGAATTATAAGACATAATGTAGTAGCTTTAGTTTGTTTACATTTTGGCATTACCGAATACCAAAGTGCTCAATTCATTTAAAGTGCTTTGCATTATGCAAGTGGCAGCCTTAAATTCCTTCGCCAGAGTGATCAACCACCGTGGAAGAGCGTATATATATATATATATATATATGTATGTATAACGCGCCCACAACTCAGTAGTAATAGACTAGCATGTCTAGCAAGTTGAGGACGAGTCCCTGATAGATAAATAAAGTATAAAAATCGTCCATACCTCATATATATATATATATATATATATATACCAAAAATTATCAAATTGAATTAGAAAAGTATTACGTGTCTAAATTTCAGCTGAAATAAACATGTAGCCTGTCTTCACTTCCTTACGTCACCTAAAGGATGAACAGGAATCGATAAAAAAAATATTAACTACGGGAAAGAAAAAGCGTTAAAATCTATCCGCCTAAAAGATAATAATTGTTGACAAAGTATTATTTTATGCCACAATTCTCAGTGCTGTTTAACCATTGAATACCTGTAGGATTATCTTCTACAATAAGAATCAAATTTTATCAAATTTAGTGTTTTTCGTTTTGGTTTCAAACAACCTCATGTCTTTAAATATTCCATTTAAATATATGAATTTCAAAAGAAGCATCCTAAAAACCAGATTCTGTAGGAACCCTTACCTCCACTCACACTTACTATTCAAGTAAGACGAATAAGTTATGCAGAGAGTATCAGGAAAGTAATGCCGAACACAAAAGTGACGTTCTTCCATGGACTCCGACAGATGTTTGCCTACTCAGAGTGGACACTAGGTGCCTTGTAGAAGACCAACCAATTGCAATGACCCGTTGGAATGACTGGCGAGAGAGAGAGAGAGAGAGAGAGAGAGAGAGAGAGAGAGAGAGAGAGAGTCAACAGAATATGTGCTGTCGGCACGCTAATGATGATGATGATGATAGTTTTAACTGTGAAGCCGGATTGAACAGTTTTGGGTGATCCGATAGATTCCGAATCTGATGGTTCATAGAATTGTCCGGATGATAGAGTATCTAATCGAAGACTTTACGTTAATCCAACATCTCCATAACAACAAGGATGTAACATATTATCAAATTTTAAATAGATTTTAACACGCTTTCATTCAGAATTTTCTTTCTATAAAACTGATTGCTTAATCAAAGATTAAAGTTTTCCACCCCATTTTTTACGTCGAGTAGGTGGGATGCAGATTAATTCATACTTTTTCAAAAGCACAACGTGAAACGCAAACAACTGCGTCAATGGTTCAAACCCAGATCGCCGCCAAACCATTACACCACGACCGCCTCAGAAAATATTTTACTTTCTTTAAATCGTGTTTAGGTTGCATATTACAAATATCACAGTTTTTGATATGTCAGAATTTTTTTATAAATATCAGCACATTTTATTTTTATTGCATTGGATAATTAAAAATGCCATTTAGTCGGAGTGCAGACCCCATGAAATTATTTTTCAGTTGCAAATTGAAGGTAAAATAGATTTGTTCTCTAAGTTAGATAATTTCAAATGTATTGCTCAAGTAAGAATCTCATTTCGATGAGCCTTTCTCGCAAGGTTATGCTAAAATATATTACATATATAATGATAATTTTAGTTATACATCAATGCTATTAGTTATTTGAAAGAAATTAAAATATGATTCAAAAGGCAAAAATACGCAATTGATGAAGATACAATCGAAGAATTATCCATGTTGAAAACAATGAGCCCTCTTACCAGATATATTCTACCCTTTCCAAAACATATGAAGTTAGATGATTTAGAGGATATTCAATTTGTCTTTATATTTAGCAGTAAATAAAGTAATAACAGATAAGATGACAAACAGTTTTCCTTTAATTGCTGAACATTCTGGCTTCATGAAATACTCCTGAAACAAACAAGATTAAGATAATTAAATTAATGATATATATTTTTCCAAGCTATGCAGAGGAAACTATTATGGAATAATTCAATGGCGAGGAGAACATTTATGGAATTCATTGACGAAAAATCGTAATTGATACTTATTTTGCCTTCTTCGAGCTTTCTTGATAACCTTATTTCATCCAGGCATTTTACTTATCCAAAGCTATTGTTTGTATCAAAGTGGTTAAACATTTCCCCAATTGCTGTTGAATATTCCTTGATGGATGGAAGCCTTTCGTGAGCATATTTTTAAAATTCACAAAAAACCTTGAATTGAAATTTAATCGGACCGTTCACTAGCTATGCCATTGCTTTTATATGTCAATTTTAAACTCATTACTTTAATAAAGATCTACTCCCGATTATTTATTTTCATCTAAACGCGCTTACATATATAAAAATATAAGGATAAAAGGTAAAATGAAAAATCGAACATGTCAAAAGTGATTCGTAGTCTTCGTGATCAGGATTGATATTGTCTATAAAGCCAATATGTTACATATTGACCTTTGACCGGTCATGTTAGTGGATTTCTAAAAAGGATGTATTTTTTTCTTGAGGTAAACAAAAGACTGGAAATGCTACGTGAATTTCGTCGGTGGGTGGAATGCCGGAATATATATAATGGCAGAAGTTTCAACCCCGCGCAAGGTGACACAGAATAAGGAGCAGATAACAGAGATACTGGAAGTTACTCCATTTTTTGGCATTGGCTCTGTGGGAACAGGTGGTTGAGAGATAGAGGAAAGTCTATATTTACAAGACTCTCTAATGTCGAAAGCAAGTATGATCCCAAAACAAAGAAGTAAAGAAGATAATTGAATGTTTTAAGTCTGCCCTGTACCAGCCTCTGGGTGGCAGAACGTAGAAGAAACGAAGCTGATTATATGTTTTAAGTTAGCCTTGTGCCAACCTTGTGGAGGAAGAACGAAGTAAGGTTCTCTAAAGATATCGTATCCTTGTGGTTCCCTGTCAATCTGACACCCTCCATCACACTACCAATTTCACCACATTTACGTAGTAAAGAAAAGAGATGAATAATTTTATAGATATGTGTTAATGTTTCTTCATTCCGGATATATAACAAACTTTGTCTGTCGCCTCATTACATGCGAACAGAGTTGACGTTCCTGGATGAAATAGTAACGAAAGATCCGGCAAACACTAGAAACCTATCTCCTAAAATTATATTTTCCTTATTTATCTTTGGTTACTGAAGAATAAATATTTAGTGAGTCTTGTACATTTAGACCTTTCTCTACTTCTCAACCCGGAGTCGTCTGGCCCTTCCAGGTCAACCCCCAAGGTAACATGACGTCCCTGCTCTCTTCTTTGTGTCTACTCTACTGACTTTGAACTGGAATTTCCGTCGTTATATATTTTTTAACAACACACTCTTCCTTCTAGTATCCTAACTATACAATTCACGTTGCATTTTCGGTGTCTTTTGTTTACTTTAAGAAACAGGTGCATATCCTTCTTTTGAAATCCAAGAACTTCCAGGGTTTCTCAGAGGTCAATATGAAACACGTATATTACTTAACAAAAAGAAAAGAACTTGTTACCAAGTGGATTTTGATATTCCAGCATAACCGAGGGCAAAAAAAAAAGCAAAAATATCGACAAATACACGGATCCTGCCACGGATATTAAAATAAAAGAGAATATGAATAATATCAAAAAATAATGTGAAGAGTTCAAATATTCAAAAAAGGTTAAATCGAAAACGTTATAATTAAAAAATTTTAAATCAAAAAATTTGATTTATGGATTTTTGACAATCAGCCAGGATTTTTTAAATCCAAACTGAGCATCAAGTCCTGGGTAAAGACTTGACGTAGTGTTTATTAACAAAAATTAAATAATTTGTTATCTATACGATTTTGCTGGACCACAGACTGATGATAAATGAAAACAAAAAGATAAGAAAATATTTTTATCATCCCAGAGATCTGAAAAAACTGCGAAACAAAAGTAGTCGGGGCCCTTGTAGGCCTGAAAAAAAGACAGGCGGAAAGTTGAAATCAGAGTTAGACTAAATACCATCCACAAATCAGTTTGTATACTTAGAAAGACCTGGGAACAGGTGTTGTCACTGACACTACAGTGAAAAGTCAACAGTAAGAACTGGTTTGAAAAACTCACATAGATTGATAAACATAGTAAGAAAAATATCAAGATTCTAAGAGAAAAAGAATACAACAACACCTTTGGTGGGTTTGTTGGTTTGGTTTTATGTCAAATAAGTTATTTTAGCTTATTTAATGCCAAATTCTCTACATACATATATATATCGAATATATGACTAGTAAACACATTTTGTTGATAACATTTTTAAATGAGTCTGAGCTTATTTTCTTTGTTAACATTTTAATGGTTTCAAGAATTTCTATCGAACACAACTAATTCTATTTACCATTAATCATTTTTGCACATATTTAAATAGTAAATAAATAGTAGTAAATTTGGCGACCATAGTCGAGGGCGACCAGAAGGCTCCTTTTTCAATAGCTACAACACCGAGGTGTAGGGGAGGGCAATACTCCTTCCCTGGATTATTCAACTTTACCCTTGATACGTACTTTATATTGCTGAGTGTTAAGCAAGCAGTTATCAAGTACCATTTTTAAAGTCATTGGAATGACGTGACCTGGGATTTAACCCAGGTCACGTGGACCATTGGCAAACACTCTACCTACTAGGGCAATATACGTATATGATTTGTAAATGGCGGGAACTTTATTTTTAAATGATTTAGAACTAATTTTTTGCACTCAGCTATTGCTATTGGTTTTTTTACAGAGTTATTGCTATTTCACGCTAATAAATCTATTCAGTATTAATCATTTGTTTGCACACAGTAAAATGGTTTCGATTATTGCTATTTAACACTAATTATTCTATCCAACTCATTTGAATACATTTAATGGTTCCAAGTATTGCTTTATAATACCAATAATTCAATTCAGACACACAGTTAAAAAGGTTAAGTATTGCTATTTAGCTCTAATAATTCTGTTCGACATTACTCATTCGTTTGGCACAATTAAATTAAAGTATTGTAATACATCACTAGCAATTCAATTAAAAAGTCATTTGTTTACACACTGTTAATGGGGAAAGAGTTCTATTTCAAACAATTAAATTCAGCAAATCATTTTTTGCACTCAATCTAAATGTCAAACAGTTCTATTTAACTCATAGATAGGACCCTATCAGATGCTATCTCTCCGGTTACTGTGGACTTAATAGCAATGGCAAAGTAAGGGTACTCCACATTCCTCAGAGCTCACAGCCTTACCATCAGATTGTTTAATGTCATATCTAGGACACTCGCTGGAGGGGGGTTCTTATCTCTGGGTAGATATGCAGTCGGTGTGTTCTACAACCTCAGTTGATAGCGCTTTATACTTTTGGATAGTGTTCATGGATACCATCAAGCAAACAAAAGTGGGAAAAATCAGAAAAATGGTGAAAATGCCATAAAATAAACTTTGAGGATGGATTAAATAATAATATTCATAACCCAGAATCTGTGGTGGAGAAAGGAACGCGCAAACTCCTCTGGGATTTTGAGATACGAACGGATAAACTAATCTCGGCCAGATGACCGGACCTAGTTATAATCCACAAGAAAAAGTGAACTTGCCGAATACCGTCCCGTCTGACCACAGAATAAACTTGAAAGAAACCGATAAGTGCCAGGGAATTTTAAAAAACTATGAAACATGAAAGTGACGGTAATAACAGTTGTAACAGGAACTATTGGGACCATAAATTGGTACAAGAACTGAAGGACTTGAAAATAACAGGATGAGTGAGAGACCATCCAAAATGAAACATTATTAGGATCAGCCAGAATACTGAGGAGAGTCTGCGAGACTTGAGGAGACTTACTGTCACTAAAATTCTAGTAAGGAACCATCGACTAAAGCTGGTGTGATAACCTCGAAACGGAGTAAAATAACAATAAAGAAAAAAATCAACCAACTTATGTACATAGACGATATCAAACTGTTTGCAAAAAATAAAAAAGGATTGGAAACCCTAATACAAGCAGTGAGGATATACAGTGATGAAACAAGGATGGAATTTAGCTTAGAAAAATGAGCTATGCATATAATGAAAGAAGGAAAAGAAAAAATGCTGGAAGGAATAGAAATCCCAAATCTAGAAAAAATCAGAACGCACAAATACTTGAGAACATTAAAAGCAGATAGCATCAAACGTGCAGTGGTGAAAGAAAAAATAAAGAAGGAATACATCAGAAGAATGAAAAAACTACTTCGCAGAAATCTCATCAAAGGGATAACTACTTTGGCTGTCCTCCTCGTTAGATGCTCGGGACAGTTCTTAAAACGAACTTCTACAAATAGGCCAGAGAACAAGAAAATTCATGACAATACACGAAAAATTACATCATAGAGATGACGTTGACAGACTGTATGTTCTTTAGCGGCAAAGCATCGATACAATGACAAGAAGACTACATAGAAAAGTGCTAAGGAAGACTGATTACAGCCACCAGAAGGAATACAGATAACACGTGCATCAACGAAACAAAAATAACCAGAAAACAAAAGTAGGAAGAAAAACAACAGTACACTCATTTCAAGCGACAAATAAGCTAAATCTCACACGAGAAGACCTAGACATGGCTAAGAAAGAGAAACTTTCAGAGGGAAACCGAATCTCTTTTGATTGCAGCACAAAACAACGCCATAAGGACTGACTATGTCAAAGCAAGAATTGACAAGCTGCAACAAGATAGTAGATGTAGATTATGTGATACAGACGAAACGATCAATTACACAGAAAGTGAATGCTGTAAATTAGCACCAAAAACAGTATAAGACTAGGCATGACTGGGTGGGAAAGGTAATGCACTGGGAATTTTACAAGAAGTTTAAATTTGACCATACAAATAAATGGTATATGCACAACTCAGAATTCGTTCAAGAAAATGTGACCCACAAAACCCTCTTGTTTTGTGGGATAAAATTGATCATCTAAACTTGACCAGACAACCAGACCTTACGATAGTCAACGAAAACAAGAGGACTTGCCGAATAGTGGATTTTGCCGTTTCGGATGAGCACAAGGTATAACTGAAGGAAAGAGAAGAGATAAGAACCTAGACCTTGCTAGAGAATTGAAAAACGATGGAACATGAAAGACTTCAGGAGACTTGCTGTCACTCATATTCTAGTTGAAAACGATTTGCTAACACTGGTGGGAAAAACTCTCAATGAGTAAATAATAATAATAATAATAATAAAGCAAAAAGTGAGATAAATATCTTGACCTTGCTTGAGAACTAAAAACAACAATGGAACATGAATATGACAGTGATACCAATTGTAATTGATGCTTTTGGTACAATCACTAAAGGATTGATAATTGGACAGCAAGACTTGGAAATAAGATGACCATCCAGACTACTGCCTTATTAAGACAGGCCAGAATACTGAGAAGAGTCCAAGAGACTTGAGGAGACTCGCTGTCACTCAAACTGCCATGAGAAACTCTCAGTTAAGGCTGGTGTGAAAAACTCTTAAAGGAGTAAAAAATGATTATAATCAAAATGATGATGATGATTTCACCCACTTATTGTAAAACTCAGAAATGCAAACGGTGTAAGACTTTCTGTAAATTCGAGATCTCATCGAATTTTTGCTAATATCTTTATTCATTCTTAAGTTTTTACGTCTGATTTTCGGGTCTTTTTTTAATGTAAATTCGATATTGTTGTCTTGCATATATTTTCCTTGAATCAACAATTCGTACCTTTTGTAAGATTCATCAGAATATAGTGCTGGGTAAAAATTGTTTAATATAGAAAATATTTGTTGCCGCTTGTGATTTGAATAAAAAGTTTATTTGTGTTCTCTTTCAGTTATTGAGTAGCCTCATCATTCATACCACAACATTTAAACACAGTAATTAATAATAAGCGAAATGCAAAATTCACCATCGCAGAAAGGATTTTTTTTTAATTTCGCGTTTAGATTTTAACTTTTAAAAAATTAAATTCATTCTTATGTCACTGTTGCCATAGCGAAACGGCTATGTGAGTTTCTATACTTCCCTCCTTTTTTCCTATATATATATATATATATATATATATATATATATATACATATATGTATATTGAGAGAGAGAGAGACAGAGAGAGAGAGACAGAGAGAGATTGATTGATATGTATGTATGTATGAATGTATGTATGTGTGATTATGTGAGTGTGTATGCCATTGTTTACGTGTATGTATGTGTGTATTTTGTACATGTGTGTGTGTGTGTATATATGTTTTATATGTATACGTGTGGCCATTATATATGCCTGTGCTTGTATCATATATGTGTGGTATATATATTTGTGTGTGTATTTTTTACGTGTGTGTGTGTTTATATATATATATATATATATATATATATATATATATATAATGTATATATATATATATATTATGTATATATATATATGTATAGATGTTAGTATGTATTGTATATGTATATGTATATATACATATATATATGTGTGTGTGTGTGTGTGTGTGTGTGTGTGTGTGTGTGTGCGTGTGTTTGTGTGTGTAAGTGTGAGAGAGAGAGAGAGAGAGAGAGTCTCTCTGTTCATGTCTATATTCAAAAAAGTTTCATACGATATACAACCCTTAATTTTCTTGTCCTTTTTCTTATGTTTTTTTGTCTTTTACATTCCTCTTATTCCCCGTTGAACATATTCCTCCCAAATAAACTTTTTGAGATCTCCCTTTTTTTTTCTCACTTGCACAGTTTCATAAATGTTGCTTTCTAAATATTTTCATTCCGCCAACGAGCAATAAAAACCTCACCTTCGATTCGCGCACGAAGCGAAAAACAAAAGAGATTTGATACCTCAGACTAAACGTCGCCTAAACAGACCAAATTCCCATCGATAAACGCGGTAGGGAGGTGACTCACAAACGTAAAATTTCACTCAGGTTATAAAATTCCCCATCTTGCAGAAGACAGGGTTGAGGCAAATCCAATAATGTCGACAATAAAATCCAATTTACAAGCATCATCTTCCTCATTTCGTGATATTTACTAAGCTTGGTTTAGTTTGACACAAGACCTAATTAGGGGGGGGGGCATCGAGGAGTAAGAATGTGTTGCTCCAAATGTTCAAATGAGCCCACCCTAAGAAGAATATCAATATACAGATATTGGTTTCTACCTGTACTTGAATACTAGATACAGAACAAAATATGCAAATAACTTACCCAAGAAACCCTCCAGCATAGTTGGTGTCTCCGGTATAGTGGTCAGACCCCACAACAAAAATGTGTGCCCTGTGTATGATACTAAATTGCATTTGCTGCTGGAGGCCTTGGAAGTGTGGAAAACCCCTTCATTGATATTACACCTTGATTCTCTCTGACCCGGAGTAGTGGGATATGTCTGGGTCCAATTCATGGGTCAAATAGATATGTTAAAAGAATATTCGCATTTGATAGAACCATGTGAAAACAAAAAAAAACTCTTAAGAAATCATTATAGAAATGTAAATATGAATGGTTGGTTGATGGGTTGGTTGGGATTTATGGCATATCAACCACTGTAGGTTATTTAATGCCAACTCAATTTTTATGTAAATAATCAGTTCTATTTCAAACAATTCGTTTTAGCATGAGTACACAGTTTAATTGTCAAAAACTTTTCTATTTCAAACTATTCAGTCCATTCAGACAGTTCTAATCCACCTAATTCAGTTTAGCGTAAGTACAGATTTTCTTTACACAGTAAAATATCAAAACGGTTCTATATATAACAATTCAGTTTAGTGTAAATATAGTTTCAATGTTAAAAACAGTTCTATTTCAAAAAATTCAGTTTAGCATATGCACGCTGTTTAAATGTAAGTATGGTTTAATTGTCAAAAACGTTTCTATTTCAAGCTATTCAGTTTAATCAAACAATTCAGTTTAGCATAAATATGCAGTTACTTCTATTTAACCCATAGATAGGGCCCTATCAGGTCCTACCACGCCGGGTCAGAGTGGACCTGGGAGCAATGGCAATAAATAGGTTGTCCGCATTTCCCAAACCTCCAGCATCACTGGAACCTCACCATCAGACTGTTTAGTGCCATATCCTGGACACTATTACCCCTCTGCAAAGATGCAGTCGGTGTATTCTACAACCCCAGCCGACGGGGCAAGAAAATATGAATGTACAATGAACGTATTCCCCTTACCTCTAAGTATAAAGAAGGGTCTGCATGCCGTTAAAATTGATCACTCAATCAATTATCAGTGAAGAAGCGGTTTTTCTAAATAAAATTTTACTAGCTTAGTTTGGAATAAAAATTAACACGTGGTTAGTTTTCTTTGTATGTTAAACGTTGTTATTTTTTACAAAAGCAAGTCATTTATTTTTGCAAGTTGGTATACGATTTAAATTGCTGCATAGGCCGAGGAATAAGTAGCTAGCAGTGACAGGTATGTCATGTGATCACTCAGGCAATGTCGAAGAATGCGAAGGTTGATATAGAAGAACAACATAGACACTTTAGAATTTTTCTAAAAGGTTTTTAGCTAGGTCGCTACCGCAAAATTTGTTCAATAAGAGAAAGACTGGTCGATATTTTCTATTAAAGGGTCGTAGTTCCTCTTGGGACAAAACTTAAGTCTGACTTCCCTCTGCGCCGCTCGCTTCAATTCTGCTTTTAAAAACGGGTCATCCCCCTAATTCTACCAGTCGTGTCAAGAGGAGAAACATATCTGTTTCCGGTGGTTCCACACCTGTGCAGAAGGTTTCGAATCCCCGTTTTTTTCCAAGTCATTTTTAATTATAACGAATGGTTTGGCCAGGGCGTTCAGAGACTGTCAGCTCTATTTATTTTTTTTTTTATTTCAATTTTCTATGCGCTGATCAATTACGTTACAAAATGATATCTTTTTGTAAAAAATAAATTATGACTTCAAGTCGATATTCTTAATATGATATATTGAATAGAATCTAATGGTTTCAAGTATTCCGATCTAATACTAATTATTTGTACATAGTTGCATGGTTTTAAGTATTCCTACGTAAAACTAATAATCTGCTCAAAGATTTATTACGTGTAGCTGAGACCTTAACAAGGTTTACCATTCCCTGGTATAGTGGACCTGGGAGTAATGGCAATGAAGGAGAATTTACACTCTTCAGAGTTCAAAAACTAGAACCTCGCCACCGGATGCAGTTTTCGTTTATACCTGGCACACACATATTAAGATGTGGGTATCAAAAGTTGTATCTAACTCTTTGCTCATCAAACGTGCTAACCGTTCCCCTAAGGTAACGCTCCATAAAGACTTTCCTACTTTTCTTTTCACCAGTATCTTTCATCTGGTGAAGCTAGGGATCCGTGCCTGGATCTCAATACTGTTCTGGGTAAGTTTATACGAGTGACCGGTTTGACTTGCAGTAATATTGTATGTACTTTATGGTGAAAATCACCAAGCATATATATATATATATATATATATATATATATATATATATATATATATATATAATTAACCTAAATCGCGAGTCGAAAATCTTCTACTAAAGTTTCACCTTAACAGATCATCAGGAAGCCTAACTACGACTTAGGCTTCCTGATGATCCATTAAGGTGAAACTTTAGTAGAAGGTTTTTCGACTTGCGATTTAGGTTAATTTTATAATTGACTCCATTGTCTTGTGTTGAGTACTTTAGTAATTGTAACATTGCAGGATTCGCGGAGGGTTTTTTGGTTTTCTTTTGACCACTGACTGCGAATCCCTTGATTTTTTTCAAGGAGTAGGACCAGGTTGGCCTTTTCTTTCTTTTTGACCCAACATTTTTTTCTTTTTCCGCTGGGCGGTGATTCGAGATACTTTTATCTCTTGTTCCAGGCCAGGGTTTTTTTTTTGTTTTTTTCTGGTACCGTGAATACTGGTAGATATTAGAGTAGTAAATATATATATATATATATATATATATATATATATATATATATATATATATATATATATATATATGCCAGCAGAGTCAGAAAAAATCTACCTCGGTTTAGCCTAATCGAGTCATCAGGACTTTTGAACCAAACTATATCTTATTGATTAAAAAAACAATAAGAAGAATAAAATTACTATATAAATAAATAAATAAATACTGTCGGTGTTTTTCTTTGGGTAAGGAATGAGTTATTGGTTGATTATTTTCAATTAATAAGTATTCTTTTCTTCTGTACTTTTTTTATGGATTTTTTTTTTCACATCTTCCAGGTTCTGTAATAATTTCTCTTTGTAAATAGTACTATCTGTTTCTTTTTTTCACACCACCGGAAATATAGAATAGGTTTTTTAAAAATTAATTAATTATATATATATATATATATATATGTATCACTGCAGCTCACAACTTCAGATAATTGAGTGTGCATGGGATGGACGATACATTTATACTGATGAATGTACACACACACACATTTATATATATATATATATATATATATATAGTGGCGGCCATAAGTTAGGAAACGGAACAACAAATACTTAAATGATTTTCACTTGAAAAAATTTGCATGTACCTTTATGAAATTTTCACAAAATATAGTTGGAACTTCTATGCACTTTTTACATATAAAGTTTTCTAAATTTTCTTTTACAGTAATTTAATAGTTGACTGAAAAAAAAGGATACATTTTGCCCGAATCAAAATTAAGGAAAACATCATAAATTCTTGTTAGATCAACATATATATAAACTAAAGAAAACATTCAATATTTAGTGAATTTTTCTTAGCAGCGGATTACCTCATTGCATCTTCGACCACATGAACCAATTTTCTTACAAAAGGTGGTAGTGATACTTTCCCATTCTTCTTCCAGAAAACTCCATAAATCAGCAATATTTTTAGGATTTCTGCTCTGAGGTTTCTCTCCAATGATTTTCCATACATTCTCTAGATTCATATCTGGGCTTTGTGGTGGCCACTTCATAACAGCTATTCCTTCGTCTTCAAGAAAACGTAACACAGTTTTAGCTTTGTGGCAAGGCGCGTTGTTAGAGTTTCAACTGTTCCTTTGCGTAAATGAAGGACATCCTGTCGAAGAAGTTCTTTATAAACACTGGCATTAATATTGCCGTGAAAACGAACAATGGGTCCTACTCCCGCTGAAGAAAATCATCCCCCACACCATTATGCTCCCCCTCCAAATTTCATAGTTTTCTTAGCTCATTGAGAAGATATGCGTTCCTCATTTTTACCTCTGAAAAACCTCTTACCATCAGATACAAACAAGTTGAATTTAGATTAATCACTAAAGTGAACCATATTCCATTGTTCCTCTGTCCACACGATATGCTCAGTGGTGAAGTTAAGACGAACCTCTTGATTTTTCTTTGAAATCAGAGGTTTTCGACTTAAAGTTCGAGCCACAAATCTTTCCTTATTTAACCAACGAGAAACAATTTTTCTAGAGATTGGCTTTCCTGTTTTCTCACAAAATGCCCAAGAAATAGACGTTGTTGTATCGAAACGGTCTTTTAAAGACATTTTAACAATCATCCAATCTTCCTGTTTAGTAGTCATAGAAGGCCAGTTCTCGGTTTTGGTTCAAGTGTCTTTTCTACCTTAAATCTATAGATTACACGATAAACAACGCTTTTTGACCTTCGTACAATACCAGCAATTTTAGAATACGATTTTCCTTCTATATGATTAGCTAAAATGAGCATTTTTTCTTCTTGAGTACAACAATTACGTGCTTTCGCCTCCATCTTACTTAAAAATAGTTATAACGATATATGACGGTTGACTATAAATCAAAATTAGCTACTAAGTTGTTTAAAATTTACATAAATTATGATAATTCAAGAGTGTTCCTTAACTTTTGACCAGTATATGTTTCAAGAATATTTCGGGAAACTTTCGTAAAAGTACATGCAAATTTTATCAAGTAAAATATCATTTAAATATTTTTGGTCGTTCCATTTCTTAACTTATGGACGCTACTGTATATAGATAGACCGCTGATTAAATTCGCTTTTAAAATTTTTTAAAAATTTACATTTAAAATGTTTAATATCCCGATATTCACGAAACTCTCAGCATAACAGTCAGTTTCACTATATTATAGCGGGAGTAATAATAAGAAAGGCTGAAGGTTGTACGTTTCTCGCTAACAGAAGAGAGAGAGAACATTAATACAAAGGGGACGTAACTTGTGTAAGATATTATCATTAGATACAAAGGGATTAGTAGTCATCGCATATCATTTGGTTGCCGTGTCTTGAGGTTACTGCTGCTTGTTAATGGCTGTTTAGGATTTCTTCGAAGTGCTGAAGTTGCTGCTTAATTTTTCGCTTAGGCTACTTAGGTCACCGCGTCCAGGTCACATGCTGCTGCTGTTGCTAGTGGGGTCATCGCTTCTCGTTTGTTTTGACCGGGGCTATTTGATACGACGCCATCAGACACGAAAGTTGTTCTGGTATCTAACCGACTTTCTATTGAGTCAGAATGCAGCACAAGGCCATTTTATGGTGGGTAGGCATACACGGATCGGAACCCATTCGTCACCAAATCAATAAATGCTTAATACCTTCGGTATTCCCCAATAGGACCACCTCAGGCGCCAAGCTAAGAACACAGCACTACAAAGTAGGTACTGCCTGGGGAAGGGCTCCTGGGAGCAAGTAGATGTGACGAAACACTCTATACTACTAACCTGGGGAGGCGTTCGTGAGTAAGCTATATTACATTAATCTAAAGATGGAAGCCTGCTAGAAGGTACTATTTACCAACCACTCCGCTCGGGCAGGATATGACACAAGGTCAATTTTTAAGCGGAGTTTAACAGGTTTTAATTCAGAGTTTTCCTTCTCCTAGACTAGTTGCCTCACCAAGGCTGAAGAACCTAGTCCGTCCTACTATTTACCCATAGCTGGCGGGAGAATAAGGGGGTTCATACCTTTCCCAAGGGTATTTGCCCGAAAGTGAACGTAATAGCGCGACTGGAGTACGAACTCGCGTATTACGATTCCGCAGTTCATCGCTTTAACCATTACACCACGAGGACACCCCCAGAAGCCTGCTAGAAGGTGAAAGCCGTTCTGATATTTATTGAGCACCCTACGTAGGCGCGAGTATGGCACATGAGTGGGAACCATGCGTGAGACCATAGCCCACAGACGTTCGGAGGTTCCAAAAATGCCCTGAACCCTGTCGGCATTTCCCCCCTAAAGGGCACCTCAGGTGCCTGGTGATATAACTAGCACCTCCGGAGAGTGTTAGAGCCAGGGAGACGGCCTCTAAGGCTCAAGGAGCGCCGGTCTTAATTCGTCTGACATGATTGCGGGCTTCCCAGAATCCATGTCAGATGGCCTCGACCGACGGACAACAAAGTCAAGACAAACCCGACGTGATTCTCACATGAGGCAACACAACCAGCCGAAGTATGTCACAGCCCAGTGGGCCAGGATTACAAGTTCGAGCACTTCACACGCAGAAGGGAAGACCAAAATCGGCTCCAAAAGCGACTTGCTTGAAAGTCGTATAAGAGGCCAATTGTTCAGAAAATATTTCATTACCCTGTTTTATTATGCAGTTTTCTCGCGTTTGACCCAGGAGTGAGTCCAGAAAACTGGTCACAATTTCGGGTTATTTTCGCCGAATTAAAAATAGTTGTCAGAGGGGAGACATCCGGTCGCACTACAAAACGAAGAACCGATCGGATACGACAATATGAATCAATCTTCATGTATTGTGTAGAAAGTAATTATTTTTTGTTAATTTAAAAGCACTCTGAGACCTCACTCAATGCTGATCATTTTGTCAATGGGCTTAGGGTTTGTTTTTTTTTTTAGATATTTTTACAATATTTTTTTCAATGAAATTTAATTCTTATTATCGTAGTTCTTGAATAAAGCATTACCGTAAATTTAGACTTATAAGTCGACAGTTTAAAGCTGAAAAAATTTCTACAAAACTCAAAGTCGACTTATACGGGAGGGCTAAAATCTGAGTATTTATCACCGAGTGGTCAACCATTTGTAAAGACTTAGATTATCGCCCTTAAAGTTGATGTTTAGTTTTGTAGAGATGTTTTCGGGTTTAAAAGGTCATCTTTGATCAAAAATCGTTAAAGTAGGATATAAATCAAGCTACGAGGGAATCAAAAAAGTAAATGAGAAATGCAGTCTAGACGTTGGGTTGGAAAATACATTAAAAGCTAGAAATCATATTTTGTCAGTTTTATCGAAGGCAAATGGAATGATTGGCTGGACGGTTAGAAATTTAATTTCAATTGAGGCAAGTGTTTTGAATATATATATATATAAAGTAATAAGACCTCATAAACAATATTGAACTCAGGCCTGGGGTCAAGTGTTGAAACGTAGAAATTATTGGTGAGCATACAAAGAGCGACAAAAATGATTTTAAAATAGATTATTTCTGTTAATGGGAGAGATCAGAGAAATTGGGATTAAACGCAGTTTCTTGTCGTGTCGATACTGCTATATGGATGCACTACATGGACGAGCAAAGGCAGGACGACCAGCTCGAACATACAAACAGCAGCTCTGTGCCGATACGGGATGTAGCCCTGAAGACCTGCCAGAAGCAATGGACAAAAGGGTGTGGTGGCGAGAGATGGTTAGGGATTTCCGTACCCATAGCACAACATGATGATGATAACATTACAAAAAAAGAAGAACGGGAGGTGATTTAATAGAAACTTTCAAAACAAATTAATGGGATTTCTAAATTATAATGAACATTTTTTTAATATTTCTCCGAGAACTGGAAATTTACTATCAAGACAGATTTTAGAACTCTACAAATCAATAAGATTTGTTTGCTAATAGATTGTATAAGAAAGACAAATTGCCTAATCAGATCAAAAGGGAAATAGTAAAACAAATGAACTAACTGGATGATTTCAGCAAAAAGTTGCAAAGGAAAAGAATTTAAGTGTATATTGTAGGAAATTATCGAATGAATTATTTAGCAAAATTTGATTTGTATATTGATATGTCATTAATAGTATAAAAATACTTTTTTATGTAAATATGAGAAGATAGTAAAAGGCAGAAATCGTCAAGGTGGCAAAATAATAATAATAATAATAATAATAATAATAATAATAATAATAATAATAATAATAATAATATACACTACAGTTTTCAATAACCTAAATAATTTGATAATTCAATTTAATTAGACATTTCAGTTATTTGTAAATTTTCATTGATCTCAAACTTTATATTTTTAAAAGAAATTCTTTTAGAAAATAAACAACAAATTTAAAGAAAACATAATTCACTGAATAAACTTTTGTAAATAAATTTAATTTTCAATATATGTTGGCTGACTTTAATTGTTTTGAACTTTAAATAATTCAACATTGAACGAATGTTTTTCATATAATAGAAAACAGATTTCTTAAATAATTTCAAGATTAACATTTCATCCTGAACTTTGCTTTTCAACATTTATTTGCCAATTTAGTCTGTTTGGATTTGAATAATTCGATTTCAACAAAAGAAAGTTTCTAAGAGTTTAGACACCAGAAATGTTTGTTGTACAATGGATACATTATATAGCAACTGTGAGTTTTGGAGAAAAAAAATAGCAGAGACAAAGACAAGATGAAGAGATGAACATGACGTCACATTGTGATTGACCCTTGTTGGTGATCACACAACTGAGCACCAAATTAACAAGCGGACAGATCATTACAATAGACAAATAAAGGATTTAATAAAGCGACAGGAGCTATATATACGAGGATTATTAAATACGTTTCTAGACTTTTTTCGTATGGGCACTTTTATTGATAGTACACACATGAAACTCAGGTCCCCTTCGAAGATATCTCCTCCGGCTGCAATGCACTTGTACCGTTCCAACAACTTCTGGAAGGCCCCATCGAAGTCCTTTTGTGTGAGCGTGTCAATGACCTTTGTCACAGCCTCTTTTATCTCCTCAATTGTCTCATAACGTCAGTCTGTGAGCTTCGGGAATAACCAAAAATCACAGGGAGCAAGTCCTGGACTATAGGGAGGCTGAGGAACTGTCTTGATGCCCATCTTGGTCACATAGTCTGTGACAAAGATGGAGTTGTGGACTGGTGCATTGTCCTGGTCGAAATGCCACAGAGCCGATTTGAAGAGTGCAGGCCTCTTCCGACGGAATCTCTTCCTGAACTCCCTTAAAACCTCAACATAGTAACCCTGACCCTAACCCTAACCCTTTGGCCAATCAACTGTGGTGTATTGACTTCCTTACTCATCCCACACCTCTCATCATCCCTCACAGACTAACTGCCTTCCTTGAATCTCTTATGCCACTCAAAAACTGATGCTGGATTCATGCAAGATGGCCGAAAAGCAGTCTAAAGCATTCCATACGTTTCTGTGGCATTTTTTCCAAGTTTAAAACAGAATTTTATTGCATATCGTTCTTCTAAAGTCCAGAATGTATTTTTGAAATTAACCAGCTGTGACATTCAGGCTTTAGTAGGGTGTATTTCGATTGCTGCTAGAGCTATTCATTTGAACCTGAAATCATAAAAATTGGTCAGTCATCTCATAAGATGTATAGCAATAACATACTGAATTTTCAAGTGTCTACGACAATCTTAAATATCTGTACAAAAACGTCAGGAATCTTATTGAAGGCACCACGTATATATATATATATATATATATATATAGTGGTTGTCCATCGGATCCGATGATGACGTTTGTGTTCTACAACTCATCTATAAACACAGAGGTGGCTCCGTAGCCCCAGTCCATTGACACATAGTCTTGAACAGTGGGGCCACTGGAAGTCAGTTGTTGTAATCACTGCCGAGGCTGTTCTGCGGTATCTCTCTCTGGCAGCAGTGAGGTTTTGGCATCGAGCCTCTTCAAAGTTGGCAGCAGCTCTGTGAACGGAGCCTTGCCATTTTGGTCTGATATATATATATATATATATATATAACATAGAAATACCTTACTCAAGTACAGCAGTTTTTCTATTGAAGGCGCCGGTGACCGCTATCTGCGTAGTACATCGAGAGTTTTCGGGGCTGCGGAAAGATAGATATAAGCAACTTAAGATCGCCTTTATTACACTGGCAGTCATGAGGCTTTTTTTTCATTCAAGAATACTTCTTTGGTTGAAGACAAACTATTCATCACAGAGTTTTTAAAGTTCTTTTATTCAGTTTGCGATATCTAACCCGTCGACTGCCTCCAGGCTTACTTCCCTTGAAATAGACAATTTTTCAGGTTTCTCCTCAATGGAAGATCCTCCAGGTCTCTTTCCAGAACCCCTACTTCTCTACTAAGCTCCTGCTCAAGAGAGTTTGTACATATCTTTCTTCTGTGGCGCGGACTCTGGTGAAATAGTGCGACGACCGGACAACACACACGGGAAGCTTACAGGTCTGCTTGAGTAGCCAGCGGTTCTCTGATTTCAGTCCAAAATTACAGACCTTATATTGTCTTTTCAAGTCCCATGCGGATATATGAATATCCTCTTTGGCTACGTATTTTTCTGTTTATGGCCAGTTATCGGAACTTACATACTTCCGTTTTTTCCGGTAATTTGTTGATCTTATCTGCGTCATTCTATCCATAGGCAATAAATTATATTCTCGCCATCCTTTTTTTATATTTATCTTTCATGAGAAAACCACTTTGTTGATGTTATCTTGTGACTGCATTGAATCTCCTAAGTTCATCCATGGGATCCATTCACCATGTTTGGCTCTATGGTTTGTAGCGGGGCTTTGGAATCCACTGTTTTAGGCCAACCTAATCTTAACTGCTTGTCAAAGTTCTTGCGGCTCGAGCGAAATTTATTTAACCATCAGGTTACTGTACTAGAATTTAATTGCGGTTTCAACTTTCTACGGTATTCAGACCCATTTCGCACTCGTAAAGCCTAATTTTACTATTTAGACAACGTTGTGCGTTTATCTGTGGGGCTTTCTATTCACACAGGAATGAAGCAATGCAAATATTGCAAAACTTTAATTCACTCGTATATATATATTATATATACATATATATATGTATGTATTCATAGTATTGTTCGGTCCAGTTAAACCAGAGTTGGGAGTAATTCCTTCAGAACAAGAAAATCATTCAGGAGCTGAACATTTAAATTTTCCTGGTGGAGAGCTCAATGTAATTTTTTACAGAACAATATTAAAGATATATGCATTTATATATATATATTCAATATATATATATATATGTGTGTGTGTGTGTGTGTGTGTTTATATATACATATATATATCATATATATATATGTATATAAAATTATTTTATTTGATGATATCATCGTGATGTCATGTTGCGAACACGGATAACCCTGCATTTCCCTCTCCATTCGTCTCTATCAACCATCGCATTCGGTTTGTCCTCTAGACGACATCCTGTATCTGTATTGATAGGTTCTAACCGGATGTCCAACACCTGCTCGTCCGATTGAAAAAGTCCTCAAGAGAACGTCGATTATGAGCTCACTATGTCTTTTTCGTATGATTTGATTGGTTTTTAAGATGGGAGGTTGGTGACCGTATAGCTGCTGTTTTGTGGGATGTTGCTTCCAGGATTTATTCAAAATAGCTCGTAGCATTCCAGTTCCATAAAGCTGTTTCTCGGTGCGCTTAGTGTGGTGCATCTAAATAGTACTGCTGTTGAGAATCAATGCGTTTCATTTTATAGAATCGGTTTGACTTCTATATGACGGACAGCTTATTGATAGCTGACCATGCTTTTTCATATAATGTATTTAATAAGAAATATCTTTTTTTTCCATGTTTGTTTTAGAAAAGATGTTACTGTTTATAAAAGGTTAGAGGTGCCCGTGGTGTAGTCATTATCGTCGTAGGAAATGGACACGGCGATACGAGTTCAAATCCTATACGAGACTGATTGCATTTCACATAGCACTTGGGAAAGGTATGAATCCAATTATTCTCCCTCCAGCTATGGGTAAATAGTTGGACAGACTAGGTTCTTCAGCCTTGGTTAGGCAAATAGTCTAGGAGAAGGAAAACTCTGAATTCAAACTTGTTAAACTCCGCTTAAAATTGACCTTGTGTCATATCCTGCCCGAGCGGAGGGGTTGGTAAATAGTATAAAAGGTTAGTGGTTTACCTAGTTATGAACGATTCTGTATTCCTGTGTTTGTTTCTTAAATTGTCCTGCCTGTCCTTTCTTTTCTGACGTTCATCATATTAGTCTATTAGTCGACATATTGTACCTTTCTCGTTTCTGTTATCTGAATTCTCAGACGACAAGCAAATAGCAGACTAAATAAAGCAATTCTTGTGAGATCTCCATCACAATTCTTGATCGTTTCTATCAATTTTGTCTCCTTTGTTTTCGTCTTTTGTTTCGCCTCACGAGACCTATCAAAGCTTTCTGTACACTCAATCCACATCAGCATTATAGCCCCTCATCTCTCCCTCTCTCTCACTCTCTCTCTCTCTCTCTCTGCACACAAACAATAGCTCTTTGCTTGCGACGACCTCTCAAAAATACCGTCGGCTTTTACTTGTCACATTCTTCTCCTCTTATCATCATCTTGATATATGTGAAGTGTGTCACACATCCTCTCCCTGGCTTTCCGGTTTTGTACCACTGAGGTAATAGAAAGGTGTGAAGAAAATGCTTTAAGTAAAACAAGAAAATGATAATATAAGGAACAGAATTCCTTGTAGACACATTTAAAAGACATAGATGTTTTACAAAAAAAAAAGAATCCTCTAGGGTTTTAATGGCTGGGAAGTGTCCCGTGTAACGTACTTAACCTAACATAATCTATAAACAGGATATGACACAAGGTCACTTTTTAAGAGTAATCGAGCTAGTTTTAATTCTGTGTTCCTTTTATAGACTCGTTGTTGCTTGTAAACTCGAGCTCTGTTTGCTTTACAATTTACCCATAGCTGGAAGAGATGGATTCTTGAATGAGAAAAACAAACTGCATCCTCCTAGTTCTTGGTTTTCCAGATCCATTTTCTTTATAATAACCGTTTGGCCACGCACCTTCATACAAATATTGCGTATTAGATACTCAGAATAAGTTTTCATTTATTAAGCGGAGATTAATTTGACCCAGACAAAGAAATATGAGATACGTTGGAAGAATTTAACCAACTAACAATGATTTACTAGACAAACTCGCTAACCAATAGTAAGGAGTTCATTTGCATTAAATACTCAGTGAGGATGGAACTCGCTAATTTGGAGCCATGTACCAGGTGATTCACGTCTGTTAAAACAAAGCAGCAGACATTCAGATCATTTCTGTTGATTTTATTCTCTTTCTTTTTTTCTATTATTGCTAAGAAATAGTTATCATTCTGATATATTTAACCAAAATAACGACTTTTCTTCTATGTAACAATAGTCCTCACATTTCCAAAGGGAATATTTGCGGCTCATTCATTCTTTTACAGGAAGACTTCTCCAAGGCAGCCCGGTTCAATGTATTTGGGTCGGCTGGCTCTTTCACAGAACCTACCCCAAATTGGGGGTGACTCTTTGGCACCTCTTCACATCATCGTGGCCTGTCTAGAACTGACTTTCTTCCCATGTTTTCTATCCCGTACCAACTTTAATGACTTCCCGTTAGAGTTTGTTTCGGCCAATCACCGTCAGTCAGGCCGTGTTACTACTGATCTAACTTGGGTCCTGGTCGTCTGTTACGATGGCTTTGATTTCTGGGTTACCATACTTTCACCTTCTCATTTCTTTTTTTTTTTGTTATTGTTCTTATAGCTTTTCTCTGTAACTTTTATCATCGTCTCTCTCACTCTCTCTCTCTCTCTCTCTATATATATATATATATATCTTACTTTCTCAAATCTCTTTCTTATAAAGATAAAGTAAGTAAAGTTGGTGACCATGGTCGACGGCGACCAGAGGGCTCCCTTTTCAATGTCCTAGCGGTTAGAGTGTTCGCCAATGGCCCGGGAGACCTGGGTTCAATCCCAGGTCGCGTCATACCAAAGACACAAAAAATGGTACTTGATGCCTCCTTGCTTAACACTCAGCATTATAAGGTACGGATCAAGGATAAAGTGAAGCAATCCAGGGAAAGGAGTAGCGCCTTCCCATACACCTTGGTGTAGTAGCTATCGAAAAGGGAGCCTTCGGGTCACCCTCGACTATGATCGCCAATTTTACTTACTACTACTTCTTTCCTTGGATTGCTCCACTTTACCCTTTATACGTATATTATATTGCTGAGTGTTAAGCAAGGAGGTAACAAGTACCGTTTTAAAAGTCTTTGGTATGACGCAATCTGGAGTTGAACCCAGATCTCCCTTTCCACTGGCGAACACTCTACCTACTAGGCCACTGGGCCGGTTTCTTATATATGTTCCTTCCACTATTAAGGATATTTTTATACATCATCCTCAGAACCTTTTGTAACATGTCAACGCCAAACAAGGTTTATTCGCCTTGAACTTTACAACTCGAAAGCCCCCAAATTTCGTACCTCAAGTCCAGCAAGAAAACAATTTATTACTAAAATAATCAACTAAAATCCTTAATTATTTTACAAAATACCAATATTACCCACACTTGTCATATAAACTCAACCTATCCCACCCCAAACACCAGCTAACGTATTACATGAAATAATATATTATAATTACATCCCCTCATAATCCAAATCTACTCCTTCACAGAAAATATTCTCCGAATCAGCAATTGTTCAAATCAAGTTTCTCAACACTTACTAACTTAAAACAATATTTCAATAATGTCAACCCATCCGACAATTATTTCAAACCAGCTTCAAAATGCCTGGTCCTTTCAACAATCAACATGTTCTCTGAGACAACTTTAAAAATCTGATTTTTTACATTACCCAATCCAGGCAGCCGTGAAGAAAATTATAACTACCAAATTTTTTAAAAGCACGTTAATTCAGTTCTATTACAGTCAGTTAACTTCGCCACAGTCAAGCATAGATAATATAGGCATGTGACTTTATAATGGCTTTTTGTTTTCCACTTTGTATGCCGTCTACATACGGCTTATTTATGGAACAATACCAGGGTCGTACACAGAGATCTAAGTCTTACCCAGCAAGAAGAGCATAAAAGAACATTTTTTGTGGCAATACAAAATCTCTTCTTATAAAACTAGCAAAATCGGAAGTAGTTTTCCGAGTTTTATAAGAATTGGTAGTGTGTTGCCACAACAAACATATGTAGCTGATCTTTATGGGTGAGGTTTGAAACTTTTTGAATGACGCTGGTAGATGTATAATTTTACCATAGGATACGTTTCTATATTCTTTCCTTGAAATAATCATCATCATCTCATCCTCTTGTCATGCCATCAGCACGGATATCACTTACCCTCTCTCGCTACCCCTCCCTATCGTTCATCGCTTTCGGCGCGTCCTCAGGGCTACACCCCGCATCCTCACAGAGCTGCTGTAAGTAAGTCGCCCTGCTTTTGCTCGGTCATGTATAGGGGTCCATTGGAGTACATCACTGATGAGTTCGTCACTACTTCTCCAGCAGTGTCCTGCCTGTCTGGTTCGTCTAATTTGGATAGTTTTCGTGATGGGTGGTAGGTGGCCGTACAGCTGCTGCTTTGTGGGGTGCTTCCTCCAGGACCCGTTCAATTGTGATATCAAATATCAAATGTTATTGTATGTATAATTGAGTTTATTTTGTTTTTCCTTCGTCTTTCTGTTCTTTTTTTTTTCATTGTTAGTTTACCACGGATATTCCAACGCTAATAATGGTCCTTGACGGGATCAAACTTGACTAAAAATCTTCACAACCATCAAGCTTTCAAATATTTATTTACGAATACGAACTAAACGTCGTGTATCATTGTTTTTCTAAGAATTATGGAAGAAAATTGACAAACAAATTGTGAATTTTAATTAACTAATTCACTTTATTTTCCTCTTGAGCTCGTGAATTTTCAAGTCATAATTTCGACTGAAGGAGGAATCCTTTTCAATTACTTAAATTAATATCATTCAAAATGTTCTTCCGATATTTCGCGCTGGGAAAAGTGGTCATAGTTTTCCCGGTGAAGGTTTCAACAGCGTCAAGAGTCAAACTGAATCCTATCTTGTCTTGCTTTAATCACGCGCCCTATCAGCAAGGCCTCAAATATGCCGATTGTCACCCTTGCACGGGGTTAACATCCCTCCACTAAAAAAGGTTGTTTCCTCGAAATGACATTAAACAGCATCTGCTGAGCAGAGTTCCAATTCTAGAGTTTAAAGGAGTATGCAGTTACTCTTTTATTGCCATATCTCACATATCAACATGATACATCTTGTTGTTACACGAAAGGAAAGAGCTGTTGACAGGTCAACATTTTCTTCTGATGAAAAACTTGTTTCTTTTTACAGCTGGATCAAAAGTAAGCAGGAAACTTAATCGTGAAAAAATGGAAAAAAAAGTAGTATATTTGGAAAAAATGTGTACCACTAAAAAATATCTATTAAAAATATTTTATTTTTGAAGAAAAATGAATTTACAAAATTCCATAGCAGTCTTATGATTCTATCTGGTCAAAATTTGTTTTATTGGATTAAAAGACCCAATATTTAATTAATCTGTGGTTGAACCCATTAAACTTTCATGTAAAGGTTTCGAAAGGATTCGTATTAATTAGAAATATTTGAACCTTTTAACAGTGTGGTAACTCATTATTGTTATTGTTATTGACAAGGAATTATTACATTCTAGCAATTCTACAAATTTTCAGTTATTGATACAAATACTTAAGCTGTGGAAACATATTGTCATTATCATTATTATTGTTCCTTGCGAGTTTTTCAAAGCATCTTAGCTGATGGTCTTTCACTGGAGTCTGAGTGACAGCAAGTTTCTAAAAGTCTCCAGGACTCTTCTAAGTGTCCTGACCGATCTTAACAATACTGTAGTTTGATGGTCTCTGCTCGTTCTCCAGCTCCTTTACCAAGCTATTGGGAACCGTTCCAAGTGCACCAATTACAATTGGTAACATCGTTACTCTCACCTGCAACAACTATTTTTTTTTTTTGTTCTCTGGTAGGGTCTAAGAACTTTTCTCTGTTTTCATTTTCTTTCTTTTTCACTCTGTCCCCCACCGGAACGGTGAAGTCTGCTATTCGACAGATATTTTTTGTAAACTATTTCTAGGTCTGGTCGTCTGGCCTGGATTTGGTGATCGGTTTGTATATTAAAACCCCAGAGAATTTATGCGTTTCATTTTCCAAGACGGATTCAGGTTCGTGCATATACCATTTGGTTATATTTTGGCATCTAAATTTCTTGCACAATTCACTGTGGATCACCTTGCCTACGCAGTCGTGTCTAGTCTTGTACTCTTTTTGCATTAGTTTCCTTCATTTACTTATAACGTGATTAATAGTTTTGTCTCTATCGTCATATAACCTTCATTCTCTAATCACTTGCCTCTTATCAATTGTTTTGTGCTGCCATCAGAAGAGATTCTGTCTCTCTCTTTCTTAGTGTTTTTGTTTCTTAGCCAGGTCTAGGTCTTCACGTTTGAGGTTTATTTTGTCTGTCGCTTGAAATATCCATACAGTTGTTTTTCTCTCCATTTCTGTTTCCTAGTTATTCTTGTTCTGCTGATCGTCAATAATGTTTCTGGTCGTCTTAATTGGTCTTCAATTAATCTTTTTTATATAATCTTTGAGTCCTCGGGTTGATTCATCGATACTACTTTTAATCCTGGTGAAGTCAGTAGAAATTATTCCATGAAGCTATATAATTTTATAAAAATTATATATATTTTTCATCATACAACGTGTGAAAGCACGTGCGATACCATGTCCTTATCAGCCGCCAACCAGGGGTGATAACACAGTTTCGGTAGCTCAAGGCAGTACTGCCACGAAGCTATATAATTGTATAAAAATCATATATATATATATATATATATATATATATATATATGATACAAGTATACATATATATATATACTTGTCTGTGCTTGATTCTTCACAGAAAGTTATTTGAATAGTCGTTCATATTATCTGGAAGTCTAGGCATCTACTTGCAAAATATATTTCATTTCAAAAACAAACAGCCTATCGATCAATATTACATTATGCATGGGTATATTTATCCTTTTATGTTTTCTCTCAATGTATATATATATATATATATATATATATATATATTTATAAATACGCACTTTTTTCGTCATCGCTACGACAGAAATCTTTCAGCTATAAAATATCCTTGAAAAGTGAGATAATTCTAATCCATGAGACTGAATCCAGACATTGTGGGATTATCTCTAAAAATGTCTGCATTGAACGTACAAGTTGAGAAAAGCCAGGTAATACCATGTCTGAATTCTGTGTTGCAAAGGAAAGCTATAAGACACTAAATAATTACAAAATCCATTCTTTGTCTCTTGTAAGAGCATTTTAAAAGTAATGAAATCTGTACTGAGCTGAGTCAAAGATCTCGATGTATCAAATATTCTAGAAAGAAGCGCAGACAAAATGTTTAGATCATAAAATGGAACCAAGAGAGAGACACAAAATCAATGTATTGTAGTTGTCGGAGACAAAGACCAGATGAAGAGTAAAAAGTCAGATATGTGGTCACAGAAACAATACAATTCCTTTTATTAGTCTGTATCAACCTCCCTATGGGAATGCTACAAAAACATGGTGACGTGAAGTGGTACTTTTCTTTAGTCAATAAAAGAAAGATCCTATTTTTTTTAGAATATAGGCACACTCCAAATGAGATGGAGTGGTCTAGGTAGCTGAGAAATTCAAGTTCTGTACTTGTTCTTTTCCAGTCACTGAGTGATTGATTGATTAACCTACTTAAAAATCCCTTCATTTCACTTGATTGTTTCTCACACCTACCGTGAGAGTTCTCATTGTTGACACCTTGTATCAGTCACCAGGTTCACTGGAGATAGTAAGACTGGCATTAGACAAAGATTATATAAGTTTTACATAATCGAACGTTTTACAATACTTTTATTCCTCATTTAATTCCTCAAACCTAAAGGAAAAACTGCGTTCAGAATTAATTAGAAAGTTTTTTGAAAACTGAATTTTATGCTCTGAATGTTGCTCTCAGAAATTCGCGCTTTAATGTCTTTTTTCAAAAATTATACATTTAATGTTGCTCTCAAAAATCCGGGCTTTAATGTCTTTTTTCAAAAATTATACATTTAATGTTGTTCTCAAAAATCCGGGCTTTAATGTCTTTTTTCAAAAATTATACATTTAATGTTGCTCTCAAAAATTCCGGGCTTTAATGTCTTTTTTTCAAAAATTATACATTTAAAGTTGCTCTCAAAAATCCGGGCTTTAATGTCTTTTTTCAAAAATTATACATTTAATGTTGCTCTCAATAATCCGGGCTTTAATGTCTTTTTTCAAAAATTATACATTTAATGTTGCTCTCAAAAATCCGGGCTTTAATGTCTTTTTTCAAAAATTATACATTTATTGAAATGTTTGATGCTAAGGATGATTAATAATCAAGTTTTCACTTAACGAGTATAAATATCAGCATTAGTATATCCATGATATACAATGAACTCAACAGAAGGAAATACAAGAAAAACGTATTTGTACATAGAAATCTTTTTGTGTATTCATATTAGGAAAAAAAATATAAATGTGCCCTGATAGCTTGAAATATACAGACATTGTTTCAGGAATAAGCAGTATGTAGAATGGGTTCAAAATAGTATAAATAATACAAAAGAGAAAGTAAAATAGTCATGTATTGTTATTGTTCTCAGAGATCAACCTGGGTTCAATCCCAGATCGCATCATACCAAAGACTTTAAAAATGGTACTGGATACCTCCTTGCTTAACACTCAGCAATATAAGTT
>OY757928.1:10382984-10397984 GCA_963585895.1 Sepioteuthis lessoniana | reverse complement strand
AACCCCCATGTGTGTGTGAACATGTATCTATTTATGTATGTGTATATATATATATATATATATTTATATTTGTGCATATATATATATATATATATATATATATGTATATATATATATGTATTTGTGCAAGTATATATATATATATATATATGTATATATATACTTATGCATCTATATCATTATATAAATATATATAAGTATTTGTGTATATGTGTGTGTATATATATATAATTGTGTGTGTGTGTGTGTGTGTGCGTGTGTGTGTGTGTGTGTGTGTGTGTGTGTGTGTGTGTGTGTGTATCTTGAATTCTTTTAGTATCATTTTTCCTGTAGATAGTAACATTTTGAAAAAACCTTGTCGTTGTCAAATTGTGTTGTAGAATATGTTTCACTTATTCTTTGTTTACTTTGTCAGAAATGAAAGCAAATATAGAAGAATTTTGAAAATCGAAAATCGAAAACTTATGACAAAAATAAACGAACAATAAATGAAGAATTTTCCATCGTATGACACATCACAATACCTCAACCACATTGTGTGTTGTTGTTTTTTTTCAAAATATTACCATCTATAGGAAAAATAATATTAAAAGACTTCAAAATTCACACTAAATATTCGCATCCCCTCCCTCTGTCTGAACATTTAAAGCAATAAAATGTCTCAAATTCGTTTCTCAAACCACGAAAATCCATCTATTTTCAAAATATTCCATTGTATGACAAGACGCTATTAGAAAATATCAACCAGTATTACTCCGTTTTTTTCACATAGCAGTATCTACAAGCCCTGATGAAGAATTCCTATTGAATCAAAATTTATCTATCATGATTATTTCCCATTCTAAAATAATTTCATAAAATAATCAGATTTAAGTCGAAACGCGTTCGAAAATAAACAAACCATAAAACAGATATCTTTCTTACGTTCGCGTTTTCTACGTACATTCAGTCGGAGTCAATTCGGGGTGTCATCGTGGTGTAATGGTTAAAGCCGTGGACTGCGGAATCGTAGTAAGCGAGTTCGCACTCCAGTCCCGCTATTACGTTCACTTTTAGACAAATACCCTTGGGAAAAGTATGAACCCCGTTATCCTCCCAGCTATGGGTTAAATAGTACCACTACTGTTCTTCTAGGTGAATGGCTTTGGCCTTTAAATAACCTACAAATGTTGATATATCATTAAACAAAGAAACCAAACCAAACAGATCGGATTCAGTTCATTTCTCACATATATGTATATGCGTATATATGTGTGCGTATAAATATATGTGTATATATATATATATATATATATATGTGTGTGTGTGTGTGTGTGTGTACATATGCGTGTTACATGTGCATAGACATACGTATATATATATATATATAACGATTTGTCAAGAAAATATTACGTGTTTTAATACATCATAACATATAAAAAGCTGTCAATTGGACTTAAAGATTTGCCGGTTATAAAGAGGAAAAGAAAGGGAATAAAAACTGATTCCAAAAATGAAGTAAGAAGATTCAGTATATAAGGCGATCTAAAAATCAATAAAACGACGCGGATAAAAACATCTTTTTCTAAGAATATAAAAAGCATGTCATGAGTATAATAATAAGTTATTGCTTACTGTAGAGAAATGATTAGCAATTCTATTCTGCAAGGAAATTTAAATCAATGAATCGTTATCTAGACAACCATAATCCAGTTCAATCAAAGTTTAATTAATAGCTTCAAGAGCCTCCATTTAAATACGATGTTGATCCAGCTAATCAAACGATTTCTGCTAAACTGATGTCACACCGTCTCTAGTCATTTTATATCTATTGGTTAGGGAATCGCTTCTATGGTATGTTCATATTTAAATTTTTTAGATGTTTCTTGACAGCTTTTTTTTTTATTTACGGTTTTATTAAATACGAGTATTTTTTTAAACAGATGTTTTGGCCCATAGATAGAGCCGGAAAAGGTGTTTCTTATCCTTGTCTGAGAGAAACTTAGAAAAGTGATACCGAAAGAATACTCAAAACTTAAAAGGTCTCACGAGTTATATTGATTTATTTTGGTTTTAAAGCGTATCAACCATTGTACTTGTATGTTATTTAATTCCTCTCCTTTTTTATACATATATAGTGAATATATGATTAATATTTTTAAACAAGCCTGGACTCATTTTATCTCACAGTAACATTGTTTCACTTATTTCTATCTAATGCCAATACACAGTTAAATGTAAAAACAGTTCTATTTCAAAGAACTCACTATAGCAGGTTAAATAATTCCAAGTATTGCTAGGTATTGCTAACATCAGTCATTTGTTTACATACAATTAAATGATCGATAAATTTTATTTCAAGCAATTCAGTTTAGCATGATTACACAGTTTAAATGTCTAACAATTTTTTTTTTACCCATTGATAGGACACTTCCAGGTTCTATTACTCCTGGCCAGAGTGAACGTGGGAGCAATGGCAATAAAGGGCTACTCCGCATTCCCCAAAAGCTCCAGCATTACTGGAGCCTCACCGTCAGATTCTTTAGTGTCTTATCTAGGACAGCCATATTGTCTTTTCGTCCATGAAAGCATGGTCATTCTTAATGACTTCTTCATCAATTCTTAGCATTCTTTGCAAACATTTTTGAAAAAGGATGTTTGCAGACCTTTCAAAACATTCTTCTAGCACTGAAAAAGCCCACTCTCACACTTGGGGTATTCTATTTGTACGCTTTTATTTCATTCCTTCCATACTTCAAAAGAGGTCAGAAAATTGAAGCAGCCACGAGATAATTTCGATATTTTTTGTGTCGATGTAATTTTGTTATAAGTGAGAAGAATTTATTGGAAGAGTATCTGGTTAAATGGTGATTTTTTTGTCCAGTTGCTTGAGCATGTCTTTGCAAAATTGAACCATATAGTTCTTATTCCATGTTTCCCTTGACTTGAATCACATCTCCAGCCATCTCTCCTCCAAACCACCCCTAAATCATAACTGACCCACCAATATGCTTAACTGTTGGAAGCACTAATAATTGATTTATTCTTTCTCCAGTTTTATGCCTCAGATATATACTTCTCTTACTTCCAAACATTTCAAAATATAGATTTAATTGTTCTCAATTCATTTTACAACTCTTTCAATGTCCAATTCTTATAATTTTTTTTGCCCATAAAAGTCTTTTCTGCTTTGTCACCTTCGGTAACAGAATTCTTAATGGTTATGTACCCCCTTAGCCACTCTGATCAAAGTCAATTTTTCAAATTTGAGTGCAATAAGTTGCTGGCAAGAAAAATTAAGTTCAGCTTTCAAATCTGCAAGATTTGAAATCTGAACTTAATTCTTCTGTCTTTTTCTCGCAATAATGAAGTGCTTATCTTCAGCATCAGTTACCACTTTTGGTGCTCTAAATATTTTTCTGTCAACGTGTGGTCCAATTTCTAACAGTATTCGTGACGAATGTTATACCCCATGTCTCGAAATCTTCAACTAACAGTTTGTCTTTGAGAGCAGTCTTCTTAAAATAAAATTTTAGTTTGAGACTTCACCTCAATGCTTAGCCACGAGGCATTTGTCATTTTGTACAAATTACAAATTTAAAATAGAAATTAAGAAAGAAATTATGAAAATACTACTGTAATGGAACAATATTTTTTCTTTAGAGAGCTTTTTGGGTCAAAATGTGTATTCCTAGAAAACAGTAACCAGTATTTCTTCAGTCAGGACTGAGATAACTTTTAGAAGCTGCATATTAAAATGTAACTTAGTTGAAAATTTTTGTTATCTCAAAACGTCTAATAAGGGGCTAATGGTGAAAAGAAAATATTATGTTTCTCTCTGAAATTATTTGTCATTTTAAAAATCTATTGTGGACCGACAAGTCAAAATTTGAATATTTTGGTTGTAAGACGAGAGTGTGAGAAGAAAGCCTGGAGGAATGACGAAAAATTAAACCCAAATACACAGTAGTTCAGGTACCCGTGGTGTAATGGTTATCATCGTAGGAAATGGACTCGGTGACACGAATTCAAATCCTGGACGGGACTGATTGCATTTCACATAGCACTAATACCCTTGGGAAAGGTATGAATCCAATTATTCTCCCTCCAGCTATGGGTAAATAGTAGAACAGACTAGGTTCTTCAGCCTTGGTAAGGCAACTAGTCTAGGAAAAGGAAAACTCTGAATTTAAACCTGTTAAACTCCGCTTTAAAAAAATTGACCTCGTGTTATATCCTGCCCGAGCGGAGAGGTTGGTAAGTATAAATACACAGTAGTTCCATAATTTTCATCGTTTACTTTAAAAATATCTTCTTGTTAGGTGTTTTAAAGAAATGCAGGTGGCCTAAAACATTTTGCCTGTAATGTATATCAGATTGGTAGCAAAAACGATGAAAAATATACTATTGAACTGAATCAGAAAAATAAATGTTATGAACATTATCTCAGCTTTACAAACAGAAAAAGTGGCAAGAGTAGCATATTATCTAAATATATACGGCAAATAAGAGATGAAAAAGGTAAATCACCCGTAATAAAATAAAATATTGTGAAAAACCCCAAGCGTATAAAGGATGTTATAACAGCTGCAGATTATGTATGGAAGGAAAATTATATACCCTGGAACATGCCGAAAAGAAATTGCCGAACAAAAAAAAAAAAAGCTAATTGATATCTAAGTGCAGTTGTGTTACTGTGACATTTACCACCTGACTTATTTTCATAAATTGTTTTCTTGTATTTGGACTTCTCTAATTTTTATATCTGTGAATATTTTGGTATTATTCTACACGTGCGCCCGTTCAAGTTTATCGGGAAAAATTTGTCCACTAGTTTTCTTTAATGTTATGTCATTAGACTCACGGAATTTTCTTTCCCGAAAAAAAAGTCATAAAAAGACAGTCTACTTTTACAATCAAATTCAATTTAGAATGATCACGCATAACCGGAACAAGAATTAAAAAGGGACCCTGTCCAGGGAGTTAAAAATAATTAGAATTATTCGACTTGTCTGGTTATTTTTCTTCTACCACGCTAACTGTTTTATCGGCATGTCAACTTGTCTGGTGTTTCATATCTACTCTTTCTTGTTTCCTAAGATTTTTTTTTGGCGCATGGTCCTTTCTAATATGAATAATTAAGTTATATGACCCGTAATAGGACAATAACTCACCGAGTTATAATGGACAATGGAGTAATGGCAATGAAGAGGTTCTCCATACCTCCCCCAGAACTTCAGAAATAGAGCCTCACCATCAAATATATTCTAGTGTCATACTCAGCATACGCCCTTTTTTAGTGGGTGGCTTGTTATCCTTCTGCAGAGGAAACAGTAATCATATTCTAACAACTACCAATTGGATGGAATCTATCTATCTATCTATCTATCTACTAACACCTCTACATTAGCACGATGCGACGTAAGATTCTTTTTAAGCAGTGTTTACTAGATTTGAATTAAAAGTTTTCCTTCTAGAAAAGCGGCCATACCAAGTTTTAAGAACCCACTCTGCACTACTATTTAGCCAAAGCTGGGAGATTATAATTTAGTTCATGCCTTTCCTTAGATTATTAGCGAAATCTGAAATGAAAACTCTCTTGTCCAGGATTTAAACTCGGGTCACTGTGTCAATTTCCTTGAGACGATATCCATTACACCACGAGCGGCTCAACGCTGCCCCATGGGGGTTGAGCACTCTGGCGAAGGAATTGTCGGCCGCTGCTCGCATAATGCAAAGCTCTTCGAAAAAATTGAGCACTCTGGTAGCCGATAGGGTATTAAAATGTAAACAAACGGACGCTACTACTGTTGCTACATAGATACCTTAAAAATTCCCTTAGCTAACGTAGTCCGCTTGTTGGCCGAGTTGTCTGAGACTTAGTCTAACGTAGAGTTGGATGGGTTTTGATCCCGGCTTCGAGCGTCCTGCGTGTCTAGCCACACTGAAGAGTTCTGATAGAACGAAACAGTCTGTCTGTGGATGACAATATATATATATATATATATACGTGTGTGTGTGTTACGTAGTGTATGCAGTCCAAATGAATCTATAGTTCTAACCAAGTCGATCAAATTGTACAGTCATGACTTAGAATTAAGTTAATCTACATCAAATTATTTGCTTATAGGTTATAAGGAAGTGATTTTTATTGGCGTTAATGCCTCTATATGATTGATCGAATATTCCCGATTTTTATTTCATACTTTAGTAAAAATGTAAAATCTGCATGAATTAAAGCATCTAAATTATATCCCCATGGCGCAAACAAAAATAGATTTATGGCTTTCTATCAAGACCCCGTCAAAAATGTTCGACCTTTCTCTCTACTGAAAGTCCAGGGATCAGATAAGTCCAAACACTTGCTGCCAATCTTCTGACAAAATCATCTAATCTGTCGAATGTTCTTCATAACGACCTTCATAGAAGATTTGACAGGACTTTCGTTTGCGTCTTGATTTTTGTAAGCTGATTTTTTTAGGTGAATTTTTTACTATGTTTAGCCATTTTATACCGTCAAAGTAATGGAAAAAGATCAACACTTTTATGGCGGTAGTAGTGTCAAAATAAGAAAAAAAAAGAGAAGCTGGAAAGTTTGAAGGAAAGAACAACGGATATGATTTGAAAGTGAATAAAAGAAAAAGCTGCGAAAGAAAAACATCGAAAAAACGCCACGAGAAAAACCTGAGAAGAAAATTTGGATATTAAAGAATTAAAGATGGTTGTTAGATTGACAGAGAAAAGTAAAAATTGATAGTCTGTTGTAGAGGAAATGAAACAGTCAAAAAGACTGGAGTAAAAATTAATGTTCAGCAATAACAAAACAAAGGAAAAAGAATGAATATTAAAATCAGGAAGAACAAAAGAAAAGAAAGCTAAAAGGAAAAGGAAAAAAAAACAAAGCTAGATGTATTAAGAAGAAAAAAGTTGGAAGTTAGTTTAAGGAAGGAAGAAAGGGAATATGAAAACAATAAAGAGGGGAAAAATTGGGGAAAAAGAAGGAAGAAAAAACAAAATTGTAAGTTTCAAGTCACCAAGAAGAAAATTAAAGGAAGGTGAGAAAATATAAAAATAATAATGAAAAGGAAAAAGTTTCGGAAAGAAGAATGAGGAGATAATTTTTATGAAAAAGAAAATCGAAAAAGGAAAAAGAAAATATAATATTGAAAAGGTAAAACAAAGAGACAGAAAGAGTGAGAAAGATAATGGAAATGGAAAATATGAGAAAGAAAGAAAGAAAGAAAGAAAGAGTTGATCATAAAAAGAAAGAAAGAAAGAAAAAACTGATTTTAAAAAGAAAGAAAGAAAGAACTGATCATAGAAAGAAAGAGAGAAAGAAAAAACTGATCTTAAACAGAAAGAAAGAAAGAAAGAAAGAACTGATGAAAGAAAGAAAGAAAGAAAGAAATAAAGAAAGAAAGAAAGAAAGAAAGAAAGAGTTGATCATAGAAAGAAAGAAAGAAAGAAAGAAAGAAAGAAAGAAAGAAAGAAAAACTGATCATAGAAAGAAAGAAAGAAAGAAAGAAAGAAAAACTGATCATAGAAAGAAAGAAAGAAAGAAAGAAAGAAAGAAAAAACTGATCATAGAAAGAAAGAAAGAAAGAAAGAAAGAAAGAAAGAAAGAAAGAACTGATCATAGAAAGAAACAAAGAAACAAAGAAACAATTGATTTTAGAAAGAAAGAAAGAAAGAAAGAAAGAAAGAAAGAAAGCGAAAGGAACTACTGAGGTATTGAGGGGTAAAAAGATTGATTAGAAAATCTGAATACAAGAATTCCTGGTTGGTCGGTTGGTTTTACAACATGTCAGTCATTAATTGGTCCGTTAATACTGAAGTTTTTTTTACGAGAAATTGTAATCTTTCCAGTACTTAATGATAATAAACATATGTAAGTAACTATTAGGTGCAGATACTGACATTCTTGACTGATATTGTAGTCAGCGACTTCAAACCCCATTTGCGTTCGCTTTCAGACAAATGCTTTTGTAAAAGGTATGAATCTCATTATCCGTTCAGCTATGAGTTAAATAGTAACGTTACTCTCTTCTTAAAGAACGGCTTTGCCATTAAATAACCCATGAAAGCTAAGATGCCATTAAAAAAAGAAACCAAAGTAACAATTCTTATTTTTAATAATGTTTATAGGTATGTACTTTCAATTACTCCAATGTAATGCAAATACGTTTCAAACTGAACGACTTGACCCATAGATATCACCCTATCACATTCTACCACACCGGTTCAGAGTGGTGCTGATAGTAATGGAAACGAAGGGAGAACTCCACACTCTCAAAAGAACCAGAACTTGAACTTCAACCTTGTATTTAGTTTAGTATCCTACCCAGAAGACTCTTTTCCGGCGGTAGTGTAGAGATTCACACACTTCGACAAGGGATGCAGTAGGTATACTCGAAGCGCCCATCGACTGGTAGTTGAAATAATTATGGAATCCTGAAAGAGAAAGGATAAAGATGCAAGCGTATCTGTATGAGTCGGTGTGCGAGAAATATATGTGGGTGCGAGCATATCTACATGGGTGCGTGGGTGTGTGGGCGTAACCGTAGAATATTGGTACGTATGTACATGGAGGTCTGGGGGAGATTGCAATTTTTCTGGTAGGCAAATTTTAAAAAGATTATTAAAAGGAAAGGGAAAAGTTCGCTCTGTGAATGAAATACTCACTTTGTTATGTCCATATTAAACTGAGCACTTCAGTTCTAGTACGATCAGAGGTCAGCGTACATAAATCTGATTTCTTTTATGTCTATAAGTACTAGTCGGTCGAAGCGAAAATATGGTTTTCTTTTCCAGAAGTCAAGGGAATAGTTTAAGTCTAGTTGCTTGTAGCAGATGAAGAAAGCAACTGTTTGGAGGTGTCCGGTAGAAACAGAAAGAGTTCAGAGGGCAGCAGTTAGCGTTAGGCTCTATAAAAAGGGTCGATAGCCAAAGGCGAGACCGGCCAGCAGTGTTGGCCAAACCCCCGTGTTTGGTCTGCCTCTCCAATTGTTTATGGCGCACTTCGGTCAGCCGTGTTTAGGTCAGCGCAGCTCGGACGGGTGTTGCCTCAGCACTGGAGACTTCCTGCGGCCTCAGGGGGCCATCCCCCAGGCTTTTACCCCCTTATGGAGGGTTGGATTTATTGCTGGACGTCTGAAGAATGATGATGGGGCCGAAGGTATTTTTGGCAGTGCCGGATGCGTGTGGGCTTCGGCCCTGCAAACGGACCCACCTTAAAAACGGCCTTGTGTCAAATTCACTCATTTGGTAGGGCAGGTGATAGATAACTGGCCAGCAATTCAAAGAAAAATTTCGAATTAAGATAGCTTTAGTTTTATAAAAAAATTTTACCAAACGCCATAAGAACAACTTGTTTGTATGTGTTCAATGGAATAAATTCACAGTGAATCAATCAATCATTCTTGCTCTCTCTCTCTAAATATATATATATACCAACCACTCCGCTCGGGCAGGATATTACACCAGCTCAATTTTTAAGTGGATTTTAACATGTTTAAATTCAGAGTTTTCCTTCTAGACTACTTGCTTCACCAAGGCTGAAGAACCTAGTCTGCCCTACTATTTACCCATAACTGGAGGGAGAATAATTGGATTTATACCTTTCCCAAGGGTATTAGTGCTATGTGAAATGCAATCAGTTTCGTTTAGGATTTGAACTCGTGTCGGTGTGTCCACTTCCTATGACGATAACCATTACACCACGGGCATATATATATATATATATATATATATTCTCATATGAGATTGTTACTGATTCCACAGGAGAAAAGTAAACATTCTAAAATGAATATGGCTACAAATAATTCCAAATTTGGCATTTAGCTTTATTATTATTACTCCTTTCAGATTTTTTTTTTCATACAAGCGTTAGCTGATGGTCTTCCACTGGAGTTTGTATGATTCTTTACCTGTGCTTATATTCATATCATTGGTTCCCATATTTCATTTATCACTATACTTGGTCAACTCAACAGGTCACTGTAACCCAACATATGTGCTGATTCTTTAAGGTGTCTAATCCTCCAATGATCTTCTCTATCAATTATTTCAACTCCACCACATAAGTGCCGATAGTTTCCCTTTTCCTTCCATATATTGTCCGCCATACCCGACTTTTCAATCTCACCTCGTACTACTGCCTTCTAATGTTCTTCTAGCCTTACTTTTAGTGGGCGTCTTGTCTCGCCTTTGTATATTTTGCCAGAACTGCAAGGGATGGAGTAAACACAGTTTTTGATCATGTTGAATTCTTTTGGCGGTTTGACCTGAAAGTGATACCTCCGGAGAGTTGAACCACTTGGGAATAATTTCCTGATGTCATATGGACTACATGACATTTGGATCCTTTCGGCTAGTTCTTTGACAGAGAAAAGGCATACTGTGGTGAGTTTTCGGGTATTGTTCTCTATCCTCCTATCCAGGTTTCTTGGAGCAGATGTTATGCGCCCTGGGTAGTTGTTGCGATGGAGGCTGTGTCTCAAACTAATCATTTTCTTCTGGTTTTTGCTCGATGTTGTAAGCAATCGACTATTCCTTTCTTTACATTGTATGGATGATGGGATTTGATGGAAGTTGGAGAAGATGAAAACCTGCAAAATCCAAGCCAATTACTCACCAGTGGAAGCCATTGTTAACATCACTTAGGGACAGCTAACTGCTCCTGAAAAGTCAGTGCTTAACAAAGGTCTCAACTTCTTCATTACCATCAAACGGATCCCTTACTTAGATCAAATAGCCCCAATCGAGGATGCACCCTTAAAAATTCCCAGAGCCAAGGGTGATGAGGTAAGATGGAAAGTGAGACAACCACTTAAGAAATCAAAACCTCTGAAACCAAACATCTCAAAAGCGGAGCGACAAGCCATCAAATCGCTACAGAATGATAACAGTATCATAATCCTCCCAGCGAACAAAGGCAATGCTACCGTGATAATGGATAGTGTGGATTATTCCAACAAACTGGCAGACTTGATTGACAATGGTGGCTATTGTAAAGTAAAGAAGGACCCTACCCTGAAGACGGAAAGGAAGCTGTCACAGATCCTTAGTAAGAATAAAGATCTCATACCACAAATAAAATAAAGACAGCTAATTCCACATTACAGTAAGCTACCACACATAAAGGGTCTTCTAGAAATACATAAGGATGGTATTTCACTGAGACCCATTTTCAACAAGCTACCACTAGGACTTGTCGTCTGGCCGAATTTTGGTGATCTGTTTGTATGTCAAAATACCAAAAGAATTTGTGCGTCTCATTTTCAAGGACAGATTCTGTGCATATAACATTCATACATATGGTCAAATTTAAACTTCTTGCACAATTCTCAGTCGATCCCCTTACCCGCCCGGCCGTGTCTAGTTTTATACTCTTTCTGTGCTTATTTGCTGCATTCACTTATTTTGTGATTTTCACCGCATAACCTACAAGTGCTATTTTGCTGCGTGTTATCAATTCTTGCCTTAATATAGTTGGTTCCTATGGCGATGTTTTGTGCGGCTATCACAAGATATTCTATTTCTCTCTTAAGGTTCCCATTTCTTGGCCAAGTCCAAGTTTTCTCGTGTGAGATATCGTTTGTTTGTCGCTTGAAGTGTCCCTAGAGTTGTTTTACTTCACATTTTTCTTTCCTGTTTATTTCTGTTTTGTTGATGATTGTGTTGTCTGTATTGTTTTTGATGGCTGTAATCAGTCTTCCTCCGCGCTTGTGTATGTAGTCTTATTAGTCGTTGTAAGGATGCATCAACGCTATATTCAATTCCTTTTCCTTCTTTTCTTGATATACCCAACCAGAACCAATCTGTCTGTGTTGTCTCTGGGACGCCTTATGCATCGTCATTAATTTTCTGGTTCTCTGGTCAATTTGTTAAAGTTCTTCCCTCGTGCACTTTAAAATGCTCCCAAGTATCTTACAAGGATAACAGCCAAGGTGTTTATCCATTTGATGAGATTCCTGCTATATGATTTGGTTTCAAGTAGCTTTCTCGTTCTCCTGATGTAATCTTTTTTTTTTTTCATCCATCTCCATTTGTTTGATGTTGTCCGCTTCCAATATTCCAAAATATTTATAATTTTCTTTTATTATTATTTTACTCTTTGAGAGTTTTTGACATCATCGTTAGCTGGTTGACTTCATTCGAATTTGAGTGACAAGTCTCCTCAATTCTCTACGACTCTTCTCAGTATTCGAGCCGATCTCAATAGTGCTTTAATTTGGATCGTCTCCTCTCTGCCTCTAAATTCCAAGTCTTTCAGTCCCGTTAAAAATTATTCGGTGACTGTACCAAGAGCACCAATTACAATTGGTATAATCGCCACTTTCACGTCCCACAGTTTGTTTGGGTTTTTTTTTTCAATTCCCTAGCAAGTTCGATGGGCTTATTCTTCTTTTCACTTTCGATCAGTTTTACTCTGTGGTTAGCCGGGAAATCAAAGTCCATAAGTTCTCTTTTTTTATTGATTATTATTAAGTCTAGTCGTCTGGCCGAGATTAAGTGATCCTTTTATATGTAAAAATCCCAGAGGAGTTTATGTGTCTCATTTTTCAGGATATATCCAGGGTTGTGCATTGACCATTTGTTCGTATGATCAAATTTAAACTTCTTGCACAATTCCCGATGGATCACCTTGTCTACCCATCGTATCTAGTTTTATACTTTTCTGTGCTAGTTTGCTGCATTCGCTTATAATCGGCTTGATCGTTTCGTCTCTATCACCATATAACCTACATTTGTTGCCTTCTTTCGTCTTATCTATCCTTGGTTTGATATGATTGGTCTTTATGTTGTTGTTTTGCGCCGCTATGAGGAGAAATTCAGTTTCTTTGTTTAGGTATTGCTTTCTTTGCCACGTCTACGTTTTCTCGTGTGAGATGTCACTTTAAACATCTCTAGATTTATTTTCCCCCATTTTTCTTATCTGTTCATCTTTGTTGTATTGGTCCTCGTGTTGTCAGTATTGCTGCTGGTGGCAGTAATCAGTCTTCCCCCGCGCTTTTCTATATAGTCTTTCAGTCTTTTGACCGATGCGCCAAGACTGCCTTCAATGCAGGCAAATACTCTTCCTCGTTCTTTTCTTGACACATAGAGTCTGTCAACGTTTCATCTGGGATGCAATGCCTTATGCATGGTCATTAGTTTTCTTGTTCTCTGATTCAGTTGTTTAAGTTCTTCTCTGGTCAACTTCAAGAATAGTTCCGAGTATCTTATTAAGAGGACAGCCCAGGTATTTATTATTATTATTATTATTATTATTATTATTATTATTATTATTATTATTATTATTATTATTTCATATACTCACACATCTACACGCAAACATATGCACACACCGACTTCCTTAAAACACATCTTTCTACTGGATCAAATGCATTCTCACATAAATTAAATCGACACAATGCCATCGAAAATATATATGTGCATCTATACATAAGTGATTATATATGTATACGTGGGTGCAAACACACATAAGAGATATACATATGCGTGCTCCCACTAACATATATATATATATGTGTGTGTGTGTGTTTACATAGCCTCACTGTGGAGTGACAGGAATCTTCTACAGAATGGCCTTATCTTCGGACTATATTTACTGCAGTACGTGTTTTAGTAATTTACGAAGCTCTTTGCTTCGATGTGGTACAAGGCCGAATTAATGGGGCACCCAATGAGACTCGAACTCACTCGTGTAGGTTTGCTAGTCAAGCTTACAAACCGTTACACCATTAAAGGTGCCCTGCAGTACGGGTTTTATGTAGAAAGTCACGAAGTAAGAAATAAGTCTTCTTGATTTTCTGACTGTTGGTAGGAGGGAGCAGGCTTTGGCCAAGCATGTTGACTTCCACGATTCTGGTCAGGTGTATGTTATTGTTTGGTTAAGGAAGCTCAGCACTCACGTCGCATAGCGGTGAACGATATTTCCTCGAGCCTCAGGAAGCCATGGCCCCTTGATAAAACCCTCTCCGAAGGTACTAGATGTACCGCTTGGTGTCCGAGGTGCCCCTTTTAGGGAAAATGCTGACGGAACTAGAGGCATTTTTAGAGCCGCCAAGTGAGTCTGGGTTACAGCCCTAATCCCAGATCACCTTATAAAAAAGCCTAGTGCTTCATTCGTCCGATCGGTGGGACGTACAACAAATAGAAGTCACTAAATAGGAAATAAGTCTGACTGACAATCTTCCCATAAACAAACGACGGTGAACTGTATTTCTCTCCGTAACCAAATATATATTATCTTAAATGTGTGTCAACTCTTATTACTTACTACAAAACAGTAAATAGCATCCTTTTAAACATTATCGATGTTGAAAGTGATTTTCTTTCACTCGGATGCCAATTCATACACATTTCATTGAATAAATAGTCTCACATCTTTCGACAGAGGAAGATTTATAAATGAAATAATTCTCAAAAATTAATTATTAAAATGTTATTGCAGATAAAAGCCATAGAAATGAAAGCTCGAGCGAGTATAGCGCATAACCCAATCATTTCAAGTCACATATTTGAAAAAAAATTACGTGATTGATCCTATAGCACAATTTAATACGCATGAATTCTAATCTGTTATATTATAACTCCTCGCTTAGGCAGAGGGTTCGATACAATCTCTTTTTTAAGCGGAGTACAGCTGGTTTGAATCTGAGTTTTCCTTCTCTTAGATTGCTTGCTCTGTCAAGGTTTATGACTCTAGTTTGTCTTAGTATGAAGCGCCAACAGCCTCACCCAAGAGTTGAACTTGAGTGTCATACTCCATGTCCAATGACAGTACGTTGAACCATTTAGGGGAGACTTCTTGTGGCGTAATGGCTATCGTGCTAGACACTGACATTGTGGTAAGCGTGTTCAAACGCAGTCACGCTATCATATTCTCTTTTGGACAAATATCCTTGAGAAATATATTAATCTAAACTTATCCCCAACCAGCTATATATTAAATAGTACCACAATTTTTCTACAACGATAGTCTGGACATTGAAAGATCTTATAGCATTAAACAAA
>OY757928.1:10325484-10377984 GCA_963585895.1 Sepioteuthis lessoniana | reverse complement strand
AGAACATATTGAGGAGAGGAGAAAAACAAGGAGATGGTAAATAAAAGGATAAGAACGGGAGTAAGAATGAAAAAGAGAACGAAAGCAAAAAGAAGAAAAAAAGAAAGAAAGAAAGAAAGAAGAAGAAGAAGAAGAAGAAGAAGAAGAAGAAGAAGAAGAAGAAATTAATGAAACTTGATATTTGCTTTTAGCAAAAAAAAAACAAGTTGGAGGAAAACAGAGAGAAATAATGAAAGAAGTCAAAAGAAGGGGTATAAAAGAAAGAGGCAGTGGAAAGCAATATAAGAAAAAAATAAGAAAGTATAAAAACTGGAGGAAGAAAAGAAAAGGAAACAAAGAAGAACAATATATTACTATTAAAAAACAAGCAGCAGTGAAAAAAAAGTTATCGCCAAAAGAAATGGCTTATCAGTCAAAAAAAAGAACAACAATCCGACAACGATAGATATAGTCAGAACAGGAAGTGACGTAACAAAAGAAAGAGGAAGGCGTTGCAAGAAGAAAGTGGAAGTGCTTGTAGCCACTGGCACGAATTTAATCATTTCTTTAAGCTTTCATCATAAAAATCCTAAACATCCAAGTCTCTGAAAGTGTTTCACATACAATACAAAAAACGGACGATCTATAGAAAAATATAATCTCTATTTGGAAATAATCCCTGTGCCAACTTGTCATAAATGACAAATTTTTAATATCCGAAGAAAAGGGCACAAAAACAAAAACACATTTCAACGAACAACAATGAACACTCAATCGATTATATGACAAAAATGAATGTGTGTGTGTGTAAGAGAGACAGAGAGAGAGAGAGAGAGGAAGATAGACAGAGAGAGAGACAAAAAGACCGAGTGCTAGTGAAAGAGTGTAGAAAGGGATAGCAGAGGAAGGTGTTTGCGCGATATAGATTGGTTTCTTTGTTTAATGGTATATCAATCTTTGTAGGTTATTCAATGCCAAAGCCATTCCCCAAGAAGTAGTGGTACGATTTAACCGAAAGCTAAGAGGTCACCTCTCCTAAGGGTATTTGCCCGAAAGGGAACGTAATAGCCCGACTGAAGTACGAACTCACGTACTACGATTCCGCCGTCCATCTCTATAACCATTACACCACAAGGACACCCAGATATAAATTAGGCTTATGATAAAAGAGATACTTATGTCAAGAACTAAGGAGAAACTGCTTTGTGGTTGAAAAAGTTGTGGTACCCACTGATGTGATCGAATGCAGAATGCCACCATATTGATGCAAGCAGGCAGGTAATCGCAACATGGAACCTTGACTCAATTTTCAAAATTATATTTCTGTCAAAACTGCACTTGAGTTGAAGTAATTTAATACATCTATCATTCTTGAATTGGTTTATATCGATATATCTTTCTATTTTAATCTATTCATATCTATCTATCTTGGTCTGTACATATTAACCAATTAATCTCTCTCTCTCTCTCTCTCTATATATATATATATATATACAGATATATATATATATATAGCAACCACCTTATACCAGTTGGATGTGACACAAAGTAAAATTTTCAGTGGATATTAACAGGTGTGAATTCAGAGTTTTCCTTCTCCAGGATCGATAGCTATACAAAATTTAAAGAACACAGTATAGCCGACTATTTACCCATCGTTAGAGAGAGAATATGGGGACTCATAACAGTCTTAAGGGTATGAGCTCTATGTGAGCTTCTCACAACTTTGTCCAGTATTTGAATTTGGTTCCCCGTGTCCATTTTTTATGACAGAGAAACCATTACACAATTAGCGTACATATATATATATATATATATAGGCTAATAGTATATATATATATATATATATATATATATATATATATATATATATAAGCTGATGAGTTCTGATAGAACGAAACAGATCTGTCTGTGGATGACTATATGTATATGCTCCCCTACCCCCGTAGGTTTGAGCTCTCTAGCGAATGAAGTAATCGCGTTGCCATTAGCGTATATGCAAGGCTCTTCATATATGAATTGAGCTCTCGGTAGCCGTTAAGCGGATGTATGTAAACAATAGTAATTGTGATTCATAACCGTAAAAATTTACTTCGCTGATGCTGGTTTCCTCGAGGTTGGGGGGTAGAGTCTTGGATTGGCATTTGAGTCAACTGGGTTTCGATCCCAGCTACGGGAATCTAGTATGTCTAGCCATACTGATGACTTCTGATAGAACGAAACAGATCTGTCTTTGGATGATTATATATATATATATATATATATATATATATAAGGAGGAGTTCATAACGTAACGGTAACCGCCGTAGAAAATAGACGAAGCAGATAGCGCTAATACCCTTGGGGAATGTATAAATCCAGTTCTTCTCCCTTCAGCTATGAGTAAATGATATGTTAGACTGGCCGCTTTAAACTCAGTATGACAACCAGTCTAGGAGAAGGAAAACTCTGAATTCACACCAGTTAAACTCTGCTTTAAAATAAACTTGAGTTGCATCCTGGTCATTCAGAGAGGTAGGCAGGTACAATTACACACACACACACACACACACACACACACAAACACACACACACACGTATATATACATATTTACCGACCCCTCCGCTTGGGCAGGATATGACACAAGGTCAATTTTTTAAGTGGAGTTTAACAGGTTTGAATTCTGTGTTTTCCTTCTCCTGGACTAGTTGCCTCATCAAGGCTGAAGAACCTTGTCTGCCCTACTATTTTACCCATAGCTGGAGGGAGAATAATAAGATTTTACCTTTCCCAAGGGTGTTAGTGCAATGTGAAATGCAATCAGTCTCGTCTAGGATTTGAACTCGAGTCGCTGTGTCCATTTCCTTCTACGATAACCATTACACCACGGGCACGCATATATATATATATATATATATATATGTACACAAAGTCATAGATATAGATCGATAGACGGAGAGATAGATAGATCATTGACTTCAAGTGCACAAAGTTACAGGCCCTCCCGTCTCTAAGAATCTTTACGCAACATAATCTTCCGAGCACCAACTTAGCTACATTTATCTCTGAACCGGAAGTCTAGAAGCTTCACAAATAAATAGTTTTACTTCAATTAAGATAGATGGGTTATTAGATTCGGGAGATGTGTCCGTGGCAAACGATTGACAGCTAACACAAACCTCCTTTGGATAGAAGAAGAAATATAAGATAGTGAATAATGCAAACAAGTCAGATTAGAAGCTGGACAATCTGTCTAATTACCGGCGTTCAATTACATGAAATTGTCCGGCAATTAATATTAGGAAAGGCGCTTTGTGTATGAGTGCCCTAGAATCGAGTTAGGGCTGATGGCAAAATATTGATAAATAGCTGATGGATTATCGATGTGTATGGAAGCAAGGGATGAGGCTCATTATTTACAGATATGGACGAGCGAAATGCGATAGTGGACAGGAAAGGAAGTAAGAGGCCAGTGGCCTTATTATGGACATTATCCTTACGAACTTAACTGGTCAGCAAAATGAGTAATGGAGTCTAACGTTTCGAATTGCGTAGTACTGGGTTTCTGCCTAATGCGTTATGACAGAAAATACAATCACATTCCCCAATTAACCTTCGCTTCCATCCTCGATTAGTATTGCGCTTTTAGTCAACATATCGATGATCTGAACAAATGGTCAGTTCAGGCACTACGTTGCTAAAAAATAAACCCCGGTTATTTTGTGTTTGTTTTAAGCTGGTAAAGGGTAAATCGCCGATTCTAATGAATTCAAATAAATGTTACAGTTTTTTTCACATGAAACCAGATATATATCACTGAATTCATTTATGAGGAAAAAATGTTCTTATATTGATAAAAGCGTGGTGAAACTTTACTAGGACCAAAAACTGTACGTGAGTACAGTTATGTGGTGGATAATAACTAATATTTACTGAGGAGACTTGCTGTCTCTTAGACTTCATCGAAAGATCTCAAATTAAAAAAGGTGTTGAAAACTCTCATCAAGTGAACAAAATAAATCACCTGTTTGCAATCAATATTAGGAAGACTACTATAATGATATAGACATTAGTCTATCCTATTTTGAGCTGAAAAATAATAATATGGGAAATACAAACAACCTCGGCCAGAATCAGTCTAGTTTCTACAACAATAACCATTTCATAACAGCGCCTTCCCTTATTTTCCTAGATGATTTCAGAAGTTCAAATGAATCATCTCCTTAGATAGTTAAACAGTGATCATGTTATCAAAATGATCCTAAGATTAACTGTTCTCTTTTCAAATGATCAAACATCCTACACGAAAAATTACCGTCTGGTATGAAGACCACCTGTTGGTAATATCATTTAGATGTCTTCTTTTTTTTACAAAGTGAAACGTTTTCTCCTTCAAACCAATTAAGATTATTTTCAGATTGATCTATTCGACTACTTGTACACACGTATATCAGATATAGCTTTTCAACAAGATGTTTGTAATATAACAAAACTCTCTATACGAAGAATACATTCTGGATATCTAAAAAGGTTTGGTTATTTTTCGACACTAATTGGTATAACATTACGTAGATAACGGTTCAACGATACAGCAGTTGACAGAAGCAAATCAACAATAGCAGATTGAAAATATTCCCAATTATTATTAATAAAAATAACACTAATAATGATAATAATATTGATGATAAAAATAATAATAAACCAGAATGAATCCTGAAAAATGAAATGCATAAAATTCTCTGAGATTTTGAGATACAAACAAATCATTTAATCCCGGGTAGAATGTAACGTAATTTGTTTGGTTCAAGTTATAAATAGAACTAGAAGAAAATTTCTAGAGAAGGAGAGAGAGAAGCAAATAATTAGAAGAAAAAGCAGACTAAGAGTCTGCAAAACGGCCTGCTGACTTCTGGTAAGTCAGGCTAAAGCACTTGTTGTAGGTCAGCCAGTCCCGTGCAAATGACTACGATAATTAAAAATGACTAAAAAATTGGAGGTCCCAAATCATCAGCGCTAGAGTGGAACCACTGGAAACGAATATCCTTCATCCAACACCAGACAGAAGTAAGGAAACGTCTCAGGTTGGAAAGTTAGTTGGCTCTGGTACATGACGAAGGAAAGGAGAACTAGAAGATGAAACGTAAAAGAAAACTCAAGGTCTATGTCTGCTCTCTCTCTCTCTCTCTCTCTCTCTCTCTCTCTCTCTCTCTCTCTCTCTCTCTCTGCTTATGTCCAGCTAGCACGGGTGACTCAGATTTCATACTGTGTTTCTTGCTCCCGGCGACTAGTTAAAAAGTGTAGTAGCAAATGTTTTTTGTGTTAGTGAACTAAGACAGAATTTTGTGTGTTCGTCATGGTATAAGAACACCAATCCAAGTTACCGTTAACCCTCCCCCACAAAAAGAAAAGAACTTGCCGTCCCAGATGGCTCCATAGGGAGAACAAAAGAAAGCAGAAAGAGAGTCGAACACTTAGACTTTCTCAGAAAACTAAGAAAGCTGTGAAATATAAGGGTGACACCAGTTGTAACCGAGGCGCTTGAAACGGTTCCCAAAGTCTCGAAAGGAAAACCTTAAGATTTAGAAATTGGAGGATAAATCAAAACCATCCAAACTACTGCATTGTTGAGATCGTCCCGAACACGAAATGTCCGCGACACCTGAAAAGACTTGATGTCACTCTGAATCCAGTGAAAAAACCCGCAAGAAGTATATCGAACATCTATAGATTTAATGAAAAAAAACGGCTTTCGGCTGATAAAGGAATGAATCAGAAAATAGTCTGCACAAACTATTACGGAAGAGGACAGCGCTGATGACATAGTGCTTTTAGTAAATACATGCACCAGGCCGAATTCCTGCTACAAAGTCTGGAACGGGCAGCTGGTGGAATAGGCCTTCATGTGAACGCTGACAAAACAGAATACAAGGGCTTTAATCAAACAGGCGACATCTCCACACTAAATGATGGTTCTCTGAAACTCGTGGACAAGTTCACCTACCTTGGAAGCAGCGAAAATGACATAAACACGTGACTAGCAAAAGCATGGATAGCTATCAATAGACTATCGGTCATATGAAATTCAGACCAGTCCGATAAAAGCAGCGATCGTGTCAATACTGCAATATGGATGCATCACGTGGACGCTAATTAAGCGTATGGAGAAAAAGCTCGACAGTAATTACACAAGGATGTTTCAAGTTGTATTGAACAAGTCCTGGAGGCAAAACCTCACAAAACAGCAGCTGTACGGCCACCTACCACCCATTACGAAAACTATTGAAATTAGACAAACTAGGCATACGTAATACTGCTGCAGACGTAATGACACACTCATAAGTGATCTACTCCTGTAGAACCCTTTACATGGACGATGAATGACAGAGACAAGTGGCGAGAGAGTGTCAGGGAAATCCATGCTAGCACTACGACATGATGACGATTTAGACTATGTTATATGGTTTCAAGTTATATTGTTTCAAGTTGTCCAATCAAATACTAATCATATTTACACCCCCCGCTTGGGCAGAATATGACAAAAGGTCAATTTTTAAGCGGAGTTTAACAGGTTTGAATTCAGAGTTTTCCTTCTCTTAGACTAGTTGCCTCACCAAGGCTGAAGAACCTAGTCTGCCCTACTATTTACCCATAGCTGGAGGGAAAATAATTGGATTCATACCTTTCCCAAGGCTATTAGTGCTATGAGAAATCCAATCAGTCTCGTTCAGGATTTGAACTATCGTTCCCGTGTCCATTTCCAACGATGATAACGATTACACCACGAGCACCTCCAATCAAACACTAATAATTTTTAAACAAATCTATTTGACGCATAGACGGGACCCTAATAGGTAACCACGCCAGGTCAAAGTATATTGGAAGCACTCACCAGCGCTCCCGAACTAGAGCCCCACCATCGAAAGTAATTTGAGCCGTTCCCAAAATATTGTTTTTTAGGAGATGAGGAGGTCTTATACCTTCGCAGAGAATGCAGTGAGTGTATTTGGATCCCTGCCAACAGAGCTGTAACATTAAATTTTTGGACCAATGTTTTATTTTAAAATCCTCATTCAGGAATTATATTATAATCCTAAATCAATAAAAGTATACCTCACCTTACGTCGGTAATTCCTTCTAGAAGTGGTGACAAGTCGAAAAACAACTGTGACGGCAAATTGACTAAAATCCCAAAACGGGACTTTATTTTCGCACGTGTGAAGACGGGGCAGGTTGGCACTTGATCCCCTACAGAAATAAGTCCTGTTCAGAGTTCTTCTCTCAGTCATATAAGAACTGGCATATTACATGAGGGAATAATTTAGGGCCAGACTGACCACCGCTGGCAAAGGGGTTCCAAATTTCACACTATCACACACCCACCAGGCCGCTAAACTTCTTTCCCTTAGATAATAGAAGAATACGGGTCTATAGGTCTTAGTCGTAATAATATTAATATTGTTGTAGTCGGCAACTCCGGTTTCCCGTGTGATACTTTAGGAATTAATAGGACAGTTCTAAGCAAGATAATATAAGGCGAATAGAAGCTGAAAGGAAGGCATGAAATAACAACATAGACCACATGGTAAAATGAAAATACATAGGTTCTTTACTACGGTTATATATATATACGTTCGGAGTTTCAAAACATATAATTGGATAGTCCATGAATATAAATGTCTTTTCTTGGCTTTTATCCTTCTTCAAATTGAGAGAGAGAGATTGGTAAACGAAATTTGGGTGTAAAGGAAAAATGTCCCCAAAGTTACTTATCTTTTTCTCGACGGGGTTCCACTGGAGAATTTTTCTTCTTTCACGGGCTACTAGACTTGGTTCTGTTTTTAGTACTGGCTTGAGGCACTCCGGTCTCTCATGTCTCAGTTAATCTTTTTGTCTCCAGCCCGGAGTAAAATGGCTATGGTCCGTCTGCCACGAGCCTTGCTCAAAAAACTACCTTTTTTCCTATTTACTTCCGCTGAGGGGAAGGGAATCCCACTTCCGTTTTGGGGTCCCAGCCAATCATTTGGCTTCTCTCTCTTTCCCCTTCCGATGTCCGGCGACCTGAGGTCACTTAAGTGCGAACATCTGGTCTCCTGTGTGACCCACATTCCTTCCTAACGGTCACTTTTTGACTGCTAGATAATGTTAGTTCAACGAGGGGATAGTATCATTCTTACCTCTTCGTCTCCGTGAGATATCACGTGACACAACTAAAGTTAAATTTATTTGTCTCCAGGTAAACAACAAATAACCATTCCCAGTTCTATATTTTATTTATAAATGCATTTTTAACAATATATGGTCAATAAGAATTTATTTTAAACTTACAAACAAATGAAATTTAGTTTTTAATATAGTGCAAAAAAAAGTAATCTAAATTTACGAATACCTGTACATACATGTAAATGTAGATGGTTACAATTTAGCGATCTTTACAGTACATCGTGGACTCTTTATTTGTTGATATGGTTTGTTCTCAGACATTATAAAATAAAATCATTTGGTAAGATTAAATAACGAATGCAATAATTAAAATTATTTTGCGATTGTAAAAAATAAACTAATTTATGTTAAAGACCGCTAAGTAAGACGACAAAAAACAGCCACAGACGTTTTCATATTTCGTATTTTCGGCTCTACGATGATTATATTAACGTTTATTTAAGTTTTATTTTATTCACTTCACAGTAACGTGATTTTACATGCTTTTAACGCTTTTCTAGTGATATTACAACTTCAATATTTGTTGCAGACAGACGTAAAGGCAAATAAAATGACAGACTTGATTTTCATTTTTCCATATATTTTTTGACAAACGATGGATAATCGAGAACGACTTTAGCTAAAACAACGTAACCTGCGGTATACCTGTCTACCATAGCCAGATACGAATACGTGAAATGGACATATTCATACCGGTACGCAAAACGTTCAGAATGCTTGTAACATATATACATAGAACATAGGAATCTCGAAACACAAAAAACACTTACGACTTCTTAGTTAAGGTACGAAACTTTTTTATTACCTTTGAGTTTAAAGTTTCTTCGACATAAGGAGAGAGATACACATTCTTTCTATTCTGGCTTTTTCATCTGCCCCCACTCATCTCGTGCGGCACCCGCCACAAAGGCCACTGGTCTGGCTTCGGCGAGCAAGCGAAAGCCAACCGTCTTCACCCGGGGCAGGTCTCAACTCTACTAACTGACTTTTTCAAAATCCCAAGATCCTCCGCGCGCTTCCGTTGCGTGACATCATTCGCACTTGCTAGCCCCGTTTCCCCTCTGGGCTATGGTGACATCTCTGAGTGACACGTCCGCTCTGCGCCCGCGTGTGAACACCTGCGTTAATGTTGCACCTAAATAACCCATGCACTGAGCCGAAAGGTTCTCAGCTTAACTAAACCCAAAGGCATAAAACGAAATCCCTCGGCCATTATATTACACCTGTAACAGACCGCTACATCAGATCGACTAATACATGAGTATATGTAGTAATTTGAATCTCGTTTTCTTGAAAAAACATTTGTAACTAAGATTGTTCAAATGGATTATCGCTTGGATTTCACCGGAAGTTGCTTTTCTATTTGATACTTCTATGATTTGATTAGTCTTTATTTTTTATTTAACTTTCAAAAGTGACGATTACTTTTGTTTTTGTTTTTCTTCTTTTTTTTTATCTGTGAACGTCTTAAGTATTCATATGGGTTAGGAAAGAGGTTTCCATTAGGTTTCATATCTTTGTCACTGGAACTGAGAATAGGAAGACTGTATCACTTTTAAAGGGATAACAATCGCTCAAAAAAGAGGATGTCTTCAGTATGACACCAAACGGCATCTGACACTGATTATCTAGTTCTGGGGATATGCGGAGTAACCCTTTGATTGCCATTACTCCCAGATCCACTTCAACATGCAAAGTAGACGTTAGGGTTCAGTCTATGAAACCCAGTCGACTGGGGCTGTAGAACACCAACTGTATATCTGCTGAGGAGTAAGACCCCCACAACGAGTGTCCTGGATATGATACTAAATAATCTTGTGGAATGCAGAGTACCCTTTCGTTGATATTGTTTCCAGGTGTATTCAGTCTCGGTGTGGTAGCATCAGATCGGGTCCTATCTATAGCTCAATGAAAACAGTTTGACATTTAAAATGAGTGCAAACGAATGGCTAATGCTAAATTGAATTGTTAGAAATAGGACTGTTTGATAATTTAAATGATTGATATTAAATTGAATTGTTAGTGATGCATAGCAATATTTGGAATTTGGATTTAGCTTCGTTGACTTCTTTGCTAAATGGAATTGTTTGAAATAGAACTGTTTGATCATTTAACTATGTGTATCTTCAAAATGTGCTTACAAATCATATATATTTAATATATTTATATAAAGAGGATTTGGCTTTCAATAACCAAGAATGGTTGATATGCCATAAAACCCAAATCAAACCAACACAATTCAATTTATTAGTCAAGTATATCTGTTTAATTATTAACTAAATTATTAGTAGTTGGTTGAAACCATAGAGCTGTATGCAAATTATTTATACTGCAAAAAAAGTAATCTAAATTTATGAATGTGGTACTATAGCTTCACGACACCTAGTTGGCCGCTGGTCTCGTGATTACCACATGTGTCGACTGGTCTTTCTCTGCTTCTTTCCACGCCCACGTTGCTTTCAGATCCGAGGAAAGAGAAGATGGATGAGGTCCAGTCGATGAAGGTAGAAATTCGTGTTGGAGAGAAGAAAAAGTTGCCAAGCAAATTTTTAAAAAATGACGAAAATAAGGCGTTTGTTATAAACAGTAACAAACGTTTATTTACACAGTTGTTTAGATAATTTTTAGTCAAACACCGTAAACTGGGGGTGAAAGTAGTTGACTGTCGGAGTTTTAACTGCAATTAGGCAGTGTCAAAATGGCGAATGCAATGGCAACGGATTTGGTTCTTTTAGCGGCGAATTCCTGAATTCCTGTACATACATACTTGTAAATATAGATGTTTACAATTTAGCAATCTTTACAGTACATCGTGGACTCTTTATTTGTTAATATGGTTTGTTCCCAGACATTTTAAAATAAAATCATTTGGTAAGATTAAATAACGAATGCAGTAATTAAAATTAATTTGCGATTGTAGAAAATAAACTAATACATGATATAGCTTAACCAAGCGCAAAAACCTTCTCGAAAAATACACAAAAACTCAACAAAAAACTGCGCTTCATTTTATCGGTTCGGTCTGACTTCCATATGACCAATAGTCTATCGATCACAGTCCATGCCTTTACTAGTCAAGTGTCGATGTCTGTTTCGGTTGATGAGACGTTGCTTCCAAGGTGAGTGAACTTGTCAACTAGTTTCAGAGAGCGACAGTTTAGTGTAGAGATGTCGCCTGTTTGATTAAAACATATATTCCGTCTGGTGTGCATTGACGTGGAGGCCAATGCCTGCAGCGGCTCGTTCCAGACTAAGTTGCAGGGATTCGGCTTGGGCAGGTGCATTTGCCAGAAGCGCTATGTCATCGGCGTAGTCGGCGTCGGTAATTGATTGATATACCAAATCCTGTTGATATAATGCACAGTAAACCATCCTTAACGTCTGCGCATAACATAACCTTAGATGGGTTGACATACCGTAAAAATCAACCCGCCAGTTCATTAATTTCAGGCTATATGCGATTGGAGAACTTATTAAACATGTTAATGTCAGAATGACTCTTCATGTACTTATTCAGAACCCGTTAAATAGGGATTAAATCGTCAATTTGTACTCGGACTCTGGGATTTCAATCTCCCCCAAAAAGAAGTCCCCTCAACACACACACATATACACACATATTCATACATATATATATATATATATATATATATATATATATATATATATATAAAAGCCTTACATGTAAGCGAACGTTCAGGATTACCTTTGATAGACAAGAGAGACCGGAGATGGATAATATTGAATTAAGGAACTGAATGCCAAGACAAGTTGCGAGAATTAATTCGCCACAAGCGACAAATCTACCAGGCATAGAAAATAGAAAGGACAATTGGGATCGCAGATTTATATGAAAATGAAAAAAAAATGCGTCATCACTAAAAGAAGACGAGTGGTAAAACTACCAGATATAATTAAATTGTGAATAGTGTCATTTAAACTTGAGGATAGGCAACGACCATACCTAGAAGCCAATGAGAACATGGCGCATTAGAACATGGCGCCCTTTGACCGCTGGAAAAGTCCACCAACTTAAAAGGAAAATAACCCGTGCTCACAACACTATGACCTCCAAGGATAATTTTATATTTTACGAAATACTCAGAATTGATTATTTATGTTTTCTGTCAACAAAACTTTTTAACTAAATATCATTATCAAATCCTTTTTCTTTCTCATATGGGCAAACTTATTTTTATATTTTTTTCTCTTCCTAAGAATTCGAAATCTGCAATGATTCAAACAGAAATATGAAGTTAGCGTCCTTATGGCATAGGGGCTAACGTGCTGGAGAGCAAAGTAAGCGATTTCGAACTCCAATCGTTCTATTACGTTCACATTTAGACTAATACTATGAGGAAAGATATGGTTGGTTGGGATTTATGACATATCAACCTTTGTAGGTTATTTAACGACAAATCCATTTTTATGCAAATATTCACTTTTATTTCAATCAATTCAGTTTAGCATGAGTACACAGTTTTAGTGTCAAAAAAATTTCTATTTCAAACAATTCAGTTTATTCAAACAAATTTGATTCAGCTAATTTTATTTACCCACAATAAAATGTCAAACAGTTCTATATATAACATATCAGTTTAGTGTAAGTACAGTTTCAATGTCAAAAACAGTTCTATTTCAAAGAATTTAATTTAGCATAAGCAAGCATTTTAAATGTATGTACAGTTTAATTTTCAAAAATATTTCTATTTCAAGCTATTCAGTTTAGTCAAACAGTTCTAATTCAAAAAATTCATAAATATGGTGTTAGTCCTATTTAACGCATTGATAGGGCCCAATCAGGTGCGACCATTCCGGGCCAGAGTGGTCCTGGGAGTAATGTCAATGAATGGGTACTCCGCATTCTTCAAAGCCCCAGTATCACTGGAACCTCATCTTTATATTGTTTAGTGTCATATCTAGGACACTCATTGGAGGGGTCTTACCCATCTCCAGAGCTGCAATCGGTGTATTCTACAAGCTCCAGCCGACTGGGCAGGGGAATAGTATGAAACCACTTATCCCCATGTAGGAGTCAAAAAGTACTGCAAATGTTTTTCTACCAGAGTGATTGTGGCATTCAATAAACCCCTAATGTTGAAATGCCATTAAACAAAGCAAGTGAAAACGAAGAAATTTCAAATTATACTAATAGAAATTCAGGTTGAATATGATATCAGAAATATTTTTTTTATTCCTCTCGAGTGAGATCACAGGGAGATATTTCCCTAAAGCTGTGAAAATCCGACACAGATATTCGTGAAGTATATCATTTCATATGATTAATATAATTTTCTATCTAGGCATGTAATTTCGTTAATATGCAAACACCCATGGAAATGTATAAACACACAAACACACACACACACACACACACATATATATATATATATATATATATATATATATATCTTTAAGAAAAAAAAAAAAGAATAAAACATTTTTTTTTTCTTAAAGAAATTATTGCTCTGTAATGTCAGTTACATTGAGCTCTTTACCAGGAAAATTTAAATGTTCACTGTTGAATAGCTGTTTTGTACTGATGAAATTACTCCCAACTCCTGTTTAACTGAACCGAATAATACTATATATATATACATATATATATATATATATATATATATATATATATTATAAATAAAGAGAATTCAATATTGGCGATCTAACCTCTTAATATCCAAGTTTAAGTGTTGATAGAGTCAACCTCGCGTTGGTGAGAGACAGTTTTTCACCGATGATATTATCAAACCAATAGGCGCGAAAATACCGGTCGTATTTAGTTATTATGGGTACACATACAGATATTCAAATGTAAATTTGAAAGGTTCGTAAAAATTGCACTCCTACATATTGTAAAAATAATCGAAGTAAGTAGGAGGCAAGAAAGTTATTTAAGGTCTGTTGGTGTATTGACCCATTTTAACTTATAACAACCCAAATTAACATTTATCCACTTGTTGATATTAAAAGTTAAATCTGGGCTTTGGATTGATTAATCAGATCTTTGATTCAGCTTTTTTATCATTGTTAATATGAAAAGGGATACTCCCACCACAAGGTACGGTGTATGACTCTAAATTAGTCAAGCACATACATTTTGACTTGACTGAGTGATCAATTAAAAATCTCTACATTAAAGGAATATTTTCCCAAAAATAAAGATAAGAACTTTTGATTGGAGAACTAATCATAAAATAGTAGAAAAATTCAAAATGATCTGTGATTGGTTAGTCAATTCGAAATGTTTCTTGCCAGAGGAATTCCAAATAAAAATAATTCTTAAGGATTTTAAAGGAGAAATATGAAGACCACACTGAAGACAGTTAAACAAGAAATTAAGTGTTTCCAAGCACTAAAGCCTCTCCTGGGAAAACCGTTCTCTCTGAAAAATTATCAGACTAATAAACATAGGAAGACAGCATCGGATATGGACACGGCGACACGAGTTCAAATCCTGGACCTGACTGATTGCATTTCACATAGCACTAATAGCCTTGGGAAATGTATGAATCCAAATATTCTCCCTCCAGCTATGGGTAAATAGTAGGGCAGACTAGGTTCTTCAGCCTTCGTGAGGCAACTAGTCTAGGAGAAGGAAAACTCTGAATTCAAACCTGTTAAACTCCGCTTAAAAAATTGACCTTGTGTCATATCCTGCCCGAACGGAGGGGTTGGTAATAGTAGGGCAGACTAGGTTCTTCAGCCTTCGTGAGGCAACTAGTCTAGGAGAAGGAAAACTCTGAATTCAAACCTGTTAAACTCTGCTTAAAAAATTGACCTTGTGTCATATCCTGCCCGAGCGGAGGGGTTGGTAATAGTAGGGCAGACTAGGTTCTTCAGCCTTGGTGAGGCAACTAGTCTAGGAGAAGGAAAACTCTGAATTCAAACCTGTTAAACTCCGCTTAAAAAAGAATTGACCTTGTGTCATATCCTGCCCGAGCGGAGGGGTTGGGTAAATATGAAGACAGCATCGGCTAAATTCCTCAACTTGTCTTTCTCTTAATGCAAAAAAGCGGAACAATTTCCTCATATATATAGTAATCAAAAGACAGGCAGTCTCGTTGTATCACAACTCTTCAGTGTGGCTAGACACCCGAGATTTTTGCGACTGGGATCGAAACCCGGCTGACTTATATGCTAACCAAAGAGTCTACCGCACAGCTAAGAGGAAACTAGCCCATGGAAAGTAATTTTGAATGCTTATGTATCACGTTGTTTTGTTTACATATATCCGCTGAACGGCTACCGAGAGCTCAATTCATTCGAAGAGCCTTGCCTTTTCCGAATGACAACCGTTACTTCATTCAATATATATATATATATATATATATATATATATATATATATATATATATATATATATATATATATTGTTACATAGTTGTGTTTCAATTCATATTTTCATCTGTTGACGGAGACTTTTTCTTGTCTTTGAGTTGCCAACATTCGGAGAACTCTTTTTAACCGACCACCCTGATCGACAGATGTTCTACAGAGATTATGGATCTTTTAGATGCAGCATGAGATCAGGAGATAAAACAACTGACCGTAAACGCATGAGGTAGTGATGAAACTAAGACCATGTCGAATTCAGTGAACAGCATAAGACCACACACACACACACACACACACACACGTATATATATATATATATATATATATATATATATATATATATCACAAGAGTATATTGATAATTCAAATATTTTGAAATCGGTTGCGTACTATTGATTGGAATTAGCAACCAGTGAGTGTGCATTACTACCTATATATGATTAGTCACACTCGAGTAAGTCTGCTCAGTCAATACTTAGAAGCAATTTATCACGTGACAGTTGCATTCAAAATTTCTAAAACCCTGTAAGGTTACTGATATTAAATGGAAAGTGAAGAAGGTTAAAAATTAAAACAGCCAAATTCTCTGAGTCTGAAATGTAAGATAAGGACACTAGACTGAGTATGTCAATACATTATAAACATTTCTCGCGTTACATATTCACGCTAAAACTTCTGCTTTGTGATTTTTCATTTGATCAAAACAAATCACTGTGTGTGTGTGTGAGAGAGAGAGAGAGAGAGAGAGATAGAGAGAGAGATTATCAGCATTCGTTAATGATGAGGCTTCTGTTCTGGAGCCCAGAAAAATGTGAATTACCTTTTTATAGCCATTACTCCCATGGCCACTCTGAGCAGAATTGGTGGTATATCATTAGGTTCCATCTATGGGTCAAGTAGAACAGTTTGACCATTTAACTGTGCAAAGAAATGATTAATATTAAATTAGAAAGTTGATTTTAGCAGATGTCCTTCCTCATGTATTGAGATCTGCTGTGACCCATCAAGTCATTATTAAGCAAATAACCAAGGCATCTTACTTGGACCAAAGCACCTCAAGTCAATGTACCAGCTGATGTTGCAATTATTGTGCTATTAAAACTTAAGGTAAAAAAGGTCTTTCTTTTTTTTTTTTTTTTTTTTTTTTTTTTTCACGTACACATGGGAAGCAGCATGATGTATGTGTGAGTCTTGCGGCTTAATGCTCAGGATTGTCAGTTCGATCGGGGAACTACTGCTGCTCATCTATAAGAGTGGCTTCTATAGAATAAAAACAGCCATCGAAAGATAACTATGACCCACACAGAAACCACATACACAAACCGCATGGCTCTTCGCGCGGGTAAAAAAGGGGCGCGTCCTGCTGAGGTTGGAGCCCTGGCCTCAGTGTTCGAAAAATCAGCTACAGAGCTCAAACAAAAACTACTAAAATGCAAACAAACAATACAGATAGCGACATTTAACGTGAGAACCCTAAATAGAATAGGTCAACTATCAGAGCTAACTGCATCAGCGGTAGAACATAAGATAGACGTAATTTGCATACAAGAGCACCGATACACGCACACCGAAGATATCAAATATCACGAAACTGGCAATGGATGGATGCTGGTGACTGTATCGGCCTGGAAAAACTCTGTCAATGCATCGGTAGGAGGGGTGGGAATGCTTATAGGACCAAGAGCATTAAAAACACTAAACAGCATTGAGAGAATACAACCTAGGATGATGGCCGCCACGTTTAATGGCAACCCCAAAGCAACAATTATCTCCTGCTACAGCCCTACCAATGTTAGCGAAGAAAACAAAATAGTCACCTTCTACGAAGATCTATCCTCCCTAGTACGTAGCATTACGAAACGCAACCTGCTAGTCATTGGCGGAGATATGAATGCACAAATCGGGAAAAATAGAAACAGCAAATACAGCCTACACAACGCGTCAAACAGGAATGGACAACATCTAATTGATTTCATGATAGAAAATAGATAAACATGCCTCAATACAAACTTTCAAAAAAGGGAGGGGAAATTATGGACCTACACATACGTGAATAAGAGTAAAGCACAGATAGACTACGTCCTTATGAACAGGAAATGGAAAAACAGTGCGATGAATTGCGAAGCATACTCCTCTTTCGAGGGTGTGTCATCCGATCATCGAATAGTTTCGGCCAAAGTAAGACTAAGCCTACGAAAAAACGACACACGAAAAGCGACAACCAAGCACTATGACTGGGCCCTACTCAACAACAGAGATATTAGAGAAAAATATGCGTTAGAATTAAGAAACAGATTCGAAGCACTACAAGAGAAGGCAGAAAAAGGTACCCCAAATGACGAATATGAAAATTTTGTAGAAGCACACCTTGAGGCGGCAGCAAAGTGTATTCCAACAAAACCTAGAACTAAATATAGAGTCCCTTGGGAAACGCTAGCGGTTAGAGAAAAACGTGCACTCGAGAAAACTGCCTCCAAAAGCTATCGAAAGAACCCAACAAACACAAATGCCCGAAAACTAGAAAAGGCACAACATCAATTAACAGGAATATATCTAAAAGAACAGGCAGAATACATACAAAATCAGATAGATAAGATTAGAGACTCGGTGGAAGATAGACAATCCAGGATAGCCTGGCAAACAATAAACGAAGTAAGTAGAAGGAAGAGCACAGCCAAAGCAATATTGAAAGCTACAAGCCAACAAGAAAGAGTAAAACTGTGGGAACAGCATTTCAAAAATCTACTAGGAAACACACCAAAAATAACGGGTCCTTTCACCAAAGAAGAACTCGACTCAGTTCTCAGAAGAATTAAAAATAGGAAAGCTGCAGGGCTGGATGAGATCCCCCCAGAAGTGTGGAAGACTAGACAATTCGACGATATACTGCTCCGGCAATGCAACACAGTCTATAGTCAAAATAGGATAGAAAGATGGACGAAAGGATGCATCCTTCCTTTCCCTAAAAAGGCGACCTCGGACTAGCCAAGAACTACCGAGGGATAACACTTACATCCATAGCAGCCAAAATCTACAATGCCCTACTACGAAACCGCATAGAACCCAAAATAGACAACATCCTTAGGAAAAACCAAAATGGCTTCCGGAGAAATAGATCCACAACCTCACAAATACTGACCATCCGTAGAATCCTTGAAGGCGTTCGGGCAAAAAACCTTCAGGCGACATTACTATTTGTCGACTTTACCAAGGCCTTCGATTCCATACACAGAGGGAAGATGGAGCAAATCCTACTAGCGTACGGCCTACCAAAAGAAACCATAGCAGCGATAATGATTCTCTACAGAAACACGAAAGTGAAAGTACGTTCACCAGATGGAGACACGGAATACTTCGACATTGTTGCAGGAGTACTACAAGAAGACACACTAGCCCCGTACCTCTTTATCATCTGTCTAGACTATGTGCTTAGGACTTCGATCGACAAAATCAGAGAAAATGGCTTCGAGCTGACTAAGAGAAGAAGCAAAAGGTACCCCGCAAAAACAATCACGGACGCCGACTACGCTGATGACTTGGCGTTACTGGCGAATACGCCTAATCAAGTAGAGACACTACTGCATAGTCTGGAACGAGCCGCAGCTGGGATTGGCCTCCATGTCAATGCACACAAAACTGAATATATGTGTTACAATATATGTGTTACGGGCAACATTGCCACACTAGACGGAGCCTCTCTGAAACTAGTAGACAAATTCACCTACCTAGGAAGTAGCGTCTCATCAACCGAAAAAGACATCGACACACGACTGACGAAGGCATGGACAGCTATCGATAGGCTCTCGATCATATGGAAGTCGGACCTAACCGATAAAATGAAACGCAGTTTCTTCCAGGCAGCGGTTGTGTCGATACTGATATATGGATGCACCACATGGACGCTAACTAAGCGGCTGGAGAAGAAACTAGACGGAAATTACACAAGAATGTTGAGAGCAGTATTGAACAAGTCCTGGCGACAACATCCCACGAGACACCAACTATACGGACACTGGCCCCCCATCACGAAAACTATACAAGTTAGACGAACCAGACACGCGGGACACTGCTGGAGAAACAAGGACGAGCTCATAAGCGATGTACTCCTGTGGACCCCCACATATGGATGTGCAAAAGCAGGACGACCAGCACGAACTTACATACAGCAACTATTTGAGGACACAGGTTGTAACCCTGAAGACCTGCCAGAGGAGATGAATGATAGGGAGGAGTGGCGAGAGAGGGTCAGGGATATCCGTGCTAGCGGCGTGACATGGTGATGATGATGATGGTACGTTGACATGTTATGCATAGCTAACTCACTGATTAAAGTGCAACGTAGTCTATTTCTTATACTTTACGCTATTTTACCAACCAGTCCGCTCGAGCAGGATATGACAATAGGTCAATTTTTTTTTTAAGCGGAGTTTAACAGGTTTGAATTCAGAGTTTTCCTTCTCCTAAACTAGTTTCTTCACCAAGGCTGAAGGACCCAGTCTGTTTACCCATAGCTGGAGGGAGAATAATAGGATTCATACCTTTCCCAAGGGTATTAGTGCTCTGTGAAATGCAATCAGTCTCGTCCAGGATTTGAACTCGTCTCGCCGTGTCCCTTTCCTACGACTATAACGACTACACCAAGGGCACCTCCTTTTTAAACCCTCTGCTCGGGCAGGATATGACACAAGGTCAATTTTTAAACGGAGTTTAACAGGTTTGAATTCAGAGTTTTCCTTCTCGACTAGTTGCCTCATCAAAGGCTTAAGAACCTAGTCTGTCCTACTATTTACCCATAGCTGGAGGGAGAATAATTGGATTCATACCTTTCCCAACGGTATTAGTGCAATGTGAAATGCAATCAGTCTCGTCCAGGATTTGAACTCGTCTCGCCGTGTCCCTTTCCTACGACTATAACGACTACACCAAGGGCACCTCCTTTTCAACCCCTCTGCTCGGGCAGGATATAACACAAGGTCAATTTTTAAACGGAGTTTAATAGGTTTGAATTCAGAGTTTTCCTTCTCCTAGACTAGTTGCCTCATCAAAGGCTTAAGAACCTAGTCTGTCCTACTATTTACCCATAGCTGGAGGGAGAATAATTGGATTCATACCTTTCCCAAGTGTATTAGTGCAATGTGAAATGCAATCAGTCTTGTCCAGGATTTGAGCTGGTGTCGCCGTGTCCATTTCCTACGACGATAACCATTACACCACGGGCATCTCCATTATTTCTTCGACTTTACGAATTTGAACTTGGTCATAACGCAACGGAAACAAACAAAAACATGTGTTATATGATCGGTGCAATTGATCACAGTACAGTAACCAAATAATGTCGCTATCTGTATTGTTTGTTTGCATTTTAGTAGTTTTTGTTTGAGCTCTGTAGCTGATTTTTCGAACACTGAGGTCAGGGCTTCAACCTCAGCAGGACGCGCCCCTTTTTTACCCGCGCGAAGAGCCATGCGGTTTGTGTATGTGGTTTCAGTGTGGGTCATAGTTATCTTTCGATGGCTGTTTTTATTCTATAGAAGCCACTCTTATAGATGAGCAGCAGTAGTTCCCCGATCGAACTAACGATGCTAAGCGTTAAGTCGCAAAACTCACGTCCAGGACCTGTTTAGGTATTGAGTTAGGCCGTCAATGGGTTTATTCAAATACCTTTACGTCCATCATGCTGCTTCCCATGTGTACGTTAAAAAAAAGTGGCGGGGGGCAATTTCCCTTAAGTTTTAACTTAGTTAAAGTCCAGAAGGCCTAAATCCATGGATTCCAATATCGTGCTCCAAGCCATACAAGCAAATCCGACCAGTAACACACGGAGAGTATCAGGTGAGCTCAATATTTCTTGTGTGGTTTTTCTCCTTCACAACTTTGGCAAAAGCATCTGGAATGTATGCTCATATTTTTCATCATCATTTGTAATATGACTGATTTTGGAGCGATGTTCTTCTCTCTGATTGGCGAAATCTCATGGGCGAGTAATTCGAGAATCGGGTAAATTGCTAATGTAAAGAGATCTGCTAAGACCCACCCAGTCATTATTAAGCAAATAACCTTGGCATCTTACTTGGAAATGAATATATACACATGTATATATATATATATATATATAACCATTCCTGTTGTCATCATTACCTGTAAATTTATCTCTCCACTTGCTTTCAGCTCGGTCGGTGAGGCTAAGAATATACTCTGTATCCCTTACATAGGAGGATGACCCTAACAAAAAAGAGGTGTCTAGAGTATGAAACTAACCCTCATCTGATAGTAAGGCTCAAATTCTTAATATTTGGGGAGACGTTGAGTACCTTTCATTGCCATTGCTCATAGGTCCACACTGACCCAGGGTGGTAGTGCCTGTTATAGTCTCAGCTATGGATCAAATAGATCTATCAGAAAGTTATTAGTATTAGATAGGAATACTTGATACCATACAGCTTTAAATTATTTGTATTAAGAATAATTAATTGAAGTTTACGAAGGATTAATATTATTAATTACTTAAAATCGTATTTCGGTGTGTAAACTAATAGTTGGTGACCATAGTCGAAGGTGACCCGAAGGCTCCTTTTCAATAGCTACTACACAAAGGTGTAGGGAAGGGCGCAACTCCTTTCCCTGGATTGCTCCACTTTACCCTTGACCCGTACCTTATAATGCTGAGTGTTACGCAAGGAGGCATCAAGGAGTCTTTGATTTGACTCGATCTGGGATGGAACCCAGATCTCCCGGGCCACTAGCGAACACTCTAACCGCTAGGTCAATGTCCGGTGTGTAAACTAATGATTGTAACTAAATACAAATAATTACTTTAAACTCAATTACTGAATTCAATTTATTCGTACTAGATAAGAATAATTGTAACTATACGGATATTTTGTATTATATAGGAGCATTTTTCACCATATAACTGTGCAATTTTATTTTAAAAACCGATAAACAAATGTAAATATTCTGATGATTCCCTAACCTCCCGACGCAAAATAACGCCAGACAGGCTGGCATGTTATAATTAATCAAATCAAATCAAATATTTTTAGAATAAGTGTTTTCCATATAAGTTCGATCGTATATATCGAGCATTGTAATCTATGTGGGTCATTCAGGAAATGAGCCTGGTTTTCTTTACTGGCCACTGCATCCGGAACTTTTCAATACTGAAATTTATCATAGCAAAAAAAAAAAAAAAGATGATAATAAAAATAATAAATGTCCCCCCCCCACCAATGATGAAATAACTAATATCTACCCTCCTAAGTTGTAGACCTTCCGAAATTATACTATAAATTCATTAGTGAGAAAACAGTAGAGTGGAACGGAAGATTAAGAACACGCTTGAGCCACCAGAAAGCAGTTTCAATACAGGTTAGTATAATTGTCTTTAAGTCGCACTATTTCAAAATGCCAAACTTTTTACAAAATTGTATGCTGTTTATTCTTTGTAAAAAGCTGCTTGTATAGTGTATTTTAAATGCAAAGACAGTTTTTAACCATGAACCCCAATTGAATATATGATTTCTGGTCCCATGTGTTAGCATACACGGCGAATTGTTTGTGAAAGTCTTCAAATAGCTTCGAATGCCCTCTGTTTTTCGTCGCCCCATGGTAGTTTAGAAGAAAACAAACTCACAAAATAGACTAAGTAAAAATCTCAATGCCACCAATAAAATAAAATAAAATAAATAAATAAAATATATATAGTTGGCGACTGTAGTCAAGGACGACCAAAAGGCTCCCCTTTCAATAGTTACTACACCAAGATGTAGGAGAGGGTGGTACTCCTTTCCTGGATTGCTCCACTTTACCCTTGATACGTACCTTATATTGCTGAGTGTTAAGCAAGGAAGCATCAAGTACCATTTTTAAAGTTTTTGGTATGACGCGACCTGGGATTGAAACCATGTCTCCCGGACCATTACTGAACATTAGCCTATTTTTATGCATCTTTTACTAAAACTTGCCTCTCCGTACACATCACATGTTTTTCGGTAAATTTCGTATGATTTGCTCCTATTTGCCACCAGAAATTTAATGACGGACCCCAGTTCAAGCCTGGAACGCTCTATTTGATTCTTCGCCAAATTGAATATTCCCAAATTAAATATTTTGCAAGATTAGGATAATTTTTGCTTCAACAATTCCAAACAATGAAGTAGTTACATTTAAGCAAAAAAAATATTGAAAAAATATTTTACTTATAAAAGAATTGTCACATTCATTCAATGATTCTCATATATATAGGTAGTTGTTCAATGATCAACAAGTGTATTATCCACACACACACACACACACACACGCATATATATATATATATATATATATATATCATCATCATCATGTGGCGCTGGTAGCATGGATATCCCTGACCCTCTCTCGCCACTCCTCCCTATCGTTCATTGCCCTAGGCAGGTCTTCAGGACAACATCCCGTATCCTCACATAGCTGCTGAATGTATGTTCGTGCTGGTCGTCCTGCCTTTGCACGGCCATGTGTGGGGATCCATAAGAGTACATCTCTTATGAATTCGTCCCTGCTTCTCCAGCAGTATCCTGCATGTATGGTTCGTCTGACATATATATATATATATATAGGGTGTCTCAATATACATGGAAGACATGTGACTGCTAATAACTCTACTAATAATAACGTTGTATTCTTTTTCGTTTCATAATTTAAAAACATTATATTATAACAATTATAAATCCTTGATCACAATGCCTTGGACAAGAGAGGAAAAATATTTTGCGATGCATGCTTTTATAGGACGCAGTCTCAGTGCTAAATCATGATCATATTAATAGGTTGCAACTGTTTTGAGACACCCTATATATATATATATATATATATATATATATATATATATAGAGAGAGAGAGAGAGAGAGAGAGAGAGAGAGAGTGGCGTAGTAGCAAACGTGCTGAAATGTGACCTCATAGAAAGCAAGTTCGAACTCCGACAGTGTTATTTCGTTAACTTTCAGAATAATACTCATGGGGGAAATGTATGAACCCTTGCCCTTTGTCTAACTATGCCTTACATAGTACCGCTCCTATACTTCCTCAAGGATGGCTTTGGCATTAAATAACTCACCAAGATTGATATGCTATTAAATAAAAAAGCCAAACCAAACCAAACCAATCCAATTCAGTATATATATATATATATATATATATATATATATATATATATATATAATATTATATTATATTATGAGAGTGTAGGTCGTCAGTAAATCACTATGTGGTTATTTGTCGAACCAAGTGCAATATAATATGGAGAGTGCTCAATATCTATGATATAGCTATTATAATAATAATAATGATAATGAATAGATATATATTATATACATATTTTCCATGGATTAAATATATTTATATATAATATATATATTTATATATTATTATATATATACATATATATATACATTTGGGTTAAATAGATGTGTTTTAAGATTATTCATATTCGATATGTTATGTACTCATTTGCCGTATCATAACGACTCAATAATAAAGACACACGCAGAAAGACGCAAGAGGAAGACACAGGAAGAAACGACACAGGATAAAGACGCAGGAAGACTTCTTTTCAAATATATTTACCTCTCACTTTATTGCAAGGGTTTGAAAGGGTTGTTGAAGGGTTGCATGTGAGAGGGTGCTGGAGACCGAACATAAACTTCATATTTTGACCCCACTGTTATGACCGTCACGTTGTGTCTTTCTTGTTCTCTTAGATGCTCAACCAGAGGTCTTGGGGTCCACTCCATCGGGGCTTTTCCGAGGGCTCCCTCGGTCGGGTGTGGCCTTCCCTACCACATCTGGTCTCTACCGTCTGGAATTCTACTGGCAACTGCATCGGGGGTTTTCCGAGTGCCCCCTCGGTCGGGTGTGGCCTTCCCTACCACATCTCGTCTCTAACCCTCTGGGAGTCTGCTGGCAACTGCTTTTGGAACCCCAAACTCAACTGAGTTAAATAATAATTCAACGCCCACACGATCGCCCACTGGATCTTTGAAATCGGATGTTTAATCGTCATCAAGCGGAAATAACTGTCATGCAGTTCAGAAGTTACTCTCTTCCGGTGCATCACTGTTAGTGGCACAATGGGACCTTCACCTTGTCCCATATCATAAGCCTTAATCCGCCCACGCGATCTCTTTCGATTACTGGCCACTGGAATGTGTCACTTCCTTCCGGTGTATCACCTTGGAATGGTATTTTTGGGCCGGGTCGAAGGTCAAAATATTACAGATAGGGCTGCGTGTAGAAAAAGCTTTTAAGAAACAACTACACAACTTTATGGACGTAAAATGAACACGATTCCATGACCTCGAGTCATGATATCTCCCCAAACGGCTTCAAGAGCCGTTAAAATCAATCAACAATATTTATCTATCGATCCATCACTCTATTTACATGTCTACCTCAATCAATTAAGGGTTATTGCTTGTTCAAATGTCCTCTCTCTTTCTATCTCTATCTATCTATCTATCTGTACACCTTAATCAGTTCAGGTTATTACTCGTTCAAATCTCTCTCCCTCCCTTATCTATCTATCCGTCTATCTCAGTCTATTCATATCTATCAATCCTAGACTTATCTATCTATCTGAATCAGTTCAGGTTATTGCTCGTTCAAATCTCTCTGTCTCTCTCTCTGTCTCTCTGTCTCTCTATCTCTCTATCTATCTATCTCAGTCTGTTCATATCTATCTATCTATCTATCTATCTCAGTTTCTTCATATATATCTATCTATCCTAGACTTTTCATATCTTTCTATCTATTTATCTGAATCAGTTCAGGTTATTGCTTGTTCAAATCTCTCTCTCTCTCTCTCTCTATATATATATATATATATATATATCTTCATATTTACTTTAATCTCTTCCCAATCATACTAAGATCATATCTATCTATTTATCTATTTATCTATCTACCAATTTATGTGCAATTGTGTGTATGTATGCTTAAACATATACATAGTTTAGTTGAATATCTGACATATGCCCATTGTAAACCACAAGGTATGTCAGATTGTGTAATCCTAATCAATACGAAAAATGTTTGAAATCGCCTTGTTATGACCAATTCTAAATGATCCCTGTAATTTCGTATCATAGAATTCTATTATTCTCGTTAGTAAAGCGATTGTGTCGCTCATAAAGAGTTTGGAATTTCTCAGTCTATTAATTTCCTTTGCCATTCTCATCTGGTCGTGTAGAATATTACAGAGTTGACCATCCTTTAACTGTTTCAGCTGAAAAAAAAGACACAGGAAAAATTACATCCATTTAGAGTTTGAACTTCAAATAGGTTTCGAGCAAAGACCCGAAAGATTTCGATTTAGGCATCTACATCTCTATATATCTTACAGTATTCTCTCTCTCTCTCTCTCTCTCTCTCTCTCTTAATCTATTTATCTATCTATCTGTTGTATAGTTCCTTACACTAGCGTTCTGTGTTGTAAGTATATGGATTTGAATATGAGCCTTACACTACGATCGGTTAACTCCCACCTTCTCGCCTCACTTCAGTTCCATTCAGTCGTCTTGTCATCTCGATCGCTCTGATGTCCCTTTCGTGTCACCATCTTTGTTCTAATTCATTCATGAGGAAGTTCAACGTAACCACAACTTCATGTGTACATATCACTTTTTATTTATTGACGACTTTCCCCTTCATTACCCGCTCGGCTTTAACAGGGAATCAGTGAGAGTATGATGAAGGGTTCAATCTCTTGTGTTGAGCGTTTATCGCTAACTTATTTCTAACTTTAAAGCTGTTTTGGTTACCAAGTTAAATCTATGCAACGAGATCCGTGGTCTCATACTGACACCGAGTTCAACGGTTGTCTATCATACTGGGTGACAGGCTTGTATTTTTCTACTCAAGACTAAACTTGAATGCTACGGTATATGTCAAAAATAAATCTCACTGATTGATTAGGTAACATCTCTCTCTCTCTCTCACTTTATCTCTCTCTCTCTCAAATACACGCACACACACACACACACACACACACACATATATATATATATATATATATATATAAGTTGTTCGATTTGGGATCTATTGAAACAGGAATTTTTCTTTCAACAGACTTTAAAGAAAGACATTTACTGCACACACACATATATATATATATATATATATATATATATATATATATATATATATCCCAAGAAGATGAGTTGGCAATGATTCTATTTGAAAATATATAAGAGGGTTTTAATAAATCTCCAGGAGTACTCAATGTATGATGATTAATGAATAAATTTATAAATCATATATACGAACGATGGATTAATATTTAAATACCACCAAAAATAGATTTAAACATATATGAAAAGGGTTGATAATAGAAAAACTGGTTGTCAAAACAACAGTACAATTGAATCAGTGTTACTATTAATATTATTGGTAATGTAATAACAGTAATAGTAATACCAAATCTCGGCCAGACGACCAGACCTAGTGATAGTTAACAAAAAAGAGAATCGGCCAAATATATGGACTTTGCTGTCCTAGCTGGCCACAGAGTAAAATTGAAACAAGGCGAAAATAAAGATAAATACCTGGACTTTGCTTGGGAACTGAAAAAAAAACGCGGAGAATGAATGTGACGGTGATACCAATTGTAATTGGTCCTCTTGGTACTGTCAATAAAGGATTGGTATAGGGACTGGAGACCATCCACACTACAACACTATTAAGATCGGCCGGAATACGGAGAAAAGTCCTGGAGACTTGAGAAGACTTGTTGTCGTTCAAACTCTAGTGAAAAATCATCGATTGACATTGGTGTGAAAAACTCTCAAAGGTTTAAAATAATTATAAATTAGCAACAACTGTAATTTTAGATACCGTTTGTTATTAGTAATTCAATTATCAATTATTATTAAGTATTATGATGATATTAATGATTTTAATGGTAATTAGACCGTATTCATAAAAAAAAAAAACAAGAAATAAAATATTTGAATAAAATAATAAATAAGTATAAAAATATGAGAAATATGAAATAATCAAGAAAATAAAAAAAGACAAAATTTTAATCTTAAATAGAAATCAAATAAAACCTATAACAATTTTTTGAACTAAACAGGATGAGTTTGATATTAATCCTAGTGTTTATCGTCACGTTTTCCTTAATAGATAAATAAATAAATATAGATTTTTTCTTAAAATAAAATAGGCTAATTCATTCACAAGATTTTAGTTGCTGAAGGCTTTGTGAGTTGTGTCAATATACTTAAGATACATAACACCAGACGATGACATTATATCCAGTTTTGCCACCAACTTCTTGTCTATATATTTTGGTCCCTCCCTCTACATTTTTAAACGAGTAAGAATCCGCCGAAAAAATATTTTTATAATCTAATTTTTTTCTCTTCATTTTATGATGGCTATCTAAAGAGGTTGATTTCTCTAATGGAGTGGCCAGCTGAAATGCATTTATAATAGCCAAATGATAGTTTTTGTGGGATTTTTAAAATTATATATATATATATATATATATATATATATATATATTGTAAAGTAGAAGGAGCTCCAGTCTTATAATGAGTTATGAAGGCAATCTTTCCAGAAGCTAATTTCAAAATAAAAACTGGAGAAGGAAGCTTTAACATCAAACCTCGGCTGACTTGTAGATATCCTTTGATGGGAAAAATCACAGAAAATGTATTCTGAAATAAAATATGCAGCTTGCATAGATGCCAGCTATCTTACTATGCTTGTCACTGGGCTGTAGCTATGAAGACCAAGAAAGTGCCAAGAGCGGCATACAAGCATATGTCATTATAATCCAACAGTGTACAGATACCTTCCTACCTCTTCATATTACGTATTTAGAATATTTTCGCTTGTTGAATTAGTTATTTTTCAGAATGTTTGAGTTGTAATTTAGGAAGCAAAGAAAACTACTAATATGATGGCAAGAAAACCATTATAAATATGAGACGGACCAAATGTTCACATGTATCTCTTTAAACATAGCAAAGTTTTTTGTGTTCAATTATTTAATTAAGTCTTCAAGGATAAAGTAGAAACTCGGTAATGTTCAAATTTGTTTATTTTCATCTTTCATTTGTAAATATTTTTTACGGGTGGAATAAGAAACAACGAAGTTCTGTCCTGATGATAATCGGATAGACCTTAACGTGGGCACATATATAGAGAAAATATATCATATGAACATTATGTTTTGATTTTTTTTGTATAAACCGTCAAATTTATATTCCGATTGACTTGAAAAATGTACATATATATATATATATATATATATATATATATATATATATATATATTAAATGCAAGTTTTCTTAAAGACGATGGAACACTTTGTTTATTATTTTTAATTGTAATTTTTAAAGTCTTCTTGTTATTTTTCTTGCATCGGCATCCAAGTGGTAAAGGAATTGTCTCATACCTTTTGTACAAGCGCTTTCGACCATACTTTTGGTCGTCAGCAGGGGTAGTTTAGATTTGAGTTGACAGTTTGAGTCTTTATTGTTTTAATTATTTGTAGCGTTTTGTTTTGCAGTTGCCGGTTGGAACGTTTTCAGCGTTGTTCTTAAACGTTCAGTTGGAAAGGTTTATCATCAGAGTTAGTAATTTCACTTTTAAAAATTACTTAATATGTTACTGCCAGTGTTAAATGCTATTTTATTTATCTTTTTTTTTTAATTTTATGCATACTTCTTCTTGGGTTTGTAATCATTTTTATTATTTTTAAAAAATATATAATAATTATATTTTCTGAGAGAATCTTACTTACATCGGAAGATGTAATTGAGCTTGGGCTATTGTTATGTTTTATAATTAAATATTGCTTTATGACACTATATGCAAAAAGTTGATAAGTGAGGCGACAATATAGAGAAGTGGTTGTATAACCAATGTAAAAAGGATTTTTGATTTTCGGCAGGCACTCTCGAAATGGATATATAAATTTATAGACTACAATGGTTTGGTCTAGGAGTGTTTTGGCGGAATTGGGGCTATTTTTAACTATGAGGTTTGATGTTTTAAATTTAGTGTAGTAAATGATAGGTTTTATTTGTTTATCTTTTTCAGTAGGTTTAATGCGTATTTTTATAATGCTGGTTATTTCTTGTCCGCCTGATTTGTAGTTATAGCGCATTTCATATATATATATATATATATATATATATATATATAAGCGTTCGCGTGTGTATAATAATTGATATATATATATATAATAAAATAGTGCCAATTAAAAATTCATATTAATTACTAGAATAGCAACTTAGGTTATAGTGAAATTGTTTTTTAGAAATGAAGAAAATTATGACGTATCTCTTTTACTCCTTGAGAACTGTCATATCAGTTTAGTTAACAAGAATTTTATGTAAAACTTGAAAGATTCTTCAAGATAGCTCGATTTTGAAATAAAATGTTATTTTAGTTTCAGCTGTTTAGTGACAGTGGAAACTTAGAAGAGATTTGAACGCTAAGCATATAATACTTCAAACTTCCAAGCAACGGTATCTTTGATGCCTTAAAAATTCCTCATTCGAAAATGAGGCTTTTATCCCACGACCAATTTTTGTATTGCACTTCGTAAAAGACGAATTATTTCCATGATCTTTTTGAACCAGAAAACCTTTTACCCCTTTCCGATAGGGCTTAAAATACGCTAGCTACATCGCAGACAAAGCGCTCAAATAGAAAATCATCGAAAAATTTTGAGAGCGGAAAACCTTTTCAATCATTATCTTTTAGACGTTATTTGATCTCGATCTCAAAATCAGCCGACTCTAACCAACTCTTCTTTTCATATTATTGACTTCCTGCATAAATATGTACAATAAAAAAGAAAAAAAATATGTTTAAGCAATGATATTTTACGCAAAGGAGGTCAGACTCGTTTTCATTTCTAATGAAACTGAGTATTTCCCCCGTCTAATTAAAAATAATTTTTATTGGAAAATCGATTACAAAACTAACCGAATCGGCAAAGACGTTTGACTAATCAAATGTTCAAAAACAAACAAAAAGAATTTAAAAACTAATTTCATCGAGAAAATTATTTTAATTTGTGGAAATTCAAAGAAAAATTTCTAACAAACGGAAATATTTCATTTAATATCTGATCATTAGCAAATTATAATTTTTTTTGGTTGTCTCTACATAAATCTTCGACGGAAGCTTACCACCTCGTACGTCTACATTACTGTAATTAGGGCGTAGGTCGTATGTGATTTGTGGAACATTTTTCTTACATGAATTGATTCTTAAAGAGATATGAAGTGGGGAGGACACATTGTATAATGGCCGAACTGCATACTCGAAGTAAGTGAGTTCGAATTCTCGTCATGGTGTTACGTTAACTTCCGGGTTTATACCCTTGGGTAAAGTATAAACTCCTTCATCCCTCACCACCTCTAAGTAGCGTAGCTGTTTTTCAAAAGCAATAACTTGGACATTACATAACCCACGAAGATTGATACGTCATTAAACAAAAAATTGTGATTTTCGTGGTGCTTTCAATAAGTTTCCAGACTTTTTTTACAGGAATTTAAAATTGTCGTAGACTCTTGAAAATTCACCATGTTATTGCTATACATTTTCCGAGATGACTGACCGATTTTCATGACTTCACGTTCAAATGAACAGCTACAGCAGGAATTGGAATACACCCTACTAAAGCCTGATTGTCACAGCTGGTGTATTTCAAAAATGCAATCTGGACGTGAGGACACTTTAGGAGAACGATATGCAATAAAATTCTGTTTTAAACTTGAAAAAATGCCACAGAAACGTATGGAATGCTTTAGACTGCTTTTCGACCATCTTGCAAGAATCGAGAATCGGTTTTTGAGGGGCACAAGAGATTCAAGGAACGCAGGGAGTCTGTGAGGGATGATGAGAGGTGTGGGAGGAGTAAGGAAGTCAGAACACCAGAGTTGACTGGCCAAAGGGTTAAGGTTACGGTTAGGGTTACTATGTTGAGGTTTTAAGAGAGTTCAGGAAGAGATTCCTTGGGAAGAGACCAGCACTCTTCCAATCGGGTCAGTGGCATTTACCCAAGGACAATGAACCAATCCACGACTCCATCCTTGTCACAGACTATTTGACCAAGATGGGCATCAAGACAGTTCCCCACCCTCCCAATAGTCCAGACGTTGCTCCCTGTAACTTTTGGTTATTCTCTAAGCTCAGAGGCTGTCGTTATGAGACAATTGAGGAGATGAAAGAGGCTGTGACGAAGGTCATTGACACGCTCACACAAGAGGACTTCCATGGGGCCTTCGAGAAGTTGTTGGAACGGTACAACAAGTGCATTGCAATCGGGGAGATTACTTTGAAGGCTACTAGAGTTTCATGTGTGTACTCTGAATAAGTGCCCATAAGAAAAAAGTCTGGAAACTTATTTATTGATCCTCGTATATATAAGAGCTAATAACTCTACGAGGACTATCGTTCGTTGATATAAGGAATGAATATTCTTGTATATATTTAGTACATAAGAATATTAACCAATTTGTAGTTAGGATAAATATTTTGAAAAACACTAAATGGTTAAAATGATCGCTAAAGGAAAACGAATTAATTCAAATGTATTTGTTTAACATATTTTGCTTGTAGAGTTCCTCCAGATGCTACGAAATTATGTTTTTAACATGGCAACAAAATATTTTTGTTGGTTGATTGGTTGGTTGGTTTGTTTTACGGCGTATCAACCCTTTTCGGGTCATTTAACACCGAATTAAATTTCAAACAATTCAGTTTAGTATATGTAAGTTTTACGAACAGTTAAATGTCAAAACAGTTCGGTTAAATGTCAGTATATATATATTTTTTTTTATGAAATACCGGACATTGGCCTAGTGGGTAGAGTGTTCACCAGTGGCCCGGGAGACCAGGGTTCAATCCCAGGTCGAGTCATACCAAAGACTCAAAAAATGGTACTTGATGCGTCCTTGCTTAACACTCAGCATTATAAGGTGCGGATCAAAAGTAAAGTGGAGCAATCCAGGGAAGGAGTAGCGCCCTCCCCTACACCTTGGTGTAGTAGCTATCGAAAAGGGAGCCTTCGGGTCACCCTCGACTTTGGTCGCCAACTTTACTTTACTTATATTTATTTAGACAATTCAGTTTTGCATAAGTCCTCAGTTTCAATGTCAAAAACAGTTCTACTTCAAACAATTGAATTTTGCATAAGTACTAGGTTTAGTTCTATTTGACCCATAGATAGGACTCTATCAGATGCTATCACTCCGGGAGGTGCCCGTGGTGTAATGGTTAGCGTCGCAGGATATGGACACGGCGACACGAGTTCAAATCCTGGACCTGACTGATTGCATTTCACATAGCACTAATACCCTTGCGAAAGGTATGAATCCAAAATATTCTCCCTCCCGCTATGGGTAAATAGTAGGGCAGACTAGGTTCTTCAGCCTTGGTGAGGAAACTAGTCTAGGAGAAGGAAAACTCTGAATTCAAACCTGTTAAACTCCGCTTAAAAATTGACCTTGTGTCATATATTGCCTGAGCGGAGGGGTTGGTAAATATGATCACTCCGGGCCAGAGTGAATCTGGGAGCGATGGCAATAAAGGGGTACTCCGCATTCCCTAAAGTTCAAGCATTACTGGAACCTCACCATCAAATTGTTTAGTGTCTCTTCCGGGACACTCTGTAGGTGGGGATCTTTCCCCTATGCAGAGAAGCAAACCTTTATTCTACTAAGCAAAGTAAAGTTAGATTTCCTTCTCTTAAAATGATTTGGTTTGGTTTTATTGCATATCAACTATTGTTGCTTATTCAAAGACAAATGGTGTTTTTTACACATATTAAATATACGATTTGTAAGAAAATTTTGTTGATACACACAGTTAAATGATAAAACAGTTCTTTTTCTAAGAATTCAAATTAGCATAAGTCAATAAAGTTAAATGGTTGCAAGTACTGCTATTTATCAATAAGAATTTAATTAAACATATTTCATTGGTTTACACTCCATTAAATGATCAAACAATTCTATTTTAAAATATTCAATTTAGCATGTCATTTGTTTTCAGTTTAAATTTAGCACATAGATAGGACCCTATAAGGTGTTATCATACAAGGTCAAAGTGGGCCAGGGAGTGATGGCAATAAAAGGGTACTCTGCATTCTCTAAAGCTCCAGCATTACTCGTTAAGAAGTATTATCCCTTTGCAGAAATGCAGTCGGCGTATTCTACCGACTGGGCTATTCTTTTAGAATAGTTACCTAACCAAGGTAAATTAAATTAGTTTACCCTAATATATACCCATAGCTGAGGTTGGTTGGTTTGTTGATTGGGGTTTTATGGTATATCAGTACTTGCAGATTATTTAATGCTAAATCCTGTTTATACATATATATATATATATTAAATAGATAGATAGATAGATATGATATATGATATGATATGTAAATGTATAGTTTGTTGGTGTAACATATTAACCCTCGACCGAGCCGTCAATCAAGAGATGCACCTATGTTAATAAGCAGAAGAACAGCGAAACAGATGCATCCGGTCGAAGATATCGAAATATCACCTTGACCTGTGGACGTGGTTGAATTCGGTGATGGTGGCAGATGTATACGCCCACAGGAAGCAGGTGGCTGTAAGGCAATTATACAATTGTCCTACGTCCAACCAGGACGCGAAAGAAATACTGCTATGGTCACAAGAACTTTGGGTCAATATGCAGCAGTCTGTCCCCGTCTCCAACTCACCTCTCACACACAAGAAACATCACCCTTTCGAGAATAAAGTGTGAGAGGTATATTTTCATAAAGAAGTGTGTTCGTTCGTTCATTGAAGTCGTCAGTATGTTTGATTATGTTCAGCATATATTTGTGCATGTATTATGTATTATGTATATGTATGTGTATGTGGCTATAAAACATTGGTAACATTGAAACAAGCCAGATCTCATTTGTTTGCACACAGTTAAATACTCTCAAGTGCTCCTATCAAACATGAACAATTGTATTTATTATTTGCACACAACCAAATGGTTTCAAGTATAGCCATCTAATACCAATAGTTCTATTTGCACACAGTTAAATGAACACCAGTTATTTGCACTCAGTTAAATGGTTAAACTTCTATTTTACCTAAAGATTAGACTCTGACAGGTACTATCTCTCTCTCTCTCTCTCTCTCTCTCTCTCTCTCTCTCTCTCTCTCTCTCTCTCTCTGTCTCTGTGTGATTTAAACCCGGAGTAATGACAATAAAGGAGAACTCCACATTCCACAACGTCCAGGACTGAAGCCTCACCACCAGTTGTAGGACACTTGTTCGGGTGGGCCTTACTGCAGAGGTGTAGTCGGCGTATTCTACAGCTCCAGCCCACTGGGCTCTAATAACTGAGATGGGGAGGGGAACTGATGGATCTTTGCCTTTCCCAAAAGCAGTAGTGCAAGTTCCAGGATTTGAACTCGGGTCACCTGATTCCATTTCCTATAATGATAACTGTTACACTAAACACGCATCCGTTGAACGATTGTTGCATTGGAAATTTCAATTAGAAAATCGATTTTCGATCATTGTCATCATTTTATTCTTTCTTATTGATTATGGAATTTGAATCAGCGTCAATCTTACTTTATAAATAAAAATTGTAAAAATAATAGAATCGACGCATTACAATTAATATTTGCAATATTAGATATGAATTCTGAACTATTTTTAACTGTAACTTTTAGCACTCTATTTCAACGATTATAGTCGTTCATATGATTAAAACAATTCAAAGTTTAGAACTATGAAGTTATAAAAATTATAGAATAAATCTACCATGTCTAATATATCAATTATTTAATTTGTGGAGTCTAAATATATGAAGTGATTGATTAATTCTTTTTAAAGCTGATTGGAGCTATTGCCATGATGAGTGATTGATTACCAAAAGTAATTTACCTCAATAGCTATCAATTTAAAAATATTATAAAATCTATAGTTTGACACTTTGCTTCAAGTTTGAATATTATAATTGGAAATATTATCATATTTAGCAACCCCTCTGCTCGGGCAAGATATGACACAAGGTCAATTTTTAAGCGGAGTTTAACAGGTTTGAATTCACAGTTTTCCTTCTCCTAGACTAGTTGCCTCACCAAGGCTGAAGAACCTAATCTGTCCTACTATTTACCTATAGCTGGAGGGAGAATAATTGGATTCATACCTTTCCCAAGGGTATTAGTGCTATGTGAAGTGCAATCAGTCTCGTCCAGGATTTGAACTCGTATCGTCGTGTCCACTTCCTACGACGATAACCATTACACCATAGGCACCTCCAACTGGAAAGATTATTGAGCAATTTCACTAAGTTTATACCCATAAAGTAACAAAACCATTATTTTCCAGAGCCCAAGAAAGGGGACTTTTTCATTACTTTTTCACGATATCCTGCTGCAGGACACAGACTACATAGATTATCTGCTGCTTCGTATAAAAATACCTACTCAAGCTGAATCCCAGCTGTAAGGTCTGGAGCAAACAGTAAGAGGCATTGGCCTCAATGTCAGATCAGATTTGTGTTTTAAACAAGAAGTCATGTCCATATTTCGTGGCAAGCCTCTGAAATTAATAAACCAGTTAACCTATGATGGCAGCAGTATCTCATCTGCACAAGGTAATATCAATATATCTATAAAATAAAACGGGATTTCTTCCAAGCAGTGGTTGTGTTGGTATTTCTGTATGGATGCACCAACTGAACACAAACGAAATGCAAGGAGATGTGAAGTACACAGGAATACTGTCCGAATGCTGTTCTGAACATATCCTATAACCAGCACCTGTATCAAACAGCAGCTCTATAGCTACTTACCTCTATTTTACAAGTAAATCGAAAAAGACATTGCCGGAAAAGAAAGGACGAGTAAGGAAAAATTATATTCATCAGCTTTATGTGGACACATGATGCAGTCTAGAGGACCTGCAAAGAGCAATGGATAATAGAGACGGATGGCATAAGAAAGAGTCAAGAAACTCTGTGCCAATAGTACAACTAGATGATGATGATTATTACTATTATTATCATTTGAGGGTATACCAAGAAGATCGACAAAACTAATAAATAATGTAAAATATTACAGTTACAGAGAGAAATTAGGATTAACTTCTTTACTAGAAAAAAAGAATCAGAGGTGATCTAATAAGAACTTTCTAAGTAATTAATAAAATTTCTAATTATGGTAGATATTTTTTCAGTATTTATCCTCGAACTGGAAATTTAGAGTCAAGGCAGATTTTCAAAACTAAATCCATTAACCAGTTAGATATTTTAGCTGATAGAGTAATGTATTTTTGGAAGAAATTGCCTAATCCAATTAAAATCGTCAGTCATAAAAATAAGAATAATATGAATTATTTTAGAAATGATTATCTGAAAAATAATTTAAGAGAGAGTTTTGTAGAACTAATGAATGATATATTTAACAGATTTTTTTCTGTATATAGATATTCTATAAATACTGAATAAATTCTGTATGAATATTTTTCGAAGGGGAGATACCTAAGAAGGCATCACAAACAAATAGAAATAATAATAATAAAAGTACATAGTTGTTGCCTACATTTTTGGTGGATATTTTCGTAATTTTACGTCGAGCGTTGCTGTAGGAAAGAAATAATATGGGGAAGTGGTCGAAGATGATTTTATGTATCTTCACTTTTTATATGGGAACAGTAAATTGAAAGGGTTCTGATATGTTGGGTGAATCAATTTGTCATCAAATTAAAACACATTTTGCCAGTGAATTTTCAGATACGCTTTCTGCATTCCTGCAAAGAGGTAAGGCCCTCTTCCAAAAGGAATATCCCTCTTATCAAACTAAATCGTAACTGATTGTGAGGCTACAGTTCTGGAGATATGATGAGTGTGAAATATCACTTCATTAGTATTTTTCCACCTCTGCTTTGGCCCGGGTACTTTTTAGGCTCCTATCAATAGATGAAATAGATCTCTTTAAAAAATTATCTGTAATTGATATTTGATACCAAATAAATGGAAACTGTTTTTATTTAGAATAGTTAAACTCAAATAATTATGTAGGTCCGCTTGAAATTATACCACCCGGTAGAAATTACGAGTGTAGAATTCGAATACATGATATTATATAATTCCAATACATAATGTAATATAATTGTATCCAAAAGCAAATAAGCAAATGATAAAAACGTATTTTTATTTGATAGGAATAATTCATATTCAACTGTTAATTTTAAGAAAAGCTACTCGATGCTATAAGTGATTTCTAAGAATTATAATAAGTTACTTAAAACCATATAACTGTGTGCACTTATGCTGAACAGAATTGTTTGAAATAGAAGTGTTTATACACACACACATACACAAACACGCACACGCACACACACACACACACACACACACATACATATATATATATATATATGGATTTGACATTAAATAACCCACAGTGGTTGATATGCCATAAAACCAAACCAAGCCAAACGAACCAAAGCTATATTTATAAAATAACCCAAGACAGGTTGACATTCCATTTAAATTAATCAATCACTCGGAGAAGATGTCTTTCCATTTCTAGTGATGTCGTCAACCAGTTTCCTTCAGTCTTATTTGTGTTCGAATTGTACTCGAGATTATAATCATTCACGTTTTGATGGTGACATAGTTGTTATGTTAAATGTAATTCTGGATTTCATTGTAGTTCTTATGCAAAACATGTTTTATCCTGACTAGAAGAGTTATTTTCTGTATCCCTCTGATTCCCAGATATTTTCACCAATATATAAACGTTCATCACCACATTTGCTGGGATATTTATTTTATTCTTAACATGTCGACAAAGTGAGTCTATCTTGCTTTACTGATGATTTAGTTCATCTGTTTGTGTAGAGATTTGATCAATACTTTTACTGAGTATTAAATGCTTAGAAAGTGTCTCAATATTCTCTAATGAATGATTTATTTATCCTTTTCTGTTCATGTTATTCCTCAGGTGCTGGAGTTAAATAGTGCTGTTGGGCAGATCATGTCTACTCGGATCAACGAGAATGATTTTGAGAGGAATTAGTTGTCAGAGGTTGTTCATTGGTACATTTGATTTATCTACTTTGGGACTCGCCGCAACAAATTTTAATCTTGAGTTTTATCTCTGCTAAACATTTCATCGAAAATACTCCACAGGAGCTCAATTATTTGGCTCTGTGTTTTACCAATTGCCCAGGGATTTTGTCTTCATCTCCTACTTTGGGATCGATTGATTAATTCGTTTTAATGATAAGACAACCCATCAAGGATTATTTCATGCTTAGAGGTTAGGGAATCGCTTTCATTGATATTTTCATTTTTAGTTGTTTCTTCTTTTTATTTTATTTTCATTTTTTTCATTTGTATACAGTTCTATCGTATACGAGTAATTTTTAAACTAATACATTTGACTCAGAAAATAACCTAACGGGTACTACCACTCCAACTTTAAATGAACCTGATAGTAATAGCAATGAAGGAGTACTCCACACTCTCCCCAATCTCCGTAAGTAAAACCTCACCATCTGATGCAGTTTTGTGTCCTACTCAGGACAAACCATTTTGTGGAGGTTTCAACCTTCTGCAGGAAATTCAGCCAGAATGATTGTGTCGACAGTTAGTCACCCTAAAAACTTTACTCTAATTATAGATGTGATTTTTTAAGATTACTTTTTGTATGACTGGTATTTTCTACTTTAAGTGTTTCAACTGTCTTAATACGTTGTACACCCTGGATTTGTCTGTTTTGTTTTCAAGCTCTTCAACTTGTTTTACTAGTTCTTTCTTTCTTAGCTCCAGAGATCTTGTACTAATTTGGGTGTATAGCCTGCTTCTCTCAGCTCTTAGTTTCTCCTTATTTTTAGTATATTTGTGGTTATATTGTTCTTATCAGATTTCTTGGTTTTCTTTCGAAACTTTGCTTATTACTTTGTCTGATTTTCTTTTTGGCTTTTTATCTTTCTATTTGTCTTGCGGTGTTTATTGTTGATTTCTTGATTATCATTTTCGGTTTGTCCTAGTAATTTCTTTTTTTTTTTTTTTTTGCTGTTACAGCTGGGTCATTCTGGTTCTTTACTCGGGTTGAGTTGAAGTTGTCTGGTTATTTGTACGTAATTTCTTTTTTATGTCTCATAAGTGGATGCTAATATTAGTTGAGTTTTTCATAGTTTTTTTCATGTCCTGGCTATTACACTAAATTGCATCAGCTCAGTCGACCAGGCCAATAGAATACACCTACAGCATCTCTGCAGAGAGGTGATATCCGCCAACGAGTGCTCTGGATATGGCATCAAACTATTCATATTTACCAACACCTCCGCTCGGGCAGGATATGACACAAGGTCAATTTTTAATTGACGTTTAATGTCAATGTCAAAATAGTTATATTTCAAACAATTCAGTTTAGCATACAAAAACAGTTGAAAATCGCAATTTAAATATCAAAACAATTCTATTTCAAGCAATTCAGTTTCGCAACAATTACGATGTCTAAACGTCAAAACAGTCCTATTTCAAGCAATTCAATTTAGCAAAAGTACACTGTTTAGTTCTACATGACTCATAGATAGGACCCTATCTGGTGCTATAACTTCGGGCCAGCGTAGACCTGGCAATGAATGGGTACTCCGCATTCCCCAAAGCTCCAGCATTTTTGGAACCTCACCATCTGATTGCTTAGTATCTTTTCTAAGACACTCGTTTCGGGGAAGGTCTTATCCTTCTGCAGAGGTGCAGTCAGTGTATTCTACACCCCAGGACAACAATGAGATTTGATTTGTCCAATAACGTCTACTTTAACCAAAGGATAGATAAGCTATGGTTTTATAACACAACTTTCTTTTTGGCTAAAGAGGTCCTTAGAAAATATCTATTCTTTCAGTTGATCAAATCGAAACGAATTTATTCTTTTATTTATGAAACTTCAAAGACAAGAATATGAAAAGAAAAATCCAAAAGTTGGTGATAAAAGAATTATTGGAATTAAAAGAATTCTTATCATTTACGACATTATCTCCGTGTGGAATTCGCTGTTGAGAAACCAATCGACTTGTTATTTTGTCTGACAGTTTCCAAAATATTTTACTGGACATTTACCTCGCTGAGAATAGATTAGTAAAGAAGACATGGCTATAATTTGTATTATAAACCACATGGCTATAATTGATATTCATAATTACGTAAGTTTTGTTCTTTATGAAAGGTGAAATGGTTTGATATAGACCTATTGAATTTGGTATGCATCATTTTTGGACCCAAGGGATATGGTATTAACGAACATTTTCGATATCATTGCCACATTACAAAATGTCTATTTTAGTCATGTTCGCACTTGTAACTAAATTTGTTGCTTTTTATCTTATTTTTATAATTCTTTTTTTTTATGATGAAATAATTTTGTACTGTGCCTTTTCTTTATTTTTTAACTTTACAATCCCATAATACACATTTTATTTTGCTTATTTTCCCGTAATTTTTTGTACACATTTTCACTGTCATATAATATTAATAAAATAAAAAATGATAATAGATAATATTTTGAATTTGCTCTTTCTTTAAGTCTTGGTATGTTATAAAATAATTTAATAAAAAATTTTGACGATTTTCTATTAAATTATATACATAACACAGTTGTCCTTGTGCCTTGAAAGAGTCTAAGAAAAATAATTAGAAAAATCTAGAAATTGCTATTACTTTTCAGCGTAATTATCCTATCTTTCTGAAATGAAAAGTTAGTCATGATAAAATTTCTGACCAAAAGACTTAGACTTATCTCGATTTTTTTTTGTCTTTAATGGCATATCAACCTTTGTACGTTATTTAATGCCAAAGCCATCATACTAGAAGAACAGTATTGGTACTATTTAACCCATAGCTTGGAGGATAAAGGGGTTCATACCTTTCTCAAGGTTATTTATCCGAAAGTGAACGTAATAGAGCCACTGGAACTCAAACTTGCTTAGCCCGATTCCGGAGTCCAGCGATTTAACCATTACACCACGAAGACACCACCACTCATCCTGAGAAAAACTGACTAACTTTTACAAAGACAATTACAAAATTAATCCATCTCTTTGAGCAAAAATCGACGAAATAATGTAGGATCAATGGTGCTTCTGAGTGTGCAATAAAAATATCATATTTCTCTTAACTGAGATAATCACACACACACACACACACACATATATATATATATATATATATATATATATATATATATATATATATCAAGGCAAGCGCTCGTAGTGTTATAGTCATCGTCATAGGAAATGAACCCGGTAATCCTAGTTCAAATCCTGGACAAAGCTGTTTGTATTTCTCATAGCGCTAATACTCTTGGGAAAGGTATGCATCCAATAATTCAGTGGCCCAGTCGGCAGGGACTGTAGAATACACGGACTGCATCTCTGCAGAGGAGATAAGACTCCTCAATGAATGTCCTAGATGTAACAATAAGCAATCTGATGGTGAGATTCCAATTATGCTGGAGTATTGGGAAATGCCTAGTACCCTTCAACTGCCATCCCTCCCTGGTCTACTCTGACCCGGAATAGTAGCACCTGAAAGGGTCCTATCCTTAGGTCCAATATAAGTCTTTGACATTTAAACTGAGTACTTTTGCTTAATTGAATCGTTAGAAATAGATTTTTTTTTTCATTTAAACTGCGTAATTATACTAGACTTAATTGTTTGAAATAAAACTTTTTTTATGTTTAACTGTGGGGAAACAAAAACTGTACTACTGCTAAATAAATTGTTTGAAAAAGGACTGTTTATACGTATAATTTTTTTTTTGCATAAAATAACCCAGGATGGCTGAAGTGCCATAAAACTTGATTAAACCGAACCAACTATTCACCTTCTTTCTTTCGGTAAATTGTGAAGCTGAGTGAGGTCTTTAACTTCGAGATGGCAATCAGCGTCGGTGAAAAAATTCGCAATTCAAAGCTGTTAAACTGCGCTTAAAATTTTTCTTTGTGTCACCTGATCCTTTAGAGGTGTTGGGTAAAAACATATATATATATTTACCCAACCCCTCCGCTAAATATAAGATGTGACACAATGTCAATTTTTAGCGAAATCAAGCTAGTTTGAATTCAGTTTTCATTCCCCTTGATCCGTTGCCATAGTAATAAGTAAACTTTTATTTATTACTGATAGCGATGCAACCTTGAAAATTCATAATAGATTGTATATTGCAGGGTGTTAAAAAGATACAAAGAATTTAATACTCCGGAAATTTATCTTTAAAATGATAAAGGAACAATGCAGTCATAAGTATATATATATTTACCCAGCCACCGCTATAAATAGGTTGTGAGATAAGGTCAATTTTTATGCGGAATAGAAATGACTTGAATTCAAAGATGTTGTTTTTTTTTATTATTCGAGACTGTTTGACTTACTGAGGCTAAAAAACCTGATATGCCCGGTTATTTTGAGAGCTGAGAAGAGAGTATGAACTCAAGTCTCTCCAATGGCATCAAGACCAGATGAACGCCTACAAGCTCATCCAGGTTATGAACTTGAGTCACCGATTCCGTTTTATATGACGATAACCGTTACACTATGCTTGCCTCCAAATGACATATTGATATATATGATACCGTCTTTTAAAAAAACAAGGTTCGAACCATGATTAAAGTCATCATTTCAAAACATGCACCCCCTCAATTTAAGTAATGTACACAACAAAATATTATTTTAAATGAATATCTTTAGGGAGCAGTTATTTCGTCAGTGCATGTTTGGTTAAAACGTACATAGAAGAAATACATGACTTTTTGGAAAAAAAAAAGAAGTTTTTTCTAGTTTACAAATAAGTTAATGTAATTTTGGATTGAATGAATGGAGAAATTGTTCGGAAACTTGAGGGTTTTGTGCACCTTCGGTTGCGTTACCAGCAACTTTCATAGACAATGTGTAGTTTGTGCTGAATCAAATTTTAACAAGGTTAATATTCATTGTTTTAAGACATAAACAATAGTGTGTAGTGGTTATTGCATGTACTGTATTCAACGAAGATAGTGTTGGCCTCTGAAGAATTGTTTGAGATCGTATTGAGATGTCGCTGAAGCACTAGATGATCTCATGAGGCGATTTAAGAAGAGGTTGGGTTCTGTTCGTTAAACACATGATCAATATTCGATAAAGATCTTATTGATAGTTGTATTTTAAAATGGTTAAGGCCTCGAATATTCTTTCTTCTAATGGTCTTATATGATAACCGGATCTTTTCGGTAAAAAATTTGCGCATGTTTCACCTTTTTCATTTTTCGGTGGGGGCAAAAGTTAAAGAGAAAAATATATACAATTATCCCTTTAACAAAATTTATTTATTTATGATATATACTTTCTTTAAAACTATTTCCAATGCTTAGCTTAGATGTGGCACAAGACCAGATGTATCGGGCGCTTAGAGGAAAGAGAACTCACAAAGAATGACCTGTTAGTTTCCCGTCAAGTAGAATTATCTAATTCTACTAACGCAAAACAATCATTTTACTAGAAAGCACACCAAAACGACGGATTGGTTATAAGAGTGTGATACAATTTCTAGATGCTATCTGCCATTTACATACAATTACTGAATATAATCACCTCCTAAAACCATATCTTGCCTTGTTCAAATATTTGACTGGATATGCATTCGTCAATTTGTAACTATGTGACTTTTACCGATTTAAGTTTTAAAATATCATCAATGTTCTCTTTCAATTTATATTCGATTATATGTCTCGGATTTCATATGCATACACGCATATAGAGGGAGAAAATTAGATGAACGATAATTCTCTTTCTCTCTCTCATTCATTCTTTCTCTCATTCTATCTCATATATATATATATATATATATATACCATTAATATGCAGTCAACGTCCAAAGACAGTGGGTATGGATTATTCTCGTATAGAATATATGAGGGATTCCATATAAACCTACTCGAGTGCTTGCTGTGTGGCTATTATATATTTTTTCTATCTAGGTTTATATAACAGAAGTCATATACAGAGCGTATATAGGGCAATTAGAAGGAAACTAAAACCTGGTTAAATTGTCGTCACAAATTTATTTCGCTGGAGAATATCATTAAAATCTCCTTCTCATCAGATGACTGTATATGTTTAAGTTGAGGTTTAAAAATAGCAAATGGGGATTACTGTCTGTATGTGTATGGAAAAAAAAGAAAGAAAAACCTGAAAACTTTTAATTTTCAGGCGAGAATAAAGAGGCTCCAAACAATAAAGTGCTTGAAAAATTAAGAAATTAGAAAAAGGGTGTTCCTGTAAATTTAACATATGCTAGATTTTTATAGCAGGTGGAATATTTGGATTAACGATAAATTAAACGATTATCTTTATCCAGTTTTTGTTTACTACTTACACATATGTTAGTTCCCTCAGTTTATGTGGTCTTAGACTTTCCCCCTTAAAAAATGAAATAAGAATAAAAGATATATAAAAACCTTTCGACAGCCACCAGGTGCCTTTAATTAACCCCAAAAAGAGTCAAGTGGAATTAACTACTCCAGAAATTAAAAACCCTAATTTTGAATTAATATCTAAATCTCCTCCTCTACATAAATATCCCCGTCATACAAGTATAATACCATTAACTAGTGAAATAAATGTTATTAATGCCAATAAAAATCATCCAACATCAATATCCCAGCTATTGTCAAGAGTAGGAGCCTCGGTGGCTCCCAGTCAGGATAATATAAATTTACTTTTATGTCAACATTTAAATAAAAGCTCGTTCCATTCATTTAACAGTAGTCTGTGATCTTTCAAATTAATAATACTAATTTTTTCATCGATTCACAAGTTCCATCTACCACTGAAGCTAGTCACGGTGGAAGACTGCCTGAATATTTTCCACTTTATTTGGGGGGTTAGCCCTGATCCTTAAGGTTCCAAAAATATTTACAAAGAGTGGTTTGGTTTCTAAATCGCAGATTGGAAAAAGAATGTCAATGATTATACAGTCTTTGTTTCCAATTCCCAGCGGAGATACCAATATAGACCCTCTCTGCATCATTACTATGTTCCATGGGGGAAATGAACGCTTGGTGTACAACGTTCTTCGAATTGCATCGTCCGCCCAAGGAGCATTCCCTTTTACTTCTACAGTCACAAGACGCCACATTCGGTCCCCGACTATTTCTATTTAATTCGTTTAGTAACTTCCTGTTATGGTTATTTAAAATACTATGCGTATTCTTTGTACGAGGGTAACTAATTTTTACTGTGTTCCTATTGATTTTTTTCTTAATGGAATGTCCTTATTAAAGTGCCTATCCAGGAGGTTTAGGAAGTATCTACCTACGTTAATGTTGGGGAGTTTACAAAATGGTGGGTTAAACCAGATTAATCTCATATTTCTATTTTTTCCACGTTTATTTCAGTGATTATTATTGGTGTCACCTATCATGATAAATGCGCGGGTCGCACTACTCTAACTTCAACCATTAGAACTAGAGTTCACTGGGTTCACATACTCCAGTCTATCTTGGAATCAGCTGTTCATCATATATACTTTTGTTCTCAAAAATTATTCTACATAAGGATATCCTGTTAATCCTCTGGTTGACGGCATTAGGAATCTGCTTCAATAACGATCCTGGGTGGTTAGAGTCAATATTTACGGAGGTGGGGTCGGAATTGTTCTTACTAGAAGGTTTGAAGGTGCCGTTATTTAAATTGAGTGTGACGTCAACAAAGTCAACTATCTTTAAATTTGAACCTATTTGAATTCGTAGACCCCGTAATTTAAATGCCCTAGTAATCTTCTGTATTTTAGAGGTCTTGGGACCGTTATATATATATATATATATATATATATATATATATATATATTAAAAAAAATGTAAAATATGGAAGCAATAAAAAAAGAGTAATCGAAAAACAAAGCCGTAAGGAGAACTAAAAGCGTTAAAAACACAGCACACTGTAACTCAGGGCTTCACGCAATGGAAACGAACTACACACTTTTATAGAATTTTTCTATTAGATTAGTCCCAATAATCTTTGATAATAAATGAAACTAAATATATATTTGGTGCTTGTTTCTATTCATCCAGCCACTCCGCAAGAGAGAGGATATGGTACGAGATCAATTTTTTAAGCAGAGTAAAGCTAGCTTGAGTTCGGAGATTTCCTTCTCCTTGATTCGTTAGATAAACAATGCTGAAAAAAAGCATGTTCTACTATTTATCTATAGCTGGGGAGGAAGAGAGGGAATCATTCCTTTTACATTGGGCTTTATGAAACTTGGAGAGCCTCGTAAAGGATTAAAATTCGGGTCACCGATTCCGTTTCGCACGACGATAATTGTAACAGTGAGCACGCTATGTTTGATGTTTGTTTAAACCATTTCGTTGGTTAGTTGGTTGGTTGGTTGGTTGTTTGATGGGAGTATTTTTTATGGCATATCCACTCATGTAAGATATTTAATTCCACATCTTGTTATATATATATATATGATTTGTATACGATTAGTGTGTTGTTAATATTTTTAAACGAGCGAATGCACATTTGTTTGGACACAGTCAAATGATTTCAAGTATTGCGATTTATTGGCTGGTTTGTTAGTTGGATAGATGAGTTTTACGGTAAATAAACCCTTTGTGGGTTATTTAATGTTAAATCATGTTTATATATATATATATATATATAGGAAGCAGTCTCATCGACCGAGACAGATATCAACATGCGACTAGCAAAGGCATGGACTGCTAACGATAGACTATCGATCATATGGAAGTCACACCTGACCAATAGCATAAAATGAAGCTTTCCCAAGCAGCGGTCATGTCAGTACTGCTGTATGGATGCACTACATGGACACTAACTAAATGTATGGAGAAAAAGCTTGACGGCAACTACACAAGAATGCTGTGAGCAATATTGGACAAGTTCTGAAGGCAGCACCCCACAAAGCAGCAACTGTACGGCCACTTACCACCCATCATGAAAACTATAAAATTTAGACGAACAAGACATGCGAGACACTGCTTGAGAAGTAAGGACAAACTCAAAAGTGATGCACTCCCGTGGACCCATTCACATGGATGAGCAAAGGCAGGACGACCAGCTGGAATCTACATACAACAGCTCTTTGCCGATACAGGAGGTGACATTGAGGACCTACTGGAAGCGATGGACGATAGAGAAGGATGGCCAGAGAGGGTCAGGGAAATCTTTGCAGATGATATGATTTGTGAACGAACAGTTCGTGAGATTATTTTTTTAATTTAAAGCTTATTTGTTCGAACGCAGTTAAAAAGTCTCAAGTATTTCTATCTTGCGCTAATAGTTTTATTTGCACACAGGTTTCAAGCATTGATGTTTATCATGAATGATTCTATTAAAGGATGAATAGTTTCAAGTCGACTTAAACAATTCTATTTGACCCATAGATGGGACCCAAACAGGTATTATCAGGCTGGGATGGGGGTGAACTTGTAAATAATGAAAATAAAAGAGTACTTCACATTCCTCAAAGATACAGGACTGGAGCCTCACCATCAAATTGTTTAGTGTCATACTTAGGACATTCATCAGAGATCCAGTTGGTGTACACTACAGGTGACTGGACTGAAATAATTACAAGCAGTACTTTCTATAAAGTTACTGTAATCAAGAAATAAACAATTAAATTCTGCTAAATGCTTTCTTTATTGTGAAAATTACCGTATAGAACAATGCGACATGACAAACTGTATGTCTTGTAATACTGATTTCTATAAAATGTGTCTCCTTAATGGCATATCAACATTTGTAGGTTATTTAATGCCAAAGCCATCATACTAGAAGAACAGTAGGGGTACTATTTAACCCAAAGCCTAGACGATATAAAGGTTCATACCTTTCCCTAGGGTATTTATCTGAAAGTGAACATAACACCGCAACTGGTCTTCGAACTCGCTAACTACGATTCAGCAGTCCATCGATTTAACCATTTCACCACGAGGACACCCCCTGCGTCTTTCGGCGCTGTTCCAGTTTTTAACTCCAGACCAAATGATTGGAAGCACATAGTAGGTTTGTTCAGACACTTATGAAAACCATTGAGAAAGACGAAGAAGTAAATTTGATCATGATGTGACTATATGCATTTATTTATCCAAATCTAAATTCCTGTATAAATGTATACTAAAATATACAAACAGCTATGTTATTAGCAGAAGTATGGCTGTCTGTGCATCTACAAGATCGTATCTGCTCATTTATGCATAAAGGTATGAATAAATGTATATTATTCATGTACACACACAAACACACACACATACACACACACACAAACACACGCATATATATATATATATATATATATATATATATATATATATATATATATATATATATATATATATATAGCATTACGTAAGAGAGGGAGAGAGTATATGAATATATTAGTACATGCAAGTATAATAGAATATATATAGGTATATATACATATGTATATGTGTATGTGGTTTCATATATATATATATATATATATATATATATATATATATATATATATATATATATATAGCATTATGTAAGAGAGGGAGAGAGAATATGAGTATATTAGTATATGCAAGTATAATAGAATATATATAGGTATATGTACATATGTGTATGTTGTTTCATATATATATATATATATATATATATGTGTGTATATATATATATATATATATATATATATATATATATATATATATATATATATATATATATATATATGTATATGCCTTATTTATTCATAGATATATGATCGCATGTATAAAGATGAATGCAGACACCGACCTTCACAAAGACGTTACCTATCAAACATGTGTACACTAATATGTGTTTCAAGTTATACAAATATTTATATTGTATTCTAATTCCTACGTAGACACACACATATATGCATATATATACGTATATTCTTATATATATATATATATATATGTGTGTGTGTGTGTGTGTGTGTGTGTGTGTGTGTGTGTGTGTGTGTGTGTGTGTGTGAAATTTAGTGATATATTCATAAGCCGATGAATGTATATATATATATATATATATATATATATATATATATATATTGATGCTTCGTCCTTCAGCAAGTCAACGTCCACAGTACTTGTAGCTAGCCAGAATCACACGGTACTACCTGAAAACTTTAGTATGACCCTTATCCGAATCCTTCCCCTTCCCGGTCGATAGCCACCCCAACCAGTCCTCAGTGGCAGGCACTAGACATGGGAGAGACAAATTAAATGTTCACGACCCAGCTATCTTCGCCACTAAATTACGGACGGTTTTCAGGCGTAAGATGTTTGAGGCGAGGACTTTTTTTTTCTCGCCTGTCTTCTTTCTCTTTCTCTTCCCCCTACACACACGCTAGTATGCTGATGTAAAGACAGAAAAAGATGAAAAAAATTATTCACACTAGCAGAAAACAGGAAGAAATAAAAATAGAAAAGAAATAAGTAACGAATCATTGCATATTTACATTCGCCTATTTTCTGCCTTTTTTCTTCATAGACATTTTTTTCTTTCCTTTTTCATTCATGTTTTTTATTTATTTATTTGTTTATTTATTCTCTGATTTTCTTCTTTTTATTTCTTCCTCTTTTTCTTTCAATTTTATTTCTTATTCGTTTATCATTTGTTATCGTTTATTTGTTATTTTTTTACTTCTTCATTTTTTAATGGTGGAAATAAGGAGGGGCTTTTAATTTTCCTTCTTTTTTCATTCTTGTATTATTTTTCTTTCCTCACATTATTTTTTTGTTTATCTGTTTCTTTATGATGTTTTTTTTACCTCTTTTGTTTTGGTATTCACAGTTTTTTCTTCTTCATAAGCCTAATTTGGTCATCACATTTTCCGTTTTTTTTCGTTTTGTCCTTTTAGTTACTTTCTTCATCTGAACTAATTTCTGCTTATTTTATCTTCCTCTTTCCCACCATGTTGTTGTTGTTGTTGTTGCTCTTCTTCTTCTTCTTCTTCTTCTTCTTGATACTCTTGTTTTTCTTTCTTTCTTTTTTCTTTCTTTTTTCTATTTTGATGACTTTCACACAATTTACTCCTTTTCTTTTTTTTCAGTTCTTCTTCTTCTTCTTCTTCTTCTTCTTCTTCTTCTTCTTCTTCTTCTTCTTCTTCTTCTTCACGATCTTTCGTTTTTTCTTGTTATTTCTTGTTCTTTTAACCTACTTTTTCTCTTCATTTAGTTTTTCTTTCTTTTCTTCTTTCATTTCCAATAATGGTCTTTCTTTCTTTCTTTCTTTCTTACTTTCTTTCTTAATTAAACGAATCTGTCCTCATGTTTTTTCTATTGTGTCATTATTCATCAAGCATCCATTCTTCTTCTTCTTCTTCTTCTTCTTCTTCTTCTTCTTCTTCTTCTTCTTCTTCTTCGTTTATACGGTTATTTCTTCTTTTTCAATAATATTACAAACTTTATTGTTATTTCCTTTGCATTTATTATCCCATTTTATCTTTTTGACTTCCTATTTCATTTTATTTATTCATTTATTTGCTTCTATGTTGTTGTTGTTGTTTTGTTGTTTGTTTAGTTTTTGATGTTTTTTTTAATATATATTTTTCTTATTTCATCATTTCTTTTCTAACTTGGCTTCCTAAATTGTTTCTTTCACGCGTCTTCTTCGTTTTCCTCTTCATGGAACCTAGAATTAATTCCTGCTAGCACCAAGCTGCGATAAATTGGACAAACCAAGCGAACTACAATCACTTATATTTTCCCCGCCTGAACCAACAATTTGCGCCTAAAAACTGTCTGTGCATATCTGTGGACATGATTGCTTCCTTGCGTATGCATACACATACTTTTAATGTATGTGTCTCTACTTGGTGCGGCAGTAAACAAGCATGTGTCTGCCTGAATAAATATGCGCATGCGTATTAGAGGAATAAGATACAGCCAATGTGGTACCATGTGTGATAAGCCAGTTGGGAACGTTGTACGTGTT
>OY757928.1:10282984-10320484 GCA_963585895.1 Sepioteuthis lessoniana | reverse complement strand
CAGACCATCTACTAGCTGGCCAGTTGTGTACAAATCCCAAGACCGATAGAAGCCTTCTGTTATGTCTGAAAGTGACACAATGTTCAACGAGCGAGATCGGAGATGCGCCGCTGTACAATTCATGCTCTCTACCGATCAAAGTTATGACAACAGGACCATTGCCAGTACCCTCAAAATACAATCCGGACGGTTCAACGTGCCCAGGGTTATGAAAACAAAGTTTCCGACAGCGGTTATGGTCTTTGGTGTGGTGTAAAGTGAGGGCCACATCATGCCACCTCACAACTTCGAAGTCGGCTTGAAACTCAACACCAAAGTGTATCTGGATTTACTGCAATCAGGTGGCCGGTGGCAGACCCTGGGTGTAGCAGCAGGACTCGGCACCGGCCCACAAGTCCAAAGAGACCCAGGCTTGGCTTCGGAAGGAGTGCTACGACTTTGTACCCTTCTCTCATTGGCCTCCCCTTCTCCCCCGACCTGAACCCGCTGGATTACTTTGTTTGGTCATACGTCGAGAACATCACCAACATGATCTCCCACAACACCAAAGCCAGCCTGATCGCCACCATCCGCCGAGTACTTGCTGAGCTCACGCCAGCGCTTGTGGAAAAGGCATGCTCCTAGTTCCGGACCCGTATCTAGGCGGTGATTGAGGCTGAAGGCGGCTACATTGAATAGATGTCAGCTCTACTACATAATCAAGTTACCTGAATTGATTTATTCAATAAAAGTTTTGAAATAAAGCTGTAGTGTTGTTTTCTTTCGGACGACAATTTTATCGTTTCACCCTGCATTAATGAATTTGATTCTAACAATTGGCCTCAATTTCTGAAATGACTCTTGATGGTTTTTACATTAAGTGTATTAGTACTATTGTCGTCATTTCTATTATTATATTCACAACGTTTCGGCCGATGTGTTTTTCAGTTCTCTTTAGGTGCTTCTTATCGAACTCAGGAGCTTGAATAGAACTTCAAACCGAACTCTTTATTAAGTCCTCGGGAGTAGATTAATCTAATTCCGTCAACCATAACCGGGTACAAGTGATAAGCTATTGGAATTATTTCTTATTTACTCGTTGTCAGGATTGAATCTGCAACCTCCAGATGATTTCACTTTGGATTAAAGGGTTTCATTCATATTGAGTTACACTTAATTTTGACTTTGTCCAGAATCTTTTTATTTTAATAATTAGCATTCCGCATATTTTTCAGACAATTGAACTCTGATATTCTAGATGAAGCCACACTCAGACTGATTTTGTCTTCAGTAAAATTAGCAGTATAATCCCCAAGGAAAGAAATATAGTCAAATCTAATTTTAAGAATACTTCTTGGTGGTAAAAATGTCCGTTTGATTTTATTATTATGACTAAGTATATTAAAAACTTAGAATATATTTATATAAAGAAACCTAGAATTATTTATACCACATTGGTGTAAGAGTTTCTGACAAAGACAATGTTAGAATTACTTTACAGCAACTTATTCAAATTATAAATTATTCATTATGAGTCAATAATTCTGTTTCGATTCAAAAAGATCGTTGAATTATAATTAATAATTCCGACTAGTATTTTCTCTCCTTTAATTTTGCTTCCATCTATTATCACAAGTTTTTGCTTTGTCAGTTGTACAACACCAACAATGTATCATGGAAAATACTAAAGAGGCTGAAAGATATGTGAGGCTGAAACTCTTGTCCCTATTTGCCTGTCTAGTTATTCATTGAGAATGCTTTATCAGCTAAGCTACAAGAACAATTGTCATTGCAGAAGCCTACGTCACACCTCAAAGTCACACTTTAATTTCTCTCTTACATGGTACATTCAATAAGTTTCCAGACTTTTTTGTACAGGCCTTTAAAATTGTCCTAGACACTTGAAAATTCAGTATCTTATTGCTATACATCTTATGAGATGACTGATCAATTTTTGTGATTTCACGTTCAAATGAACAGCTACAGCAGTAATTGGAATACACCCTATTGAAGCCTCATTGTCACAGCTGGTGAATTTGGACGTCAGGAGACTATAGAAGAACGATATGCAACTGAATTATGTTTTAAACTTAGAAATAAATGCCACAGAAACGTATGGAATGCTTCAGACTGCTTTTCGAACAATCTTGCATGAATCGAGCATCAGTTTTTGAGAGGCATAAGAGATTCAAGGAAGGTAGAGAGTCTGTGAGGGATGATGGGAGGTGTGGGAGGAGTAAGGAAGTCAATACACCGCAGTTGATTGGCCAAACGGTTAGAGTTAGGGTTACTATGTTGAGGTTTTAAGGGAGTTCAGGAATAGATTCATAGAGAAGAGGCCAGCACTCTTCAAATCGGGTCAGTGGCATTTCCACCAAGACAATACACCAGTCCACAACTCCATCCTTGTCACAGACTATTTGACCAAGACAGTTCCACAGCCTCCCTATAGTCAAAACCTCTCTCCCTGTGACGTTTGGTAATTCTCTAAGCTCAGAGGCTGTTGTAATGAGACAATTGAGGAGCTGAAAGAGGCTGTGACGAAGGTCATTGACATGCTCACACAAGTGGACTTCCCTGGGGCTTCCAGAAGTTGTTGGAACAGTACAAGTGCATTGCAGCCGGAGGAGATTATTTCGAATGGGACTAGAGTTTACTATCAATAAAAGTGTTCATACGAAAAAAGTCTTGAAACTTATTTAATGATCCTCGTATCTATGACACAATAACTGTTGATAACCTTTTTACAGTCTGTTAGAGATAAAAACTTGGGAGAGTCTCCGTGGCGTAAGGGCTTTTGGACTGCATCATCGTAGTTAGCGACTTTGGATTCCGGTCATGCTGTTACGTTAACTTTCGGAAAAATACCCCTGAGAAAACAATAAACTCTTTTATAACCTCAGCTATGGGTTATACAGCACCACCACTGTTGTTCCAAGACAGTAGCTTTGTTAGGGAAGAGCCCAAAAGTGTTTATATGCAATTAAATAAAGAATTCCAGGAATTAATTGGCACCACCACTGTTGTTCCTAAACAGTAACTTTGTCACTGAATATACCATAAGTGTTTATATACAATTGAATAAAGAAACCAAAACTTCCAATACCAATTATTTTCTAGTTAAAATATATCAGTAAAATCAGGCTACGGGGATTTAGTATTGAAAAAACAACATTGGCACGTTGAATGACAATTGATAAAAAAAAGGGGCCAACTTTAAATTCTCACATTGTCGAGGACATTAGAATAAAGAAAACATTTTGATGTTTTAACAGAGAATTTGAAGTTGGTTCACAGATTGAGTTATCTCGATTGAATATCGGTTCTTTAAACCTTACGATTCACAGATTAGCTAAGTAATTAATGAGAAATGTTCCATAACTTAGATAACAGATTCACCTTCCATGCCTCTAACTAGCAAGTATTGAGACTGGGGCACTCCCTTCCCATATGGAAGATTCGTGCAATACAATCTTCAATCGCTATCACCTGACTTTATTTTATATACCTGTTAGCGGGGATTATAATATTATGACTGCATTTCTTGCAGAGGATTATGCCCCCCCCACCAACCGCCGTCGCAAAAAGGGTGTTCTGGGTATCAAACTAAACTGCAACTAGCGGAGAGACTGCAGTTCTGGAGAGACGGTGGCGTGAAATGCCCCTTTATTGCCATTACTCCCCGATCCAGACTGACCCCTTGTGGTATAACTTGTTATGATCCTTTGTATTGTTCAAATAGATCTGTTTGAAAATTACTCGTATTCAATAAAACTAGTAGATGTCGTACACCTTTAAACTATTTGCATAATAAATTGTTACCTGAAGCTAAAATTGTTTACTATGGATTAACCCGATTCTCTTCTCTTCGAAAAACACACTGCGAAGATTCGTATATCTTTCCCAAACTGTTCGATCCCGGTTCCTGTCATTTTTTTATATTATAAGACATAGAGGTCACGTGGCATCCTAGAATCATCGATTCTAAAGTCAGTCCCATCATTTTATAATTATTATTATTATTATTTACCCCTTTAGAGTTTTTCACATCAATGTTAGCAGATGGTTTTTCACTAGAGTTTGAGTGACAGCAAGTCTCCTCAAGTCTCCAGGACTCGTCTCAGGATTCTGGCCGTTCTTAGCAATGCTGTCGTTTGGATAGTCTCTACCCGTCCGCCAACTTCCAAGTCTTCCAGGCCTTTTAATAATCCTTTAGTTATTGTGCCTAAATCACAATTAGCACAATCATTACTTTCATGTTCCACAGTTTTTTCAATTCTCTAGCAAGGTCGAGGTACTTATCTTTCTTTTCACTTTCCTTCAGATTTATTATGTGGCCCACCGGGACAGCAAAGTCGACAATTTTACAAATTCTCTTTTTTTTTATTGATTATTATAAGGTCTGGTCTTCTGGCCGGGATTAGGTGATCCGTTTTATGTTAAAGTCCCATAGGAGTTTATGCAAGACATTTTCTAGGACAGGTGCTGGGTTGTGCATATACCATTTGTTTGTATGGTCGAATTGAAATTTCCTGCACATTTCCCAGTAGACCACCTTGCCGACCCAGTCGTGTCTCGCCTTATACTTCTTTATTATTATTATTATTATTATTATTATTATTATTATTATTTCTCTCTTACAATAAGTAAATAAATTCCAAGTCCTCCAGTCCCTTTAGTAATCCTTTAGTTATTGTTCCAATTACAATTTGTATAATTATTATTTTTATTCCTTGAGAGTTTTTCACATCAGCGTTAGCTGATTGTCTTTCACTGGAGTTTGAGTGAGAGCGAGGCTTCTTAAGTCCCCAGGACTCTTCTAAGTATGCTGGCCGTTCTCAATAATGTTGTAGTTGGGATGGTCTCCACTCGTCCGCCAAATTCCAAGTCCTCCAGTCCCTTTAGGAATCCTTTAGTCATTGTTCTAATTATAATTTGTATAATTATTATTTTTATTCCTTGAGAGCTTTTCCCATCAGCGTTAGCAGATGGTCTTTCACTGAGGTCAGAAAAACAAGTCTCCTCGTGTCTCCTGGACTCTTCTCAGTATTCTGGCCGATCTCAGCCATGCTGTAGTTAGGATTGTGTCCACTTGTCCTTTTATTTCCAAGGTTCTCTCGGCCTTTTACCAATTCTTTGTGACTGTACGAATAGCACCATATACAGTCTTTATAACCGTCACTCTTATGTTCCAATTTTTTAGACTTACCTGGTATGGTCGAGGTACTTATCCCTACTCGCTTTCTCTCAATTTTCTTCTTCTTCTTCTTCTTCTTCTTCTTCTTCTTATTATTATTATTATTATTATTATTATTATTATTATTATTATTATTTACTTCACGCCATATAACAGTGTGCAAGCAAATGGTTATTGTTAAATAGAAATAATCACTTGAAACAGTATAATAGAATATGTATGATTTAGAATACTTGAAAATATACTGCTGAGTGTAAAGTATTTGAATTAGATCGGTGTATTTGATATCATATAACTAAATTATTTGTTTTAAGAATGATTACTTGAAACTATATTCCTTTCCTTATGATTATTACGCGAGGCAACACCATTTTCTGTTTAGAAAGATTTAACACTTGTATTTAACGAACGTTTCACTTCTAAATTGCAAAAGGACCCTAGTTTCCTTGTATCCCCTAAACTTTTTGAACAACTAGATACTCATGCTTAATCTCAAAAACAATAGATAAATACTGCACCTAAAAAACTGTACTTATTTAATAAAGTTGTTGGCGACCTTAATCGAGGGCGACCCGAAGGCTCCCTTTTCGAGTGCTACTACACTAAAGTGTAGAGGAGGGATCTACTCCATTCCCTGGGTTGCTCCACTTTACCCTTGATTCATGAGAATGCTGAGTGTTAGCAAGCAGGCATCAAGTACCATTTTTTGAGTCTTTGGTATGACTCGATTTGGGATTGAACCCAGGTCTCCCGGGCCATTGGCGAACACTAGCCATCATGCCAAGAATATTGTACAAATTTACGTACGATAGAAAATAATAAAAAATTGCTTAGCTAATGTTTTTTTCAATTTTTTTTTTTTCATACAAAAGATATTTTTACTGTAAATCAAATTTAGTGTAAGTGATTATGGTAAAAATTTACGCTTATTGTTTTTCTAGAGTGTGCATGAATTCAATTTATGCTTCAACAATAATCAGGCATTATATTTACATCACACTTACCCTGATGCTGTTTCTTTCAAATCTTGGTGGAATTGTTCATTTTGCTCATCGCTGATCTTGCTAATTTTTTCTGGAAACTTATCAAGATAGTTAAGCGGAAGATGCAACTTGAGATCTATATTGCAAGCGAACATTTTGTACATCTGCAATTGTTTCAGGACAGCTTCAGTGAAATTCCTTGCTCATTCATTTCCAAGTTCTTGAAAAGGTCTTTGAATGATAATGAAACATTCTTTTTGCGTTCTACAGTTCTCTACATAAAATGATCATCTTTGATTAGTTGCAAAATCTGTGGACCATCAAACACACTGGCTTTGATTATTTCGCTTGACAAACCAGAAAATACCAAAATGATGTTCTTGAAACGGTCACACTAGATTTGCAATGTTTTAAAAAATTGCTTCATGAGAACCAATATCAAGTTGTGGGAATATAATCCTCTTTATCCTATTTACCCAACCCCTCCGCTCGGGCAGGATATGACGCAAGGTCAATTTTTAAGCAGAGTTTAACAGGTTTGAATTCAGAGTTTTCCTTCTCCTAGACTAGTTGCCTCACCAAGGCTGAAGAACCTAGTCTGTCCTACTACTTACCCATAGCTGGAGGGAGAATAATTGGATTCATACCTTTCCCAAGGTTAGTAGTGCTATGTGAAATGCAATCAGTCTCGTCCAGGATTTGAACTCGTCTCGCTGTGTTCATTTCCTACAACGATAACAATTACACCACGGGCACCTCCAATATAATCCTCTTTATGCTTACAAGCGATTCATATAAAATGCTGGAGTCGCTAGGTTTGAGGTCATATCTTTGTAAAGTAAAGTTGGCAACCGTAGTCGAGAGTGATTCGAAGGCTCCCTTTTCAATAGCTACAACACCGAGGTGTAAGGAAGGGCGCTACTCCATTTTTTGGATTGCTCCCGTTTACCCTAGATACTTACCGAATAACAAGGAGTCTTTGGTATGACTCGACCTGGGGTGTCCTCGTGGTGTAATGGTTAAAGCGATGAACTGCGGAATCGTAGTGAGCGAGTTCGTACTCCAGTCGCGCTATTATGTTCACTTTCGGGCAAATACCCTTGGGAAAGGTATGAACCCCCTTATTCTCCCTCCAGCTATGGGTAAATAGTAGGACGGACTAGGTTCTTCAGCCTTGTTGAGGCAACTAGTCTAGGAGAAGGAAAACTCTGAATTCAAACCTGTTAAACTCCGCTTAAAAATTGACCTTGTGTCATATCCTGCCCGAGCGGAGGGGTTGGTAAATAGTACCTGGGATTGGACGCCAGTCTCCCGGGCTATTGGCGAACACTCTACTCATTAAGCCAATGCAGTAATCTTCCACCCAATATTTCTATTGAGCTCTGCTGTCCCACATGCAGAGAAAGCATGGGCCCTTCGTGTATCTACCTTCGAAACCAATAAGGTAGCCTACCATTTTAAGGTGAACATAAATGATTCAATTATGTTTGTGAGATCCCAAACACTCAATGACTCACTATATGGCTTCATATTTTTCAGAAAGACAAACTGAAAGCCCAATTAGGATTGCCCTAAAGAAACTACCATCGTTGAGGTGGACACACTTTAAGATCCATTTTCAGTTATTGATGAACAGTCGCCATCCAGTTTAGTTATAGGTTTGGATTCCCAATTCCCCCAGTAAATTCTGTTTGATATGGCAATAAACAAACATACCGTTACTTCAAAATTAGTACGGATATCAACTTTCTCATGATAGAAAGTTGGATATCTTCACTGAGTGCATTTCATCAGTGCTAAGTCTTTTTCAATTTTAGAATATGCAACATTGCTGTTACTGACTTCTTCATCAGGTTCGAGGCCTTTAAGAGGCGGTAGTTGGACAAACACTGGCCCTGGGATTTTTTTATGAATGAGGTACTGGACGTTTAGCTGATACTAGAATAGGATACACAATTTGTCTGTTGTTTTTTTTAATTATATTCAGAGGCTTTCAATAAAAACAAGTTACTGTCTAGGCAATAATCTTTTAACTCATGAAATCATAGCTTATGCCACCAAACCACTTGTTCTCTTGGTTCACATCATGGTCTACATCTTGGTCCACTCTTTAAATATGAAGTTGGCTGTTAAGGACTGAAGACAAGGTGAGACATCTGATTGGTCTATAATCGTGATATACAGGGTGTCTCAAAATAGATTCAACCCCATTAATATGGTAATTCATATTGCAACAATTCACCTTTCATTTGAGTCTTAAAAAGCAATCATATCAATTCAGAAAGATCAAGCCAGATGACAAGGTTACGAATTGATTGACTTTATCCTACAGTGCACGTAAAAGACCAGGTTCAGGGGGGGACTTTTCCATACCTCTCACTGCATTCCCATTGTCAGGACATCTCGCAGTCAACATCCTTCCTTATCTGGGATTTTTTGCATTCTTGTTGAGATTGTATACTTACCCTGTGGTTTGAAATTTGTGTACCCAACGATTAATTTGGATTTTCTAGGGATAATTTTTAAGTCAATAAACGTCCTGCAAAGTTTTACTAGCACAGTTTTGAATGATTTTGTCTCCAAATAAGTTGCTAAGTAAAATATTTTCCTCTCTTGTCAAAGGCATTTTGATTAAGGATTAATTGTTGTTATAATATACTCTTTTCAAATTTAAAACAAAAAGAACACAATATTATTATTATTATTATTGGAGTTCTTACCAGTCACATGGGTCACATGTATATTGAGATAACCTGAACTTTTTGGTGAGAGATTGGAAATTGACGATATACTGCCAAGACTTTCAAAAATCAACCATTGAAAAATTCTCACGCCTTACCATAAATAATATTTGACTTTATAGAAGAAATCTGCTTGCAGTTTTGAAATAATCATACCAATTTTGGTCGCGTAAAAAATTGAACTCTACAGAAATTGTTTTCAAAATTGATTTCTAGTCTAATTAGTTAATTGAAATTATAAAATGTTGTAGAAATAATTTGTATTAGATAGAAATACTTAAACCGATACAACTGTGTGCAAATTATTTGTATTGGATAGGAATTCTTGAACCCATACAAATATGTCTAAATTATTTGTATTGGATAGGAATACTTGAACCCATACAACTGTGTGCAAATTATTTGTATTGGATAGGAATACTTGAACCCATACAATTGTGTGTTAATTATTTGTATTGCATAGAAATACTTGAACCCATAAAACTGTGTGTAAATTACTTGCATTGGATAGGAATACTTGAACCCATACAACTGTGTGCAAATTATTTGTATTGGATAGGAATACTTGCACTTATAGAGCTGTGTGCAAATTATTTGTATAAGATATGAATACTTGAGAGCAAATAACTGTAGTGGAAAAATCTCTTAACACAGTACGCAAAAAATCTAAATCCTAATGCACAATGCACATGATTCCATAACTTCTAGGCATAAAATAATCCCAGAAGAGTTGACATGCCATTAAAATCAATCAACAATCAGTTATACACCTCCTTTAGGTGACTTGAATGTAATGTTTGCAAATATTTGTCGTTTTTTCTTTTTAAATATGATTTGCACTAAGCAATGCAAAACTGGTCTCTACTTATATTCTGATTATATGCTGAAGAGATTTGGTAAAGGAACAAAAAATAATTGGACAGTGGGAGGATAAACGAAGATGAGAATATGAACAAGACGGAGAGAGGGTGACGCAGGTGTCTAAGAATTAATGAGATACTAACTTGCCGGGGAGTTCGGGCTCATTTGCTGAGGGAGAACATATATAGGGGAGCAACTTGCCAATTTAGGCTTTACTTTGAAGCTTTTCCAGTAACATTACGAAAGTATCTATTAACCCAGCTCCTCTGTCATGAGAAGTATGTGACACAGGGTCAAATTTTTGATGGAGTAAAATTAGTTTGAATTCAGAGTTTTCCTTCTCCTAGAATGGTTGGCTAATCAAGGTCAAAGAACTTAAGCTTCCTTATTATTTCTCCATAGCTTCAGAAAGAATAGATGGATTCATTTTTTTCCCAAGGGCATTTGTGCAAAATACAACACCAACCGCCTCGTTTAAAATTTGAACTTGGATCATCGGATCCATTTACTTCATTGATAACCGTTTAGCTAAGCACGTCTCATAAATCCTCTTGAAAGTCTGACAAAAATTCGCCAAACTAGAAGAATTTAAGATCGAGATGAAAAATTCCGAATTGGTTCTATTTGGACGGAAAGATCGTCAGAATATTTTCCTGGCTGCGTTAGACAAGACAATTGTATATTTGTCTATTAGCATTAGCAGTATTCAAGTCCAAGTTAAAAGTCATGATTTTGAAAGCAATCGGGAAAGATTAGCACAAAACGATATTTCTTCTTTTTTTTCCTATAATTTACAAATGATTTATTTACTTATTATGCCTTCTTAGGCATCTATGCTTTTTATTAACTTCTCACATCAACCGTTAAAAGAATCTTTACACAGATTATGTACACTATTATTATAATGTCTAAATAAAAAAATTCAAGTACTTTTACGTGATTAATCTTGTTCTGTAAAATTCTCCAAGATTTTTTGACTAATTTTTCCACAATTATCCAATTTGATCTTAAAATTTTCAACTCTATTTTTTGTTTTTCATCTGATTAGACAATTTGTTCCAAAAATATATTTCTGTTTGGAAAAAAATCCATGAGAGTAAATCTGCTCTTCGAGGATAAATATTGAAAAATATGTCCATCATTATTAGAAATTCCATTATTTTGAAAGATTCAATTTGGTCACCTTTCATTATTCTTTCGAGTAAAGTATTTAATCCTAATTTCCCCACTCTCGTGGTGTAATGGTTAAAGCGTTGGACTGCGGAATCGTAGTACGCGAGTTCGTACTCCAGTCGCGCTATTACGTTCACTTTCGGGCAAATACCCTTGGGAAAGGTATGAACCCCCTTATCCTCCCAGCTATGGGTTAAATAGTATAACTACTGTTCTTCTAGGAGAATGGCTTTGACATTAAATAATATAAAAAGAGTTGATATGCCATTAAAAACAAAGAAACCAAACCATCTTTTCTGACACTAACTCTTCAGTAAGTTTAAATTAGTTTCTTTGTTTTCTGTCTATGTAATCATCGTCTAGTTTCATTTCATCTTCAACATTCATAGGTTTCTTTGTTTAATGGCATATCAACTCTTTTTAGTTTATTTAATGCCAAATCCATTCTCCTAGAAGAACAGTAGGGGTACTATTTAACCCATAGCTGGGAGGATAAAGAGGTTCATACCTTTCCCAAGGGTATTTGCCCGAAAGTGAACGTAAAAGCGCGACTGGAGTACGAACTCGCGTACTACGATTCTGCAGTCCAACGCTTTAACCATTACACCACGAAGACACCCCACTTTAATATTCATAGTCAGATTTACACATCGGTTCTTTTGAAATTACCACCCCTATTAAATGTGCATTCGAAAAAAAAGCAACTTATCTTATGTAGCTTTTTTAAATGTATTTACCACTAAGACAAGTTCACCTACCTAGGAAGCAAAGTCTCATCAACCGAGAAATACATCAACACGCGACTAGCAAAGGCATGGAGAGCTATAAATAGACTATCAGTCATATGGAAGTCAGACCTGATCGATAAAATGAAACGCAGTTTCTTCCAAGCAGCGATCGTGTCGATACTGCTATAAGGATGCACTACATGGACGCTAACTAAAAGGCTGGAGTAAAGTCTTGACGGCACCTACACAAGAATGCTGCGAGCCATATTGAACAGGTACTGGAGGCAACACCCTTCGAAGCAGTAGCTGTAAGGCCACCAACCACCCATCACGAAAACGATGAAAGTTAGATGAACCAGACATTCGGGACACTGCTGGAGAAGTAGGGATGAGCTCATTAGTTATGTACTCCTATGGACCCCTACACATGGCCGAGCAAAAGCAGGGCGACCAGCTCGAACCTACATACAGCAGCTCTGTGAGAATACGGGGTGTAGCTCTGAGGACCTGCCAAAAGCGATGAACGATAGGAAAGGGTGGCGAGAGAGGGTCCGGAATATCCGTGGTGATGGCATGACAAGATGATGGATGACCACTAGTTTCATCTGGTATCTTCGTTTTTAAAAAATACAGTCCTTTTCTTGGAAACAAATTCTTTTTGTTTTCTAAAATATTGACTATTTGAATTTACAGGAGACGCAACCAAACCATTTACCCAATCTAGATTAGGTAAATTAAAATCTCAGTCCACTATGATATTTTTCGATTTATCTAACGTAAAAAGTAGCCTATTCAGTTGTTCTAGGTGTATATACTTTTCTTCTTTACTTAAATCTGAAGATCTTTATAAACATATTATATAGAAGGAATTCGTAATTGAAATCAGTTGTACTTAGGACCAAATATTCATTTTTTTAACCAATTCTCTTTAGATTATATATACGTGACGTGTACATTAACTGCAGCCCGACCCAATAAAAAAAAAAGAATGATATTTTTTATCTTCTCGTTGTGATTGATTTAGAGGGAAAGGGTGCTGAACCAAAGATCTGTTCGTCCTTTCAATCCTGAATAGTAAAAGTCATACCAGGAAAGATTTAACACTATATTCGATCTGGATTAGACCCGAGAAAAGCAAGCTTTCTGCTGAGTACTCTACATGATTATTACTTTTGGCCCCTTTCCAGCAACTTGGCGTGGGGAAGAGATCATCATCGTCATCATGTCATGTTGCAAGCACGGATATCCCTGACCCACTCTTGCCACCCGTCTCTATCGTCCATTGCTCGCGGGGGGTCTTCAAGGCTATATTCTATATCGGCACAAAGCTGTTGTATATAGGTTCTACCTGGTCGTCCTGCCTTTGCTCGACCATATGAAGAGGTCCACGGGTGTGTGTTGCTTATGAGCTCGTCCTTACTTCTTCAACAGTGTCCTGCATGTCTGATTCGTCTAACTTGGATAGTTTTCTTGATGGATGGTAGGTGTCTGTATCGCTGCTGTTTTGTGGAGTATTGCCCCCAGGACTTGTTCAATATTGCTCGCAGCATTCTAGTGTAATTGCCGTCAAGCTTTTTCTCCGTACGTTTAGTTAGTGTTCATTTAGTTCATCCATACAGCAGTACTGACATGACCGCTGCTAGGAAAAACTGCTTTTTATTTTTATCGGTCAGGTGTGACTTTCATATGATCGATAATCTATCAATAGCTGTTCATGCCTCTGCTAGTTGTGTTTTGATGAATTTCTCGGTTGATGAGACACTGCTTCTTAGGCAGGTGAACTTGTCCACGTGTTTAAGAGAACTACCACTTTGTGTGCAGATGTCGCCTCTTTGATTTAAGAACATTATCATGACTCACACTCAAACGACTTGTACATGGGGAAGAGATAAAATGCTAAAATCTACCTCAGAAAAAAAAAAAACGAGTAAAAATTGGTATTTTAAAAATTTGGAATGAGTACATGAAGTAGAGAATCTATTTGTTCTTCTTCTTGGAAAATATTTGTTTTTGCTCTCAAGGTTAATTTATTGTTTTCTCAAATTCTTGTTGGGAGTATTGTGTATACATATCAGAATTTGTCATTTGATATATGGGGGATTTGATAATTGATAAAATGAATGGCAAGTAAGAATAAAATAAAACCAGATAAAAAGTAACACAAAAGGATAAAATATTTAAAAAATAGATATATCCTCGGAGGCTTCTGACAAGAAGAACAATCTGAGCATGCTAGGAAAAAGAGGCGGCTTCATGGCGCCAAAAAAAAAAACTCCTGAAAAAGAACTGTGACCTCAGGTAGGAAGGCAGCGATTTTTGCTCGGGGAGGTTTTCCCCCTTCAAGACTTAATTGCAACTTCCATAGTAATAGAGTTGAGGCTTTATGGCTTCACTCATCTCTTTAGCTCCCCTTTCTTGATTCATTCAATTTCTGCTAACGCGAGTAGCAAAGGAAAACAATTCATATTGGGTTAAAAAATGAAGAAAATAAATAACCAACCACCTACAGTTAACACCCATAAAACTCTAAATCCATTTGCATATTTACCAACCCCTCCGCTCGGGCAGGATATGACACAAGGTCAATTTTTAAGCGGAGTTTAACAGGTTGCAATTTAGAGTTTTCCTTCTCCTAGACTAGTTGCCTCACCAAGGCTGAAGAATTCAGTCTGCCCTACTATTTACCCATAGCTGGAGGGAGAATAATTGGATTCATACGTTTACCAAAGGTATTAGTGCTATATGAAATGCAATCAGCCTGGTCCAGGATTTAAATTCGTGTCGCCGTGTCCCTTTCCTACAACGATAACCATTACACCAAGGGCACCTCCATAAACTCTAACTCCATATATGTTGGTATAATTAATGAAAAAAGTTGTTTTTCACTCTACGTAACATTAGTAGAAGTTTTGTGTTTCAAATAAGTACGCAAAACCTTAAAAGAAAGCGCCATTATTTTCTGAACATTCCATGTGCATAAATATTTAAGGAAGTAATTTCATTTGTAATTAGCTTTTAATATAAAAAATGCTCAGCTCACTGGTCTAGTGGGTAAAGTGTTCGCCTAATGGTCTGGGAGACCTGGGTTCAATCCTAGTTCGAGTCATACCAAAGACTCAAACAATGGTACTTGACACGTCCTTGCTTAACACACAGCAATATAAAGTAGGTATCAAGGGTAAAGTGGAGTAGTCCAGGGAAAGCAGTAGCGCAATGCCTATACCATGGTTAGTAGCTATTGAAAAGGAAACCGCCTTCAACTTATGAATAACGTGTTGCAAACATAAGTATCCAAACCTTTTTTTTTACAGGCATTTAAAATTGTTATAGACTCTTGAGAATTCAGTATATTATTGCAATACATCTTATGCGATGACTGACCAATTTTTATGATTTCAGCTTCCACTGAAGAGCTACTGCAGGAATTGGAATACATCCTACTAAAACCTGATTGTCTCAGCTCGTGAATTTCAAAAATGCAATCTGGACATGAGGACACTTTAGAAGAACTATATGCAATAAAATTATGTTTTAAACTTGGAGATAAATGCCACAGAAACGCATGGAATGCTTCATACTGGCTTTCAACAATCTTGCATGAATCGAGCATCAGTTTTTGAGTGTCATAAGAGATTCGAGGAAGACAGGGAGTCTTTGAAGGATTATGAGAGGTGTGGTAGGAGTAAGGAAGTCAATACACTAGAGTTGATTGGCCAATGGGTTAGAGTTAGGGTTACTATGTTGAGGTTTTAAGGGAGATCAGGAAGAGATTTGGTCGGAAGAGGCCATCACTCTTCAAATCGTCTCAGTATCATTTCCACCAGGACATTGCACCAGTCCATAACTCCATCCTTGTCACAGACTATTTGACCAAGATGGGCATCAAGACAGATCCCCACCCTCCCTATAGTCCAGGCCTTGCTCCCTGTGACGTTTGGTTATTTCCTAAGCTTAGAGGTTGTCGTTATGAGACAATTGAGGAGATGAAAGAGGCTGTGATGAAGGTCACTGACACGCTCACACGGGAGGACTTGCATGGGACCTTTGCGAAGTTGTTGGAACGGTACAACAAGTGCATTGCAGCCAGTAGAGATTACTTCGGAGGCGACTAGAGTTTTATATGTGTACTATCAATAAAAGTGCCCATACGAAAAAAGTGTGGAAACTTATCAAATGATCCTCGTAAACCATTCTTTCCAGAGTATCCCACAAACTGAATCACTCTTGCCATCTTGGCTCACATAACAGTGTATAAAGAGTTACCTACCATATCAAGGTCACTGGGTCTAATGATCGCACTGATGAAAAAAAAGACAGTTTCCTTGAATTACATCTATATCTATTGATAGTTATTGAAAGGGGAGCTTTCGGGTCGCCTGAGACTAAAGGGAGCCTTCGGGTTGCCCTTGACTTAAGAGAGCCTTCGGGTCACCCTTGACTAAAGGTTGCCAATCTTTTTACAATAACAAATGCACTAGACACTTTCAATGAAAAGTTGTTAACCCTGAAACGGTTTTTAAATGAGAATATTGTTAATCATCATCATTATCATATCGTGCTGGCAGCACGGATATCCCTGACCCTCCCCCGCCACTCCTCCCTATCGTTCATCGCCCCAGGCAGGTCTTCAGGACAACAACCTGTATCCTCACATAGCTGCTGAATGTACGTTCGTGCTGGTCGTCCTGCTTTTGCGCGGCCGTGTGTGGGGATCCATAAGAGTACATCTCTTATGAGTTCATCTCTGCTTCTCCAGCAATGTCCTGCATGTCTGGTTCGCCTAACTTGAATAGTTTTCGTGATAGGGGGCAGGTGGTCGTACAGTTGGTGTCTTGTGGGGTGTTGCTTCCAGGACTTGTTCAGGATTGCACGCAGCATTCTTGTGTAATTGCCATCTAGTTTCTTCTCCAGCCGTTTTGTTAGCGTCCATGTAGTGCATCCATATAGCAGTATCGATGTGACCGCTGCCTGGAAGAAACTGCGTTTCATTTTATCGGTTAGGTCTGATTTCCATATAGTCGATAGCCTATTGATAGCTGTCCATGCCTTCGTTAACCTCGTTTTGATGTCCTTTTCGGTTGATTCGACGCTGCTTCCCAGGTACGTGAATTTGTCTACTAGTTTAAGAGGGGTTCCTTCTAGAGTGGAGATGTCCCCCGTTTGGTTATAGCACATATATTCCGTTTTGTGTGCATTAACATGGAGGCCTATGCTTGCTGCTGCTCGTTCCAAACTATGCAGAAGTGTTTCGGCTTGGTCAGGTGTATTTGCCAGTATCGCTATGTCATCGGCGTAGTCGGCGTCGGTAATTGTTGTTGCGGGGTATCTTCTGCTTCTTTTCTTCGTCAGTTCGAAGCCATTCTCTTTGATTTTGTCAATCGATGTTCTAAGTACGTAGTCTAGACAAATGATAAAGAGATACGGAGCCAGCGTGTCCCCTTGTAGTACTCCTGCTACAATGTCGAAGTATTCTGTCTCCATCTGGTGATCGTACTTTTACTTTAGTGTTTCTATAGAGAATCGTTATTGCCGCTACGGTTTCTTTAGGTATGCCGTACGCTAGTAGGATTTGTTCCATCTTTCCTCTGTGAATGGAGTCGAAAGCCTTGGTAAAGTCGACAAATATTAATGTCGCTTGTAGGTTCTTTGCCCGTACACCTTCAAGGATTCTGCGGATGGTTAATATTTGTGAGGTCGTAGATCTATTTCTTCGGAAGCCATTTTGGTTTTTTCTAAGTATGTTGTCGATTTTGGGTTCTATTCGGTTTCGTAGTAGGGCATTGTAGATTTTGGCAGCTATGGATGTAAGTGTTATGCCTCGGTAGTTTTTGGCTAATCCGAGGTCCCCCTTTTTTAGGGAAGGGGAGTATGCATCCCTTCGTCCATCTATCTATCGGATTTTGATTGTATACTGCGTTGCAGTGTCGGCGCAGTATGTCGTCGAATTGTCTGGTCTTCCATACTTCCGGGGGAATTTCGTCCAGTCCTGCAGCTTTCCTATTTTTAATTTTTCTGAGAACCGAGTCGAGTTCTTCTTGTGTGAACGGTCCAAGTTTAATGTCTAATTGTTTGCTAATTATTCTGGTGATTGGTTCAGGCGTTATTTTTGGTGGGTTTCCAAGTAAGTTTTCGAAGTGCTGTTTCCACAGTTTTATTCTTTCTTGTTGGTTTGCTGCTTTAAGTTTTGCTTTGGCTGTGTTCTTTCTTCTGCTCACTTCGTTTATTGTTTGCCAGGCTATTCTAGATTGTCTATCTTCCACCGAGTCTCTAATCTTATCTATCTGATTTTGAATGTATTCTGTCTGTTCCTTTATATATATGCCTGCTAATTGATATTGTGCCGTTTTTAGTTTTAAGGCATTTGTGTTTGTTGGGTTTTTTCGATAGTTTTTGGAGGCTGTTTTCACTAGTGCACGTTTTTCTCTCACCGCTAAAGTTTCCCATGGGACTCTATATTTAGTTTTAATTTTTGTTGGAATGTATTTTGCTGCTGCCTCGAGGTGTGCATTGACGAAATTTTCGTATTCGTCGTTTGGTGTACTTTTTTCCGTCTTTTCTTGTAGTGTTTCGAATCTGTTTCTTAATTCTAATACGTATTTATCTCTTACATCTTTGTTGTTTAATAGGGCCCAGTCATAGTGTTTGGTAGTCGCTGTTCGTTTGTCGTTTTTTCGTAGGCTTAACCGTATTTTCGCCGTGACTATTCGGTGATCGGTGGACACACCCTCAAAAGAGGAGTATGCCTCGCAATTCAATGCACTATTCTTCCATTTCTTGTTTATAAGGACGTAGTCTATCTGAGCTTTAGTATTGTTTGCGTACGTGTATGTCCATAGTTTGCCCTCTCTTTTTTGGTAGTTTGTATTGAGGCATGCTAATCTATTTTCTATCATGAAAATTATTGTTAATAAGTCGCAATATTCTATCTAACTCTTTACTCGTTCTGGTGAATGAGAGAAAAAACAATAAAAACCGTTGACTATTTTTGACTACTACAAGATAAAAAAGCCATTTATTTCTCTTAAAGTGTCGTCATAGATAAAAATCTCGATTCTCATGTTTGTTAATTGAATGAATTCTTTAACTGCCAGCTGCGGACGGAATTTAAAATCAAGTTTTGTTTCTTTAAGGATTTTTTTTTTTTTAATTTTTTTTTTTTAGTTTTAGGCTAACATTAATTAACAAACAAATTTTAATGAATCTTCTTTACACGCAAAAAGCAATCCAAGATTACTTTTATAAAATTACGTTAATCTTCTTTCATTTACTTTGCACAGCTTTCCCTTTGATTAACCCATGATATTGGTCTCTGTAGATATTTACGTCTGTAACGGGTTTTTATAAAGCAATTGGTTGAAATAACAAACAACACAATAGATTGAGACACTATAAACTCCGAATATAATTAACTGATTTTAGATGGAGAGGTATATATATAAATATATATATATATGTGTGTGTGTGTGTGTGTGTTGTTGTTGTTGTTGTTGTGGTTGTTGTTGTTTACAATATTTATCAATAGATACGTTGATATTGATATAATTTAAGGAGACAGTCTTTTTTTTTCATCAATGCGATCATTAGACCCAATGACCTTGATATGGTGGGTAACACTTTATACACTGTTATGTGAGCCATGATGGCAAGAGTGATTCAGTTTGTGGGACTACCTGGGAAGAATAGCTTAATTTATAAGTTGTTGGCGACCGTAGTCAAGGGCGACCCGAAGGCTCCCTTTTCAATAGCTACTACACCGAGGTGTAGGGGAGGGCACAAATCCTTTCCCTGGATTGCTCCACTTTACCCTTGATATGTACCTTATATTGCTGAGTGTTAAGCAAGGAGGTATCAAGTACCGTATTTAAAGTCTTTGGTATGACGTGAACTGGGATGGAACCCAAGTCTCCCGGACAATTGGTGAACACTCTACCCACTAGACCACTGGGAATTTTGTTACAATTATTTCCAGTATATTATTTTCTTGAGTTTTTATTCATTATTATTTTAGATTCTTGCGAGTTTTTCACACCAACGCTAGTTGATTGTCTTTTACAGAAGGTGCTAGTGACAGCAAGTCTCCTAAGGTTTCCAGGACTCTACTCCGTATTCTGGCCGATCTCAACAATGGAATATTTTGGATGGTCTCGATTCGTCCTTTGATTTCTAACTCTTCCTGCTCCTTTACCAAGCCTTGGGGACCGTTCCAACCTCACCAGTCAAAATCATCACCTTCATGTTGTACAGTTTTCTTAGTTCTCTAGCAAGGTCCAAGTACTTTTTGGCTTTCTTTGATTTTCACTCTGACATCCGCTGGGTGGGCAAAGTCCACTATGCATCAAATTCACTATCATTATGACTGGTTTCTAGTTGGGATTAGATAATATGTTTTTATCTCAAAATCCTACAGAATTTTATGCGTCTCATTTTCAAGGACAGCTTCAGGTCATCTGATTTCCAACACTTCCAACACTTAGGCACCGTTCCAAGTTCACCATTTACGACTGGTATCACTGTCACCTTCATGTTTCGCAACTGGCAAGGTCCAAGTATTTGTCTATCTTTCCGCTCTCTTTGATTTTCCCGCTGTGATCTACTGGAACGGTATTCGGCAAGTTCTGTTTCTTTTTTCCTTCTTTTTTTGCAAATTAACAGTAACTCAGATGATCTGCTTGTATCACCAAATACCATATAATTTAATAGGTTACGGTCTTTAGGACAGATTCTGGTTTGTGCATATACCATTTGTTAGTATGGTCAAAATTCAATCAATTGTACAATTCCCTATGGATCACAGTTTCTACCGAGTCGTAATAAGTTTTGTACTCCCTTTTTGAGTGTCTGCTGCATTCCCTTACAATGTGATTAACCATTTCAACTTGTTCTTCACAGAACCTACAACTGCTATTCTGTTGTGTCTTATCTATTTTCGCTTTAACATAGTTGGTCCTTATGGCGTTGTTTTTTACTTCAATATGAAGGAATTCCTTTTCCATATTTGGATTTCCTTTTCTTTGCCATTTCCATGTATTTTTGTGTGCAATATTGTGCGAAAGTTTATCGCGTCAAATATCCATGCAGTTGTTTTTTTCCTATTTCTACTTCCTAGTTTTTGCTTTTCTCATATTTTTTCTTATATTGCCAATACTATTAATGTACCATAGCCATGATATGGCTATGTGTGAAACGTACATCGAATGTCCATAAAGATAGAACATAGGAATCTCGAAATTCGAAAAACACTTTACGACTTCTTTGTTCAGGTACGAAACTTTTTATTACCTTTGAGTTTAAAGATTCTTCGACATAAGGATAGAGGCACAATCTTTCTATTCTGTTTTTTTCATATCCCCCCGTCTCGTGTGGCACCTGCTACAAAGGTCTCCGCGAGCAAGCGAAAGTCAAACGTCTTCTCCCGAGCCAAGTCTCAACTCTTCTATCTTTCTTCAAATTCCAAAAATCCTCCGCACGCTTCCGGTGCGTGACGTCATTCGTACACGCTAGCCCCCGTTTGCCATCTCGGGCTATTGTGACATCTCTGAGTGACACGTCCGCTCTGCCCAAGCGCGCGTGAACACCTATGTTAATGTTGCACCTAACTAACCCATGCACTGGGCCGAAAGGTTCTCAGCCTAACTAAACCCCGAGGCATAAACCGAAATCCCTCGGCCATTATATTACATTAATGGGTGATGTAATTAACCTTTTTTTGATATTTTTGAAGCCGTCCTTATGTCCTTATATTGATGCATCAACATAATGCTCAGTTCTGGTGACTCTTCTAACCTCATTATTTTCTTTACACGTATAGTCTATGTCATCTTTCGGATATAAAGCCTTCTGCTTAGTTTCCAACTTTCTTGTCTTTAAGTCCATTAGTATGATTTACTCCTTTCTCTGAGGAATGGCCATGATTATCTTACAAGGGAAACTGTCAAAGTGTTTATCCCTTTGATAATAATTCTGCTACAGAGCTTGGTTTCAAGAATTTTTCACATTTCTTTTGTTTCCGCTTGTTTGATGGTGTTCACTTCCAATATTCCCAAGTACTTGTAATTTTCCTTTTCATTGTGGGTTTTAACGCTTCCTCAATTTAGTAGTTCTATTCCTTCCACAATCTATCTTTTCTCACCCTTTATTATCGGCGTGGCTGCCAAATTCTATTCTTATACCCGAGATGTATATTATTAATGCTTTTGTTTATTATTATTGTTATTGTTTGTTAACCTATTTTTTATTTTATTCAACATCTTTTTTACATTAATGCACACCACATTGGAACCACTTAGTTTGTAGAACATTGGAGATAAACTTACCGTTACCTTACACCATAGTCTCTGTGTTTACGCAATCCTATCTTTCCTCTTTTTATGAGAGTTTAATTCGTTACGAGCTCATAAGCGATGTACTCCTGTGGACCCCCACTCATGGATGTGCAAGAGTGGGACGACCAGCACGAACTTACATACAGCAGCTATGTGAGGACACGGGATGTAACCCTGAAGACCTGCCGGAGGCGATGAATGATAGGGAGAGATGGCGAGAGACGGTCAGGGATATCCGCGCAGGCGGCGCGACATGATGATGATGATGATGAATTCGTTAAAGTTTCCTATATTAGTTACGACTATTATAAAAGGAGGGGAGACAATATGTATATATATATATATATATAATTGCAAATGCAAAGATAATAGCAGCAGATTCACCAACAAAGTTTTTATCAGAAAAATGACGCGGCAACTCAGGGTTTCGGGGTCAAAGAATCATTACCACAAATCTAAAGTGCTTTAACAGTAACCGACGACACCACTGGACTTTATGAGTAGTGTGTCATACTAAATCCTTGCAGATGCAACTTTTGAAAAATTTTAAAGCTTCTTGGTATATTTCTATTTATTCTGATGGTGACAAACCGAGTCTGGTCTGATATGGAGTGATCAAATTGGCTTATAAAACGTCATCATCTGACTTAAACGAGAAATACATCGTTCGTCCTGGCGTATTGTATTCATTGCTTTCGCTGATCTGGGTACTTTTCCAACTTACACTGAAGTGCTCAGTCAATCTTTTCTACAAATTCAACCGTTAACTCAAAAAAAAGTAAAATGATTTTTTCTTTATTGACCAGATCTAAAAATCAGAACGTTGGAGAGTTAACATAGAGAAAAGCAGACGGGATGGTTGGTTCCTCCGCAGTGAACACCTGGGGGTTTCTTCCCTTTATATTCTAGACATGTGAAAAGTATGTGATTTTCACCTTTCCGCTGTATGGACTTTTCTCTTGTTTTCTTGAACGCACATGACTTTTGTGTGTTAGATAATTGATTGATTGCCTGATTCGATATGCTTTATGGCATTTAAAACTTTATAGGTTATTTAATGTCAAATCCTATTGATATATTAATTAGATATATATGATTTGTAAATGAATATTTTGTAGGTAACAATTATTTAATGAATCACTTTAATATAATGACCGAGGGATTTCGTTTTATATATCTTGCCTTTCGGTTTAGTTAGGCTGAGAACCTTTTGATTAGGCATGGGTTAGTTTGATGCAAAATGAGCGCAGATGTTCACACGCGCGCGGGGAGGATGTGTCATTCAGAGATGTCAAAATAAAAATCCCAGATAGATAAAAAAAAAAAAAACAAGACCGGGGGATGTGAATGACGTCATGCACAGGAAGCGTGCACGGAGGATTTTGGGGATTTGAGAAAAGTCAGGGAGTTGAGTTCCTGTGTCTGAACTGGAAAGTTGTCTTTCGGGGCTCACCGAGGCCTTGCGCCGGGTGCCGCACGTGGTTTGGGGCAGATGGAAAAGTCGTCATAGAAAGATTGTGCCTCTCTCGTCCTTATGTCGAAAAACCTTTTAACTCAAAGGTAATAAGAAGTTTCGTACCTGAACTAAGAAGTCGTCAAGTGTTTTTCGTGTTTCGGGATTCCTGTGTTATCTATGTGCGTTATGGACATTATGAACATTTTGCGCACCGGTATGAATATGTCTATTTCACATATTCATCTATGGCTATGTAACACAAGTACAGAAAATGATTTAATATTTCTCTTTCATAGATCGGCCTCGAACCACTCCGGTTTTCCAAACTCCAGTATTGAAGCCTCACCATCAGATAATTTAGTGTCATATCCAACCCACTCGCTGGATGGTATTAACTCTTTGCAGAGATGTGGTAGGCTTATTATACAGCCTCAACTGATTGTTCTTAACATACATTAACTAATTATTTTATTTAGGACATAGTGTAAAATTCGAATAACCGTTAAAAGACTGGAAAGATAAGTTGAATCAACTCGAGTTCAATGGAAGAAAATGACTTTTAAGGGCTGTTGAAAACTTGAGGTTCATGGAAGGATTATAAAATCAGGTGAATAAAGTTGAAGACATTATAAGTTAGATATCAACTTTAAATTAGATTAGCTGAAGCGGTTGAAAGCTCCAGACCTAATTTCTGTCAGTGTCCCAACTTCTGACTTTGGGTTTTTCGTACAAGTCGGTAATGCAATTGAGAAGATATGTAAATGAATAATGTTATCTGTCTACACAAGAAAAGAAGACTTCGTATTTGTTATTCAACCTACTAAGGAAAATAAAGTAGTGAGTAAAGAAGAGGGAACTGCATAAAGCAGCAGAGAAGATCGACAAAGATCGAAGAACAAAATAAGTATACATTTGTAGCGACGAAAATGATCCCCACCACGAGGATATATTTCTATTGGTTGCTTTTCATTGAATACTCACAAGCAGTGAAAATATCTTTGCGGCTAGAAATCTTCCTCAGTGAAATGCATCAGTCATTTTTTTTCAACTTTTATAGATTGACTGGCATTAGTAGGATGATGTCTACTGCTTTTATCAAGAAATGTATTCTTTTCGAGTTTCTCTCTTTGATGTTGTGCCAGATAATAGATCTTTCTTTAATCTTCTCTAACCTGGTCCATGTATTCTCATTATATTGTTCTATAGTTGCAGAGAGACACTATTCTCTTCCTGAAAAAGCGAATTTCTTTTATCATCATATTCTACTACTTGTGAATCTTTTGACCACCAACGTTGTGGATTGAAACCGACACCGGCTATGCAAATAGCAACAGTACTAAATACTTCTTTCACCTTAAAAGATGATTGTGTATTTTCTTCAGCATTTTTGACGTTCCATTTACCACCGGTAATGACAAAATGATTTACCAGTGGGTCGTGCAGTATTTAAAAGAACCGTGGCTTACTAACGTTATATTCTTCAACAAGTGACGTTGGTGGTAATTTCAGCTTTCACGTCGAGATGTACAATGATACGTTTGTGAAGATCATAGGCATTTCCTGCCGTTTTTTTCCAGATATTTACTAATTAAACGATCCTCTGTTTCAAATATTGCAAGCAATAACCCATTTACCTCCAGTGATCATGATAGAGTGAAAATTAAGCCAAAAGAAACATACAACAATAGTTTTTATTTCATATTTCTCTTTTGCAATGAGATATTTACCAACATATCATAAGCTACTTCTAAGTTATTTCATCACCTCTTTCCAACGATAGCTTATATATATATATATATATATATATATATATATATGTCGATACTGCTATATGGACGCACTACATGGATGTTAACAAAAACGAATGGAGAAAAAGCTTGATGGCAACTACACAAGAATGCTGCGAGCAATATTGAACAAGTCCTGGAGGCAACACCCCACAAAGCAGCAGCTGTATTGCCACCAACCACCCATCACGAAAATTTCAAAATTAGACGAACCAGACATACGGGACACTGCTGGAGAAGGAGAGACGAACTCATAAGTGATGTACTCTTGTGGACCCCTTCACTTGGCCGAGCAAAGGCAGGGCGAAAAGCTCAAACATACATACAGCAGCTCAGTGTAGATATGGGATGCAGCCTTGAGGACCTGCCGGAAGCGATGTACGATAGGCAAGGGTGGCGAGAGAGGGTCAAGGATATCCGTGCTGATGACGCGATATGATGATGATTATATATATAAATATACCCACACTTATATATATATATATATATATATATGTGTGTGTGTGTGCGTGTGTGTGTATTATGCTCTATAGAAACACGAAAATCAAGGTTTGCTCACTGGAGGGAAACACAGACTTCTTCACAGTTGCGACTGGAATTTTGCAAGGGGATACATTATCACCATATTTGTTTGTAATCTTTCTAGACTACGTCCTTTGAACCTCGACATGTCTAATAATGGCTCTACCCTTAAATGGCAGGGAGTTGAGGTTATCTCATAGAAACCATAGCGGACGCTATCTAGGCAGATGATATCCTGCTGCATAGCCTGAAGCAGGAAGCAGGAAGTATTGGTCTCCATGTGAACACGAAAAAACAGAGTACATGAGTTTTAAACGAGAAGGAACCATCTCCATTCTAGATGGTGATCCTCTGAAATTAGTGGACAAGTTCACGTACTTAGGCAGCAGCATCTCATCTACTGAAAGTGATTTTAATATGTGCTTTGCAAATGCACAGAATGCTATCGATAGGTTATTGATTATATGGAAGTCTGATCTATCCAACAAAATAAAACGTAATTTCTTCCGAGCAGCGGCTGTGTCAGTACTATTCTATAGATGCACCAGACGGTAGCTGACAAAACGCATAGAGAAAAAGGTAGATTAGTACTGCATAAAAATGCTACGAGCTGTTTTGAACAAATCCTGGAAGCAACGCCACCACCTACGAAACAGCAGCTGTACAGCCACTTTCTACCCGTCTTTAAAACCATCCAAATAAAACGAACAAGAGATGCGAGACAGCTAGAAAACTCATAAGTGACTTTCTTCTGCGCATCCCTAGAGATGGACAGCTATTGCTGAACAGCAAGAACTTATCTATATCAGCTTTTTGCAGACACAGGGTTAGTTCAGAAAACGTCCCAGAGCGATAGACGATAGGAAGGGATGGAGAGAGAGAGAGAGAGAGAAAGAGAGAGTCAGAGAATTCTGTAGCAGTAACCTACTTGATGATGGTTGTATATAAAGTGTTTCATAATTTTTTAAAATAAAATGATTCGATTGTTAATTGAATTACGACGACCAGAAAATCCAGCGAAGACTTACGTGCGACATACGGAAAAACTGGGCCGCTATTTCAACCTAATTAGGTATCATCAGCGGTGTATACCGTGATCTCCCCCACTGGAGATCAAACCAACGACCACAGAATACAGAGCCAAAACTCTACCACAAGTTCGCATCGAACACAAGAGATGCCAAATCAACAAATCATGGTAATTGCCCAGCCATTTAACCTGAATGTGTCTTGCAAGTTACATCCATAACCTTTACAGGGGGCGCGGACAACTTCAGTTGATTTGGCATTAGGCAATGTGAACTGTGGCTTAGCGGTAGAGTTTTGGCTCTGCATTCTGTGGTTGTTGGTTTGATCTCCGGTGGGGGAGATCACGGTATACACTGCTGATGAGACCTAATAAGGTCGAAACAGTAGACCAGTGTTTCCGTATGTCACGCACACGGGTTCACCAGATTTTCTGATCGTGGTAATACAATTCACAATATAATTCCTCTACTTAAAAAGAAAATGTACATCTATATCCTTGCCCTTGAGGTTATAATGATTACGCGGATGCGTATTTTCAATACTTCTGGGAAGACGTGACTGTGTCCACTGTAAAGAGTAGGGATGTAACTTAGAAGACACATTCAGATAAATTCGCCGTGCAATTACCATGAAAGTTGGTTTAGCATCATGTATGTGCGATATGGACGGATGGATCAGCGGTAGAGTGTTACGTAGTCAAATAGAAGAATATGGCCATGTGCGAAATGGACATATAATGTTCATTACAATAGAACATATAAATCTCGAAATTCGGAAACACGTAACGATCCTTCTCGTTTGGTGTCTATTACTCGACTCTTCCTTTTCAAATTCTCACACACACCTCCGCGCGCTTCCGGTGCGTGACGTCACCCGCACCCTGTCACCGCGTTTTGTCTCGGACAATTATGACATTTGAGTGACACCTCCATCCGCCCGCGCGCGCCTGCGCTAACACCCACCTCAATGTTGCACCTAACTAACCCATGTGCTGAGCCGAAAGGTTCTCAGCCTAACTAAACTCAAAGGCATGAACCGAAATCCCTCGGCTATTCCATAAAAGAGTTTTGACTCTGCATCCTGTGGTTGCTGCTTTGATCTCCGGTGGGTGGGGGGATCACGGTATACACTGCTAAGGAGACCTAATAAGGGCGAAACAGCAGACCAGTTTTTCTGTGTGTCACGAGCAAAGTTTCGCCGTATTTTCTGCTTGTGGTAATTAAATGTACAATATAATTCCTCTCCTTAAGAAAGAAAATATACAAATTGATAGAACTCAAATCAGGAAGTACAAATGTCGGAGTAATAAAAATTGCATTTATTAAAAGATTGAAGGTTTGTATCTATTTAGTTTCAAATATTAACCACAAATAAGTTCTTGATGGTTTTTAATGAAAAGTAATATTTTATTTTCAAAAATTAATCAGAAACATATCACTGAAAGTATTGTTCATAGTTAGACACTACTTTTTCTTATATGTACGGTAGCATTTGAATTAAACGTCCGAAAAACGACACTGCGATCGACCCATATTTTGGCATTTTCATGAGAATGAAAGTGCTGCTCAGCCAGGCCATGAGCCATCGATCGGAACAAGCGATAATTGAATCGGATAATGTCTGGTGAATACGGTGAGTGAGGTAGGACTTTGTATTTAAACGTTTCACCCATTTTGCAGCATGTTGCCTAACATTTTTCATATCTAGGCTCCTTTATCGGTCGTTTTTCTTCAATGTACGGCTCAAAAACATCAATTATAATCGATAGTAATTTCCCATGATGGTTTTGGTCTGTTTTAGCAACTCATAATAAACTACACTCCGCTGATACCACAAATACAGAGCAGAAGTTTCGAACCATGTCTATTCGGCTTAACCGCCGATGTTGATGCATGGCCGAGCTTACACCACCATCTTCTACGCTTAGGGTTATCGTAGTTTAGCCACTTTTTATCATTGGTCAAAATACGATGCAAAAAACCCTTTCCTTTTCTACCGTTGAAGCCGCTGTTTACACGTGACAAGATGCTGTTCAACATCTCTTGGTTTCAAGTCGTACGGTACCCAATGTCCTTGCTTTTGAATCATTCCCCATGCTTCCAAACGTTTCGAAACTTTTATGTGATCAACTCGTAATTATTCTGCAATGAGAGTTCATGTAGTAATGCTTCCAATTCTCCGTTTTCAAACTTTTTGGTTCTCCTGAGCGTTCTTTTTTCTTTAATATCCAAATTATTATTTTTGAAGCGTCTAAACCAATCCCTGCATTTTGTTTCCGACAGAACATGGTTGCCGTAAGTCTCAGCAAAAAATCTTCATGTTTTGGTGCTGATTTCTTGAATAAAGTTGTGCAGTAAAATTCCATCAAATATTTTTTTGAACGAAATCCGACATTTTTAACATCATGAAAAACAAAGTTGTTTACACTTTGACGAAATGACAATCACTGAATTTCAAGCTTGCTGATAGTTCTTCTTAAGAGATGGGTTACCATCTGAAAGTACACGCACACTTTTCTGTAAACGCTGTTGGAAAATAGCGAGAACTTATTCAAGGTCCAAATATTAAGAGGATCTCCGGATGTCCACCGTTCATTTGACGGGACTGTTGAATGCTACACCCAAAGTTATTGACTACGCGTGCACCTAGATATTTGGAGTCATAGATGGTGCTGAAACCACTGCCTTACCATCTTCACAAATGCCATGTGCTTATAAGATCTTCACTAAATTGAAAATGTTTGGAAATGTGTTGAAATGTATCTTCATTTTCTATTTTGCTTGAACAAGCTTGAAGGAGTTTCGTATTATGCCTTCAAAAAGATCTTCTTCCCCATCATCCAAGGTAGGATTTGGTTATATTTGGTTAGATATATCAAAATATTTCCCAGCAAAAAATCCGAAAAGAGAAAGAAAATAAAATCAGCAAGAAAAACATGAATGGCCGCTTCTTTGTTTCAACAATTGTAAAACTCACTCTCTCTCTCTCTGTATATATATATATATATATATATATATATATATATATGTGTGTGTGTGTGTGTGTGTGTGTGTGTGTAATAACAATATATTTTTTATAAAAAGTGAGTTAAAAATGCTAAATGCTTTTATCTCTGTCTGATGATCTCGGTGACATTACCTCAGTATATATATGTATATATATATATAAGAAAACCTCACATAGAAGTGAGGTTTTCAGCATTTCTTTTCGTGTTAATTCTTTTGGGAAAGGGATGAATTCATGCTATTCTCCTGGTTATGAAATAATAGTAGGGAAGACTCGGCTCTTTAGCCTTGGTTAGGCAACCTATTTAGGAGAAGGCTAACTCTAAATTGAAATCAACTCTACTCTTATTTAAAACAACATTGTGTTAAATTTTGTCTGTGACGGAAGGGTTGGGTAAATATATATCTATTTGGACTTTTATATAAACCCTCATGCTTTTATATGCCCTTGTAACTCGAACGATTCTATTTATACATCTGTGTATTTGTCGGGTTCCCACTGCAACCCACGTACAAATTTTATTTGCCTCCAATGAACCTTTTACACAAAATTTGATGAACGGATGTCTATTTCTATGACTACTTCCTATTTTTACAGTCCGATAGAAACTGACGGGCAAAAGCTAGAAATTTGATCACAGCTTTTATGGGCGAAATCAAACTCAGAATTCTGGCTGTGTGCGACACGTGGAGTAGAGTATTTTATTATCGAGATTTTAAAATCGAACCGCAGACAACTTTAAAATGATCTTACTAAAACCAAACGACCAACTGGACGACAAATTACTTTGTAGAATCTAAGCTTAAGATTAGTTTAATGCGGCCATGTTCCCTCGTTATATGATCAGTGTTATTTTCGAGCATGCGCGTAGCAGAATTGGTTTGAGGAATCCTTACAACCAAATTCAACGATTGAATCTTCCAAATTCTTTAAATAGTTGCGCCTATATCTGACTGGATACAATTCAGTTATATTTGATTGTAATTAAAGTGCGTATCTAATTTCTAATCGGCCGGTAATTAATTGAAAAGATGGATAAGAGGATGACAAAAGCCATACAAAGCAACTCAGCCGGACCATATTGAGTTACCATAGATTGTGCTGAGTTGACTTGACTTCCGAGATGAAATATTGCTATTATTTCTGGAATTAGCCGGGTGATTTCCCCTATATTTCTATGTTTATTCAGCTGTTTAGGACAGCCCGGTTGGCAGCCTTTTTAGTATAGTATAAAAAACTGATTGATTGACTGATTTTAACGGCACGTCAACTTGCCTAGGGTTATTTCATGACTAAAGGTTTGGGAATCACGTTCATTGTACGTTCATATTTATATTTCTGTATATCTATTTCTTAAGAATATTTTTACGCACAGTTATATGATAGCAAATATTTAAATATAATTCAAAGAATTTTCACATTATCTTATGGTTTCAAGTATTCCTATCTAATGCAAATAATTCCTACAAATTTATATACAAAAAAAGTTATTATTTTACGTATAATGGCAATTTGTTTGCTATGATTTCAAGAAACTAATAATAAAAAAAACATATAGCTTCCAGTAACTATTTTTGATAAACTCTACTTTTGAATATATTGAGACTGTAGAAGATCCATTCTTAGACATTAAATCCAGGTCCATTCGGACCAAAAATGATTGTAACTGTTTGGATCCAATCATTCGGTCGAATAGATCCATGAGAAAAAATTTTTTTTTTTTTGAGAAATGCCATGAAAGTGAAAATTATTTGTATGAAGAATAGTTATTTGAAGAGGGGTTACCTGTTATGCTGTGTCCTCAATTATAACATCATAGGAAGCGAGTTCGAACACCAGTCATGTTTATTCTGTTGACTTTTGGAGAAATACTTTTGGGAAAGGTGTGAGATCCCCTAATTTCTTCAGATATGGGTTAAGAAGTATCACTGCTGTTCTTCTACAATGATGATTTTGGAATTAAATAACCCACAAAGGTTGATATGACATTAACAAAGAAAACAAACAAACAAAATAGCTGAAATTTACTAGGCTTTTTTCTCAGGTACGGCACAAGGCCGAATGAATGAGACCAAACAAAATAGTTACATGAAGCGAAAATGGTTTTATAATGATTATCATTAGTTATTTAAAATCTGACAAATGTGCAATATTTTTTGGTTCGATAGGAAGACTTGACTTTAATAAATGTGTGAAAAAATCTTAAGGAAGAAACCACACAAAAACGAATACATAAAGGTACAATGGATATTATTCCCTTACTTTTCGGCCTAGAATAGATTTGGTTTCTTTGTTTAATGGCATATCAATCTTTGTAGATTACTTAATGCCAAAGCCATTCTCCTAGAAGAGCAGTACTGGTATTATTTAACCCATAGCTGGGAGGATAAGGGGGTTCAAACTTTTCCCAAGGGTATTTGATCGAAAGTGAACGTAATAGCGCAACTGGAGTACGAACTCGCTTACTACGAGTCCGCAGGCCATTGCTTTACCATGACACCACGAGGACACCACAGCCAAGAATAAGATAAAAAAACCAGAATCTGTTTCTTAAAAATAGTCGAAAATATATTAGTACGATATTTAATGAATACGATATAAAACATTTCATTCATTTTAAGTATCAAGTAAATTCTACTGATTAGCGAAAGATTGATTCATATTTGTGTTTTTGTGACGTTTTTTTTTTTCATTATACAGAGTTCTATCAACCACTAATGATTTACAAACCTATATATCTGATCCAAATACCTAACAGGTACGACTACTCATTGATAGAAGGAACCTGATTGTAATGGCAATGAACAACCACTCCACACACTCTACAACAGGAGCCTGGCCATCAAATACAGTTCAGTGTCTTACCCATATTACCTCCATTGTTTTTAAAGGTCTTTCCTCTCTGCATGGAATACAGTCAACAAATTCCATCTCGGCCTAAAAGGCGGACCAACAAAAGAGATAATTACAAAATAGTTTGGGTTGAGCCTCACAAACTGAGATTTCTCATATTCAGCGCCCTAAAATAATGACACTCTGACATTTTCAATATTGTCCTCTTGCTTTTGTGGTTGTTTGGAATTAAAGGAGTCCCATGTGTCTTTCTTTAAAGCAACAGCTGCTCATTGAATTGAGAACAGTGATTGAACAAACTCATAATGCTTTTCCCTCCTGTTTCTTCACTCTGTTTTCCGTTTTCTATAGTTTCAGCCCTTCTGGACGTTCTACTTTGACTTTTGTCTACACATGAGACCAATGTTAAGAATCACCGGGATTAGTGACGGCTCCAAGTCTGATCCCAAATATATAGTTCCCTAAGGAGTTTCCAGAAATTGTTTGATGTTGTTTCTTTTTTCTATCCTTCCATCTGGATCTACTTGACATTATATTTGTTTTTAACGCTGCCATATTCTTTTCTTTGGCGTCAAATCGACTTATGGATTCCTGATTTCTGTCTTGCCAGACCTTTGGGAACTCACCTTGTGGTATTTGCCTTTTTGTCATTAATATCGTGGCTGAAGTTTCATATATAAGCCAGAAAATAAATTGAACGGCTTTGAACATTGATAAGTCCCGGAGAAAGAAAGAAAGAAAGAAAGAAAGAAAGAAAGAAAGAAAGAGAGAAAGAAAGACGTAATAAGAAGAAGGGATATAAAAGAAAGAAAGAAAGAAAAAAGAAATAACGGCATAAAGAAAGGGAGGACTTTAAAAAAAGAAAGAAACAAGTAAAAAAGAAAAAAACATAAAAAGAAAAAAGCGATCTAAAAGAAAGAAAGAAAGAAAGAGAGAAAGAAAGAAAAGGAAGACTTAAAAAAAGATTGAAACAAGTAAAATGAAAGAAAAAGGTAAAAAGAAAAACGAAAAAAGAAAAAAAAACGATGTAAAAGAAAGAAAGAAAGAAAGAAAGAAAGAAAAAAGAAAGAAAGAGTTCTTTCTTTTTTTTTTTTTTAGAAAGGGGGACTATAATTTAAAAGTAAAAAGGAGGAAATATGGGAAAAAGAAAAGAAAGCTAAAAAAATAATGGCTGGAGGAAAGAAGAGAAAAAGAAATTAAAATATAAAATTAAGGAAAGAAAAAAGAAAAAAAAACTATTTTTAACTAAAAATCCACAGAAGCCCGCAAGAATGGTTAAGAGAGAGGAAAAAATGTGAAAAGAAAAAGAGTGTGTCAACAACAAAAAATGTGAAAAACCAAAAATTTTTAAAAAAAAGGAATTGAGAATGTGATACAAATAGAAAGAAAGAAGAAAAGAAATAAAATTAATAAATGAAACATTGCCATTACTAAGTGGATTTTCCTAAAATGTGATGTTATGTTGGATGAGTCATATTCAAAGATTTACTCCAAGATTTACTTGTTCAAACATTTTTTTTCTCTCTATAGCCAGGTGAATAATAAACACAACCCATTATTATTTACCTTGGATATGAACAGCAGATTCTGATAGATAGAAAAACTGAAACAACCTAATAGATAGATAGATAGATAGATAGATAGATAAATAGATAGATTATATATGTGTGAACAAATCGAGATAGAGAGATACATGAATAGAAATAGTATGATATATATATATATATATATATATATATATATATATATATATATATATATATATATATATATATATATAAAACGGTGGTAAAAAATTGCAGTTAAAAATAGACTTATGATCACTGACGGACGTACGCAAATCCAATATGTGTACGTGCCTATCCGTCTCTGTGTGTGTTTGTGTGTGTTTTTGTCTGTCTGTCTGTCTCTCTCTCTCTCTTTCTTTCCTCTCCCCTTTTCTCACACTCTTTCTTTCATTATTTCTTTCTATACGGTATCTGACGTAAATACACTCTGGATATATCAAATAAAAAACTTCTTTTTTAACATCAAAATCTTTTAAAAAATACCAGAATTTTGTTATTTCCACAGGAAAATTATACATTTCAAGCAAGTTTTTATTTCACCTCTGTCACCTCATAAAAAAGGCGCGTACACACACACACACACACACACACACACACACACACATATATATATATATATATATATATATATATATATATATATATATATATTGAAAAGTGTTTTTATTTGCATGAGAGATTTTCTGAGGAAGGAATAATGACTAATAATATCTATTTGAATGCATAACATTCAAATGAAAATAATATAATGCATGTATTGTTTGGGTTTTCGTTTAATGGCATACCAACCTTTGTAGGTTATTTAATGCCAAAGTCAATATCCTAAAAGAACAGTAGTTGTACTATTTAACCCATAGCTGGGAGGATAAGGGGTTTCATACCTTTCCCAAGGGTATAAGCCCGAAAGTGAACGTAAGAGCGCCATTGGAGTACGAACTCGCTTACTACGATTTCACAGCCCATCACGTTAACCATTACACCACGAGGACACCCCTATGCATGTATCAGTGGTTTATGAGAAAATTAATCTATTTTATGAAAGTTATTATAGTAGTTTTTGATGGGATATATATAGCTTTGAGAATCTCACGTGTCTAGCCACACAGAAGAGTTGTGATACAAAGAAACAGTCTATCTGTGGATGGCAATATATGCGCCCTCACTTCCGTGGGGTTGAGTTCTCTGGCGAGCGAATTAACTGTTGCCACTCGCGTAAAGCAAGGCTATTCGAATGAACTGAGCTCTCGGTCGCCGTTAAACGGATATATGTAAAGAAAACAAAAGTGAGACGTAGGTGTTCAAACTTTCTTCGTTTCAGCCAGATTCCTCATGGCTGTGCGGTAGAATCTTCTGCTGGCGTAAAATCAGTGTCTAGCCACACTAAAGAGTTATGTATACAATGAAACAATCTGTCTGTGGATAATTATATATAAATATGTATACTACAAGTGGAAACCGGACATTTCAATTTTATAAAAATACCTTAAAATTAGATATCTTAGAGGAAATGATAAATTTTCAGTAACTAAGTGATTTTCGTTATTTTTCATTTTTATTCAGCATTTATTCTGGTATACTCTTTCCTCTTATCATTAAATAGTTTAAATTTAGACTTGTCTCTTATTATTTTACTGAGAAACATGTGGTGCATTGAATAAGTTTCCAGTCTTTTTTTATATAGGCATTTAAAATTGTCGTAGACACTTGAAAATTCAGTATGTTATTGCTGTACATGTTATGAGATGACTGACCAATTTTTATGATTTCAGCATCTAATGAACAGCTACCACAGGAACTGGAATACATCCTGATTGTCATAGCTGGTGAATTTCAAAAATGCAATCTGGACGTGAGGACACTTTAGAAGAACGATATGCAATAAAATTATGTTTTAAACTTGGAAAAAATGCCACAGAAACGTATGGAATACTTCAGACTCCTTTTTGAGCATCTTGCATGAATCGAGCATCAGTTTTTGAGTGGCATAAGAGATTCATGGAAGGCAGGGAGTCTGTGAGGGATGATGAGAGGTGCGGAAGGAGTAAGGGAATCAATACATCAGAGTTGATTGGCCAAAGGGTTAGGGTTAGGGTTAGGGTTACTATATTGAGGTTTTAAGGGAGGTTTGGAAGAGATTTGGTCGGAAGAGGCCAGCACTCTTCAAATCGGGTCAGTGGCATTTCCAGCAGGACAATGCACCAGTCGACAACTCCATCCTTGTCACAGACTATTTGACCAAGATGGACATCAAGACAGTTTCTCACCGTCCCTATAGTCCAGGTCTTGCTCCCTGTGACTTTTGGTTATGCCCTAAGCACAAAGGCTGTTGTTATGATACAATTGAGGAGGTGAAAGGGGCTGTGACGAAGGTCATTGACACGCTCACACAAGAGGACTTGCGTGGGGCCTTTGAGAAGTTGTTGGAACAGTACAACAAGTGCATTGCAGCCGGAGGAGATTACTTCGAAGGGCACTAGAGTTTTATGTGTGTACTATCAATAAAAGTGCCCATACGAAAAAAGTCTGGAAACTTATCCTATGCACCTCGTCGTTCGTAGACCTTCCGAAGCATTTTTCAAGCACTGAAAAATCTCACTTACACTTTAGGGAAATTCTCTTGGAACTCACCGATCCAAATTCTCCCATAATTCACTAAGTCTGAGGTCAGAGGTCAAAGGACTGTGGCAGTCGAGAAATAATTTCTGAAATCATTTTCCTTTTTTTACCTCAAGGTAATTTTGATATATTTTAGAAAATTGTTTTCGATCGTTGTCTTGATGAAAGATAAAGTTTTTTTCTTAATTATGCGCAAACTATGTCTTTGCAAAATCGAATGATATTTTTCTTTTACCATGTTTCCCTTGACCTAAATCTCCAACCGTCTCTCCTCCAAAACACCCCGACACCATCACGGACCCGCCACAATACTTAACTCTTGGATCTGCACATTCAACATTCGTTTTTTCTCCAGGCTTTCCTCTCAAATACATTCTCCTCTTTTTACCAATTTATTCAAATTTGGATTCATCTATCCAAAATGTATTCATTAATTTTTCAATATCCATTTCTCATGTTTTTTTGCCTATAAAAGATTTTTTTTGTTTATTTACAGAGGTTTTTGTGATGCCGCTACACATCCCAGTCAATTTTTAAGAGTGACACTGGTTGTTGTCGAGCTAAATTAAATTCAGCTGTCAACTCTACTACAATTTTCTTTCTAGATCTTTTGCTCGTGATAATTAAGTATTTTTCTCCTGTTGTAGTTGTCCTTTCTGTTTTTTTTTCTTTCAAGATT